>JAVANC010000004.1:63185758-64385758 GCA_033319125.1 Parnassius glacialis
GCCCTAATTGGTACTGTTAAAATAAAACAAATTTCAATAAGAGATCATTTATTATGGTATCTTTCTTGTTTTTCATAAAATGGAATTGTATTTACATTATAAATGCAAACATAAAAAAATATAGATATTTTAGAAATCGATTTTTGTGAATCGATACATCAGCTTACGATTTGAATAGATTTAAAAATCGTCATCCCTACTGACGACAATGACATTACAAAATGGCGTCAGTTTTATGGTAGGATTAGGTATAAACAATGCAAGAATAATTGATTTTCAATGACATTTTTCTCAAAAATTACGCGTTTACGCATGTTGTAACTTTGTGTGTGTGCTTATAATAGTGTAACTTTTCTGTAAAATACGTAAAACCCCCAACTCGACGGGAGTCAGTGGAAAGCTAAGCCAATATATACTCTAGTAGCAGCTTCGTTACGGGTTAGTGGAGTGTGTAGTGGTAAGTCTTTACTACATGTAAACTATGCAGGAAGTTGATGAAGGCAGAAGAAGTGTTCGTGAATTTTCAGCAGTGCACTAGTGATGATAATGACGATAAAAAGATGACAATGCTAATGATGATAATGATGATGACGATAATGACCACGACGATGACTTAGTTGACGATGACTATAATGACGATGACGATTATGAAGATGACCATGATGATGACGATGACCATGACGATGATGGCGATGACAATGACGATGACGATCATGACGATGACGATGGTGATGACGACCTTGACGATGGCGATGACGATGATAATGACGATGACCATGACGATGATGCCCTGCAGAACCGGTTCTGTTCAGATACCAAAAGAACCGGTGCATGCTAATCAGTAATCACAGCTCTATTACATACACATACAAGAAAAATCTTAAGAAAGTAAGTAAGCGGTAAAACCGTCCCGTATACACCAGACGTAAAATACCCAGACCGACGACGGGGAGCAGCGTCAAACGTGCTCACGCTGGTACTGCAATCGCCAATCCAATAACCAAGCGTGACAAATATGGCAAAAGCTCCCTACAACCGTAGAGGTGCATGTCCAACAGTGGATTTTACGGGCTGATGAAAAAGAAGAAGATACGTACTCACAGTACTGCACGGTGGCCTGCTTTTTGTCTATCACCAGCCGTTTCCCGCAGCGCGTACACTGAATCGTTGACTTTAGCAGATTCTTCGCTGTATCGAGTTCCGTCAGCAGCCCCTGCAGAATATATTTTTTTCATAAAATTTGACAAGGATTGAAAGTGACAAACGAACCGACCTATAACCAGCTTCTGCTGCCCACACTTGCAACCATCTTCAAGCAATGTTGCATTGATTTATAAAAACTAGCTCCATCTATTAGAACTAATATTAACTACAATGTGCAGAATGCCGGGTTATTTTTACGCTTCGTTTTGTTTTACTAGCCGTTTTGCAGTAAATGAAGTGCATGAAAACCCCCTTTTTCTACAGACTTCAAGCAGGAGGAGGTACTCAATTCGACTGTATGTTTTTTTTTATGTGTGTTACCTCATAACTTTTTTGTGCTTCTCATTTGGTCCCGTATGAATTTGATCAAGGTCTGACCAATAGTTTTTGAGTTATTCTTAATAATTTATATTGAAGTTGTTTGTACAAAATTTTTTACTTTTTAATTATTAAGTGGCGAAGCTTGCGAAGTCACTTGTCCGTCTGTCCGTCTGTCCCACGATTATCTCGAGAAAGGTTTCGAATTTTCAAATTCTGTTTTCAGCAATCGATTACTGATCACCCAGGCATCTGAACCTCCTATTTTTTTTCCGTTAGAAACCGCTACAAAGCTGATTGCTTCGCCACTTTGCTATGCTGTTAGCTTGCTAGGTTTATTGAAACAAAATATCAGTTAAAATATTTATGAACAGTTTTTTTTTTCATTTTAAATTATCATCAGTTTGTAATATACTATTTTATATACACGCACATGTAGTATAGTTTTAGCATGAATGGGTCGGCTCGACTAGGAAAGACCACGCTCTCACAGAATACCAGCTTACACTGCTGTGTTTTGTATGGCAAGTGTAGAGCACCGGAGACTCTTTTTACTGGAAAAGAGGCATTCCATCTTTGTCCTCACGGGTGACAACGCATCTGCATTTTGATTCTTTATTGAGGATAGATGTAGATGTTTATGGGCCACAGCATCCATTTACCGTCAGCTGGACTGTGTGCTCGTTTATCACCCTACCTATAAAAAGAACTAGTATGATTGAATATGAATATCGACCATTATGGGCAACTAAATGCTTATTAAGTGGCGAAGACACTTATTGATTTCACGATGTCTGTCCGTCTGTCCGTCTGTCTCACGATTATCTCGAGAACGGCTTCGAATTTTCAAATTCTGTTTTCAGCAATCGATTACTGATCACCCAGGCATCTGAACCTCCTATTTTGAAACTGATTGCTCAACGGCAACCGTTAGAAACCGCTACAAAGCTGATTGCTTCGCCACTTTGCTATGCTGTTAGTTTGCTAGGTTTATTGAATATAGAAATCGGGCCTAAAAGATCAAAGAAACCGAGGTTAAAAAAAAAAACAAAACTTTCATTTTCCAGAATTAACATTTACTTTAGTATCGTAGAAGTTTAATGTAACGAAGTAACAATTATCAATATTAATAAAGTAAGTTTGGTGTGAATGAGTACATATTTTTATTCGAAATATTTACAAAAGTTCTATTATATATATAAAATGATATAACCTACAATATTGTTTGCAATATATTTCAGGTGAATGTACATATCTTTAAATTTGCTTTAATAGTGTGAGGCAATTCGTAAAACTGACGATAACAAGATCGAGGGATACAGTCTGGTGTTGCAGATGCCTATCTATCATCTACATCCAACATTTAATTACACCACTCCATAGCTAAAGGATCAACGTATTTGTAACATTGAGTGAGGTCTGTGACGCATCGCGCTTGACGGTGGGGGGAGCACCGTCATTCTGAGGTTGTTTCGTTACGTACACATATTCACTTAAAACACACAGCTGTGTCCACGACACACCCAAACCCCGATTTTATATAGAATAAGCGTGACAAACGAGAACAAATCAGTTCCGCACAGTCAGATCAGCTGTACTAATTCACTGTGGTACATAGCAGATTATTTCAGGACCACTTTAGTGGCAGTTTGTCCCATCCTTATGCAGTAACATATAAGTCAAGGCAAGGCTGCTGCTGTCACATTGAGGACTAAGATGAAATGCCTCATGGTGTTTAATAATACTGGCTTTCTATACATTTTCGATAAAAACACAGCAGTGCACTCACTATGACAGACTACACAAATAGATAACAGGATGGCACATTCCCAAACTCCTACTTTTTATTACAAACTAGTAATTATTTTGATAATTATTTCCTTAAACAAGCCCTAAAGAAGCCAGTAAAATGACAAGCTGTGAGGCATTACATCTTAGTCCTACGTGATGCAAATCATCTTTGGCCTTCTTTATTAATAGCAGGTAACCGTCGACCGAAGTAGCCAATTACCAGCAGGTGGACTGAAAATTTGCGTGTCATTTTACACGTGTTATTTAAAAAAAAAATGTATATAGAAATTGTTTGAAAGCTATCGATTTTGCTAGTATAAAGTATTTCATAAAAATCGCAAAATGTTCATCAAATAAAAAGTTTTACTCTCTATGTTACAAAATTGAAAGTTATTAGAAGACCTATTTAAATAGTTTTACAAAATTAAGTAATTATACAATAGATGTAAACGACAAAAATACCATACCTTAACATCTGTAATCTTTTAATTTCTTTTTAATATTATATTAAAAAATGTTACCTCAACACTAGGATTTTCTCCTGTATCGTATAGACAGTTTTTTTATAGTATAAGGGTTTACAAACATAAATTGCATGAGGACAAACATCCAGACCCGGAACAACTATTTGTAGGCCACACAAATACTTGTTCAGTGCGGGATTCAAACCCGTGACCTCCAGTGCAAAAACTCATTGCTAAGCCACTGCGCACGGAGCCGTCTAATGAATATAAAACCAAATAGTTTATTTTCCATATTGTACAAGTAAAACCGAGAGGCGTGAGCCGTGGTAGCTCAGTTGGTTAGCCCTCGCTTTAAATTTCACAATACACAAGCAACCCAGGTACGAACCCCCCAGCACCAATGAAATTATTAATTGCAATTTTAAGTGTTGATTTACCACATGCTCGGCGGTGAAAGAAAACATTGTGAGGAAACCTGCATGTCTGAGAAATAAGAAAAAAATTCGAAGACATGTGAAGTCCACCAACACGCATTGGGGCAGCATGGTGGATATTTCCTTGCCCTAAAACCCTCTCAGAAATGAGGAGAGGCCTGCGCCCAGCAGTGGGACCTTGGGTGGGTTAGTTTTCTAACTTTAAAAATTAAAACATATAAAACTGCAGTTGCCAGGCCCCAATAATATATCCCTATGTTCAGTACTGGACTACTGATAGACTGGAATGGTAAGGGTGTAACAAGTAAATGTAACAAAAGCTTAAGCTTATTTAATTGACCGACTTCAAAAAGCGGGAGGTTCTCAATTTGTGTGTATGTTTCTTTGTATGTACGTTACACGATATCTTCGCAGATTGTGAACCGATTTTGATGATTCTTTTTTTATTGAATAGGTTAGTTACACTTCAAGGGTGGTCCCATATAAATTTGCAGAAAAAATTCCACACCTAAGGGTAGCAAATTAATACCTTCCTTTTTAGCAATTACAAGTTTTTTTGTGGTATAACTGTGACAAGCGAGCACACAGCCCACCTGATGGTAAGTGCTTGCTGTGGCCCATAGACGTCTACATCTATCCTAGTTTGTGAATCAAAATGCAGATGAGATGTCAGTTGTGAGGACTAAGATGGAATGTCTCTATTTCAGTAAAAAGGGTCTCCGGTTCTCTACAGTCACCATACAAAACACAGTAGCATTAAGCTGCTATTTTACGTTGGTATTCTGCGTGAGCATGGTCCTTCCCCGGTCAAGCCGACCCATTCATGCTACAAGTACACAATTGATATAGCTGCAGCATGGCTCGACCACTTATAAAACATTTTTACTTTTTGTTAAAAGTATTAATTATTTTCTTCAAAATTTTGTAACAAACGTACATAACCTGATGGGAAGTAGCCACTGCAGCTTATTAATACCTGCAACCTTTAAATGAATAAAAAACTACAGATGCTTTGTCACCTCAGGTTACTAAGACAACGCCTTACAGTGTGTAATTATACTGGCTGTATTAGCATCATAAATAGGTCAGAGGATGGTACCGATCCAGACGGACTACACAGAAAAGTAGGACACCACCTAAAGTAGGTATATTTCTTATTATTTAATTTATAATAACAATAGTAGGTATTCCTAGTCTATACAAACATGTCAAAATGGTTTCTTACATTTATGCAAATACTACACAATTAAATTAAACTATATTTTACAGATATTATTGCATATATAAAGTTATGTTATATTTCTGACATTTCAAGCACTTTACGACACCTATGGTCACAGGGGGGACTGAGGTGTTCGACGTCCCAATGTCAAATTAAAATTGTTAATTTTTGTTCTGATCTATCAAGTATCTTGTTACAGTATCTTGAAGTTTTGCAGTTATAAGCTTGGGTTGGGATTTATATTTATTCATTATTATAGAACCCCAAGCAGAAGGTAGCATCCAGCCATCTTCTCTATAGAAATTAGGATGTCTTTTGATTTCAATAGCCTCGCGATCCTACTTGGAAGGAATCTGTGGACAATAAAATCTAATGCAGTTATGGGAGAGATCCTGTATCTGTGCACAGGCTCCAGACTCCTCGAAGCATTGATTCTTCACATCAGCTATGTGTTCTTTAACACAAGTTTTTATTGGTATTTAGTTTGTCCCAACCCAAACAAAAAAATTCAAGACTTCCACGATACTATAACTTCATACTGTGTAGATGGGAACAAAAATTAATATCTTTAATCTGGAGGTAGCTGTGGTTAACATTGGGATGTCAAACACCTGTCACACCTGTGATCATGGGTGCTGTAAAGTGCTCAAAACGTCGGGAATATAAAATGAATTAATATATGCAATAAAATCTGTAAAAACTAGTTTTATTTAAACATGTTACAACCAAATCCCTCAGCTAGTGATAGACAGCAGCATTATCAATGTAGTAGGTGCTTAGTTTGATTAGTTTATTTTTCCTTTAGATACAATTCATTTCCTTCAATTCACTAAGTACATGCTCAATTTAAAAATAACATTTGTGACCTTCACAAATGAAATTCATAATACCTCCATCTCATCGTCCGTAATCCCAACATCACAGTCTGAAGATTCCTCACTTCGACTATTATATGCCGCAGCGACAGACATTATCAACGTCCTCCGCGGTCTGAGAAATGCCTGCCTGAAGCATTGCAAAACTTCACGCACTGCGCGCTCCCGCCGGCAACGTCTCATCACTGAACTTAAGATGTAACCCCGCGTCCAAGCACTCCATAGTCTTTTAACACTAAAATCTCTGAACAAAACTGATCTGAATGAAGAAGACATTCCGATAAATGCCCTTTCAGCTATCTTTTGCTATATCTCATTAATGCGTTAAAGACCTAAGAAATAATTTACTGCATATTGCATTATATATTTAGCTTTAAGTGCTAAACAAATTAAATACAACTAACGTATTAATCTTTTCCACTAATTCGAGACTATAACCTCTAAATTGAAATTGATAATTTGATAAGATAAACGACATAATTTGACAGTTTTTTTAAACTGGCTTTACGGCTCTGGGTTCTAGCCCTTCTGAGCCTCATAATTTGACTGTTCCAAAGAGTAGGTTACTTCCGAGGCGTCCAAAGTATTATGAACATTAGGAGACGTTGTAAATACGTACGTACGTAAATATTGCGCGCTACTCTATGTCTTCGCGCGTGCGCGGGAGATAGTAGAGTCGCGTATACGCGAAGACTTTAATTTAATATAAAATAAATATAATAATTTAATATAAAATACTCCTATTTTAATCTAAACAAAGATATTTCTAAATAAAATGTAATAATAATTATCTTATGGAATTCACAAATCTTCAATTTACCCAATATTTAGTTTAATGTACGGATTGCAGTACAGTTTAGTTGAACATAGTCAATATTCGGAATACGAAATCTAGTGCGTAGTACATATATATCGATGGATTAGACTAAGACTAAAGTTATCTAAACTAAAAGTTAGCATCGTATCGCAGTTATTTATTTCATATCTTGAAAACTGAATTTCAAACGGCGACCAAGTTCTTTCCGATCGGTTTGATCCACTGGCCTAGCTTGAAGAGAATTTGCATCTCTGTGCATCTTCTATCACATATATTTGTTCGGAATAATTCAAGCTGCTGAATGCCACAATCGTACACAGACAGAACTCGTAATTCTATCATTTCGATGGCTTGCGGTCTACTACCGTGCGATTTACGCGGAATTTTTTGGCTGGCACGGCCGGACTGTGAATTAATGTCGCCAGCGCTTTTTCTGGACCGATACTTAGAGAAAAGAGCCTACTTCTTTCTAAAAGATCAGCAAGGTTTCCCTTGTGTTGCGGATGTTCATGAGCGACGGTGATCGCTTATCATCAGGTGAGCCGTATGCTCGATTGCCTCCTTTTCCACAAAAAAAAACGAAGGAACATAAAGTCCTTGCCATCAGATTACTACTGCAGTTTATGGACACCAACAACTTCAAGAATGCTATAGGTGCGTTGTCACTTCCAAGGACCAAGTTGGAAAGCCTATACTTACTCCCTATACTTGTAATTAAGTTTAAACTCGCAAGTTTGCTATCAGAGAGTGAGCCTTCTGTTCTTTTAACTATTATTTATTCTGTGGTTCAACCTAATCTGTGAAACAAAAATTAGAAAATGTCATGTCAAGGAATCCAGACGCTAAATGTTTTGAGACTAACTAGTGAGAGACCGTCACGTGAAGAATATATTGTTGTGCGCCACAATTAATGCATGGTACGAGGGCGGCACTGAAAATTTCGGGAATCAAGGAAGTGACACAACTATTTAAAAATGTATTTATTGCTTTTCGAAGTATTCTCCGCGAAATTTGACACATTTTTCCATACGATGGAACCAATCATTGAAGCAACCATTCGATTCGGAAGTTGGGGTCTCCAAAATGGCCGTTTTGTAGGCGTCCACAGCTTCTTCAGGTGATGAAAATCTTTGTCCACGCAATTTATTCTTTATTTTAGGGAAAGTATAGAAATCATTAGGGCTTAGGCGGGGCTGTACGTCAGATGGTCTAATAATTCTATGTTTTCTTGCTCTAAAAACTCTTTTGTTCTGTGTGCGGTGTGAGAACTCGCATAGTCGTGATGGAGGATGATGCGGCGGTTGCAGTTCTCTTTACGGAGTTCAGAAACGACTTGTAGCAAACAAATGCTAGCATACCATTCTGCATTAACCGTTCTTTGTCCTTCAAGAAGAATAGTCGTAACATGGCCGGTTTTGGAGACAAACGTGGCCACCATTTTTTTTGCAACACTCCGTGAACGAACAATTTTTGTTGGCTTTAACTCATTTTCGAACACCCAAACTCGTGACTGGTTTTTTGTTTCGGGTTCGTACGCGTATATCCAGGATTCGTCACCTCATACGATGTTGTATACAGCATTTGAGGATCCTGCGTGGAATCTTTAGAAAGTTCTGATGCACCAAGTAACGCGAGCCGCTTTTTCCTCTTCACAGCAAACCTGCGATAAATTGTGGTTTTGGATGGGGCTTCATCACCAAATGCAGAAATCATCCGGTCAACACACTGTTTTTGTGTTAAACCACTTCGAAAGTCATAATAAATCATCGCTCTTGAATTTTCTCGAGTCAATTCCATTTTCTCAACGACTAAACAAGTTTTACAAAACCTTGTGACAAGACCGAATCTTTTTTTTAATAAATAAATGGTATTCAATTTTAAAAAACCAAGGACTTTTCGATTAAAAAGATTTTAATATGACAGGAACAGTGGAAATATTCCATTCCCGATACTTTTAGTGCAGCCTATGTACATGGCGACACTAGTTACCACTAGTGCCTTCTAGTATCGAGTAGCAGAACTAAGAGAGTCAAGATCCTTCTAGAAATTTCCATGGAAAAACTTTCTAGAAGTATCGACACATTTTTTACCTGGTAGAGCCATGCTGCAGCTATATTAATAGTATAGTTGGAGCACGAATGGTTCCGCTCGACCAGGGAAGGACCACGCTCTCACATAATACCAGCGTAAAATAGCAGCTCAATGCTGCTGTGTTTCGTATGGTGAGTGTAGAGAACCGGAGACCCTTTTTACTGGAAAAGAGGCATTCTATCTTAGTCCTGGCTGACGGCTGACAATGAATCTGCATTTTAATTCGCAAACGAAGATAGATGTAGATGTCTATGGGCCACAGTAACCACTTACAATCAGGTGGACTGTGTGCTCGTTTGTCACCCTAATTCTATAAAAAAAAAACCTAGTCAGTCGGGACCGGCATGTACTCGAACATTCTAGACGTTTCTACAGTAGAAGGTTCTGGAAATTATCTGAGGCCCTATGTAAGGTCTATATGAGGTATAGACCGCGACCCAGTCAGTATTGAATTGGCTATATAAGACATGGTGAGAAATAGTGTGATAAGAGAAAAGTGTGGTTTGCAAGATGACGTTGTGACCATGATTAAGAAAGGATTGCTTCGATGGTTTGATCATGTGGAAAGAATGAACGAGGAAAGAGTGACAAAGCAAATTTATGTTGCAGAAGTGAACGGCAAAATCAGGAAGGGACGCCCTAGACGAAGGTTTATCGATCAAATTGGCGATATATTGAAAATGGGCCAGACTAGGAGTACCCTTAACCGACGAGCGTGTATGCGTAGATATATGGATGTAAAGGAGGCGAGAGAGGTGTGTCAGGATCGTGCCAAATGGAAGTCCGTAATCTCTGCTCACCCCTCTGGGTGACAGGCGTGAGTGTTTGTGTTGTTGTGTGTTTACTCGGCAGTTTTTAATTGTCTTGAACCCCAAGCACGTAACAAAATCTATGACGACATTTTACCCTATCCGACTCACTTTAGTGGACGTTGGGAGACCATATTCTCTGTACAAGTAAATTTTAAATATCAGGAAAAAATAAGACTAAAAGCTGAGAATATAGAATAAAAATATGGTTATTTATTTAAAATAGTAAATATGAAGATGATTAAATAATAAAGATAAAAATAATTAGTGCCTTCAATTCTATTGATTTTGATATATTTCTTAGCATTCTTCATTCTTATAATGTGTCTCCTTCAACTATTCAACGGTTTGATTCCTACCTCCGTGGCCGCTCTCAGTGTATTCGTATCAATGAAACTTTATCTAAGTGGTGCAATCTAGCCACGGGTGTACCTCAAGGTGGCGTTCTTTCTACTTTATTCTTTTCCATCTTTATCAACTGTATCACCAGGTGATATCTTCAAACTTCCATCTCTATGGAGACGATTTGCAGCTGTATCGTCATTTTCTAATGACTGAAGCAAATTCAGCATTATTTGAAATAAATAACGATCTAAATAAAATCGATGAGTGGTCTAGATCATACAGACTTGTTCTAAAACCCTCAAAATCACAAGCAATGATTATAGGCACCAGGTTTACTCGTAAATTACTTGACTTTTCTTCACTGCCAACTCTGCAAATTAATGGCATTCCACTAAGCATTTCAGAAACGGTTAAGAATCTGGGCATCATCATGGATTGCAAGTTGACATGGAATGCACATATCACAGAAATTAGCAGGAAAATCAATTATACTTTTCATTCCTTAAAATGCCTTCAGCATTTTCTGCCGTTATCAACGAAGATTTTTCTTGCCCAAACACTTATTTTCCCGATTCTTGATTATGATGATGTCTGTTATTTGGATGTGACTGGGGAGCAATTAAACAAACTTGAGCGCTTGCAAAACTTATGTATTCGTTATATTTTCGGGCTAACAAAGTATGACCACGTCTCCTCCTATCGCAAACAGCTCAAGTGGCTCCCAATCCGACTTCGCAGGAATACCCGAATCCTATGCCTCCTCTTTAACATACTATACAATCCAACATCACCACCCTATCTACGTGATCGATTCCACTTTGCGCACTTCAGCGCAGGTTGCAGATCACATTTAAAAACCCTCCTAAATTTCCCTTCCTCTAGAACTAAGTCCTATTCTCACTCTTTTACAGTACATGCAGTTAGGTTATGGAATTCTCTTCCTGCTGCAATTCGAGAGGCTCAAACAGTGTCCGTGTTTAAAAGGCGAGTCAAAGAGCACTATCTTTCTTTGTCGTCCCAATGATTATATATATATATATGTGTGTGTGTGTGTGTGTGTGTGTATGTGTGTGTGTGTATGTATTTATAGTGGTATTTAGTTATATGTATGTTTACATGGCCATATGTTTTTATTATCTTTACTTTATGTTAAGTATATTAATATTATAAATTTTTATTATGAGAGTGCACACTAGATCAGCTTCTCTTTTAATTTGTCCAGTATCAGGCCTGCTGAAAGAAATTTCAATATGAAATAAGCAGTGCCTTTGTACAAAATATCTTTTTTTTTCTTCATTGTAACATTATTTTGTGTGTATAAATTGTTAAATAAATAAACAACACAATTATTCAATAATATTCCTTTACAAATATTGAAAATCAACAACATCTGTTCATAGAAACAAAATCAAAAGTGGACTTGCGCCACAGTTAACTAAACTCTAGTTAACTTAGTTTTGTCAGAGATTTGATAGCTCAAATATATAGAAAACCATTATAATCAAAGTTAAGTTGCACCGTTAACACGAAAGTTAAAATGTGGATGCAAGTGGGCTTGTGGAAAATAGGCAAATCATAACCTTTAAACTTAATCATCTTCTGCTTCACTATCATATGAAAGAATTTCATGATCTACAGAATTGAAATGAATAACCATATATTTTTCTACATTCTCAGCTTTTAGTCTTAGTTTAATAAAATAAAATCTATAAAAAAAATGGTGCTTATTGAGATAATAAAAAGATTCAGCGAACGAACTACAGACAGGGATTTCTTACGATTTTTGACATAAAAATTTTACGTCCATTATATTATACAAACAATAATTTTGAAAACTTTTAATTAATCTGAAAATAACTAAGCAACTTCTTAATATAGAGTTAAGTAAGCTTATCTATCACAAACTAATAAGAATAACAAGGACTAGAGGTAAACGGAAACTAGTCTAATACCATATGTGTATAAATACAAATAGTGGGTCAACCTTTATTATACCGCAAAATACCTACAAGGCTGTTTCGACCTCAAGTCGCTAAAATATACAAGGGTTGTCACAAAAACATTTTCTTAAATAATAATATCATAATATTATATTTTATGAGTACTCCTCGTAAAAGTTTATTTTTCTATTTAAAGATATAAACTAATTACTACTTTACAAAACTAGTTGCATTCCGCAGCTTCACCTGATTCTTCGTGATGGAAACAAAGGCTTGGGCTGATAGATACCTTTACGTAATTTTACTTTATTTTACCTATATTTGAGATAGGGTGTTGAACAGAATAAAAAAAAACAGGTTTAAATTATATGTTGGTTCTGTTTATTCAACTGCCTCGTTACAGATGTGCAACCGACAAATATTTACATTTGTTTTCAGGCCTTTTTTTTTAATTTTTGTATTTAAGGATATAATGAAATCTCATCCTTACATATAATTAAATTAAAAATCAATCACTGATGATGAAAGCAATCGCATGGTTATTAGAATTCAATTTTACTTAAAGCATCATACAATCTTTCACAATATTTCAAAATAATATCAAGTAATATCATGTTGCTGAGTGAACACCAAAAGCGTGCAACTAATTCCGTGTACATGACACTCCTAAGCGGGCGTACCGGTATGCAGTCGAAACCAACCGGTACTTCCGCAAATGTCGCGGGCAGGGGGAGGACTCCGCACTCCTTCATATCGCGCCCCATCGTTGCTCCGTATACTCGCCGAGTTGACTTACTATTAGTATCTATTTATTACACATATGCTAATACACTGTGTGACTTTTATGAAATACTTGATGCTGGCACAATCCATTGGTAGTAACGAAATTAGGAAAAAGAGTAAATTTTTCAGTATTTTTGACATCATGGCAAGTTTCATTTCCTACTTAATTTTATAAACCGCGCGCAGAAACTTTGCTGAAGACATCATGACGTCACTAGTCGATTGTTAGTACGGTTAACAATAGGAAAAATTCGAATTCAAAATATTTATTGTAAGTGTAATTAATTAAAAAAAAATGTATAATATGATAAAATAACAAAATAAAATAATAATACAATTAGGAAAATTAGGCAGTAAATAATATGTAGTTTAATCGTCATAATCCATTGAATTAGAATCAGACATAATAACTGTATCACTTTCAGTATCCGTTTCTAGCCCAGTGGAGTCGCTATCGCTGCTTTGACCGAATTAATTATCTTTCGTAAATTTCTCCCAATCTATCTTGTTCCGAATACTTTTGACGCAAGGGATCCACGTGGTGTATTTCCTTTTTCCAATCACTTGGTGTTATACTTTTGATAGCATTTTGGGTTAAGTTTAATATTTCTCTTTCGGATTGGGATACATTTTTTCTGCGACACGCTCTTTTAATAAATTCCATATATTCTCTATGGAGTTAAAATCGCAGTGATACTTTAGTAACCGGAGCACTTCATGATCGGTTCTTTTTACAATTCGTCAACGTAATATGTCTTAGGTGGTATTGTTATTTTGATTAGATGATATAATTGTTTTTGGTCATGTTTCCATCATAGGTGATGTTATGATCACGTAACCAATTCTACATATGTTCCTTAAATGATGAGGAAGTTGGCCGTTTTTGTATGTGCTTGCTATGATAAGGAGTATTATCGTGAGTGCACGGCAACGTTGCTAACGGTACTAACTAGGCGAACGCGTGACGCGGTCGGCGGAGGCGTGAGGGGTAGTCCTCAGCAAAGTTTCTGCGCGCGGCTTATAGTCATATAAGGAACAACTAAAAACTTATATTTTATCCTTGTATGTCATATGTTTACGTGAAATATAATTTATTGGCTTTTAATACTAGCCAAATTATATATATTCTAAATATCAAAAACTCTAACAAATTTTCTTTTAAATTCATAGAAGTATGTACAACATATTACTTTAAATGATTTAAGGCAATATCTACCATATATTTTTATATTTTTGACCATAATTCTTTTATGATTATGTATTAGCATTTCGCACTGACTACAAAGCTAATATATGAAATTTATCTTATTCTTTTTAGTTATTTGGTGTCGGCTTTACTTTTTATTATAAGCTTAATTTTAATGACAACGTTACATTAGAATTTCTCCAGTATGTTAGAGGCTTTTTTCATGTTTACATGCATTAATTGGAAATGGATAAACATTCAGACCTGGAACAATAATTTGATGGCCATAAAAATGTAATTATGTATATATTATCTATGTCTAGTTTCCTTGGCAAGTAAGCCTATCATATTCCTGTCCATGAACCTTGATGATATTTATTAAATGTTAATATAAGTCGTGAACCCTGCAATATATATGGGTGCATATGTCAAAAATAATTATTTAATCTTTTGTTGTCTCTTATGAAAGACTAGAATAGACATAGATTCCATCCATGTCGATTCTTTCTCTTTTATTTATTTTTTTATATAGGAGATTTTGCAAACGAGCATGCGGCTATGGAGTGTAGAGACACTCCATACATGCGGCTGACCTGATGGTAGGTGACTACCGCCGCCCATAAACAACTGCAACACTTCTCTTTTCACACAGATTCATTGTTGTCATTTTTGAAGACGTTATTGACTTATAATTACTATTTACTACGTACTAAATGTAGTGATTATATTCTCTTTGCTACGTACAACAGAAAAGACACTACTCAAGACCAATATTGCTACTAAACCGTAGACAAAGTCTATGTACTAAACGTAGTTATTATATACTCTTTGATTGCTACAACCTGTAAACACTGTAATTTTTTTAGTATAGCAATAAATTTTCATATTAATTTTCCTTTTTCTTATAGATGTGCCAACTCGGAAAAATTAACTCGAGTTGAAATTCACGCAACTCGAGTTTAAACTCGAGTTACGCAACTCGAGTTAGCAGTACGAAACAGAGTAAAGAAATTGTCACAAATTACTTTTTTATAAATTTGTTTTTCTATCTAGCTCTGGTGGGTTGGTATAACTACATAGTCAGGTCATAAGTCACACAGTAAAAACTTTTCTTTTAGAATGTTGGCCACAAAAAAGTTTATTGAATTCTAATTTCGAATTGTTCATGAAAATAAAATTGTGTACTTTTTAGAATTTTGCTCATTTTTAAATATAGAGTGGACGCTTAAGAAGACCGTGTTACAGTTATTGCGTTGCATCGTTGCGGTTACGCGCCAATTCTAATTTTTGACATACTGAAAAATTTGAATATAATCAAAAGATTCGTTTATCGTACCATCAAACGATACAACGAAGACTCTAGTGTAGATGACAGGTCAAGAAGTGGTCGCCCTCGGTCTGTTAGGACTCCAGCAGTGATAAAAGCAGTGAAGGCGCGAATTCAAAGAAATCCCAAACGTAAGCAGAAACTGTTGGCCCTTCAGATGGGGTTAAGCAGAACCACGTTGAAAAGGGTGTGAAATGAAGACTTAGGGCTTCGGGCATATCGAAGAAAAACAGGAAATCGTTTGAATGCTCGTCTTATGGAACTGAGACTGAAGAGATGCCGCGCTTTGTTGAAGCGGTACGCGGGAAAAAAATATCGGGAAATTCTTTTTTCGCATGAAAAAATTTTTACCGTAGAAGAGAGCTACAACAAACAAAATGATGAGGTGTACGCACACAGTAATGAAGAAGCGAGCAACCGTATTCCACGTGTCCAACGAGGTCATTTTCTCATGGTATGGTTGGGAGTTTCTTATTGGGGCTTAACACAGGTACATTTTTGTGAGAAAGGTGTAAAAACGAATGCAGTTGTGTATCAAAATACAGTCCTGATGAACCTTGTGGAACCTGTTTCTCATACCATGTTCAATAACAGGCACTGGGTATTCCAACAAGATTCGGCGCCAGCTCATCTGAATCCGTTAGATTACAAGATATAGCAACACTTGGAGGAAAAGGCATGCTCAAAGCCTCATCCCAATTTGGAGTCACTCAAGACATCCTTGATTAGGGCAGCCGCCGATATTGACATGGACCTCGTTCGTGCTGCGATAGACGACTGGCCGCGCATATTGAAGGCCTGTATTCAAAATCACGGAGGTCATTTTGAATAAACTTTAGTGTCATAAGAATCTATGTTTTGTTGAGTTCATTTTGGTATATAAATGGTTACATAATGAATAAACTTGTTTCAATTATTTTATATTAAACATGTGACAGAATTTATGACCTGACTAGGTATAATTACCAAACTTATTGTGTTGGAAATAAAAAGGTATATTTAGTAGTATGTATCACATACTTATGTACTCTTGGTTTTAATCTTAGTAATAGTGAGTACATGTATTTAAAGACAAAACTAGCTATATAATAGTCTTCACAATACAATATTAGTCTAGCTTTAAGATGTAGGTACATAAGCTATTAATAGTTTAATTATCGCACTCAAAATATCCTTAAATAAATTCAATTTCAAATTCACAATATTTATTGTTTTAGCTAAGTGTTACATTTGACGTTAATTTAAAATATGATGATCTTATAACTTTTCGGGTATTACAATAATATGTCTGCGAGTTACATAACTAAATTGATTATAATTAATCAAAATTATAAAAAAAATTACATAACATACATAAATAATAGCTATTATTATATAATATTAAATAACAGTTTTAGCTAAATACTCTTTAAAACACAAAGCCCGCACACAACGAACGAGTCCCGCTTTTACTCTTTTGCTGGTTTATTTGACCCGTCCATGTACAGCAGTCTAAACTCGAGTTAGGGAGAACCAACTCGAGTTAACTCGAGTTAAGCGCAACTCGAGTTAACTCGAGTTAGTAACTCGCGTTAACTCGAACTAGTAACTCGAGTTGACCCATCACTAATTTTTCTTTCATTTCACCGATTGACGACGGGTAGAGGCGTTCGTTCGATCGCTTGGTTAAGTTCACGTCATCTTTTATTCTCAAATGTCTTATTTTTGCATCACACATGCTTAGGGGTAACCGAATAAGAAAAAAATCCAAGAATCCCCGTACCAGAAGAAAAGTACGTGTGCTAAAAGGCGTAAATGTAAACTAGAAAGTGTGTGAACGAAGTCGCGAGGTGTCTCGTCCGTCCGGTTTGATCTGGATTTTAGCAGTTTGAACCGCGAGTTGGGAGTCCCTTTCCCTCTTAATTAATTTATTATTACAGTTTAGTGGTGTGTTTTACAAACTTTAACGTTTATTTATTAGTATATTTTAGTGATTGTGTGGTGCATTAGTTAATTTAAGCCGTTTCAAAATGTCTGAAGAGTCATCAGCGGATCGCAATGTCGAAATTTGGAAGATCAAGAAGCTGATCAAGAGCTTGGAGATGGCGAGAGGGTGAGTTTTTGAATGAAATATTTCATTTCGATAGCAGTCGTGTTGTTTTGTAACATGTTCTTTGTATGATATGTTTGTGATTATTTCGTTGGCGAAATTGCCAACACGGCTGCGTCATTTGTACGTCTGGACACATGCGCGTGCTGCATGCGCGGATATAACCTTGTAGGCACGAAAGGGTGCACAAAGTTTTTATTGCATAGATATAGCATTATTTTAATTACATGTAGCCTTTATCGTGTTTCAAACATATTTTACGCAAACATAAATCGTTACCATGACAATTATTTTATTTCACCTGGTCAGTTTGGTCGTGATTTTAGCATCGCCGCGCCATATAATTGCAACACAACATACTTGATAAGCAAACTTATGAAATGTGTGGCATTATTTGTACATTACTGCCTGTCCTGTTTCTATAGATTTGGTGTTTATCAGTAGCATTATATTTCATTGTTCCTTACTATTTTTGTCACATTGATCTCTATTACAAAAGATACTATTAAAAAAAGGGAGAGTTTAAAAACTTAACTATATTTTCTTCTTTTTAAAGCATATCAGAGGGTAATTAACAGATTTAACTAATTTCTTTTTTGTTATTGATGTTAAAACTTTCACAGTGGTCCTATATTAGTTTCAACTGGATCCAATTATGAGGTATATTTTTAAATTACCTTTTATATTTATTTCCTTATTGACATGGTGGATCAGGGCCGTACTTGTGGTAATCTATGAGAGAAATATGTTCAGCTGAGTACTTGTGAAGGGCTGTAGTATTTTTTTTTTAAATCCATTTATTCTTTATTATATATTCCAGCTGTTTCTTTAAACTTGAATGAAGCATCTCACACAAATCAACATAAAATGTATTGCTTTATGTTTTCATAGAAAACCATGTTTCTAAAAAATTGGGATACTAGCTAAAAATATTGTACATCTGTAATGGATTTTTTTTGAATTGCTGATTTATTCAAATCGCTGACAACTCTTTGTGTGCCAATGTTTCAGCTATACAAAGGGCATTGACTCATATAATATACACACATAATATTAAAAAAAAGATAAAAACTGAGAGTCATTCCTTTATGTTAAAGTTAAATAGGCTTTGTTATAAAACTGAAGTAACAAACAAATTTACAGTTCACCTTTTATATGTGGTAGAGCTATGCTGCAGCTATATTACAAGTATAGTATTAGCATGAATAGGTCAACTTGACTGGGGAAGGACCACACTCACAGAATACCAGCATAAAATGGCAGCTTAACATTGCTGAGTTTCACAGGTGACAATGCATCTACATTTTGTTTCCTTATTGAGGATAGATGTAGATGTCTATCATTTACCATCAGGTGGATTGTGTGCTCGTTTGTCACCATATCCTATAAAAAAAACAACTAATGGTAAGTGGCTACTGTAGCCCTTGGACAACTGTAGTATCTAGGAAAGAAAGTTATATATGTCTGAGGAGGACTGAGATGGAATTTATCACAGTTAGTTATTATATTAGCTCTCTTCGTCCTTCAAAAACAACACATCACTAACCACACACTAGAGGGTGGTATCTATAAAAGCTTTTAAAAAAATTTACTTTGCAAATATCTGCACAATAAAATAAAATGATGTGTCTTACCTAGTATGAAGAGCACCTCCCGCCCTCCCTCAGTTGTGTGCACTGTCCCTGTCACCATTAATCCCAGCACCGCTACTCTCAACACCACTACACTAGGCAAGACACACCACTGACGACAATACGACACGTGTTTCGCCTCTTCACGAGGCGAAACACGTGTCGTGTGGTATCTAGTCAGACTCCTGGACAGAAAAGGTGTCTTTTCACTACATACTGGAGATTAGATTGATTTTTAAAATGGCTATCTCTAACTATACTTTTTGCAGTGTTATGTCAGTATAAAGAAAATCTCTAATCTTAATTTGTCTTAATGGTGTTGTAAGGACTTGAGGTGCGACCATGAAATTGGATCTTTTTGGCTTTGACTATTCTTGCTGATTTTGCTGTTTTGAAAATTAATCAAGTGAATATACTACTGATTGGACTAATAAAGACCAAGCACATTTTTTATTATAATTTTGCACTGCTATATACTAGTCAGAAGAGTACATACCATCACTGTTACTGCCTATTAAAGTCCACTGCTGTACATAGGCCTCGCCCATAGATTGCTCCATAGATCCCCCCTATTTGCCATAGTTGCCAAGCTTGTTTGTTATCATAACAAATAACAAAATAGGGCTGTCTTGTTGAGGTAATGAAAGAATATAGCATTATAATTATGCCAATATTTCGTACGCATAAAAGGTCCGAGCGGTAGCTGTCTCTCTTGGTTGCCTACTTCTTTTCCTTTTTGTGGTGGTTTGCTAGGATTTACCAATGACGTATTGAGTGGAAAATGAAAGCTTATGAGTTTAATTAAAATAAGAGTGTGTTGTTCGGGTAAAGCTGATCAGCAATAGATCATGAAAAACTATTATTACTATATCTTCAACCTAACCTCTTAAATCAGTGATAGCATAAAATGTATTGTCAGTTAGTCTGACCACTAAATTATTTGGTTGTACAACTGTGTAATCCACTCCAAACAAGGAAAGCCTAAGATAGAATGCCTCACAGCCAGTTACTATTTTGCTTATACCCTTCAGACCAAATGCGGTGCAAGTGCTGCTATTTTGAAGGCAGATATGAGAAGCATAGTCAGACGTATGCATGAGCTCAGTGTTGGTAACTCTTACAAATTATCCGTAAGAAACTAAGCAGTAATTGCTATTGTGAACAGTGAGCATACATGGTTACATCTCATTTAGTGTCTAACACAGTGTCTTGGTAATGTTACACGCCATGCACAAAACATTTCAGTATTTGGCACTTGTCGAATACTTTTGTCTTAATGTGCTGTTTCAGCCCTAGTATACTACAATGTTAATGGTTGATGGAACTCTCTAGTGTACATTGTGGCATATTAATTTATATTTAAAAAATTCAAGTGAAACTTTTTACAGGACGGCTTTGAAATTCTGATCCACAACCTTTTTGTGTGACAATAAGTGGTGGGGGTAAAACTATGTACCGCGTCTTTCATTTTGATCATTCAAATCGCGAACGCAGACCATTACATACCATAAAGTACATAGTAATACAATTACAATATTATAACGGTCTTACGTTCAAATACTAATCTATTAATTTTATTTAAGACAGTTACCAACGTACACACACACCTATTTATTTTAGAAAGAGTGATCGGATTTGAGTAGTAGTGCCATCTATTATATTTTCTACGTACTACCATGATAGTTAATCAATTTTGGTTCAATAAAATGACTACGTCTAGAATGAAGTAGATGGCGCTTTTTAAAAAAAATAACAAGGGAAGTAATTTTTGAAGCCCAATAAGGCAGAACAGTGTTTACTTTAAATAACAATTTGTAAATTTTCATTTAAATAAATTTCTGTTGACATTATATTAAACTTTGGTTGAATTAAAATTACATATATAATAAATAATTACCTAATTAACAAATTTTAATGAGTATTTTGTGTTATACTGGTATCTATAATAATTACTTCATTCACTGTGGTGAGTCCTAGTGTTGCCTGAACCGATAATTTCTCTTCTCAAGATTGAAGAAGATGATGCACTGTGACACATATGTATATAATTTTATGTAAATAAATGAATGATATACACAATCTATGCTATTCAAAAGTTATTGATGAATAATTGAAATGTTTCTCTGTAATATAAAAGTTTCACTTCTATCTTGTGTCTTCATGACACACTGTTTTTTTTGCATGTGCCAATATGGTTACAGTTGCAGTATGGAACATTGTAGAGGGAAGAGACCTTAATCTGTAAGTTTACCTATCCTTACTGTAAATTATAATGTTTGTATCTTTTTTCTGCTTTCAGCAATGGAACATCAATGATTTCACTGATCATCCCACCAAAGGATCAGATCTCACGAGTCTCTAAAATGTTGGCGGATGAATTTGGAACAGCCTCTAACATCAAGTCACGTGTTAACAGGCTTTCTGTGCTTGGAGCTATCACCTCTGTGCAGCATCGACTCAAACTTTATACTAAAGGTAACTGAAACCTTACTGAGTAACACAGTGACATTTTCATATACATACTAGCTAGCATATACATACTTGGCAGACATTGTCCTGCCTTCCCTGTAGGGTGCTCGATGATTTTTACTCCGAATTTTTGAATAACTAAATACAAAATTTATAAATAACTCTACCACAGTGGTACAGCAGGTCCTGTTTAGCACTTTTTTGGCACTAATCCGACATTTGTAACAAAGTGAATATTAGTGATTTTGTTCCATAAATATAGAATTTGTTAAAAACATGACTAAAGCACTATTTATTGGATCCTAACATAAATATGAATCATCTTGACCAAATCAAAAATATATTATGCTCAATCATTGAAGTGATCTAGGAGTTACACTATACATAATATAATACATACATTATATAATATAGTAAAGATATTCAGTATCATTTATAGTGATCATATTATGTTAGCAAAGAAATGAGGTCAAAGTTGATGGTTATAAATGTGGGGACTGCCATTGTCTTTTATATAATATGTAAAGCAATTAAAAGTACGAGGGTGGATTGAAAAGTACTCGGCCTAACACAGATCCATTCAATTCTAAAAATCAAATCTACCCACATTATTTAGTTCAGTTCAGACTAGTTCATTGTGTGAAGTTCGAAACGTGTGCGATAATTAGTTGTGATTTTATAAATTTATTAACAAAGTAATCGGACATAATTTCCGCGAATGGAGCAAATCGAGCAGCGTGCCGTCATTAAGTACCTCCATAAGAAGGGGCTATCATCAAAAGCCATCCATGATGACATGGTCAGTACATTAGGCGATTGTGCTCTGTCATATTCATCCGTCAAAAAATGGATAGCAGAATTTAAGCGTGGTAGAGAGAGTGTGAAAGATGAACCCCGCTCTGGAAGGCCTTCGACGTCAACTACTGACGAAAATATTAAAAAAGTACTTGATTTAATAATGGGAGACCGCAGATTAAAAATTAGAGAGATAGCCGAGATTATAGGCATCTCTTATGAACGAACTCAAAACATCATTGTCAACGAGTTGGGTTTCCACAAGGTGTCTGCGAGGTGGGTTCCGCGACTGCTTTCAGTTGAACAAAAAAGGACGCGATTGACTATTTCACGCGACTGTTTGGAGTTATTTGAAGCCGATGCAGATGATTTTTTGAATCGTTTTGTTACTATAGACGAAACATGGGTTCATTACTGTACACCGGAAACAAAACAACAATCAAAACAGTGGAGAAGACCTGGTTCACCACCCCCTAAAAAGGCTAAGTCGATTTTGTCGGCAAATAAGGTGATGGCTTCAGTATTCTGGGACTCGAAAGGTGTGATTATGATTGATTATCTTGAAAGGGGTCAGACTATAAACTCTGATTACTACTGCACCTTACTACGTCGTTTACGAGAGGAAATAAAAGAAAAACGTCGAGGAATGCTCAGAAGAAAAGTCCTGTTTCATCAAGATAACGCCCATGTTCACACGTCAGTACAGTCAATGGCTGAAATTCACAACTGTGGCTTTGAACTGTTACCGCATCTGCCGTATTCACCTGATCTGGCACCATCAGACTTCTTTCTGTTCCCTAACCTAAAAAAGCACTTGGGAGGTCAAAGATTTTCGACAAACGACGAGGTCAAAGCAGCTGTAGATGCATATTTTGACTCTAAGGAAGAATCATTTTTTTTCAACGGTCTAAATGCTTGGAAGGGTGGCAAAAGTGTATTGAACTTGATGGTGATTATGTAGAAAAATAAAAATATAACTGATTTAGTATGTGTTTATTTTCTTGGTTAGGCCGAGTACTTTTCAATCCACCCTTGTAAAAAGCATTGCCATAGCTCTTGATCTAAATAGCCAAACTTATCACTAACATTACATGACCTAAAGTGCTAGTGAAAACAGTAAACATTTTAATTATTGTAACATATTATAAATAATGCAGCCCTTGTGAATTCACTCGCAGAATATACAAATATGTCAACTTCATCATGTATTAGGTTAAGTAGTGTGGTGCCACGAGTGCAGAATATTTAATCAGAATATTCTACGATTCTCCTTAATCACCAACTTTTCCTTGACCTGTCTGATTGATGGACTAGGCTCTGAAGGCTGACTGATGGTGAGAAGTTCAAATATTGCTGAACTCTTTCATAGACTGGAGGTGGTCAAATTCTTGGAATAGCCATGACAATGAATAATTTGTTTATGTAAAAAAAAATAAGTGTGAAGGTGGGGGTGGAATTTGTGGCTCTAGGTGACAGCTACTTATGCTGTGCCACTGATTGCAAGCCATGTTTTAGCTTGCCATAGCAATATAATCATGTTTTCTTTTATTGCAGTGCCACCAAATGGTCTAGTCATCTACTGTGGCACAATTGTTACTGAGGAGGGAAAGGAGAAGAAAGTGAACATTGATTTTGAGCCATTCAAGCCCATCAATACATCCCTGTACTTATGTGACAACAAGTTCCATACTGAGGCCCTCACTGCGTTGCTGGCTGATGACAATAAGTTTGGCTTCATTGTGATGGATGGTAATGGAGCACTGTTTGGTACACTGCAAGGAAACACTAGAGAGGTAAGATGGTCCTAAGGTAAGACACATATAAAATTGTCTACCATATTAGGTATCTTTTTAATTTTTCACCAGCCTGATAAATTCAACTGCCACTACAAAGGTTTGCCATTTTGCATTAATGATTGGCATACATATTGATGATGACATTCTGATATCACATTGTTAATGTTGTACTCCCTAGCCGATCTGCTGCAATGATGGAATGTTGAAAAGTATTGATGTTTATCCTCGATCTAATGCATCGCACAGTGGCATCGTAGTAATATCGATATATCAAAAAATACATTGATGTTTTCCATACATCAATTGTTTTTTAAACACCTAACACAACAGCAAATTTTATAATGGATTCCTACTTAATAATTTCGGGGATCGAACGAGCAACTTACTAATTTAATGAAAACAATATATGCACTCTTTATTTGTTTTCCCTGATGTACTTTGCATTTTTAAAGATTTTTTTACGGGAAAATGTTGTGATGCATACTATTACACCATTACTATATGGTCATTTCATAGCACAAAAGTGTTCTATCCCAGCATGTCCACTGAAAATTGTAATTTAATTGTTTGATTATCATTAGTATTGAGAAGGGAAACCTGTATGTCAGAGAAGCAACAATATTTTGCAGATACGAGGGTGGATTGAAAAGTACTCGGCCTAACACAGATCCATTCAATTCTAAAAATCAAATCTACCCACATTATTTAGTTCAGTTCAGACTAGTTCATTGTGTGAAGTTCGAAACGTGTGTGCTCTGTCATATTCATCCGTCAAAAAATGGATAGCAGAATTTAAGCGTGGTAGAGAGAGTGTGAAAGATGAACCCCGCTCTGGAAGGCCTTCGACGTCAACTACTGACGAAAATATTAAAAAAGTACTTGATTTAATAATGGGAGACCGCAAATTAAAAATTAGAGAGATAGCCGAGATTATAGGCATCTCTTATGAACGAACTCAAAACATCATTGTCAACGAGTTGGGTTTCCACAAGGTGTCTGCGAGGTGGGTTCCGCGACTGCTTTCAGTTGAACAAAAAAGGACGCGATTGACTATTTCACGCGACTGTTTGGAGTTATTTGAAGCCGATGCAGATGATTTTTTGAATCGTTTTGTTACTATAGACGAAACATGGGTTCATTACTGTACACCGGAAACAAAACAACAATCAAAACAGTGGAGAAGACCTGGTTCACCACCCCCTAAAAAGGCTAAGTCGATTTTGTCGGCAAATAAGGTGATGGCTTCAGTATTCTGGGACTCGAAAGGTGTGATTATGATTGATTATCTTGAAAGGGGTCAGACTATAAACTCTGATTACTACTGCACCTTACTACGTCGTTTACGAGAGGAAATAAAAGAAAAACGTCGAGGAATGCTCAGAAGAAAAGTCCTGTTTCATCAAGATAACGCCCATGTTCACACGTCAGTACAGTCAATGGCTGAAATTCACAACTGTGGCTTTGAACTGTTACCGCATCCGCCGTATTCACCTGATCTGGCACCATCAGACTTCTTTCTGTTCCCTAACCTAAAAAAGCACTTGGGAGGTCAAAGATTTTCGACTAACGACGAGGTCAAAGCAGCTGTAGACGCATATTTTGACTCTAAGGAAGAATCATTTTTTTTCAACGGTCTAAATGCTTGAAAGGGGAGGTGGCAAAAGTGTATTGAACTTGATGGTGATTATGTAGAAAAATAAAAATATAACTGATTTAGTATGTGTTTATTTTCTTGGTTAGGCCGAGTACTTTTCAATCCACCCTCGTATGTCATGTTTTCCAACACATATTCTAACAGTGCGATAGACCCTTACCTGCTCAAAAAACTTCCAAGAGGTCAGAGAAGGCGTGTGCCCAGCTATTGGTCGAATTATTAGTATAATTATCATCATTAAAGCCTCTCAAAATTCCACTGCTGAACATAGGTCTCCCTCATATGGGTAATATTTGACATAGTTGCTTCGCTTGGCAGATGGGGATCTGGATGGATGTATGAATACTAATAATTTTTGTTTTACACTAATCACTGATTTTCTTCTTATATTATGTATTTTCATTGTTATTAACTATCAACCATTGACTGCCTTGTTGGTCAAGTGGTCATCAGCTTCACTGCTGATCATGTGTTCCTGGGTTTGAATGCTTCATCTGGTCCAAATCAGTAATTATATTTTTGTGTCCAAGCCAGCCTGAGAAGTAGGCTATAGTCAGGTAATTGGTGGTGTTTCACCCCTGTGCTTTGGAAAGCAAAAAGCCTTTTGGTCTTACGTTTGATTTCTCTCCAGACAGACTACAGACTTTGAATACCAGCGTAAAACAGCAGCTTAACACTGCTGTGTTTCATATGGTGAGTGTAGAGAACCGGAGACCCTTTTTACTGGAAAAGAGGTATTCTATCTTAATCCTCATGGGTGACAACACATCTGAATTTTGATTCGCAAATGAGGATAGATGTAGATGTCTATGAGCCACAGCAACCACATACCATCAGGTGGACTGTGTGCTCGTTTGTCACACTATCCTATAAAAAAAAGACCATTTGGATTGCTGTCTCATCGTACAATTAGAGTGAGGGAATAGAGATGCACCTGTTATTCCATCCTGCACAGATGGCTATTAAGGTTGGCCATAGTGACCGAAATTCGTTTTTGCACATTATTATTAAGTAAAGTTATTATAAAAAGAAATATCAACTTACAGGTGCTCCACAAGTTCACTGTAGATCTGCCGAAGAAGCACGGTCGTGGTGGTCAGTCTGCGTTGCGTTTCGCCCGTCTCCGAATGGAAAAGCGTCACAACTACGTGCGCAAAGTTGCAGAGGTTGCTACACAATTGTTCATCAGTGCAGACCGTCCCAACGTAGCAGGACTGATCTTGGCGGGTTCCGCTGACTTCAAGACTGAACTGTCCCAGTCCGATATGTTTGACCCAGTAAGTCTAATGCAAGTTTATCTTTACTTTATGGCTTTTCTTAATATACTTATGCCAACGTCAAGTCAAAGAGTGACAATAAAGTAAATGAAAACTTGTCATGTGTACTTAAATAATTGTTTTGTAAGAGCTTTCTAATCTACAACAACAGACAAAACAAACATTTAATATCCTGCCACCAACAATAATTTATTATTAGTATAGATAAAATCACATGAAATATGAACAAATGAGGAAAACACAAGGGACAGCAAACTAATTGAATTAGTAAGATGAGGGACGTTTTGGGGAAAAATATCACACAGGGAGAACTGAAGTTGTGGACATACGAAGAATATGTGGTTGGTGGAACCTTCATCAAGACCACACTCACATAAAGAATTATTCTTTATCCTTCATTAGGCTTTGTTTTAATTATGACACGTATATTAAATAACACTACTTACCAGTGAACAACACAAAACAAATTTATATAAAGACAAACACAGAAGACGTTAAAATTATTAAGGAAACTCATGATCATCATCATCATTACAGCCCTTCACAAATCCACTGTTGAACATAGGCCTCCCCCAAGGAATGCCGTAAAGCACTGTCCTGAGCCACATGCATCCATTAACTTCCTGCATGTCTTACCAGGTGGTCACTCCATCTAGTGGGGGGTCACCCTATACTTCGCCTACCAAAACGAGGCAAATGAAGCTCTACACAAGTTAATTAAAATAGATCTGAAAATTGCTGAAACATGTGTGACTACCAATCAAACGGGAGAATCCCCGAATGCAAGTTAATAAGAAAAGGTGTGGGTGTTATTTGTTCTACCCACTTTATCAACTTAGTCAATGTATTAAACCCCTTAGGTAATGCAACAGACCTCAGCAATTCTTAATAGGTTCTTATTTATTTATTCTTAATTCTACACCTTAATTAAAGGGATTATAAGTAGCGGCATAAAAGTCTAGCGGTGACCGTTATTGCGCATAAGGTATCACGGGGTACTAAGCGGGTCGTGGGGCGGGCGTGCGTCGTTCGCACGCTCTGATTGGCTCTCCAGTCGCATTCGTGCAATTCAATTCGGGTGCAACAGCAGTACCCATGCGCAGCTATCCCCTCCACGTTTCTTTCAGCGCTAGACTTTCGTGCCGCGACTTATACAAAGGGTGGACTCATGCCTCGTGGTTCACTTACAATAGCAGACTATCGAATATCACACGTGTGTGTATGTTTCGTAATACTTGTATAAAGCTTGTGCACTGTCATTTACTCCGCTACAGGCCTTATAACAGTGCCGTGTTCTGGTCCGAAGGGTATAGAGGCCAGTAAAATTACAGGCTGTCAGGCATTCCATCTTAGATCTTATTAAACGTGGTGGAGCCATGCTGCAGCTATATTAGTAGTATAGTTGTAGCATGAATGGGTCGGCTCAACCGGTGAAGGACCACGCTCTCACAGAATACCAGCGTCAAGTAGCAGCTTAACACTGCTGTGTTTCGTATGGTGAGTGTAGAGAACCGGAGACCCGTTTTACTGGAAATGAGGAATTCCATCGTAGTCCTCACGGGTGACAACGCATTTGCATTTTGATTCGCAAAAGAGGATAAATGTAGATATCTATGGGCCACAGCAACCACTTACCATCAGGTGGACTGTGTGATCGTTTGTCACTCTGTCCTATTAAAAAAAAAAAAGGCTGAGATCTATAGATTGTACTTTGACTTAGCTCAGACTTAGCTTACAAAAAACCTTCCCTTAGTATATGCTTAGCATAATCTTACATTCTGAATTTATAGCTGTATCGGGCTAAGATTAAGCTAAGCTTATGCTAAGGCCCAGACAGTCCAAATATTAATTAATGGATGCTTCATTCTACGCATTACATTTTTGACTTTACTGTATAAAATTAAAAAATATGTATACTCAAAATCAAAATTACTATATAAAATTAAAAAGAAATATATATATATATATATTTAAATCAAAAAAAAGTCCAAATTGTATTTCATAAATTATTTATTATTACATGAAATAGAAAACGGTCGTATGAGAATGGGAACAGACGAGATGAGTGCAAAATCAGAAAAAAAATAAGATTTAAATTACGTAAATAGAAAATGGACTAATGCTATTTAAAACTAGAAGACGGCCTAAAACTACCTATTCATTATTATAATTAATTAAGGGGCTACTCCATGCGAACGACCTTGAGCGTTTGTGTGCCGGCCGAGCCAACTCCCTACAATATAGGATCGCGTAAAAAATAATAATATGTAAGACGCCACCTACCATAGTTTTGTATAACTCAATGCCACCCACTGTACGGACGTAATATTTTTCAACATCAATAAACTATTTTATGGAAATACACACAGCGTACAACTATAAATGTATTTTAATTTTTTTATTCGGTATATTAGTTGCATTATATTAGAATTATGTATTCTCATATATTATCTAATTATGAAATTTTATAATTAATTATATATTAAAAATGAAGCATTGAAAATTGTGAGTTTAAAAGATACCTACTCACTAGAGTCGTGGAGGCAGTTTACAAACATAAATTGCACAAGGACAAACATCCAGACCCGGAACGATTATTTGTAGGTCTTACAAATATTTGTTCCGTGCGGGATTCGAACCCGCGGCCCCCAGCGCAACAACTGATTGCTAAGCCACTGCGCCACGGAGCCGTCGCCGGGTTATAGGTAAAGTGACCATACGTCCCGTTTTGAACGGGACTGTCCCTTTTCTCGGTCACCTGTCCCATTGCCCCCAAATAAAGCTCCGGGACACAAAATTGTCCCGTAACTCTTTGGATGGAAGTATTCAAAGCCAACAATCTTCAACATCATTTTTTTAATCGAATATATTTTATGTCTATCTGGTACAAATGCTCCGATAGAAAGAGTATTTTTTTATTTTGAATAAATTGTGGACGTCTGAAAGAAACACTTACGGTTCCAGTTCTAAAGGCGATGTTGAGATAACAATAAAAAAAATTGAGCAGAATTTTATTCTTATTTAAAATCATCACCAACTTTATTAAAGCAAATTTAATCCACTGACAAATGTAATTCATAATTAAAAAAAAATGTTGCATTTAATAATTACCTATTTTTAAATGCAACATTATTTTTTAATTTATTGTATAAAGTTATAGTTTTTAGAGTATAAATAAACCCATGTCCTGTTTTGAGTTAAAAAATAAATGGTCAGCTTAGTCTTTTTAGTTAAATTTAGTTTTAAAAATTTTTAGTTTATAGTAAAAAGTAGATATATTAGTACCTACTTTTTACCGAATTATAAGTATAGAACACCTTATGTACTCAATTATTTTTTGAAAAAGAAGAAAAAACAAGCAATAAATAATATACTATATTTTAGCAAAAAACTATAACTTAGAACATAAATGAAAAACTCATAACCGACCTAGGATTCGAACCCGGGACCTCATGATCAGCAGTGGCACTACTACAACCACTAGACCAACGAGGCAGTACTACACTTGATAAGATATTGTAGTTGGTTATTACGATTATTTTTAACTGTATACTATACTGATAATATTGAATTAGCCTTTTATAGTGTAAATTATAATATTTGTCGAAATGTTAATTATGGATTCGAACCTTACATGCTAATGGTGCTTCATTTTTTTATTTGCATTTACTTCTAAGAAAATACACGCAAAAAGCTTCATCGCGCAGTAAAAACACAACAAATATATGTATAACTAATACGAAAAATTATACCCAAAACAAACAAATAATACTACCTATAAAATAACCTAATAAGTAATAATATTATCGACTGATAAGACGAGAGCGATGCTCTAACGAACGACACGGGCTCCACGTTCGAGAGCTCAACGCTCAATGATCCAGCAAGCCCGTGGGCAGTGAATACGCCCAGATTTTAAAATAATTTCTTAATAAAATCAAATTTTGGTCTTTTGAAAAAAATTTTACTATAGAAATGTTCATTAATAAATTGCCTATCCATTGGTGTAAATCGCAAAATAAAATAATACTTACTTTACGAGGAGATGCATGTTATCAATAATAATTTCACATTTATGTGGTTTCGTTGTAAGGAGATTATATTAATATTTATTCCTTTAAAAAAAAATTGGATACAGCTCTTATGAAATCAAGATTATGTAGAAATATAATGTGTTTTTTATTTGTTGATATATCTTTTAAATAAAAAGTAGATAGCTCCTAAAAACCGCACAAATAACGACTAGCGCGACATTTTGCTCAACCCGCGCCTTAAGAGTAACAAAAACAACAATTTAAAAATGGTGGTTTTGAATAATATCCTGAGTTTTAGGTAAGTCGTCGATACCGTTGACTTAGGCTTTGCTAAGCGCGCACTCAGCATGACTTCGAAGTTAGCTCTATAAATACCGACATTGTCTTAACTCGAAAGTAAAGTCTGAGCAAAGTCAAAGTATGGTCTATAGATCTCAGCCTTAGACTTTAGATGTGACAACGCATCTGTGACCTTCTTTGTTTGAAGTTGGCCGCAAGGGTCCATAGACTTCAGTAGCCACTTGCCATCAGGGTTTTCAATTTGTTTTTAGGGTTCCGTACCCAAAGGGTAACCAACGAGACCCTATTATTTAGCCTCTGCTGTCTGTTCGTCCGTCCGTTCTGCTGTATCTCATGATCCGTAATAGATAGACTGTTAAAATTTTCACAAAATGTGTATTTCTGTTGCCGCTATAAAAAAGAATTATAAAAATTATAATAAATTAAAGATTAAAGGGGGCTCCCCTGCTAGAAACGTGTGTTACGATGGTACAGAACCCTTCATGCGCGTGTCAGACATGGCTAGTTAAGACATGGCTAAGTGGCACAAGTTTGACATGGCTAGTTATCTACTTGTATAAAAAAAGTTTATTCTCTTAATCTATATTCAATACCTCATATTTCAGCGTCTCCAATCCAAAATCATCAAGCTGGTGGATGTGTCATACGGAGGAGAGAATGGTTTTAATCAGGCCATCGAGCTCGCGGCGGAATCGTTGCAGAACGTCAAGTTTATTCAGGAGAAGAAACTGATTGGGCGCTACTTTGATGAGATCTCACAGGTGAGTCCTTTTTTACCACAATTTTTTATTAATTTGTTTTTATATCTGTTTGTGTTTATTACAAATTTTGCAATCGATTTTAAACTAACTCCCTGGTCAGATACAGAAGTGAAAGTTTAGACATAGCCGGGTACTGGATGACAAAGCAAAATTTGCTTACTTTCTTGTCCATTTTTTAAAAAAATTTAAACTAACTTTCCACTAGGCTAAAGACTTGAAACTTATCTCAGAACTGGATAAAAATGCAATATAAACTTATCTGGTTATTTGTTTCAATTTCAAACTAATATCCCAATAAGCTCAGACCTGGATGATAATGCAAAATTTACTTATATTCTTGTCTTCTGATGACCGGATTTCAAATTTTAATGTTGCTTAGTTGCAACTCATTAATTATGTTACCCTTTATGTTTTTTCTGCATACTGAAATCTCAATTTAATCTGTTTATCATGGCGATTGCGGAAAATTTATTCTATCAAATAGAACCATATCCAGCACTGCAGCTAGGTCACAACGTCGCTTTTATCGAAGCTTAATGTGATCATAATGATTTTAATTGCATACATTATGTATCCAGGACACGGGCAAGTACTGCTTTGGAGTGGACGATACACTGCGCGCCCTTGAACTTGGCTCTGTGGAGACGCTCATCTGCTGGGAGAACCTTGATATACAGAGGTGAGGAATGTTATGTGTGCAATATTACCACAATTTATTTATTCACAATCTGGATAATAGCTGGCCTGGTAGACGTTGTTCTGTTCTTTTCGATAGGTGGCGCTTTGAATTTTATTTCGAATTCATTTTGGACGTTTACATATTAATAATTCAACCATAGTGTCACCCGACATATACTATGTATATGAGTTATTCTACTCTATAAATATAGAATTTTTTAATAACTTTATTGCAGTGCCACCTTTCGGATCCTAGCATAGTTATCAACCATCATCTCTACAAAATAAAAATATTGTATGAATATGGCTGATGCAGGTCAAGTCGTTCAGAATTTACATGATCACTAAAAGATGCATTGATGATGATTTCAACAGTGGTAGAGACACGCGGCAGCTTTTGCTGTCGCACGGATGGGCCGGCTCGAACCGGGGTGGTACCACGAGCTCACAGAATACCAGCGTGAAGTAGAGGTTTACCTCTGCGTTTCGCTTGGTGAGTGCAGGTGGCCGGAGGCCCTTTTTACTGGAAATGAGGCATTCCATCTTAGTCCTCACGGGTGTCAACTCATCTACATTTTGATTTATAATAGAGGATAGATGTAGATGTCAATGGGCCGCAGCAACCACTTACCATTAGGTGGACTGTGTGCTTGTTTGTCACCCTTATTCTATATAAAAAAAATGCACCTACAATTATATAAATAAAGATTAAATACCGTGAAGTGGCAGTCTATTTGTGGAAAGTCTCTTTGTATACATGGTAGAGCTATGGTACAGCTATATTAATAGTATAGTTGTAGCACAAATAAGTCAACTTGACCGGGGAAGGACTATGCTCTCACAGAATACCAGTGTAAAATAGCAGCTTAACACTGCTGTGTTTTGTATGGTGAGTGTAGATAACCGGGGACTCTTTTTACTGGAAATAAGGCATTCCATCTTAGTCCTCACGGCTGACAATGCATCTGCATTTTATTCGCAAACGAGGATAGATGTAGACATCTAAATCCTAAAACTAGAAAACATAACACTTATTTTGGGTAACAACCAAAGCCTTGGAGAAGCGATTTTGTCCCAAGACCAATGAAATAAAGAAATATTTTTAGGGAAAAATTACAGTGTAATGGTGGATTTAGGATGAATGTGCACAGTCAGTCCCTGTGCTACCACCATTCTTCCACGAACTAAGCGGGTTCACAACCGCATTTTTTTACTTTTAGTTGATATTAGGAAGGTGCTGCTGCCTATTTCTCTTAGGACGCCCTCGGGACGATACGGTGTAGTGTATTTTCTATCCTCGCTTGCGAATCGAAATGCAGATAGATGTGAAGTAAGAAAGATAGTTTACGTGTTAGAGCCATGTTGCAGTTATATTGATAGTTAATTGTATAGTTGTAGCACGAATGGGTCGGCTCAACCGTAAAATAGCTACTCAATTCTGTGTTTCTTATGGTGAGTGTAAAGAACTGAGGACCCTTTTTACTTCTACATTCAATCTTAGTAATCACGAGAGACAACGCATCTGCATTTAGATTCGTAATCGAGGATAGATGTAGATGTCTAAGGGTCACAGCAACCATTTACCACTATGTGCTTGCTTGTCATCCTTATCCTATAAAAAAATAAGGAGTTAAAGTTTCATCACTTTCCACGTGCACAGGAATGTATTTAAACTTTTTAGTTTTAAATTTTTTTATTATTTCCCGTTCTGGTTACCCTCGCTAATTTATTGTTCATGTTGGCTTTTTCGACAACATCAGTGGCGAATCAGGCTTTTTTCAATTTTTTTGTTCTTTATTAATGTTGTAGAGATTTAAACCATCTGAAACTGAATGAATCACTTTTCTCAAACTGCAAAGCTAGCTTTCTGCTTTCACTCCAAGGTATGCAAATATTTTATAAACGATGTATATGATATTTCAGATACGTTCTGAAGTCACATGCCACCAACCAGGAGACCATTTTGCACTTGACACCTGAACAAGAGAAGGACAAGTCCCACTTCACCGATAAAGACGTAAGGCTCGGAGCTTCCATGATTAGTCACGTTTTTATTTGTTGCTTTTAAGGATCTTATCGCTGCGAATAGATTCATTCGCCGCGAGTTGAATTGAACATGTTTAATTTTAATCTGCCAACGTGCACTCGCCGTGAGAATTCGCTGTTTGTGACTGGTACTGGTACTTACAAGTGAGTAGCCATTCCGCTCAGCGCGCTTCTCTAGACTACAGGTCGTTTCGGCACTGCATAGTGTATAGATACGTGTATGTACGATATACGAGTCAACCAAATAATTTTTATTAAGATTTACTAAAGTGAGGAAACTACGCTATAATGAGGGCATCCACGACTTTTTCTGCCACCAGGGCGGCGCCACTTTCGAGTGAGGTAAAATATTTGACAGATTTCATAGCGGGGACGATAATTTCTTAGGAAAATGTAATCTTTAAGGTTTCTTTCTGTATTATTAGTTATATTTTATATTAATTACATTAGAAATGAATAAACCAAACTATAAATATAACTAAAAGACGACTTTTAAAAAAAAGGGTTATAATGTGCAAAAAATTAAAAATCAAACCACTGACGCATTGTATTATATATTAATATAATACTCTAGACAATGATAAACTATTATTTAAAACTAATTTCTCAATTAAATGACACTGTGTAACAAAAAACTTTACCTCAGTCGCTAGTAGCGACATCTGGTGAGTGGAAGATTATTAGCCCTCATTGGCTTCTTGGGTGTGTATAGAAACATGCACATGCCAACCGAATACACTGTTTTAGCCGTGTGCGACGAATAGATGACATATTTGTGTTTGGGGCACCAATAAACTGTCGAAATTCTCGTGTAGAATTCGCTGTGTGTGACAACTGCGGCAGGAAGCGAATATTCACTGTGTGACCGAGGCTAAACCCAGCTTAGTAGTGCGCGACTACGAATGGTTTCATTAGAATCTTTTGACACATTAAAAATGATTAAGGGCATGTTCCGATATACACTGTGACCTGACGACTGTAAGGTGTGACGTCAATTCAGTATACTGTGAAGCCGTTCCTTTTTAGTTTGCTATACTGGTTACTGTTTAAAACGGAACGCAGTCCAGTATAATGTCATCCCCATTTTCGACACTGTTTTCAAATGAAAATATTTATCATGTACACGTTTTCTGTTCAACATGAAAAATTATTATATGAATGTTGTTGCTTTTCAAACTTAATGTCCGAGTATATTTGAATAACAATATTAATTAATAATAATAACAATCATTCGTGTAAGCTGTTAAATCTCTTAGCACTGTTATGTTTTTTGATCACGTGATCAAAGTACTGAAAGCACCTTACCTCGAAAGTACTAAAATGGCGGCGATTTATGACGTAATATATTTTACTAGGGTACTGCGGCAGTATACTGGCAATCCATAACGGAGCGAATTTTTCACCAGTATGAACAATAAAGTGTTCGCAGTGTATATCGTATGGAGTGTAGAGTAGAAGGAGGACCATCTCCATACAGTGAAAAGTGTCCCTAAAAACGTGTCCAATAAGGGTGGCGCTGCAGTAGCATAGGGTAAACTTAAAAAAAAAGCGCCAAAAGTAATTAGAATAAGATGGAGAAATAAACAAGGACCGACCAATCCGTTTGGTTTTATACTACGTAAATAGTTGAGATTTTGTATACTGGCATTTTACTAACTACTCTAATCATGATTTTTTTTTAAATATTTGAATTCAGCTGACTTCACGCCGTTCACAACAGCTATCTTCATATCGTAGTTTTTCAGACGCCAGCGCTATTGTGGTAGGTTTTGGAACCTCTATTTTCAGTAAATAATAGTACACATTTTCAACTTTCGCCCTTTATAAGATGGTTCTCCTTGTACTCTACACTCCATAGTATATCGGAACACTACCAAAAAAGGGAACGGCTTCACAGTATACTGAATTGACGTCACACCTTACAGTGGTCACAGTGTATATTGGAACATACCCTTAATCACATTACTATATCACAGACAAATCTAAGTATGTAGTTTGTTCGTCTGTGGTCGACTCATACCTACTGCCCTACTGTTAGCTGCACTGGCTGACTCATAAAAGTTTGAGTAGGGATGGGCAAGGGAAAAATTATATTGATGAACTAGCTGTTCCCCGCGACTTCGCTAGCGTGTTAGGGTTTTAATGTTTTTGCGCGGAACCCTAATATCTGTCTGTCTGTTTGTTCCGGCTAATCTCCGAAACGGCTGGAGCGATTTTTACAGGATTTTCACTGGCAGATAGCTGATATCACACGGAGTAACTTAGACTACTTTTGTTTTAGAAAAATAATTAGGGTTCCGCGCAAAAAAATAAAAACCCCAAATAACACGCAGGCGAAGTCGTGGCGAACAGCTAGTTTTAAAATATATCGAAATGGATACGAATACGATACTCTAAAATAAATATCGATAGATCGTGATTAAAAATATCGACGACTAGCTGTGCCCCGCGGTTTCACCCGCGTCATCACGTGTCCGAGGTGCGCGACATGACCTAGTTCAAGCATTTTATAACGGCTAGGGTTTAAGCGTCGTTCGTGCGCCCAGCCAAGTATTGAATTATTTTAATTTTACATTATCTCTTAAAATATGCGTCCAAACAACATGATATAAAGAACAAAGTTTATCTTCATAAAATTGTTTTGATGATGAAGTAACTTTCGTTCGTAAGGATAAATAGGCCATGCCTAATAATAACGCTCATAAATCACTTTTAAATTTTCAATATTTTTTGTCACAAAATACCAAATTATGTCATATGTATAAGAAATAGACATATGGTATCGCGGACTTTTTTTTAGACGGAGTAAAGGTCTATATTTTTCTAGAACATTGTATTTACGTATCCCTAACGATAACACCAGCGTACGGGGATAAATCATTTCGGAAGTGCTTTTTCTTCTGACTTGCTTGACAAATATCCATATTTAAGGCTAGTTGAGTAATATAGCTTAATGCTAGATAGTCTATACTATTCCACATGAATCTGGCTATAATATAAAGTATCGATATATCGATATTTTTGTACAAGTCTAAGTTTGAGTTTGGCTAAAACCTCGTTCATTAGCTCAGTCTAGGTTCTAGACATTTTTTTAAGCAGTGCCACAGTTAGAAAAATAATGTTGAACTGATTTGATGTCTATGTGGTGAGACCACTTTTCTGCCTACAAGTCTGTCACTGTTGGTATCACACACTTATTTCTGTCGCCAGATATCAGTATACACTGTTGTGTTCCAGTCTGACGAGTGTAGAGTCAGTATAATATAGTTACTGGCTGTCAGGCATTACATCTCAGTCCTCAGAGGTGACTCTAGATCTGAAGACTTCTTCGTTCGAAGTTCGTTTGCATAACATTAGGATTCCACTTGCCATCAGGTGGACTGTAGGTATGTTTGTCACTTCATTTTTATAAAAAAGCACTTGTCTCTTTTAAAAGTTGTATCTCTTTCCACTTTCCGTTATTTTAAAATTATAGAAAACTAGCTTTTCCCCGCGACTTCGCCCGCGTGGAATTTATTACTGGTTTTAATTTTTTTGCGCGGAACCCTAATTATATTTCTAAAATTAAACAATCCTAATATACTCCTTATAACATCAGCGATCTGAAAGTGAAAAATCCCGTCAAAATCGTTACAGACGTTTCGGAGATTAACCGGAACAAACAGACAGTCAAAATTTTATAAATTGTTTTTTTTGTTATTAGTACAATGGATACTTTCACATATGCGTTTAGTAAAAAGCTGTTATTTTAACATTACAAACAGACACTTCAATTTTATTTATTTGTATAGAGTATAGATATAGATTTCTTACAAATGTTGGTTTGTTTTTATAGAGCGGGGTTGAGCTTGAGTTGGTGGAGTGTCAGCCATTGCTTGAGTGGCTTGCCAACAACTACAAGTCCTTTGGAGCCACTCTCGAAATCATCACAGACAAGAGTCAGGAGGGCAGTCAGTTTGTGAGAGGATTTGGAGGTATTGGAGGTCAGTGTGCATTTGTATTACTTGTATTGTTACACACACGGTATGATTGCTCTTAGTTTAGTGACCACAAAGTTTGAGAAACTACACTTGAGAGGAAATTAGGTTCTTGAAGCCATTGTTTTTTTATGTAATTTTGATTTAACTACATGATCAAGTTGCTCTTTAAAAGAGGGGGGTTTTATTGTAGAATAAGTGAAGATAAACAGTTTTATAAACGGAAATTTATAGCGGTTAAGTTACAGCCCAAACAAAGCAAAGTTTAGTGTTGCTTAGGCTTACAATCTCAATGTTACTGTTTTGTTACTTACTTTATGAATATGATTAAAATAAATAAAAAAAAAACCTTTAAGCTACCAGAGCTCATGTCTGATATTATTATACGAATTTTTTTGAGGATATGTTAAGACTTCTTCTAATTTTAAAAGAAAAGTGGCTCCATCGTTTAACCAATGATTCTCTGATAGATATAATAGATAATAATAAGAATAGATTTAAATTTAATACAGGAACTAAACTGACTAACTGTATCAGTTGTGCTAGTGACAGAAATTGAACTCTACACATCTACTCTATAATATGAACAGAATGTCCATATGTCCATCGCTAATATAGCTATCTGATTTCTGTGAACCCATAGTGATAAATTTATTCAAGCCGTGTAACACTCGAGCAAGCAAATGTTATATTATACAAGTTTAAATATTATACTATTAGTTACTTTCTGTTTAGCGTCAATGTATTGTAAATAAAGGGTTTTGTGCCATTTTTGTAGAGGTGTTGGCAATAGTATTATGTATTATATAATGTACGTAATTTGAGAATTTATGTTAAATATAAACATTTGTAGCTGAGAGGTACAGGATCATAAATCTCAATCAATAGTTATCATCAAAAATTAAAATAGAGAAATTAACAAACAATAATATCCATTTCATTCTGGGAGTGTCATAGCAGGGAATGGAGTATGGAAAAAGCAAGAAAACTCTCATGGCTTCTGATATCTGGTTTGTTTATCCTGACATTACATACCCAGACAACTTACTGAGCATGACGGTAAAGGCAAATTCTCTCCACAATGTGAGAGATCCTTAAGAATAACATTCAATTTTCTTCAGTCCACACACCATTTCTGAAACTGATGACCCATAAAAGTTGACTCACGGGGGTCGCAAATGAAACACTATTCCATTACAGCCTATTGTAGGCTGAACATAGGCCTCCCCCATAGATTGCCATAGTGTCTACTCTTGGCAAGCGAGTTGGCAACTGTAGTTGTTTTATTTTTAGAAGATGCTGCTGCCTGTCTTCTGATTTGTTCCCCTCTGTCGCCTGTTACGAAACCCACAGGACCATATGAGGCAGTTGATATTCTTACACCTCCACTTCACGGTGATTCCATTACAGCCTATCATAGTCCACGGTTGATCATAGGCCTCCCTTGTCTCATGATGCTGCTGTCCATATGCTGTTTCAATTGACCTCCGTCCCATCTTACGAGACTTACGAAAAACTAACGAAATAGCTCTTTGATGAATTATGAAATCAATCATTGTAATTGGTACATTTAAACTTTATCAGACCGTAGTCAACTGCTGGATGTGGGACAAGTCCTTTATAAGGAAATATTTGCTATAATTACATTCACATTGGTAATTGAAATATTAGAATGTCTTGCACCTCTTCCTGTTTGAGTATTTACATCTGCAATACGTGTTGCTAGAGGTGGTAGGACTTGTTTTGTCTTGGATTCTGAGGAGAGTAGGAGAAGGTAAGGAGAGCCAGTATAGTAACAGGCTGTTGGTTTTCCATTTTAGTTCTCCAAGGTAACAATGTATCTGAAGCCTTCTTTATTTCAAGTTGGCTGCGGATGTTCATGGGATGCAATAGCCACTTTTTTAATAGGATAAGGGTCACAAGCGAGCACACAGTCCACCTGATGGTAAGTGGTTGCTGTGTCCCACAGACATCTACATCTATCCTCGATTACGAATTAATAATGCGTTACCACCCCTGAGGACTAAGCACGAATGCCTCGTTTCCAGTAAGAGTCTCCGGTTCTCTAAACTTACCATACGAGACACAGCAGTATTAAGTCGCTAATTTACGCTGGTAATCTGTGAGAGCGCAGTCTTTCCCCGGTCGAGCTGATCTGTTCGTGCTACAACTATAATACTGTACACCTACCATCTGGTGAAGTGTAAGTTTGTTTGTTTCATCAGTTTTATTAAGAAAAAAAAAGAGACTACAAATAACTTTCCATAGTCTCCTGTCGTGACACCCATGGGACAAGATCGTGATGAATTCCCGGCGGCCTAAGACGAATTCAGAGTTTGGCTTATTTTGCACTATTTGGTATTTGCTATGTAGTTGTAAAATCTGTTTAACTGTGACTTATGATACTTTCCCTCTCGGCTGCATTCGTGTGAATGTTTATTTTAAAACTTGTACGCTTTCGCCCTTAAGACGGAACCTGTAACTAATCCACATAACTAACATTTCTCTTCTGTTTCACTGCTGCTCGGATAACGCCGCCGGATATGACGGTATTCGTATTCGTAAACTTTACTAATATAATAAACAGGCATACTCCGCTACAAAGTGGACTTTCAATCTCTCCAACTCGACGAACCGCTGGACGACGTGGACCTCGACGACTATTAAAAAAAACAACACATTTTAGCATTCAAAAAAAGCAAAATATAGAAAAACCGACATTAACACAACATAAATAACGTTTAGTTTTAAGTGAACGCTTGCATGGTACATTTTAGTAGGTAACTTTTACTGGGACAGATAAACGGGTGGTTCAAACGCGGCGAACTTTTTTTTCTAATATAAGTTTTCAAAAAGTACGTAGTCTGTGTGTTTCTAATGTTATTCATTTGAGAGTTTGGTTTTGGGCAGCGAGTACAAATCCCTCAATATAAAATATTATTTCTGGGTCTGCGTGTAATTCATGTTTGTAAAGGTATCTGCAATACAGGATCAAATATTAAAAAAAAAAGAAAGTTTTAAAGAGTTGGGATAATTTTACCATTATTGATTGTTTTTTTATTATTTATTATTTAAATAATAATAAAATTAATTTAAAACAGTAAACCAACCACGTTTTAAATCATTACGAAAAGTGACAAATATAAATTATGCAATGTATTTATTAATATGTGTATAATAAATTACCAAAAATTATAACCAGCCTAAACTATAGCATATTTAAACGGAACCTTAAGTATTTTTTTGAAAATAACCCATTTTACAAATTAAGCGAATACATGTCAATGCAACTCTTGGAATCATCATTCTTGTGCAACGTGCAATCACAATAACTTACTTAATTCTATGATGTAAAGCGTCAATGTAACTAAATTAAAGTACAATAATGTAATTAAATAATGTAATTTAACCTTATACATTTAAGAACTTTTGTAACCAATGACTTGCCTGTAACGATTGTTATATTATGGCCAATAAATATTTCTGTTTCTGTTAATTCTATTACCAAATTTAGGCGATTTAAACTCGTTTAATTATTATTTTAAATCAAAAAGTCAAAAGTCATTTCACATCTCATACATATCAATTATTTTAATGTTGTGAAATAATTCTAACATTTCGCTGGCTGCAAAAGATTTATCATATTAATCGATCGGATAAAAAACGCCGCGTTCGAACCGCTTGTTTATCACGGCATTAATATAATTTTTAAAGACGTTCCAATGAGGGGGACATCCGCGACTTTTTCTGCCGCCAGGGCGGCGCCACTTTGAAATGAGGTGAAATACTTGACAGATTTCATAGCGGGAAAATTAATGTGTTCGAAGAATGTAAAGGTTAATGTTTTTTTCCATAATATTAGTTATATTTTGTATTAATCACATTAGAAATAAACAAACCAAGTTATTAAAAACGGAGTTATAAATGTGCAAAAAAATTAAAGAACAAACCACTGGGGCATTGTTTTGTGTATTAATATAATACTCTAGAAAGTGATAAACTTGTATTTAAAACTAAATTCTCAAATGAAATTGTGTAACATTAAACTTCACCTCAGTCTCAACTAGCGACATCTGGCGAGCAGGAGATTGTAAGCCCTCATTGACATTTCCGCGTCGAAATCTTAACTACAGGGTTCACTAGGTTGACTTCCTACAGTCGTTAATGCTTCATATAATCTATTTAAAACTATCACAATTACCCAAATCGACTTTGTGACTCTTCGTTGAGATATTATGTTATTCTCATTCAGTTTTGTAGATTTCAATTGGCGTTAACGCTTGTAGAAGATCAACTTTGGTTATTTTCTATTAACGTTTATTTAAACTATGCCGTCGATTCCTTTGCTTTCTTCCGCAATCACGCCTCACACACTTTATTGCAGTTTGAACCGAACAATGGCTTCAGCAATAGTAATCCTTATTAAATAGATATTTAACTACCTGTTCCATTCAAGTCGAGAAATCATTGATGTCATATTTAACTGATAATGTGTTTTAACAAGTAGTTTGTAATTAGTGTCAGGTATCAATTAGTCTATGTCAATAGAGTAGTCCCACAGAAATATGCGAACTGAAATAATGTGACATCGCGGCTACAAGACTACTACTATCGCGAGAAAAACTAATAGAGAAAAATATACGGTCTTCTTAGTAATGGGGCGTCCATTAATTACGTCAGGTGTTTGAGGGGGGGGGGGGGGGGGGATCGAGCCTTGTCTCAACCAATCTCACGCGGGGAAAAGGGAGGTTCAGTGTAAAATTTCGAGAAAATTAGGTATAATAAAGTAAAATATGACTGAATCCTTTTTTTTTTTAAATAAAATCAATGCAATCGAGCACAGAGACTGGCGTATTTACACTAAAAATACGCATTTTGAAAAATCTAAAGCGAGGTTTTGGGGAGTTAATGGTGAGGGGTCGAGAAATGTCTCATGACATCTCACCAGGGAGAGAGGGAGGGTAGACGAATCGCGAAAATCGCCTCACGAAATTAATGGACGTTTACTGGGCCTAAGCAAATGTCGGATTTATAATGCTGGTGTGAACTGTGCTATACTTACAGGCTGCAGTGTTTTAAAGATATAAAATATATTTCATACATGAATCCCATATATTGTGTATCTTATCTCCACATATAATATGTACATATATGGAAATATTTATCATGACTATGTGGTATTTTGGTCTGAAGTTGCTTGCCACCCTCACGGGTTTATAATACCATTGGTCAACTGCCCGTATGTGGGCCATACTCATTAATTCTTTAGGATATTAAATAAACATTTTATGCATTGAATCATATTATATTTGTAAGTAACTTGTCTGTTTTCTTTAATAAAACTAATTTTACGGAACGAGGGTTGGGGTGGGAATCAGCCCGGGTTAACTGTGACATCAGAACATTAAACTCTTCTTGCCCCTTACTCTCCTGTGTACATGTATAGTACTATGCGATTCAAATAACAATAGGACTGACCTTTGCAATAAATGTTTATTTCTTTCTGACTTGGCGCTATATTTGTGACGTCATAGCTGTCAATTCAAATCTGGTAGGGTGAGCAAAACAGATGTTTATAAATTATATTTATTTACAAAAGAACCATAAATTACTTATTAAATTAAATTAGTTATTATTAGAGTATTAATCTAAATTTTATTTTTTTCCAATTTCGCTCATCTCTGCATCGCTGTCTGAACCGTCATCATTGTAATCATTATCAGCACTACTGCTCTCCCTTATCAAAATGGAACATGGATTTGTACAGGGTTATTGTGCAATAACTGCTCAAATTTGCAGAGAAGGTTCACAATAAGTAATATAGGCAAATAGTGAAGAAGACTTAATTAAAAAAAAATCTCAAATATTCTGTCCTTTTTATCTTTCAAATTCAAAATGCGTGCTAATGCATCTTTAACAGATTTTACTGCGCACGTACACATTCGTAAGGGTCGATCGGTAGGCAAAAATGTTATTACCCATAAATCACATTCAGTTTAGGATAATTTCAAATAAAAGCAAAAGCCTTATTTACTTGTATTTTCAAAAACTGCCATAATGGTATATCATTATTTATATATTTGAACATAAGTTTAAAATTTGGCTACTCTTTGAAAAATATTTTTATACGTGGTCGAGCCATGCTGCAGCTATATTAGTAGTATAGGTGTAGCACGAATGGGTCGGCTCGACCGGGGAAGGACCACGCTCTCACAGAATACCAGCGTAAAATAGCAGCTTAACACTCCTGTTTCGTATGGTGAGTGTAGAGAACCGGAGACCCTTTTTACTGGAAAAGAGGCATTCCATCTTAGTCCTCACGGGTGGCAACGCATCTGCATTTTGATTCGCAAACGAGGATAGATGTAGATGTCTATGGGCCACAAGAATCGCGATCAATTTCGTGAAATCAGTTTGAATCAGTGTTTATTATTCGCGAAATATGTTAGAAATCAATATATTCAAATTCATCAATATAATATTTTTTTAAATTTTATTAATCATTTATTTTCGGACTTAATATATTAGTATAGGTACAATTTCTCTTACATTTTTTTTATAGGATTGGGTGACAAACGAGCACACAGTCTACCTGATGGTAAGTGGTTGCTGTGACCCATAGACATCTACATCTATCCTCAATAAATAATCAAAATGCAGATGCATCGTCACCCGTGAGGGCTAAAATGGAAAGAAAAAGGGTCTCCGGTTCTCTACACTCACCATACGAAACACAGCAGTGTTAAGCTGCTATTTTACGCTGGTATTCTGTGAGAGCGTGGTCCTTCCCCGGTTTAGTCAACCCATTCGTGCTACAACTATACTACTAATATAGCTGCAGCATGGCTCTACCATGTATAAAGCAACATTACATGCTGTGTTAGTAAAACCTTAACAAAGACCGTACAAAACTATCACATACGGAGATAAAACTTTTGGCTTGTCGGCTTACGGAACTCGATCGTGATGGTGTGTATTAAATGTCTGCACATGGTGGTATTTGGACACGGCGAAACAAGTATTCCGATGGTGACATGATCCTCAGTTTTAGCATTTTGAAATACCATCGTCATCGACTGTGTGCCCGCTTAAGCTATCATCAGTCTCCCTAAAAATTTACAATAGGATGAATCAATATATTGTGAAGTACCTATTTTGTTAATAAGTTATTAAAAACGATAATGTTCAGACTTGACAGGCAGAAATACTAATTGCATTTTATTTATTTATTACTTATAATTGCTTATCATGGACAGATAAGGATGGTACACAATTCTTAAAGCACCATTTGTTTTGTTATGTGATTGTAAACAGCATGCAAATTTACATAGATAGTACTACATATGAAATTTTTCTAAACAACTCTAATGCAATACAACACAATCACATACAAAATATAAAATAAAAATAGTTAATACATTAAAAAAATATTAATTACATTTAATAAATAGGTCCCTGATGTAATAACATTGTTTTTCATTGTGATAAGCCAATATTTTTTTCCTAAATAATTTATTATGTGATTTTATGTTATTTGGTATTTTATTATTATACATACATCTAATAATACAAGTATATTTGCATTTCTTTTTTGTCTTAAGTTTATATCATGTACGTATGAGTCCGTAACGAAAAGAAAATAGTTTTCTCGAATTACAACAAAAGAGTTAGATCTATTCAGAATTATTCTGTGACGATGGTCACTCTGAAAATGACAATTATAAATGAAGTTCCGGATATAATAAGATTCTACTGCATTTAATTTTTTTAACAGTGTGTGTTAAAAATCAATGTTTTTATATAATAAACTATTGAAACGAGAACGCTTACTTTGCCAGAAATTAATAAGTAATATTTTAGCATTTAGCAATTTTTGACATTTGTATTGTGTTTGACAGCAACTGTCAGCTTATTTAGAACAATGTAGCCACTATGCTTCCGCGTTCTCGACTTGAATGGACATAAATATATGGTGTATAATAGTGACTAGTAGTACATAATGCGCAATTTGAATGTGAAACAATATAGAGAGAACTGCCCAGAAATACAATACAGCTATACGCGTTTAAAGTCTTAAATTAGTACAAAAAACTTAAGCACAAATGAATGGAAAATTATTTTTAAATTTCTGTATTTTACTCGACAATTTGTTTTATTTCTATAAACTAAGATAACCACTATCGTATTCTGGATGTTTTTTTTTTTTAATTTCGGATGTTACATAATTATTAAAATACTAAACAAAAACCGTGCATGTCTTAAAAGGCTACTCTGGAAAACAGAAACAGGGGATGAGTATGAACTCAACTCAACCAACCCAACTCAAAAAAGGGACAACCGACCAATTGAGTGAAGATTTTTTTTTTTATAGAAGAGAAGGGAACAGTTAGCTCCATTGTTATGTTATTGTTGTTTTTAATATGGTTTTTATATTTCTGGGCAGTATGTTACAATAATATACACTATGGTCGTTCATATCCATATTATTTATAGGCATGTAATGGAGAAGCATACATTGCTCTATGGTATGATGGTAAGTGTGACCAGCTTATGAAATCAAATGTTGCCACTTCAGTGTATTATTTCCAATTAGAATTTTAATTGGAGTTTTAAAAATATTAATCGTTGGTATTTTTTGAGTGCAATTGTCATGTTCAATGAATCTTTAGTCCTTACGTGAAGTTTAAAAAAAATAGTTATATAAGTTTGAAACGAAAAAAAATATTTCTAAGACATACATAGAGTGGTATGGATTTTGCGGATTTTGAAACGATTTGAAAAATGTATGCTTTTCTGATGTATATTTACCAAAAAATGTGACATTCGTTTGTTAATTAGTCCCAAATCCATATAATTATACCACATAAAAATAACATATTGATTTGAAGTATTATTTACAATTGACCTTTTCAATATTTTTCTAAGAATATGATTTTGTTTGCAAATAAAGGAACGTGTGATGCTACTCTCGTTTGCGGCAGATAGGGAGGGTTGAAATGGAAGGAGACTAAGATTTTTTCCTATACTACTTTTGTTCTCTAACTTACAAGTTAACTTAAGAGCACATTCAGTCTTCCAGGTCTCCGTAGGCATATGTAACTTGCTTGATTTTCAATGTCTGGTCATTCCATCTTTTAATCCTCAATTCTGGGGACCTCTCCATTATTTGTAGGTCTGGATAGATACGACAACATCCTCTTACTTATTTGCAATGCTAAATAGCAGTGCTTGCACCGCTGCCGCTGCGTACGGTCTGATGAAGTATAGAGCGCGAGTATAATTACGCTTTGGCAATCCATCGTAGTTTTCAAAAGTGATAATGCGTCTTTACTCTTGAATAAAACTACTTTTACGGATTCTATCGCGTTTAACTTATTTTTATTAAATTTCCGACGTTTTAATTAAACGCGATAGAATCCGTAAAAGTAGTTTTAATCAATGTGTAGTGTTCGCGTAAATGTAAGAAATCATTATGTCTTTACCCTTCTTTTTAACTTCCGACGCAAACAGAGGGATCTTATATTATGTTTAACGTGTGTATCTGTGTGTCTGTCTGTATGTGGCATCGTAGCTCCCAAACGAATGAACCGATTTGTATTTAGTTTTTTTTTTTGAAAGGCGACTTGATCTAGAGTGTTTTTAGCTGTGATTCAAGAAAATGTGTTCAGCCGTTTGAAGATCATAAGCTCTTTTCGTTTCGAGGCTTTATAAAATTTTCATTTTAATATTATTATGAAGTATAGCAGCCACTGTGGGGTAGTGGATATTTTTACACCGCCACAAACAATATATCGATCGGAGGAAACAGACAGACCATTCCTTACAAAGATGGTCCATAAATCACACTCAGTTTGGGATAATTTCAAATGAAAGTAGAAGCCTTATTTACTCGTATTTTCAAAAACTGCAATAACGGTATATTATTATTTACATATTTGAACTTAAGTTTAAAATTTGGCTACTCTTTGAAAAATAACCTTGTTTACGCGAGAAATTTCCTAACATAATGGGGTAGTTGAATGCATTTGAAAAATTTCCTTACTATTTTGAATATTTTCCACCGACTTCAAAAAGGAGGAGGTACTCAATTCGACTGTATGTTTTAATGTGTGTTACCTTATAACTTTGTTTCACGTGAGCCGATTTCGATGATTCTTTTTATTTAAAAAACTGGTGCTTCTCAAGTGGTCCAATATAAATTTAGAAAGAAAGAAAGAAAGAAATTAACACAAAGAAAAAAAAATCAAATAAAACAGTTTTTTTAAACAAATATAATATATAAAAAAGGAATGCACCAAAATGGTCTTCACTCAGCTTTAAGTCACGAATTGAAGATATGTATATATACATCAATTCGTAATGCTGATTTTCAGTGCAGCTAGGAGTGTGAGGCAGATGACAAACAACAGCAAGAGGAAAATATGAACAAAAATATAAAATAAAGATAAAATAAAATGAACATTCTATTTCTGAACAATCTGTCAAAATTCCATGTACCAGTCATACATTGATAGTGTAGAGATAACAAAAGGTGGTATACATACAGAAAAATGAAATAAATTGTTTGTGTGTGTGTGTGTGTGTGTGTGTGTGTGTGTGTGTGTGTGTGTGTGTGTGTGCGTGTGTGTGCGCGTGTGTGTGTGCGTGCGTGTGTGTGCGTACATATACGGTGCTATCATCGAGAGTGTATGTAACATACCATTTATGCCTGTGTGCTGGATTTTTGTACTGAAATCTAAAAATTTTTTAATAAAGTTTTGAAAGTGACAACTGATTTACTATTTCTGATCGGTGGGGGATATCATTCCAGCATTTAGTGGCAGTAAAGCGGAAACTGCCACGGAAGGCATCAGTGTGATGCTTAGAGAATGTAAGTCGTGATACTGTCCTAACCGCACTCTGCGAGGAAATGAGCTTTTGGAACAAATATGATGGTTCCCCGGTATTTATTACTCCAAAAAGCAATGACGCAAGGTAGAGGGTACGTCGAGCGGCCATACTCAACAGGTCGTGTCGATTTAAAAAATTTCATCAAGGTCTGACCAATACTTTTTGAATCATCCTTTTTTTATTTATAGGATAGGGTGACAAACGAGCACACAGTCAACCTGATGGTAAGTGGTTACTGTGAACCATAGACATCTACATCTATATTCAATAAAGAATCAAAATGCAGATGCGTTGTCACCCGTGAGGACTAAGATGGAAAGAAAAAGGGTTTCCGGTTCTCTACACTCACCATACGAAACACAGCAGTGTTAAGGTGCTATTTTAAGCTGTTATTCTGTGAGAGCGTGGTCCTTCCCCGGTCGAGCCGACCCATTCGTACCACAACTATACTACTAATATAACTGCAGCAGGCTCTAACACGTATAAAAATCCTTAATAATATATATTGAAGTTGGTTGTACAACATTTTAAATAATGTAATTACATTTAATAACTTATATTGTTATTTACTCGTATTCTCATTTCATCCATTCATTAATTATAGTCCATCGAAAGTCCACTGCTGAACAAAGGCCTCACCCATAGATTCCCTCACGGGAGGAATACTTGTCATGTTGCCACATTTGGCATGGTGGTTGACAACCTCTAGTTTTTCTGCCGACTTCCAAAAAGGAGACAGTACTCAATTCGGGTGTATGTTTTTTTTTATGTGTGTTACCTCATAACTTTGTACTGGGCGAACCGATTTCGATGATTCTTTTTTTATATGAAAGCTGATAGTTCTCGTGTGGTCCCATATGAATTTGATCAAGGTCAGACCAATGGTTATTGAGTTATTCTTAAATAACCTATATTGAAGTCGGCTGTACAAAATTTTTAATTTTAAATTATTTATTATTTAAGTTGTTCGTCTTCTTATCTATTTCACCGTTTATGACACCCGCGGTATGGTATGGGGTTTCTCATACAATTTCAATAAAATTATTTTATCCGGATCCGCTTAAATCGTTTCCAACCAGGTGGAGTGGAGTGACTACCTGGTAAGAGATGCAGGTGGCTCGGTACCGTGCTTTGTGGCGTTCCTTGGGGCTGGCATATGTTCAGCTGTGCTCTTGTCGACTGTAATGATGATGGTGATGACAATGATGATAAGTTTAACCCGACAACTACTGTAGTAGAAAATTAAAATGAATGCTAATAATTTTTAAGTAATTATCTTTATGGGTTTATACATATGAACTTGCCGTTCTGCAGTACTGGCCATTTCAAATCTAAATAATTTTTGTTTGGCTAAGAATTCTAATTTCAAATGTAAAAAAACTCTACTCTACTTTTTCCAGAATTTAGATAACTTATGGCGGGAAAGAATTGCGTTAACTAATTTCATAAAAAACTGCAATTTCATAGACCTAATATAAAGTTCGCGTGTGCTTGTCTTCGTAATTGTTCTTCTAAATAGCTTGGCCGATTTTGATGAAATTGTTATGGAGTCAACTGGATGGTTCTTAGTTATATAGTTGGATCCGGCAGATGGTGCTCTTGTCGAGACAAAGCCGAGGCGGGTCGTTAAGTTTTATACTATTTACTACAGTGGTAGTTTACCACAACATTGCATCTATACTTGGTTCTTGATCTATTTTGCTTAAGCATTTTGCTTTCCGATTTATTATATTTTGTTTACTAATTGTAATACATATATTGCTTGCTTTTGGATAGGTGTTCTCAACATTTTTTTTTCTAAAAAAAGGGCGATTATCAGCCACTATCAGTTCACAATGTGACGATGATGACTAGGCCATCACCGCATAGATGACATCGGTTATTAAAATTCTGATAGAAAGTTATATTATGTTTTATATTGGAAAATAATTAAAATTTAAAAATTTTGTACAACCGACTGCAATATATATTATTAAAGATAACTAAAGAAACTATTGGTGAGACCTTGTTCAAATTTATATGGGACCACGTGAGAAGGACCAGCTTTCAAAAAGAAAAAAGTATTATCGAAATCGGTTCACGTAGAACAAAGTTCTGAGGTAACACACCAAAAAAAAAATTACATACAGTCGAATTGAGTTTCTCCTCCCCCTTTGAAGTCGGTAGAAAATGCATGTTTAACAGGCGGATTTAGGATCCCAGTGTTATATTGTCATCTTCGCCGCTGCCCGTTCTCGTCGGTATTGGATATTTTACATCTACCGAAAGATTCTTTCCCTTTTACCATAGTCGACTTTTAAGACACTCGTGGAACTGAATGGATGCTGCATTAAGACACCTTTATTTTCATTCATTATTCATTGCAGCCTATCAAAGTCCACTTATGAACACAGGCCATGCCATAAGGGGGATATTTGCCTAAGTTGTCACGCTTGGCGGGCGGGTTTTTTATTTTCTATTTGTATAAAGCTCATCTTCTGGTTCGTTTACTTCTGTCGCCTCTTACGAGACTCACACCACGGGACGATATGGGGCAATGGATACTCTTTAACCGCTGCTACACGGTACTACACATACCTTTATACATCACGTCGCTTAAACCTCAGCCACAGAGTAAATAATAGTACTACGTACAGGAGTTGCACTCCTTTGATGTTGACTGCTTGCCGACGATTTAATAGCCTACATAGTTATTATTAATGAGGGCTAATAATCTTCCACTCACCAGATGTCGCTAGTTGCGACTGAGGTAAAGTTTTTTTGTTACACAATGTCAGTTAATTGAGAAATTAGTTTTAAATAATAGTTTATCATTATCTAGAATATTATATTAATACACAACACAATGCGTCAGTGGTTTTTTTTTTTTAATTTTTTGCACTTTATAACTCTTTTTTTTTAAATCGGCGTTTATAGCTTTTTAGCTTTTATAGCTTGTTTTATTCATTTCTAATGTAATTAATATAAAATATAACTAATAATACAGAAAGAAACCTTAAAGATTACATTTCCCCAAGAAATTATCATCCCCGCTATGAAATCTGTCAAATATTTTACCTCACTGTAAAGTGGCGCCGCCCTGGTGGCAGAAAAATTCGTTAAATCGCGCACGCAATCTTAATAAAATTTTATCGCTGCGCGCGAGTGTCCGTATTACTTTGCATCTCTTCGTTTTTCTTACGTCACGACGGACTTTCCGTGGTTACTAAGGGCTGTTAATAAAGCGTAAAAAATACATTGTGAAATGGTAAGTTACTTAGGAAACTAAGTAACCTATTCTAACTATAATCGACCATATTTCCGCTACTATGTGAGTGCTGTGATGCCCAACGCATGCATTTTGCAAGGCCATTCGTCGGGAATCGCGATGCTTGGCTCGTAAGAAATAGGTAGATAGTGTAAACAACAAACAGACCCGAAATACGATTCCTAACAGAAATATGTTCTTATTCTACTTAGTTAAAAATCTTGTAAACAAAGTTTTAATTTCAGTTTTTTGTGCTATTATAACTTAAAAGATTTTAATTACAAAGACGAGTATAGGTATGTTAGTAGGTACTTGGGTAGTGAAGTAAATTTCAACTAAATTTTGTAATAAAGTACTTAGGTATTACTTCTGTAGTTAAACTATTAATTCTTTTTTCGCTATAAGTACCTATCTAACAATAAATTTACCTTTCATTATCCTTCGGTAACTCAAAAAATGATATATGTATACAAATCCTTTTAATTGCTCATTACGCATCCATCCCCGCAACAATTATAGTAAGAACGACTTTTTGCCATTATAATTTATCATGTAGATAGGTGATATACTTACATATTATATATTATTCTTAAATTACATTAAATCTTTTTCAACTATTTCATCCTACAATTAAATATACTAAACACTAGGCAAAAACTATTTCGACGTATTTCAACAAGTATTTACAAAAAATTATTTACGTAAACAGCGTTAAAAAAACTTTAACATTCAATCGTACAGAGCGCGCTAGCCCCGAATGCAATCTACCCCTGGGACAGCTCGTGATTGTAGGTAATTATTTCACTCTGGTAGCAAGAGTGTCAGTGACCTGCCTCAGCTGTTTGCGTTTTGTTTAATGTGTATTGCTAATTGTACCTAATGTTTTATGGGTATTAAAAGGTTAAAATAATAAAATAAGTTTTGGGATTTCATTTTACCAACATTTCGATACATTATTTGTAAAAGTGGTACATTATCTCGGTTTCTTGAAAACAAATAGAAGATAACACATTTATGATACACACATGGAATAATTAACAAATAGTACAATATAAAAAAACAACACAATTAATTGAATAAAACTTATTTTCACAGATCACTACAGTACAGATCTGCGTAAATCGGACCAAACATTAATATAATCTGCGCTGGTCTGCTTAGGTCAAACCAAAAACTTATTTAGTTCTTGACTACAATCCCACCTGATGATAAGCCCTAGGTAAGACAGTGCGCTTTACCACTGTCTTAGCGTAACAAAAGCCTCTTCACTCTTGCCTTGAAGACGCCTAAATTGTTATCGGACGGAAAGACAGACGCCGTCAGATTATTTCAGTCGTTTGTTGTACGCGTGACGCAAGACAACGAAGCGTGAAGACCTGCCGACCGCCAGTTATCCGATAGTAGAAAGGTGAAAAAAAAATATCTTTGTTCCTGTCTTAAGTGGTTGGTCACTTGGTTGTTTGAGGTCAGTGGCGTGTGTCCATGGACTGTAGCCAATCACCGTAACCATAAAGGGCCGTACGTTCGTTTCTCAAATGAATTTTAAAAAATCGTAACCTAAAATTTACACGTAAATACACAATTTACTGCAGGGAATCTACTGGGAGCAGGGGCGTAGCTACCGCCGTATCAGCCGTATCAATGATACGGGGCCCCCGGGCTACAGGGGCCCCCAACGTGTGTAAGCAAAAACTCCAAGGACTTCTAATGGGACAGGAAAGGCTATCACTATTCTCTAAAGAAGTAAAGAATTTAGTAAAACTGAAATCGTCTTCAGCTATGTTCGCCGAACAAAAGGCACGAAAATTAAATTGTTTGGCTAGCTTAGTTCCTAGGAGTATTTATTGTAAGTAATAACTCATAAGCCCGTGTAGTGGCGGGTAAGAATACTCACAACCCCATATCTTCCCGTGGGTGTCGTAAAAGGCGACAGACGGAAACTGAGGCAGAGGATGGGCAGCAGCATCTTTCTGATAACAGCAAAACAACAATAAAAAAACTGCGCTTGCCAACCCGCTCGCCAAGCGTGGCAACTATGGCAATATACCCCCATGAAAGTAACGAAGAGATGGCCCCCAGTCCCCGGCAGCCCCGCTATTCCTGGCTAAGGTGGCGACCATGGTAACAGCGAGGCAGGGGGTGCTAAGAGTCTCCGGTGGAGGTTCTGTTGCCACCTACGACGACTCGACATGGCAACTTATAACGCACGCACCCTGAGGACTGACGAGAAGGTCCTGGAGCTAGAAGAAGAGATAGACAAGTTGCACTGGAATGTCATAGGATTATCCGAAGTCTGAAGAGAGGGGGAGGTCACGGTAATCCTCGAATCCGGCAATTTGTTCTATCACCAGGAGGGCGACCATCTGTCCCAAGGAGGTGTCGGATTTATCGTCCACAAGTCTCTCGTTAACAACGTTGTAAAGATTGGGAGTGTGTCGACGAGGGTTGCGGACCTTATACTCAGAATCACCGAACGGTAATCGCTGAAGGTTATACAGGTTTACGCATCAACCTCGGTACACGCCGATGAGGAGGTGGAAGAAATGTATGAGGATATCTCTAGAACAATGCATTCCTCCAAAACCCACTATACGGTGTTAATGGGAGACTTCAACGCAAAACTAGGCACAAGAGAGAACGGTGAGCTGAAAGTAGGGAAATTCGGAATAGGGCAACGGAACCCAAAGGGCCAGCAGCTGGCGAACTTCATGGAGAAAGAAGGACTCTTTATGATGAACTCTTTCTTCCAGAAGCGGCCCCACAGGAAGTGGACCTGGTCGAGCCACGACGGTTCGACAAAAAATGAGATTAACTTTATTATGACGACCAGACGACAACTATTCAGTGATGTCTCAGTGATCGCGAGGGTGAAAACCGGCAGCGATCACCGAATGGTGAGAGGCACACTGAACCTAAACGTTAAGTTGGAGAAGTCACGTCTAATGAAGTCAACGCTCCGTCCTTCTCGTGCTCTAATCCAAAGTCCAGAAACCTTTCAGCTCGAGCTACGAAACCGTTTTCAGTGCCTAGAAGATTGCAATACAATGGACGATATGAATGACAAGCTCGTGGAAACTGTCCATGCGGTCTGAGCTAAGTTTTGCAAGACCCGCCGCAGAAGAAACAAAAAGTCTCCGATCACACTCTAATCTCAATGGCTTTTAGACGGGGTATATAGCTGCAGTCTTCAGTAGATTTGACAGCGTACAGGCAACTGAACATACAGATCTCCAAATGCATGCGGCGGGACTTGTGCAACTTTAATTCTGCTCGTATTAAAGAAAAGATCGAGCAGAACCAGGGCTCCCAAGTCTTTGCAAGAGATCTGTCTGCCAGAAAGAGCCAACTGTCGAAGCTGAAGACCGAGTATGGCAGCGTCGTTTCCGGGACACCTGAGGTTTTGAGTGAGATTGAGAGGTTCTATTGGCAGCTGTACACATCATCGTTGGAGCCACACGTAAGTGTGAGTAACGATCCAAGAGCGAGTCTTATCCGACACTATTCCGATGATATCTCGGACGTCAGTCTGAGCGAGATTAGAATGGCTCTCCAGCATCTTAAAAACGGCAAGATCCCAGGCTGGATGGAATTACAGTGGAGCTTCTGAAAGCGGGTGGAAAACCGATACTTGATGTCCTTCAGAAGCTCTTTAATTCCGTCCTCCATGGTGGCACTACTCCGGAAAGGTGACAACGCTCTCTTGAAGAACTACAGACCGAGTTCCCTTTTGAGCCGCGTCTACATGCTGTTTTCGAGAGTCATTACTCCCGAACAAGCCGGTTTCCAAAAAGGCTTTAGCACCATATACCACATACATACCCTTCGGCAAATTGTACAGAAGTCCGAGGAGTACAATTTACCACTATTTCTGGCGTATGTGGACTATGAGAAAGCCCAAAGACTTTCAATCAAAATTACGTCGAAATTCGGGCGGTGCTGCAGTCCCTTCAGCGATGCCAAGTTGACTGTCGGTATATCGAAGTGCTGAAGTGCTTGTACAGTAGGGCTACGATGGCTATCCGAGTACAGAACCAGAGTACGAAACCTATCCAATTGCAGAGAGGTGCAAGACAGGGTGACGTTATATCCCCGATACTCTTCACCGCTGCATTGGAAGACGTTTTCAAGCTTCTGGACTGGTAAGGATACGGTGTTAACATCAATGGCGAGTACATCACTCACCTTCGATTTGCCGACGATATAGTCCTTATGGCAGAATCGCTGGAGGACCTAAGCACTATGCTTAATGACCTCAATAGTTTTTCCCAACGGATAGGTCTTAAGATGAACATGGACAAAACAAAGATCATGTTTAATGTCCATGTCACACCTATGTCGGTAGTTGTTGGTAGCTCTAAGCTCGAAGTTGTTGACGTTTATGTTTACCTGGGACAAATAGTCCGACTAAGTAAGTCCAACTTCGACCGAGAGGTCAATCGAGGGACTCGACTCGACTGGGTAGCGTTCGGGAAATAACGGCACATCTTCTAGTCAGGTATACCTCAAAACTTGAAAACGAAATTGTGCAACCAGTGCGTGTTGCCAGTGATGACATACGGAACTGAGACGTGGTCCTTCACTGCTGGCCGGATGAGGAAGCTCAAGGTTGCTCAGCGAGCTATGGAGAGGGCTATGCTCGGAGTTTCTCTGCGTGATAAACTTAGAAATGAGGATATGCGCAGTAGAACCAGAGTCACCGACATGGCCCAACGAATTAGTAAGCTGAAGTGGCCATGGGCCGGACATATAGCTCGAAGAACCGGCAACCGATAGGGAAAAAGGTTCTCGAGTGGCGGCCTCGTACCGGCGGATGAAGTGTAGGGCGTCCCCCCACTATATGGAGTGACGACCTGGTAAGACATGCAGGAAGTCGATGGATGCAGGTGGTTCAGGACCGTGCTTTGTGGCATTCCTTGGGTGAGGCCTATGCTCTTTAATGGACTTATGAAGGGCTGTTATGATGATGATGATGATGATGAACTAGTGGAATTAGTACTTTTGCCGTTGTCGTGATAATTGACGATAATTTATGTGTACATAGAGAACTGAAGACCATTTTTATGTATATGTTTTTTATTCCTTTATTCGTTTTTTCATTCCTTGGACTTATGAAGGGCTGTAACGATGATGATGAATAACTTAAAATCAATATATAATAATTTGAATTCAATGCAAGCGTTTTTGTTCCTTTTATGAAATCTTTACTCTTCATTGGGGCCCCCCAACAAATTTTGATACAGGGCCCCTCGAAGGCACGCTACGCCACTGACTGGGAGCATTTACTGCGGGCTTTCTACTGGGGGCATTTAATATGGGAAGTTGGCAGTGTTTACCAACGAAACCAAATGTTAAAACCAAACCAACCACGTGGAGTAAGTTTTTTTTATAGCGAGCTAACAATTTTCCTATTTGAATAAAAGCATGTTCACGGACTTTATTGTGTTTCATTTTATTCTCCCTTCCCTGAAATTTCAGCACCCGTGGTCCCGGGGAGACCGAGGTGTTTGACGTCCTGATGACGAAGGCTACCTTCGACATTGAATTATTTTTTAAATTAATCTGCAAAAAAGCTTTATTCAGTTCATGAATTCACAATTTCCTTCTGTCATAAATATGAGAAGGTCGTGATATAAAATTAAAATTAAACACGTTTTTATTTTTAATTTCCAGGTCTCCTCCGCTACAAAGTAGACTTCCAGTCGATGCAGCTCGACGACGAGGAGATCGACAACCTATACGACGTCGACGACTACTAAACACGCCCACAACCGAGCGGACGGACGCGAATGTGCCTTAAAGCTGAACGCACATTTATTCGCGCCGTACGCGCCGAATATTAGAATTTGTTGTATGAAATCATATGAAACCTTGCACATTACACCCGCACCGTATGCGCCGACGTTTATAAAATGCGGTGGGTATCCGAATATTGAAGGACGCATGCTGATGACGTCATATAACGCGGCGCGTTCGGCGCGTGCTGATACTCAGTGTTGTCTAATGTTGCCAACTTAGTGGATTTTCCACTCTATAACTGGTAGTTTCGACTTACGTGATATTTTTTTGTATTTTTATTACTTTTAATTAATTCTTAATTAATTATACATCATTTGAAATCTTTTTTGCATCGATTATCAATATGAATACTTAGTGATAAATTATTTAAATATTGAACTAAAAAAAATGGTTAAATTTAATTCAAAATCCCAATTATACCTGATTACTTATTATCAATAAAAATACTTACCTCAAACATAGATCAAGTCTTTTCTCTTGTTCAATTGGCCTTCTAAATCTTGAGTTTTCCATAGAAGATATGTTTTTAGTATATGTAGCAATTTTTGAAATTTTTTGTATGTTAAATGCAAATATCTAAAAAATCGTTCATCATCTAATAAGTCTTTAAATAAAGTATATCCCCTTCATATTCTCCACACAATTGTCTTTTTAAATTAATATTATGAATCCAGAATCTTCTTTTTCTTCGAATTTTATTTCCTTCTTCTTCTGCCAATAACCAGGATATTACTTTATTGGATACTTTATATGTATATTTCTTTCCATAGTGATTTCGAGCGATAAATTTCACTGTACTGTTTCACACCAGTTGGAAAAAGCTACAAAAGTTGTTGGTAATACAAGATTTGCGTACGGCGCGGACAATGCGTACGGGCAAATGTGCGAGGCCATCTGTAAAACTCAGCGCGTACGGCGCGTACGATGCGTACGGTGCGGACAAATGTGCGTCCAGCTTTACACAACGCAATAGTGACTATATCCGTATGCACTTGTTCTGTACCGTGATATTCTGTGATACTGACACGTTGGAAATTGTGTTTCAAAGCCCTTAAACATGTGTACGAAATCGTATAGTTAATGTATTCGGATCGTTATCGAATAATTATGTATTTATTTTTTAACCATGGAGAAATTCAAAACCTACAGTGTGTCACAATAAAATTGTGTGCTATTCTGATATTATAACTTCCATGTTTTGTTTAGTTCTAAAAATTATAAATTTAAAAAAAGTTACAAATGACTAGCTCGTCAGTTAAGTAGTTGTAAGCGCGCCTGCTGATTATGTGGTACCGGATTCGAATCCCGGGACGAGCTAAAATCACTTATAGGGTGTTTCTGTCAAGAAATCCCAGTAGTAGCCCCGGAGTCAAGAAGAAAGCACGTAAAGCCGTGGCTCCTGCGCCTGACCTCCGGTCGTGTCGGCTTGCCGTCCCGTCGGACTATGTCCGTTGACTGGCCGCCGTGACCGAAACTCGGTCTGGAGGACATCAGTTCTTAAAACGAACTGATATTAGAATTACTATACAAATGACATTGTTCTGCGTTTTGACAATGTTCGCCTAAGAACTAACAGTGGAAAAAAATAACAATTGAAGTCCGAAACTACACATAATTGTATGTAAGAATAATAACACCTGACGGGCACATCTGAAAACATAGATATTAGCAGTTATCATAGATATTTTGAGGTTATGTTTTGTTTTTATGAAACATTACTATGTTATTGCTAACGTAAGCAGTTCAGCCCTAGCCTAGCACTTATACGGTAAGTAAAACTCAAGTTGTGATTAGGTAAACTTATCGCATAACAAACCAACTGCACAGTGCACTTAGATTCCGAAAACATTTGCAGAAATGTATTTTTTCAAACGAAACCAAAACGATCGCACGTCTGACGTCTATCTACAGGCTGGGCCAGAATAAAGTTCACTTTTGAAACCCATATAAAAAAAGACTGATAATACTTAGAGAGTTTATTCAAAAAGTAGCTTAATTTAACATTAATTTAATTTACTTCTTGAAAATAACATCGTCTAGGTGTTCCCCGTCTCGCCGCAAACACTCTTCTAAGCGGGACTTTAAATTTTCAAAAACACGCCGGCATTTGCTGTCGATATAGCCGCCATTTCTGCTTGAATGTTCGCTTTTAAGGGCAGTAATTGTCCTCGGTTTATTGGAATAGACCTTATTCTTGAGAAATACCAACAAAAAGAAATCCGGTGGCGACAAGTCTGGGCTTCGTGGTGGCCACTCGATGTTACCTCTCTTTGAGATGACTTTACCGGGAACAGCTCCTGTACGACCTCCATGCTGGCATTAGACGTGTGGCAGGTGGCCCCATCCTGCTGGAACCAGGTCAGGGAGTTGTACTCTTGCAGCCCAGCAAGGCTTGGCCTTAAAAACTTTTGAAGCATTTCCACATAACGGTCTGTATTAACGGTTACTGCGTGACCTCGAGAATTTTCAATGAAATAAGGCCCAATCAGCCCTTTGGCTGAAATGGCAGCCCAAACCGTCACTTTTTGGCAGTGGAGTGGCTTTTGATGCTTGCGCAAAGGCTGTTCAGCACTCCAGAAACGGCAATTCTGCTTGTTGACAAATCCGTTCAGGTGAAAGTAGGCTTCGTCCGAGAAAAGGATGTTCCCGAAGTTGGAAAACCGCTCTAACATCAAGGTGGAAAATGACGCTTCAAATCTTGTCTCAAAATTCGTCTTAAGCTGCTTCGCGAAATCTCCCAAAGTCGCTGAACATCGTCGCGTAGAGAGTTCCGCATTTTCTTGGACAGATCGATTAACCTCCTGAATCGCTTGCTCCGTGCGTAAAGTACGGGGGCGACCTTGACGTGTCATTGGTAGCGTCGAACCAGTTTCTTGGAACCTCTTCAGCCATTGTTTTAGCAACTGAGTACTAGGACACTGCCGGATACTCCGTAAATTGAATTTAACTCTGAACATACGGCGCACAATAATGTAAGAATGACCATTTTCGTAAAACGCTTGAACCGCGAACGCGCGCTGCTCCCCCGTGAACTGACTCATGGCGACTAAAATTGCGTAAGACGCGTGACCCGATCACACCCCGCGCACCCCGCTACTTCCCACGTATGACGATCTATTTGCCAAAGAAAAGTGAACTTTATTCTGGCCCACCCTGTATTTTAACGTCTTGTCATCTGTCATCGTTATTGACGTTTTTTTTTGCGTGGATTAATGCCTATTTGGCCAATGAGAATACAAATTTTTATAAATAATCTAATAAATAATTATCATAAATGAAAACAGATGATTTCACTGTATCCCAGTTCCTTGTGGCATATATTAATCTGAGGTATATTTTAAAATATTAACGTTTTCATAATATATTTGAGTTTATGACAACTTTTGAAATATGTCAATGAAGGTATTGTGCGATTGGCCAAATCACAGGACGCCATAAACGCAGCATATTAGTATTAAAAAACAGGTAAAACGTTCAAAATCTAAAAAGTCCTTTTTATTTTGATTTCACAATTCAGAAGTGTCCGTTACTATCTAATGAATGTTATCTAATGCATAATTAAGGATAAGAATTTTGGTAATTGTCAAATATATGTTGGTTCTTAGGCGAGTTTTTACAATGTCCTTTGTCGATAACGATGAATTTGCAATATATCAGCTATTTCTGTATTACAAGAATAAGTTTGAATTATTAATTAAACTTAAGAAACTGTAGGACAGCCGCTGTATTCGAATTTATTTGCGTTTATAGAATATAGACTGGCTTGACTGGTTTACTGTACAATTTCCGTGCTCAGTTTATGACTAAAATCATCATTTGGAAAATAGAACTTTAAATTATTTTTTATCTATTATTCAAAATAGATTTTAACGCAAAGTATGACTCTCTTAAAAAAACTAGGGTTGAGAGAGATCAGGAGGTTGTTTAACGTGTTCGGAAGAGTGAAAGGCATTTCGTAGCGTTATACGCTTACACATGTTTAGGCATAATATATCTCATAACGAAGTGATTAAGGCTCAAATTCGTTTGTCTTGGTAAGATTTTCGCTATTGCGTTGTGTATTTATCGTTAAGTCGGGGATTGTTGTATATCGTGTTATGTTATATATGGTTAATTACACATTTATTAAATTACAATAAATTATTTTAATGTTAACTCATACGTAGGGTTGCTAACTTTATACGTAAGTACATTAATTTGCTGTCCAATATTATTTGTAATATATTTGTAGGTATAAAAATTATATTTATTCTTTATTACAGTGGAGAGGTTTCCAATTTTGTATAGGTTTAATATCAAAATTTAAGTAAAATAAAAGTGTTAAAGAATCGTTAAAATATGAAAAATTTATGCAAATGAAAATCGCGTACAGAAATAATATTGTTCCACGCCACGATCCTGTGACGTTACTCCGACAGCGACGTGGCTCCCGTTCACATTTCACATAGTTCATATATTTTCATTGGTGTGCGTTTACTTAAGCTACCCAAATCGCATTATTTGTTTATTATTTGAGAAAAAAATAATTGCATGATGACTGAGACTAAAGAACAGGCCTATATTGTATAAATCACGACAATGTTAACGTGAGGTCCCGGGTTCGAATCCTGGGTCGATCTAAAATCTATTATTGGGTTTAATTTATTTTGGGGCCCCATTTATTTCCAAAATGGTTTGACCGATTTATTGTTTTGTAGAGTTTGTGATTCATCGGCGATGGTTCTTAGATAAGTCTTATGCTGTGTACTCGCCTGGGGGCGCTGTGACGAACGTTTTAATTCTATCTTATTCAAAATATAATTACTATATTTTCAACATCATGAAACGTCTCCATTGCTACCCTTATGTACTATTTTATATCTTTAAGACAATATCATTAATTACCTTCAATTGCACTTGCAAAGTTCATTTTACAGAAATATCACATCTTTTTATTTTGTATAAAAAAATGTGTGAGTATGAATTCCCACGCATAAAAAATGTTTTAATTGTGCATATATTGTAGTTTGGCAAAATGTATAATTTCCTTTTTAGATATTGTAATTTATAGTAAGAGTTGGCAACCCTAGTTTTACGCAACACACACGCATACACAGACACACATACACAAACTACAGAAATATGCAACACTTACTTCATGTCGAAAGACAGTTTGTCAACCTCTTGGTATGTAACGGATCCCTTTAAAAGACAATAAAAATATGTTTCGTAAATAAGCCAGCATTTTCTGTGACACTAATCTGATTGCTTAGTTTATCGATCAGTCGGTTAAGGAACGATATTCACAAATTAGTACTTTAATATTTTTACTACATTTTCAGTAACTCGCTCTGCTTAATTTGTTTGTACGGTACAAATTGCAATCAATTCTAAACCTATTCCCAATTTTTTTTTATAGGATAGGGTGACAAACGAGCACACAGTCCACCTGATGGTAAGTGGTTACTGTGACCCATAGACATCTACATCTATCCTCAATGAAGACTCAAGATGCAGATGCGTTGTCACTCGTGAGGACTAAGATGGAATGCCTCTGCCAGTAAAAGGGGTCTCCGGTTCTCTACACACCATACGAAACACAGCAACGTTAAGCTGCTATTTTACGCTGGTATTCTGTGAGAGCGCGGTCCTTTCTCGGTCGAGCCGACCCATTCGTGCTACAACTATACTGCTAATATAGCTGCAGCATGGCTCTACCACGTAAGAAAATTCGTAAAATTAATTCGTATAAAAATTCCCAATTGAACTAGAAACTTGGTTGAAACTTTAAATGTGGCGCAAAACTGAAAACGTTAAAAAAGGCCATCATTTTATATGATAATTATTGGAACTACTCTGAAATCAAGACTGTTTCTAATGAAAATTAATTTTGAATGAAAAGTGTAAAGTGATAAAATTATAGGTATTTTATCGTCCAGGTTTGTAATCTTTTATTAAGAATTGTAATGCTTTATTATTTAATATCCCTCCCCTCTATCACAAGCCCCTACCCTTTTTTGTTTGGTTTGGTAGTTTTAATATTTGTCAATCTTAATCGTTTGATCCAGTAGCGTAAAACGGGGTAAATTGGTCCAATCTTCACTTTCAACTTAAATTTAAAACATTTTCCGTAACGCATAGGGTATTTCAAGGTATACTTAAGGATGCGTGGTAAGCTCTTTTTGGATGTTAGGTATAGCTTTAGATTCCCATATTATTGTGATATTTTGAGAAATTCAACAGAACCCCTATTGGATTCAAATTTACCCCTGACGGGGATAAGATGTTTGAGAGAGAGGTTAATAGGAATTTTAACTAGGGCTGTCACTCTTACCTATCCAAAGTAAGTAAATAGGCAGGTAGATAGGCACCTAACTAATTTAAAAAAAAATCTTTTTTAATGTGTTTAAAACATCGTTTATTGTAGGTACCTAACAAGGAAAATATTGCATTGAGCTTGCATTGCTTGCTATTCGTATATATTTACTCGTATAGTCTCCACTTTGAATTCAAATTATATTATCAAATATTATATTTGAATAAATATTATATTATTAAATATTATTATCTATCCAAAGTAAGTAAATAGGCAGGTAGATAGGCACCTAACTAATTGAAAAAAAAACTATAACGTTCACTGGTCACGCATGATAAATGAAATGTTACAAATAATACGAATGCACAGTTTATTCACTTATATAGGAACATATAGGCAACTATTGACACGTAAGTACATAAACAACGTCTCGCGAAACGCAGCGCGAGCGCGGGAACAATCAATAATACACACAGGTATAGCTCGGAGCTAGTCGGCCAGCATACTGCTTATAGCGGCGGTCAAAGGTTCGGACGAGTGACTTGATCCCGCGGCGCAGGCGCGGCGTCGTACGCGAGGGGATACGAGACATCGGGTGACATAGATAAAGTATCTGCGCGCTACATACTCCCCCTTTTGACCAAGAGGGAACATCACGAATGGGCAAACTAATAGTTAGCGCCTAGCAGCGATCCTTACGAGGACGACCCCTACGACGCTTAGGAGCAACCGGCTCCGGACATTCTCCACCACCCCTGTCATGGTATTTCCGTAGATCCGACACATGATACTTACCAACGACTTCACCAGTCTTCTGCGAAGTTAGAAGGTAGGTAGTTGGACTCAGCTGTTTGGAGATCACATACGGATCATCCTGCTTCGGGATGAATTTAGAAGTAACACCCTTAACAGCATTACTCGGGACATGTGACTTCATGAGTACGAGATCACCTTCTGGTAACGGATCCGAACCACGGCGATCGGAATCGGCTTGGAGCTTACGAAGATCCTGTTGATGTTCAATGTTCTCCTTAGCTTCCGAGAGAGAGTCAGTAAGCTTCAAAAGGTAAGGCGTAATCTGAGGGACTAAGTTTTCAGACTCGATGACCCATATGCCCGTAGATCAGCCTGAACCGACAAAGGAGAACGGAGCTCACGTCCAAATGTCAAGAAAGCCGGAGTGGTACCTGTAGAAACCGTGACTGAGCTATTAAAGGCATATCGGACGAAAGGCAATACCTCAGACCATTGCTTATGGTTACCCTCAACGAGAATGGCGAGGTGAGCTTTAAGGTCCCGATGCTTCCGTTCTACGGGATTCGCTTCTGGGTGATACAAAGGCACCAGGTTCTGCTTTACACCTAGGACAAACAGAGCCTTCTGCATAACATCAGCCACAAACTGGACTCCGTTATCGGAGATCATCCGCTTAGGAAGTCCATACCTCATAAAGATTTCCCCAACAAGAGTTTACGCACGGGTTTCGGCTGTGGCCTCGGTTAGAGCATAGAATAGAATAGAATAAAACCGGTACCGGAGTCTAGAGTAAGCCAGGCGGTTTCAAGTTGGAAGACTTATACCGCTGACACTCAGTGCAGGTCATCATGTGATCGGTGATATAGCGTCTCATACCAGGGAAATAGAACTGCTGGGATATACGATGCAAAGTCCGTTGAATACCTCCATAAGCAGCGGTTGGCGAGTCATGACACTCAAACATAACTTTGCCCCGCAAGCTCTCAGGTACTACCAGCTGAGGCTCCTCAGTATCGGTGTCGTCCACGTACCGGTACAAAACCCCTTGGTTTACCAGGTACGCCCTCTCCGACCACTGATGAACTGACAGCTCATCAGAACTTTCCAGGTCCTTAAGGATTTTGGCTACTTCTGGATCAGCCAGCTGGGCTTCACGGGTTGATGTAGCATCCCAACGTGGAACATCCACAGGCACGGGGCGGACACCACATTCCGTCAAAGTGCTATCGATGACTGGACGGCTGAGTGTGTCGGCTAGCACATTAGTCTTCCCAGGAGTGTATTCCATTTGAAGACCAAATGATTGTAGCTTTAAAGCCCAACGAACAAGCCTACCACTAGGCGATTTGACAGAAAACAGCCACTTCAGGGGTTGATGATCACTTCTGACCACTACCTGGTGACCATCAACATACCCACGGAATCTTTCCACGGCCCAAACAACTGCTAGCGCCTCCCGCTCCGTAGTGGTATAATTTTTCTCGGCTGACGTGAGGAGACGGCTCGCGTACTCGATTGGGTGTTCATCCTGTGGTGACTCCCCCTGGAGTAAAGCTGCACCTAGGGCAAAATCGCTGGCGTCCGTCCTAAGGATGAATGGTTTCGAGTAGTCCGGCTGAACAAGAATGGGTGGTGAAGCCAGAAGGGACTTAAAATGTACGAAGGCTTTGGCCTGATCATCTCCCCATTGCCATATCTGTGACTTTTTGGTAAGGCGCGTAAGAGGCTCAGCTACCTTCGCAAACTCTGGTATGAACTTTCTAAACCAGGAGCAAGTTTGCAGGAAGGTACGAAGTTAATGGAGATTAGTCGGTTCTCCGACAATATCAAAAACTTCAGAATACTCACCAAATAGACTCGCCAGTCTAGACCTCTCCGACTCCGATAGCGCGGTGGCCTCGTCCTCTCGCAACACGTTCTATGCGGCGGCGCACTCAACAGGTTCGCGACGAGTTTCCCATGACAAGGGTGAAATGTCCGGGGCCGATCAACTGTACGCCAATTCCATTTATCAAAATCAATAATCATTCTAGCCTTTGTTATAAAGTCAATACCTAACAAAGTATCGTTATTAACGGCATTCGGTAAAATAATGAACTCGATAGGTATACTTAATGAAGCAAGTTGAACATTGACCTCCGTGAGTAACACCTCACTATTCCTAATAGTACCGTCCGCAAGCTTTACCGACATCAGTTCGGTACGGAAGCTTAAACCGATACGTTTCATTAACGTATCCCCCTATACTCACTCGTACGATAGGCCGACCCTTGCTCCTTACAATCGAATTTCGAATTCGAGTCGCAATTACTAACAAAGATGGACGAAAATACATTTTCAATCTTAGCATTATCATTAGAACGTATACTTTGTATACATTTAGGGCAATTTACTCTAATATGACCTTTCTCGCCACAATTATAACAAACAATACCTGAGTTAGAAGAATGAGATCTTTTACTTAACTTATCACAGGAGTCACGGACGTGTCCTCGCGTTTTGCAGTAAACACAGAATAGCTTTCTCTCACCATTACTATTTTTGTTCACACACTGATCACTACGCGGCACAGGCACACGGTCACGTGATGACTGCGAAGCAGAGTCGGGGGCGCGCAGTTGCGGCGCCGTCGAACTCGAACCCGAAGTACTATGTTGAAGTCCCTCGCCATGCCTGCTGCTAGGTCTCGCGGGCACACTCAGCGGCGACGCCAGCGGTTGTGGCGGCGCGAGCGGCGGCAGCGCAGCGTTCTCCGTCAGCGACTCTTCTCTCTCTCACTTACACTTCTTCCTGCCACTACCTCCAATTTTCTCTTCTTTTGGGATTCTCTAATATTCATAGATCCATAGCGCATTTCTTTTAACAATATTAAAACACTATCACACATAGCTTTTTTCTTTAGTTGTGTATAGCTAGCAACGCAAAGTCGGGAATTTGCATTTGGAAAAATCCAACATTAGGGGCTTTTTAGGTGCTAATTAGGTGCCAAGTTTAAAAATTAGGTGCTCTAAAATTTTCACCGCAACGAACTGTTGAAATTTGCGTTGCTAGCAAAACGTCTCGCTAGCAACGCAATGCAGTTATTTCATATACGATAAATATTAATAGCAAGGAATTAAGTGCTAATTAGGTGCTGCAAGTATAGGCAATGACAAGGTGTCCCTAATAAAAATAAAGTCGTTATTCAGAACATAGCAGATGCAAAATTCAGATTTCCTGAAAATCAAAATAGAATCAAAATTGCTTTCAGAGAAAGTCCAAATTAGGGGCTTTTTAGGTGCTAACTAAGAACCAAGTTTAAATATTTGTTGCTCTAAAATTTTCACCGCAACGAACTGTTGAAATTTGCGTTGCTGACAAAACGTATCACTGGCAACGCAATGAAGTTATTAGATATACGATAAATATTAATAGCAAGGAATTAAGTGCTAATTAGGTGCTGCAAGTATACGCAATGACAAGGCGCCCTTAATAAAAATAAAGTCGTTATTCAGATCAAAGCAGATGCAAAATTCAGGTTTTCTGAATATCAGAAAAGAATCAAAACTGCTTTTAGGAAAAGCCCAAATTAGGGGCTTTTTAGGTACTAATTAAGTACCAAGTTTAAAAATTAGGTGCTCTAAAATTTTCACCGCAACGATCGATTAAAATTTGCGTTGCTGGCAAAACGTAGCGCTAGCAAGGGAATGAAGTTATTAGATATACGATAAATATTAATAGCAAAGAATTAAGTGCTAATTAACTGCTGAACAATTATTGAAACCCGATACAGATTAAGATATTATTCTGGGAATTATGGAGTCCACGACCACAATTACCTTGTCATAATGTATGAACGGTATTTTTTGTTCTTTATCAGGGTCTAAAAATTAAGTGCTAATTAGGTGCTGAAAGATTATTGAGGTCGCATGTAGATGACGGTAATATTCTGGAAATTATCGGATTTAAAACCACCATTACCTTACTATAAGGTATAAACGGCATTTTTTGTTTTTCAGATTTAAAATGACTATATTTGAAAATGGCTGAAAATTGGTTGAAAGTTACATTAAATAATATTATAGATTTATAATATTATTTAATATACTTTTCAACCAAATAAATGTTACAATTTTTATTTTTAGACATGTGAAGCCTAAACTTTAGTATACTAAATCGAAAAGATATTTTCATTCCAGTAAATTGCTTTGTAATAAATATCGCCATCTACAAAGTTCTATAGTTCTAGTCATTTTATCGAATAAAAATCGATGAACTCTCAAGGTGGTAAGTACGATAGACGCTAGATGGCACAAACACAAAGACCTGATTTTTGCATTTGCTTTGCCGAAAATTTTTCTGAATAACGACTTTATTTTTATCTGGGGCGCCTTGTCATTGCCTATACTAGCAGCATCTAATTAGCACTTAATTCCTTGCTATTAATATTTATCATATATCTAATAAATCCATTGCGTTGCCAGCGATACGTTTTACCAGCAACGCAAATTTCAACAGTTCGTTGCGGTGAAAATTTTATAGCACCTAATTTTTAAACTTGGCACCGAATTAGCACTTAATTTTTAGACACTGATAAAGAACATAAAATGCCGTTCATACCTTATGATAAGGTAATGCTGGTCATGGACCCTATAATTCCCAGAATAATATCTTAATCTGTATCGGGATTCGATAATCGCTCAGCACTTAATTCCTTGCTATTAATATTTATCGTATATCTAATAACTTCATTGCGTTGCTAGCGAGACGTTTTGCTAGCAACGCAAATTTCAATAGTTCGTTGCGGTGAAAATTTTAGAGCACCTAATTTTTAAACTTGGCACCTAATTAGCACCTAAAAAGCCCCTAATATGGACTTTTTCTGAAAGCAATTTTGATTCTATTTTGATTTTCAGGAAATCTGAATTTTGCATCTGCTATGTTCTGAATAACGACTTTATTTTTATTAGGGGCGCCTTGTTATTGCGTATACTTGCAGCACCTAATTAGCACTTAATTCCTTGCTATTAATATTTATCGTATATGAAATAACTGCATTGCGTTGCTAGCAAGACGTTTTGCTAGCAACGCAAATTTCAACAGTTAGTTGCGGTGAAAATTGTAGAGCACCTAATTTTTAAACTTGGCACCTAATTAGCACCTAAAAAGCCCCTAATTTTGAATTTTTCCAAATGCAAAATCCCGACTTTGCGTTGCTAGCGATACACAACTTTTTTCTTTGCCTCTTCGTCCTCTTCTTGCAGAGGAAGCCTTGCTAGAACTTGGTTAGCGTCTAATGGGACAATCGCACATTTTCCAAACCCGGCTTTAATATTTTTTCAGCATTTACACTTAGCTCATCCATTAGCACTTTTAACAGAAATGGAAAAAACCCTTTACAACACATGATTGGGTTCTCCCATCGTCGGTTTTTCTCCATTTCTTTAATAAGCGACGCCAAATTATCTTCATGGGTCTAAAAATTGCAACGTCTAGGGGCTGTGTAAGGTGCGTCGGATTCGCGGGCAGAAAAATAAAGTGAATATCTTTTTCCTGGCGTAGTTTTATAACATCAACAGACAAATGTGAGGACAAATTGTCTCCTATCAAAATTTTCTTACCCTCTTTCTTTTCACAAAATGGTATAACTATTTTTTTAACCCAATCTTCAAAAATATCAATATCGAACCAGCCAAATGAAAACCCGTTAAATCTTGCATTATGAGGCCCCCTCATTGTCCGTGAATCATATAAATGAGCTGCCTTATAGACTACATAAGGCGGCAGGAAAATACCATATGCTGTGGCTGACATCATCAAAGATATTGACCCTTTTGCGTGATTGACTACACGCTCTGGATACTTGCATCCTCGTCTTACTATCACATTCTTGCGACCAGGATCATCTGTCAGGTTCGTCTCCTAATAATTGATTATATTTTGGGTTGGGACGGTCTCCAAAGACTGCCAATTCGCCAAAATATTCTTTTATTGTCTGAAGACACTGCCGCCCTAGCTCTTTTAATATTCTGACATATTCTTTTGGATAATTTATTTGCATGTCTTTTCATGAACCCATTAACATAGTCTATACCGGGCATGTTATTTTTGAATATTTTGTGCCTAATATTCATTCTAGATACATTTTTATTATATATCTAAGGTCTGTTGTATCTAATGGGTAACCCCAATCGCCGCAAATATTTAAATGTTCTACTAAATATAGGTCTTCTTCATATTTGGTTAGTGATGTTGATTGTTGACCTACCGTGAGGTTTCATTTCTCGGTTTTTATGACGGCATAGTACTGATTTTGCTATGTTATGTTTTTCAGCTACAGCACTTAGGCTATTATTGGTCAAAGTAAAATCTCGTCCAGGGCTTGTTTTATTACTTAATCATCGTATTTTTTGTAGCGTTTAGCACTCGTTTTGGTACGTAGATGCGAGGCATTCTGAAAAAAAAAGATAGGTTATGCACAGTTCATATAGTTTTTGACCAAAAATAGTTCTACTATCTGTATTTTATAGCCTATTTGAATGAAGAAAAAAGCAAAAATAGGTAAAAAAGGCAAGCAATAAAAAATTGTTTGGACTCAGATTCGTGTCCGAGGTAAATGGTCTATGACCAAAATAAAACAATGCGGTTTTTAATGCCTTCTTTGCAATGATATTATAAAGGATCTTCCTCTTTTTTATATATAATATCATTGCTTGTTTGTTGTAAATAATGTTTGTTAAAGGCTACATTAAATTTAAAGAACATATTTAACAGTTTATATAAAACTGTAAATTATGTTATTCATAAAATACCGAAATGAAATTTACTAGGTGGGTAGGAATTCCAATTTACCTAACCAAACCAAATAACCCCCGCGTTGTTCCAATTATACCTGTCCATAGAATTATTACCCACTAGAAACGCAGTCTAGTACAAAACACGAGCGTTAAAGTGACGCAATGACGCAAGGTTTTATGTTATATTATATTATATTAGTTATAATATTATTATGTTAGTGGACGCGAGTCGAATGTGCCTACGCTCGTCACACGCACGCTTATTTTTTTTGGAGTTTATGGCCTGGTATCTAGACCTTTAGGCCAAGTCTTGAGTATTTTTATTCGGTTTATTATAATTTCTTCATAGTTCACTGCTTCACAATATGTTGATGCGTCACATTGTGCAGCCCTTAGGAGATTTTGACGGCAACTTGAGCCAGCAGGCAGCTGACAGTTGGCGATGGTATCTAAAGGCGCCTATGCAAACAAACAGCTTATCTTGAGAATCCATCACCATCAGAGCACTTGTTTCACAGTTTCCACTAATAGTTCACATGCGCAGACACTTAATATACAAAATCGCACCACTTTTATATATCAAAGTCTACTTCAAACCATTATTTAAACAACGCACACGCACGCATACACGCCATTCAGTGATACCAGTTTCTGACGTTTGTAATCAAATTGTGCAAATCACTATTTTATTGATTAATTTTAAATAATCGATATAATAAAGATTACGTACGTACGAAGACATATTTTATGAGAATCATAATATGGAATATAAAATGGAATAAAATAAACACGATAATGATGATACTAACTTTATTATACATATTTTAATGGTACAAAAATGCAGACGTCATACATTTTAAGAATATTATTAAACATAATTAATTTGCTCGAATACAATAAGCACATCGTGTAATGTTTAATTTTAACCGACTTCAAAAAAGGAGGAGATTCTCAATTCGGTGTATTTTTTTACCTTAGATTTCTATAATTTCTAAACTGATTTAGATTTTTTATTTGAAAGGATATACACAGAGACTGATCCAATACACACGCTGAAAATTTTAATGCTTGTTTTCCCGAAGTCGAATGAGTTTGTCTTGGTAGTACCATAGATTTATTAAAATAAAAATTATTTGGATGCAAAAATGGCAGATTTACAATCGAGAAAAACAAAACTCGAATGCGATCTCAAGCCAATAGCAATATCTCGCAAGTAGGTCAGGTGTGCAGGTTAGCTTATGCCGTATTACTATATTAAAGTCTGAAAAAAATTAATTCGCTGGACGTAACGCAGTGTTACGTCTATCGCACGCGCTACCGCGCTGCCTACACAGTGAAGGGTCACTAATAAATGTTCAGAGCAGGAACTCTCAAGTGTACTGATACGACATAAACTAGTCTGGAGTCTGGAGGCCCGACTAGCTAGTGAGGTATTACTATTGTAAATCTGCCCTTTTTTAATTGTCATATTTTAATAAATTGACTCTACTATCGAGACAGTATAATTTGGCTGTGGGAAAAAAACCACTAAAATTTCAGCATGTATATACGAATTTTTTTTTTATAGAATAGGGGGCAAACGAGCATGCGGCTCACCTGATGGTAAGTGACTACCGCCGCCCATGAACAACCGCAACACCAGGGGAATTGCAGATGCGTTGCCGACCTTTTAGAAAGGTGTAAGCTCTTTTCTTGAAGGTTCCTAAGTCGTATCGGTCCGGAAAATTCGCTGGTGGTAATTGATTCCACAAGGAAGTCGTGCGAGGGAGAAAACTTCTTCTAAATCGCACAGTCGTGGACCGCCAATCATCCAGATGGTATGGATGGTAACGCGAGTTTTGTCGCGATGAGCGATGGTGAAATTGAGCGGCTGGAATTAGTCCGAACAATTCCTCAGAGCACTCCCCGTGATAAATGCGATAAAATACGCAAAGAGATGCAACATCTCTACGCAGTGCCAGTGTATCGAGCCGATCAGAAAGAACTCGGTCGTCGACGATTCGAACTGCTCTGCGCTGGATGCGGTCAAGTGGAAGGAGCTGGCACTGGGGTGCCCCGGCCCAGAGATGAGAACAGTATTCCATGCGGGGCCGAACTTGCGCTTTGTAAAGTTGCAAGCGATGTGCCGGCATGAAATACTGTCTCGCTCTGCTGAGCACGCCAAGCTTTTTAGAGGCCAATTTGGCCTTCCCTTCCAAGTGACCACGAAACTGCACACTATTCGATATGTCGACGCCAAGGATTCCGATACTGGCTGAGGCAGTAAGGGGAGTGCCTTGAAACTGAGGAGATACGACAAAGGGGTTCTTTTTAGCGGTAAACGCGCAAACTTGTGTCTTCTGGGGATTGAACTGGACTAGATTTAGTCGCCCCCAATCCGAGACTTTGTTAAGCAAAGACTCGACTTCAGACACAAGTTTGTCCCGGTACTCGGCGCCGTTTTCCCGAGAAATATTGGCACGGCTGGTATATAAGGCATCACCAGTGCTGTCGTCCGCATAGCAATGAATGCTGCCAGTTAGCAACATATCATTGATATGCAGGAGAAACAGCGTTGGTGATAGCACGCAGCCTTGTGGAACACCAGCGTTGATAGGCTTGAAATCAGAGCATTCACCGTCTACTACGACCTTGATGCTCCGATCAGCAAGGAAACTGGTGATCCATTTGCACAATTTCTCGGGAAGCCCATAGGAAGGAAGCTTCGAAAGAAGCGCTTTGTGCCAGACCCGATCAAAGGCCTTCGCTACGTCCAAACTAACGGCTAATGCCTCCCCCTTGGACTCCACTGCCTCCGCCCATCTATGAGTTAAGTAGACTAGAAGATCACCAGCTGATCGACCCCGACGAAAACCGTACTGGCGGTCACTAATCAGCTGGTGATCCTCAAGGTACCTCATGAGCTGGCAGTTTATAATGGCTTCCATTATTTTGGAGAACAAGGAGGTGATGGCGATAGGCCTGTAGTTGGACGGGTCTGAGCGGTCGCCTTTTTTAGGGATCGGGTGCACCAAAGCTGTCTTCCATGAGTTTGGGACTACGCCTTGGGAGTAGGAGTACCGGAAAAGACGCGTTAAAACCGGTGCCAACTCCGGAGCACACGTCTTCAGCACAATGGGAGGGACTCCATCGGGCCCACTCGACTTGTTGACGTCCAGGGAGAAGAGTGCTTTGCGGACCGAGCGCTGAGTAAATCGCACATCCGGCATGGAGCACTCACATCGCGGGATGGTCGGCGGTGTGTTCCCCCCGTCATCTAGAGTCGAGTTGGACGCAAAAAGAGAGCTCAACAGATCGGCTTTCTCCTTTGCGGCATGGGCCAGTGAGTCGTCCTCTCTGTGCAGAGATGGAAGAGATGGCTGACAGAAGTTCCCTTGGACAGCCTTGGCGAGAGACCAGAATGCATGGGTTCCCGAAGGAAGGCGAACTAGCTTCTCGCCAATTCTGCCGATGTGCTTAGACCTTGCCTTGGCAATGACGCTTTTGAAGGACCTGGAGGCGGAATTATACTTCTTTTTTAATACGCTGGTGTTTACATCCCGAGACGTTGATGCGTCAGCCCAGGCCTGGTAGCACTCCTGCTTATAGCGTGATGCTATTTTACAGGAGCGACCAAAACATGGCTGGGATCTGCCTCCGATGGGCACCACAGAGGATGGAATAAAAAGTTCCATACCCTGAAGTACCACATCAGCAACAGAATCGGCAACAACGCTGGGATCTTCCGGCGAGAAGCAAACCCGCCCCCAAGGGTAGGATGCAAAAAAAGACCGCATCCCGTCCCAATCAGCAGTGCCAAACACGGCGGCAAGCTGTAGATCGCAACTGCGATTGGAGCGTGAGTGGCACCGTACTCCGGATCAGACAATGGTCCGAAGAGCCCAGAGGGGCATCGACGGAGACCTGATATCCGTCCGGATGAGAGGTCAGCAGAAGGTCCAACAGGGAAGGTACATGGTCTTCCACATCTGGGATCCGCGTAGGCGAAGTAACCAGTTGTGTTAGACCATATGCCAAAGCAAAGTCATAGACAGATCTACCCGCATGATCGGTTAAACGAGAACCAAGCCATTCAGCGTGGTGGGCGTTGAAATCACCGAGTATCACGATCTCTGCGGATGGGACCTGTTGTAGCACGGAGTCTGCAGCCATTTGGACGTGGTCTATGAGTCGGTCTGTGTCGGCATTACCGCTATGGGACCTATAGAGGCACTCGTAGACGCGGGGATGGTCGTCGCTGTCTACGCGCAGCCATAGGATGGACAGGTCCGTACCTTCAAGGCTGCCGAGGCGTCGAAAACAGATGTCCTCTCTGACATACACGCAAACTCCAGCCCGGGGCACAAACGAGTGTTCTAATTTGTACCCCGGGTAGGAGAGATACGAAGTATCAGCCGGAGAGGACACCTGTGTCTCGGTTAGAAAGAGCTAGGCCGGCTTAGCTATCTCCAGATGGTAGTGGACGGCGTTAAGGTTTGAATGAAGTCCCCTGATATTGCAGAAATCCACGGTAAACGTGGCAGGGGTTGCCTTTGTCTTCTTGCTCCGCTTGCCCCGAGCAGGTTTCGTCTTGAGCGGAATTTCGCCCCCCCCCCCCCCCCCCCAGAATTCGCGGGGCAGCCTGAGCACCCACGCCCAGGAGTGGAGTAGTTTGGTCGTGGATGCTCAGCGAGGGATTCTCCAGGGGTGCTGGTACCCTCCTGGGGTAGTCTTTTATTTAATTCCACTACCATGTTGATGGGGGGGGGGGGGGGGGAATTGGGTCTCCGGCCACCTGCACTCACCAAGCGCAACGCAGAGGAAAACCTCTACTTCACGCTGGTATTCTGTGAGGTCGTGGTACCACCCCGGTTCGAGCTGGCCCATCCCTGCGACAGCAAAAGCCACCGCTTAGCTCTACCACTGTTTGAATTGATCTAGAACCGTCTTAGAAATCAGTGTACATACCTACATAATTGATAACCACTCCTTTTGGTAGTCAGGAGACATCTGGTTAATGTTTGGGTGTACAGTAACATCTGGTTAGTAAAGACGTTCTTATTAATAATCTCTTGATGTTGTAAATAAAAAAAGTTTTTATTCTATACTCTAAAACGTCGACTTAGACAATAAACAAAGCAATTAATATAAAATAGTTGCTTTAAAATGGCGTCGACGGATGCGATCAGCTGATCACTCCGTATTAGTTTTAAATAGGCAACCATTGTTAATATTATTTTAATATTTATTATATATTTAAGACCCTTTTTACTGGAAACAAGGCATTCCATCTTAGTCCTCACAGGTGACAACGCATCTGCATTTTGATTCTTAATCGAGGATAGATGTAGATGTCTATGGGCCACAGCAACCACTTACCATCAGGTGGTCTGTGTGCTCGTTTGTCACCCTCATCCTATAAAAAAAATACTTAGAGAAGTAGGTATCTATACCTAGTCGGGTTATAAGTTCTGTCAAAAACTTTTTATATAATTAATGATACACTTTTTGAAAATTATATGGAAATTATATATGACATGAAAGGTAATTTAATTTAGAATACAATTTTATTTACATTATTCAAAATGCCCTCCCCTATTTTGAATACGTGCCCTTAATTGACACGGCCAATTATCAATCGCAGCACGCACCACGTTCATATCTATTTCTGCCGCTGCTTCAGCCAAAGATGCTCGGAGAGATTCCAGATTCTGATGAGGTTTAGCGCAAACTTTCTCCTCCAAATGTTGCCATATCTTGTAATCTAGTGGGTTTAAATCTGGACAGGAAGAGGGCCAGTCTTCATGTCCGATAAAGTCAATTCCACGGGCGGTCAACCAGTTTTGCGTGATTCGTGCCCTATGAGCTGGTGCAGAGTCCTGTTGGAATATCCAATGTCTGTTTTTGAACATTGTTTGAAAAAGAGGTTCCACTATGTTTGTTAGGACGATATTTTGGTAGAACTCGGCACTGGTTTTTACACCTTTTTCACAGAAAAACACCTCAGTTAAGCCTGAATATGCGGCTCCAAGCCAAACCATGAGTAACGAAGGATAATGTCCTCGTTGAACTCTCGAAATACGCGTGCTGGCTTCTTCACTGCTGTGGGCATACACCTTATCATTTTGTTTATTATTACTTTCTTCGATGTTAAAAAATTTTTCATCTGAAAACAAATTTTCGCGGCATTTTTTTTCCGCGTACCGCCGTAACTAAGCGCGGGATCTATCCAGCCTAATTTTTTCAAACGCTGGTTCAAAAAATGTCCGGTCTTCTTACGATAAGCTCGTAGTCCTAGGTCTTCAATGATCACTCTTTTGACCGTGGTTCTCCTTAGGCCCATCTGAAGAGCTAAAATTTTTTGTTTACGAACAGGATTTCATTGGATTCGCGCCTCCACTGCTTTGATGATCGCGTGTGTCCTAACTGTACGAGGTCGGCCGGTCCTCTTACGATCTTCGAAGCTTGAATCGTTTGATAGTGCGATAACAAATCATAGGGTTATTTTCAATTTTTGTAGAATATTGAAAATCTCTTTTAGCGCGTAACTACAGCGGTGCAACGCGATAACTGCTACTCTATCTTCTTTCTTCGACCACTCCATATTTGAAAATTAATGAAAATTAATGTCTTTTTTATTTTCGGCAAGCGCAAACGTTATATTTTTAAAATTGGTAAAGTTTATCTACCCAGTATTCAAAAATTTTACATAATAAGGTTTTGACAGAACTTATGACCCGACTAAGTATATAAACATTTGAGTTTTACTCAGAACGTTGCGATTAAACGTTTTAAACACAAATAGAAAATAAATATTTATAAAATAAATTGTGATTTTTTCGCCACAACTAGCAACATTTGTATTATGATTACTTCAGTAAATATTTTTTTAGTTTTACGTACTTATTATGAATTATATATATGAACTTATATGTAAAATGTAATATCATGACTTTTTTATGTTTATCATCACTGTTGTGACAATATTTTACAACACAAACGGTCATTTTTACAATTTTTCGCAACGAGCACACAGTCCACCTGATGTTAAGTGGTTGCTGTGACCCATAGACATCTTTTTTTTTATCGAATCGGGTGACAAACGAGCACACAGTCCATCTGATGGTAAGTGGTTACTGTGACCCATAGACATCTACATCTATCCTCAATAAAGACTCAAGATGCAGATGCGTTGTCACCCGTGAGGACTAAGATGGAATGCCTCTTTGCCAGTGAAAAGGGTCTCCGGTTCTCTACACTCACCATACGAAACACAGCAGCCTTAAGCTGCTATTTTACGCTGGTTTTTGTGAGAGCGTGGTCCTTCCCCGGTCGAGCCGACCCATTCGTGCTACAACCATAATATAGCTGCAGCATGGCTCTACCACGTTAAGAACATCTATCCTCGTTAGCGAATCAAAATGCAGATGCGTTGTCACCCGTGAGGACTAAGTTGGAATGTTTATTTTCCAGTAAAAAGGGTCTCCGGTTCTCTACACTCACCATACGAAACAGCAGCGTTATGCTGCTATTTTACGCTGGTATTCTGTGAGTGCGTGATCCTTCCCCGGTCGACCCGACCCATTCGTGCTACAACTACACTACTAATATAGCTGCAACATGGCTCTACCACGTTCGATGTTGAGATGTTGATGTTGATGTTGACGTGAGATGTTGAGATACATACTTAAAAAGCGTTTTTTTGTGTTTTGGCTACACTGGTTACTATTCTCTCAATAGCAAATAATTAACTGTTGTTAATTTTTTTTATTATTATTTGTTAATTTTTTGTTTATTATTAAACAGTTTAATAAAATTATAATTTATCACAAGCTAATCCGCCATAAGCTCCTAAGTCAAAAAAGCGTGTTGCCATATATTTATATTCGGAAAGTATCACACAGTTTTTATTATTTGCCATTGACAGAATTCTAATCAGTGAAGCCAAAACACACACTGCTTTTTAACTTGTAGGCATTTACAATGCAAGATTTTTTTTAGAACGTGTCCCTCAAAGTTCCTCATTGGATAAGTAACAATATGAATGAATTATGATGCTGAAAAAAATAGTTTTTCAGTTTATATTTCTTAAGGAAATATACCGAAAACCTATTTTTTTTTGCCCTTTCTAAGCTGAGCTGAGAATCTGCTGATTGACTCAGCACAAAGGCAAAGTAAAAAATTAATTTTTCAGTATGTTTCTTAGTGAAACATGTTCACAACACACACAACATTATCATCTTGTTGCTGTTATTCGCACATAATATAATTGCACGGCAAAAGTACTCTGCTGCTGCCGTTTGTGTACATAATTTAATTACAATAAATAAACTAATAATTAATTTCGTACTCCATTACTCTTTCAGACAATACCCGAAAATAAGAATGCATGTGCTGAGTTCTATAACAATCTCTCAAGAAATGCCTCCAACAACTGGAACATCATCAGAGCCACCATCTAAGAAGATAAAATTGCAACAAAGTGCAGAAACACAGACATCTCTAACATTCAACACGCCCAGAAAGAAGAAACTACGCCGGGAAATCAAAATCTTATTTCAAAAGTTAAAAAGACGTAATGAAACAATCAATAGTCTTAAATCATTGCTGACTATTATTAAATAAAAATGCGATAATTATGACGAGGTACGAAACATGGTCCAACTGAATTTTGAAAATATTCACACACAATTAAACAAAAAGTTGTCAAACCGAGTTGTAAGATATAATGACGATGTTAAATCGTTCGCGTTGTCATTCTATTATTATTCCGGCAAAGGGTATATGTTTTTAAGAAACCATATTTTGCTCCCTCATCCTGCAACATTGCGTCGCATTTTATGGACCCACAACTGTAATGTCGGTTTCATGTCAAAAGTTTTAAAATTTTTGAAAAAAAAAAGGTTTCCGGATATCCTAACTTATTGGACGTAGCGTTGATTTTTTATTCTATGCACATAGAATCTCAACTCGTATATGACCCAACTAAAGATACATTTTGGGGACGTATCGATTTTGGAGGCGTTGTACCTGAAGATCCTGAAAAAATGGCAACTGAAGCGTTAATGTTTCAGATTTTATCACTAAAGGATAAATTAAAATGTCCAATCGCATACTTTTTTGTAGACAAAATATCAGCGTCCGTCCAAGCAAAACTTGTAAAAACAGCTATTCGCAAATTGGCGGTTATTGGTATAATCGTCCGATGTTCAACTGCAGATGGAACTACTGCGAATATAAGCACATTTGAGATATTAAGTTGTTCTTTTGAATTTCCCAATAAGAAACCCATGATAAGTCTAAGGATAATTTGGCGGAAATATACCAGATGAATTTAAGTAGATTTGTACGTGGTAGAGCCATGCTGCAGCTATATTACTGGTATAGTTGTAGCACGAATGGGTCGACGCGACCGGGGAAGGACCACTCTCTCACAGAATACCAGCATAAAATAGCAGCTTAATCCTGCTGTGTTTCGTATGGTGAGTGTAGAGAATTGGAGACCCTTTTTACTGGAAAAGAAGCATTCCATCATAGTCCCCACGGGTGACAACGCATCTGCATTTTGATTCGCAAGCGAGGATAGATGTAGATGTCTATGGGCCACAGCAACCACTTACCATCCGGTGGACTGTGTGCTCGTTTGTCACCCTATCCTATAAAAAAAATCAGAAATCTTGTATTAATAAGATTTAGGATATTCTTGGGAACATTACCAGATTGAAGGACATATCATATAATCCACTTTCTTTCATATCTGTACTCCCTATGTCCATTTTTTTTAAGTAATTAAACACTTGTTCAAAAACATTAATTTATTAATAATTTTGACAACTTTAATGCCTCAAAAATAGCAAACAGATTACAATTCGTCACCAGTCTCCTTCTAGAAGGTTGCTAGAAATACTCAAAAATTACTAAACTATATGCTCTTAGCCATTTCTTGAGATTTCGCAATAACGTCTTCTATGGTGCCCACCATGTAGAAGGCCCCTTCAGGGATGTGGTCCAGTTCGCCTTTGAGGATCTGGAAAGTTGGTAAATATATCAGCCTTTTGAATCTAATTAGGATCTACTGTGTTACCCACATTGTGTGTAAACGATGGGAGACGGAATCAATATTTTTGGTAAATCTACAGATAATTGATATGCTTAACGTGGTTTTAGCGTGATAAAGTAAAACGCATGTTTTAATTGCATTTTGTAAAATTTTGCAAAAGTTAGTGAGATGTGTGTACTGCAGTGGGCTAGGATGAAAACCTAAAATTGATAAATTTCACCCTCGCTTAGTTTTATCCACCCATATATATCCCGTGTTCGTATATACAACGTGTCCCAAAATTCAACGATAAGCCAACACCGGAGGATAGACCTGCCCCGGACTAATCGGGGAAAAAAGAAAAAAAAATATATCCCAATTATATTTTAAGTTATATAAAAAAAATTAAATTCTTCAAAAATTGAGACCGTTTATGATATTTTTCACTACCATGACCACAATTTTTTAAATATTTTTTTCTTTTTTTTTTATAGGCAACCTGAATAGTACTGCTATCTACCACAATTCTTAAAAACTCCAGAATAACTCTTGTTTTATCACGAAAATTAATGAAACTTATTTTATTCCTTAAATTTTTTGAAGACTTTTACTTTTAACCAAATTTAACTTATCGTGGTGTAAAAAAAAAGTATGAACACTATAATGTAGTATATAGTATGTGCCATATCGATTGAGAAAAACGGACAATGACCTCAGATATGAGCCGAGTGTCAAAAGGCGTAACTTACAAAATCTCAATTTAGATGTGATAACAATATTTAAATATTGATATTATTCCCACTTCTAGGTCAGCACATATGTTTTGTTTTTTTGTTTCTTAAATAATATTGTCTGTGGTTCCTATAAACATAGTAAAATCTTACGGTACATCGCGAAAAATGTGTTATATTTTATATTTCAATTTATGGTAAGTAACGCAGCAATTCATTTAATAACAGTTTCATATTAAAAAAATATTTGAAGCAATATAATCACCATATTGAGCTTTTGCAAATTCATCCCTTTAAAATAAACAAAACGCGCGTTACGTCAGTTCGTTCTAAAAGAAACGTGACAATGGCAGCCAGAGATGCGTCACCTTTTTTGGGCCGGTCCGCCATTTTGTTTTCATTCGTGTTCGGATAGCGCTTGCGTGTGTACGTCTCGGGTAATTCATAGCATTCATTGCATTGTTTTAGTTGAGTTTTTACTGTTAAATTTGTTATATCGTTAAGTTTTTGTTTTTTGAATCTGTTATATTAGTTTTACTGTGACGGTCGTTACTAAATCGACATGAGTTCAGGAGAATTTGGTGAAGGACCCGGTCCTTCAACATCAAGTGGAAAGAGACGTCGCCGACCCATAATAAACGTAGCAGGTACGTACAAATAGGTACAAATGCGACGACGTAGCCTTTCTATTTCTTAAAGCGCTCTTTTTATGTGACCATGTGGTATTTATTTTCTAAAACAATATGTATTTATGTGATGTAGTACTATGGTAGTATATTTTTGTCATTTATTTACAGGCCCATCTTCTGGAGCACCTTTAACGTCACCAGTAAAAAAGAGAAAACCTACCACTTTGTCGGTCGGGGAACAAGAGATTATCATTAATGTATACAAATATGTCAAAAACACCTGGCCCGAAGACGTGTATCCTTCAAACGTTAATATGGTAGAAAAGGTTTCGGAGATCTCAGGAGTCAGCAAGAGCACTATATATCGCGTATTAAGCGTGTATAGAGATTCCCATAAAATACCAGAAAAGGGAATAATTAATAAAAGAAAAAAGTCTGTAATTGACAAGTTGGACGATTTTGATAAATCGGCTATAAGAGCGAAAGTGCATCAGTTCTTTCTTGCAGGAGAATTACCGACTTTATAGTATGGCAAGTTTTCTTAAAAATTGACGCAACCAACCAACATTCCAAAATGGTATAATACTCTAGGAAAACAAGTTATAAAAAAATATGGGCCTATTATTTCTAAACAGGCGCCAAATTCCTTAAATTGTAATTGTCAGTAATTACTTTTACTACATGCCCAAAATGGGTTCCTGTTACAATTTCTAGGAATTCGATTGGGGCATTAATACCTTAGATGTTAGAGAGAGATAGATAGATAGAGATATTTACGTTAAAAAGAGACAACAACAGGGCAGGTAGAGAAGCTGTTATTATTCTCAGCAAGTCGGTTCAATACGCTCTGCTCCTTTGTTTACTGCGCACCGTTCCCAATTCAACTTACGTGGCCCTCGTACATACTATCGACTTTTGGATTGGCTTTTTGGACTGGAATCGACCTGCAAACTTAACTGACCTGGCATTATTTGGACTGGAAGTGATCTGCAAACTGAACTGACCTGGCATTATCTTGGACTACGATTGTGTGTTTTGTGATTTAGAGTTCTGGCGCATTTTGGACTGTTTGGCGTTTAACATGCCGCAACCGTACACACCACAGGAATACGCTAATATGCATTTAATCTATGGAGAATGCCGATGTAATGCTAACGCTGCTAGCAGACTGTATCGAGAAAGATACCCAAATGCTCAAAATTATCCTGATTATCGAGTGTTTATTAATGTGCATCAAGCGTTTTCGGAGGGTCGTATGCCATCCAATAGGAGAAGCGCTGGAAGACCTAGATTGGATCGTGATGAAGAAGTTCTCAATGAGATAGAAAATGACTCGACTACTTCGGTACGTGCCATAGAAGAAGCTACAGGAATCCCGAAAAGTTGTGCACATCGAATATTAAAACGTCACAAGCTTCACCCATATCACTACAGGCGTGTGCAGACGTTATTACCGCGGGACTATCCGCTACGGGTCACATTTTGCCGTGTAATGCTGCAAAGGCACAGTGAAGATCCCCACTTCCTAGACAAAATTCTATGGTCGGATGAAACAACGTGCAAGAAAGATGGGTATTTAAATCTTCACAACCTACATAGTTAAAGTAATGAAAATCCACACTTGATGAGACAAGAACAATCCCAATATCAATTCAAGGTTAACCTATGGACCGGCATATTAAATGGAAAAGTAATTGGGCCCACAAGGAAACTTAGATGGCAATAGTTATTTAAACTTTTTTCAAAATGACTTGCAAGAATTGTTAAACGACGTGCCCTTAATCTTCAAAACATGTGGTTCCAAAATGATGGTTGCCCAGCACATTATGCCCGTCCTGTGCGAGAATATTTAAATCAAGAGTATCCAGGGCGTTGGATCGGGCGACTTGGTCCTATCTTATGGCCACCCGTTCACCCGATTTGAACCCCCTGGAGTTCTTCTATTGGGGTTGTCTTAAAAACAGGGTTTACTCAAAACCCATTGTGACATTGGACGAGCTTCGTCGAAATATCACTCAGGCTGCTGATTACATTAATAGCAGAAGATATGCAAGACAAATAAAACGATCATTTTTAAGGCGATGTCGTGCATGTATTAATGCTGGTGGCAAACAGTTCGAACATTTGCTATAATGTTAATAACTTAATAAATTACACGTGAAACTGTTTGTATCATTTGTTTTGAAATATTAAACATTTTTCAAGAACTAATACTTTTATTACACCCGACCGTCATTTGGCCCCTGTTAAGAAATAATAGGCCCATATTTTTTTATAACTTGTTTTCCTAGAGTATTATACCATTTTGGAATGTTGGTTAGTTGCGTCAAGTTTTAAAAAAACTTGCCATACTAGTGTTCATACTTTTTTTTTACACCACGATGAGTTAAATTTGGTTAAAAGTAAAAGTCTTCAAAAAATTTAAGGAATAAAATAAGTTTCGTTAATTTTCGTAATAAAACAAGAGTTATTCTGGAGTTTTTAAGAATTTTGGTAGATAGCAGTACTATTCAGGTTGCCTATAAAAAAAAAAGAAAAAAATATTTAAAAAATTGTGGTCATGGTAGTGAAAAATATCATAAACGGTCTCAATTTTTGAAGAATTTCATTTTTTTTATATAACTTAAAATATAATTGGGGTATATTTTTTTTTATTTTTTTCCCCGATTAGTCCGGGGCAGGTCTATCCTCCAGTGTTGGCTTATCGTTGAATTTTGGGACACGTTGTATATAAATATATTATAATATATATATATACGCCCGCACGCACGCACGCACGCATGCACGCACGCACGCACGCACGCACTCACGCACGCACGCACGCACGCTCTCGCGCACGCACGCACGCACTCACGCACGCACGCACGCATGCACGCACGCACGCACGCACACACGCACGCACGCACGCTCAAACCGCCCGCCCGCCCGCCCGCCCGCACGCACGCACGCACGCACGCACGCACGCACGCACGCACGCACGCACGCACGCACGCCCGCCCGCCCGCACGCACGCACGCACGCACGCACGCACGCACGCACGCCCGCCCGCCCGCACGCACGCACGCACGCACGCACGCACGCACGCACGCACGCCCGCCCGCCCGCCCGCCCGAAAGCCCGCACGCACTCCCGCACGCACGTACGCACGAACCCAAGCACACACGCACGCACTCACGCACGGATGCACGCACGCACTCACCCACGAACGCAAGAACGCACGCACGCACGGACGCACGCACACACGAATGCACGCATGCACGCACGTACGCACGCACGCACGCCCGCCAGCCCGCTCTCCCGCACGCACGCACGCACGAACCCAAGCACGCACGCACGCCCGCCCACCCGCTCGCCCGCATGCACGCACGCACGCACGATCGCACGCCCGCCCACCCGCCCTTTCTTCCGCACGCACGCATGCACGAACCCAAGCACGCACGCACGCCCGCCCACCCGCTCGCCCGCATGCACGCACGAACGCACGCACGCCCACCCGCCCTTTCTTCCGCACGCACGCAAACACGAACCCAAGCACGCACGCACGCACGTACTCACGCACGCACGCACTCGCGCGCGCACGCACGCACGTGCGCCTGAACGCCCGCCCGCCAGCTCGCCCGCACGCACGCACGTACGCTCGAACGCCCGCCCGCCCGCTCGCCCGCACGCACGCACGCATGCACGTACGTACGCACGTACGCCCGCCCGCTCGCACGCACGCACACACGCACGCACGTACACCCGCTCGCACGCACGCATGCACGCAGACCGCCCGCCCGCTCGCCCGCCCGCACGCACGCACGCACGCACGTACGCACGCACACACGTACACGCACGCACACACGCACGCACTTACGCACGCACTCACGCACGCACTCACGCATGCACTAACACACACACACACTCACACACACACACACACACACACACACACACACACACACACACACACACACACACAAGTAGATCAAACTTATTTAAACACATATAAGAATTTAACAGATTATATGTTATAGATATTTATGTGTCAGATGAGCCCAAGTAATGTCGCTTTACTTTTGTTTTAAAAATAGTTGTATTGAGATTAGTTAATAAATAAATCTTACGTTCAACTCAGAATAGGAAAGTTTTAAAACTGTAATTGCTTTAAGATATGGTGAAGCAACAGTTAAAAGTGAGTGATGAGATCAAGGAAAGAGCACCATGTAATGGAGTTGTAATTCCTTTCTTTTCAGAAACAAGCATACGACGCGCACCGGAATAGGATACTGAGTTCGAGCTACGAGCTAATGTTTCGAAAATGATAACGATATATCGACATTTATCACGTGATATATATCGATACTGTTTAAAAATATCGATTCGATATATATCAATATAGTTTTTCCCTTGCCCATCCCTAGTTCGAGCTACGAGCTAATGTTTTTCCGTACCGACACCAGTCTGAACCATAGATAAGAGTGTAGTCTGAAGTCTGAACACAGGCATGCAACACTGCGCTATAGGGACAGAAAACAGAAACGGAAGACAGAAAACAAACAATACTTACTGAAAGTCACTCTTTTGTTAACCCCGACGCAAACAGAGGGGTGTAATAAGTTTGACCGCTATGTGTGTCTGTCTGTCTGTGGCACCGTAGCTCTTAACCGGGTGAACCGATGTGGGTGTGGATTTTTTTTATTTAATACCAAGTTTTCTAGCGATGGTTCTTACACATGTTTTATTAAAATCGGTTCAGGCATTTGAAGATCAACAGCTCTTTTTGTTTCGGGGGGTTTTCAAAATGTTAAATATAAGTTATTTAATTTAACACTGGTTCGGAAAACACCTGGGCAAAAACCAGCAAGAAACCCAGCGTGACTATTTTTTTAAATAATAAAAGTCAAAGAAACAGCTAACAATCATACAATATTTAGTTATAAAATTAACAGCACAAAACAAATTAGAAATAGCTTGGTAGCGATCACCTCATTCCCAGGGATTATTATCGTACATAAATTCCTTAAAATTTTATAAACCTTTTTTATACCAACTTAGTTTAAACATTTTTTTTAACTATGACATTGACATGAGCGTCTAAAACTGTATCTCACCCGTTGAAAACCCTTGATTGTGTCCTCCAGTTTCACCAACTTGCCCACGTGGCCAGTGAACACTTCAGCCACCTGGGAATAAAACTACTATATTAAATATCGGCCAAGTCTGTACAATAATAATGTTCTTACATAAAGTAGTTTATAATCTTAAATGTGGTAGAGCCAAGCTGCAGCTATATCGTTTATAGCACAAATAGGTCGGGTCGGCCGGGGAAGGACCACGCTCTCACAGAATACCAGCGTAAAATGGCAGCTTAAGTTTGAGTTTCGTATGGTGACTGTATGTAATTGGGTACTATCAGGTGGACAGTATACTCGGAAGCTACAACTGGAGTGACCCATGTTGAACATTAGACTAGATTTAGACTTTCTCAAAGTTTTGAAAACTCAAAGAGAAACCTTTGTGAAAAACAAACAGACATCAAGATGTTTGCATAAGTGTTACTTTTTCCTGACTTTGGAACGGAGAACTAAAAAGTATTACGTATTAAGTTATGTATGCAATTGTCTCCTGCAGTGTCCCTGTGTAGTGGCGACGTAAGACAACCCACTACGCCAGATCGTCCCGTGGGTTGCGTAAGAGGCGACAGAAAGAACTGGATTAGGGAATGGGGAGCAGCATCTTCCTGATGACAACTCAAGATATTAAAAACTACGGTTGCCAACGCGTTTGCCAAGTGCGACCACTGTGGCAAATATCTTCCCTATGAGGTAATCTGAAAATGATATGTGGTAGGAGCGAAGCAGAACCTAACCGAACATTCCATTTCGTTCCGTGGGTGTCGTAAGAGGCGACTGTAGAAAACCAGGAAGGTCTTGATAGAATAGAATAATTTTTATTCCATACTAGCGACCCGCCACGGCTTCGCACAGGTGATTCCTGGATCTCGACTACAGCGCCACCTATCGGGTCCAATTGTGAAGCTAAATTATCCAGGGACTCGCTCGAATGCACACAAAAAGTTTCATCAAAATCGTTAAGAGCCGTTTTCGAGTTTTAGCAAGACCAACGGGACAGCAATTATCGTTATATCGTTATAATACTTATTCAAAGTAATTTAAGTTTTACCACTGGGTCAGAAAACCCTCCGTTCTGGGAAAAACCAGCAAAAAACCCAGCGGGACTTAGCTTTAAATAAAATTAATTTACAATATATTAATCTCTCTTACAAAGCAATAAGGACCGTGGCCGAGCTCACTTGACTACTCTAGCGCCATCTATTATCTATCTACGGAAGCGGTTGCGATGTATATCGATATGAAAATTTGACGCGCTAAATACATCGTTCTTTATTTAATACATTTCCATATATGTCGTTACATGGTACCGCTAAGTAAGATTGACGAAGTCATTGGGCTCTAGTTTAAATACAATTAGCACGATGTAATATCTAGCGATAGATCTAGGCGATGTAACTCTCCTCTTTCTTTTCTCTTACCTATGCCACAGCGGGATTAATAAATGATTTCTCAAGAAAATCTAATGAAAATGATAAGAATCTAAAAGAACCTGGAAAGGTTGTGAGAGGAAGCGCTGGATCTTCCTCGCGCGGGCCACTGTTAACTTGTCCTCTTCGGAGAGTTCGTCCATGCCTAAGATAGCGATAATATCTTGCAAGGACTTGTAATCCTAGAACGAAAAGAAAGTCTCTGTTTGTAGAAGGTTATTATGTACCTTCTTTTGTATTATGTATTAATCTATAGATACATATAATTAAAATTGAAGTGTCTGTAATATTGAAATAACAGACTTCTGTTTAGCTCAGCTATTTATTTGCCATTAAGACAACAATCACAATTTTTTACATTTTTATCCGTCTGTCTGTTCGCGCTAATCTTCAAAACGACTGAACAAATTGCGATGGAACTTCACGAAGAGATAGAGAGCAATGAGAGGAGTAATCTATGCTATATTTGACTCGAAAAGCTTGGATGTTTTTTTTTTGTAAATAAGAAAAATTTATTAAGAAAATGGTAGTTGACGATTGTATTAATGCTTTATGATGACATAAATGGCCTTGAGATATATTGTACCACCCAGGCGAAACTGGGAGGGTGGCAAGCCTATACAAATCAATAAAATTGAAGTGTCTGTTTGTAATGTCAAAATAACAGCTTTTTACCAAATGCACATGAAAATATAAACGGTACTTATAACAAAAAAAAACAATTTAAAATTTTTGTCTGTCTGTTTGTTCGTTCCGGTTAATCTCCGAAACGGCTAGATCGATTTTAAAGGGACTTTCGCTGACAGATAGCCGTGTTTCAATCAATTTCAACGTGGACGTGTCAAGCTCAGTGATGATCCCCGTCAAGGTCGTCCAAAAACTGCAGTCACATAAAAAAACGTTGATGCTGTGCGTAAGCTGATAGAATATAATCACTTTGTGTGATCTTTCTCATATTACGTGTATTTTAATTTAGTTTATTTTATTAAATACTAGCTTTTTAGCCGCGGCTTCGCTCGCGTGCGCTTGAATTTAGGAACATCATGAAATGCTGTTCCGTTCCAAATTTAGAAAAATTCAATCACTTTTAGAGTCACCTCGGTGTCTATGTCTATGTCTGTCAAAGATTTTTTTTCATTCTAAAATACTGTTAGACGTAAAGGATTGGTATCATGCTACAGAAACACGTGAATATATATGTCTAGAAACACCTAGATACTATTTTCTATGATAATGAATACACAAGAAAGGTAAATAGTCTTGAAATCAAAACGTATTATTATTATTAACATTTTACTCTTTTCATTTATTCATAGTTAAAGTTAATTTAGTTTTAACAAAGTAATATAATGTTTATTTGAGACATTTTATTTATATCATTGGTCCTATTTAATATTGATTGGCACCATAAAACAGATGTAAGTAGATATTTTTTTTTACTCCGAGTAAACGTGAAAATTTCATAAATATAGTTCTATTATAATAAATCTTCATTCAAATCTCTTTTATACGTGATAGAGCGATGCTGCAGCTATATTAGTAGTATAGTTGTAGCACGAGAGGGTCTGCTCGACCGGGGAAGGAGCACGCTCTCACAGAATACCAGCGTAAAATAGCAGCTTAACGTGCTGTGTTTCGTATGGTGAGTGAGAGAACTGGAAAAGAGACATTCCATCTTAGTCCTCACGAGTAACAACGCATCTGCATTTTGATTCGCAAACGAGGATAAATGTAGAGTGTGCTCGTTTGTCACCCAATCCTATAAAAAAGAATACTACATATGGATTCAAACTAATGTTACGGGTTGTTTTATGCATCTTGGATGAAAGTTCCGAGTAAAAGAACATATCGTTGATGTGAAGCACCGAAGCTCCGGGGAGTATAAAGTATATCAACATAGAATTAGTTTCGTCCCAACCATTATATCGGATCTGATAGACAACAAATCCTTGCAATAGAACACCAAATCCTACCAATGATGAGAGGCGACATAGGAAAACAAACTGGAGATGGGATGGGCTGCATCATCTTCTTGACAACTGATCAAAATAATAATAGCTGCGGTTGCCAACCCGCCTACCACGCGTGGCAACTATAGCAAATATCCAGCTACTTGACAATTTATGGGGGAGGCCTATCTTCATTTCAGTGGACTTTTGATAGACTGACAATAATGCGTTCTTCTCATCTTTGCTAGCCCTCATATTTACGGCGAAGAGTTTCGGGGATATAACGTCACCCTGTCTTACACCTCTCTGCAGTTGGATAGGTTTCGTACTCTGATTCTGTACTCGGATAGCCATCGTAGCTCTACTGTACAAGCACTTCAGCACTTCGATATACCGACAGTCAACTTGGCACCGCTGAAGGGACTGCAGTACCTTCCAAATTTAGACGGAATCAAAGGCTTTCTCATAGTCCACATACGCAAGGCAAAGTGACACATTATACTTCTCTGTCTTCTGTACAATCTGCCGCAGGGTACGTATTTGGTCTATGGTACTAAAGCTTTTTCGGAAACCGGCTTGTTCGGGAGGCAGGAAGTCGTCAAGTTTGCGTGCGAGACGAATCGTAATGACTCTCGAAAACAGCACGTAGACGCGGCTCAGCAGGGAAATCGGTCTGTAGTTCTTCAAGAGAGCGTTGTCGCCTTTCTTGAAGAACAAGACCACCGCACTTCTGCTCCACGCCTCCGGAGTAGTGTCACCATCGAGGACGGAATTAAAGAGCTTCTGAAGGACTTCAAGTACCGGTTTTCCACCCGCTTTCAGAAGCTCCGCTGTACTTCCATCCTCGCCTGGGGCCTTGCCGTTTTTAAGGTGCTGGAGAGCCATTCTAGTCTCGCTCAGACTGACGTCCGGGATATCTTCAGAATAGTGTCGTATAAGACTCGCTCTTGGATCGTTACTCACACTTGCGTGTGGCTCCAACGATGACGTGTAAAGCTGCCCATAGAACCTCTCAATCTTACTCAAAATGTCAGTTGTCCCGGAAACGATGCTGCCACACTCGGTCTTCAGCCTTGACAGTTGGCTCTTTCTGGCAGACAGATCTCTGGCAAAGACTTTGGAGCCTTGGTTCCGCTCGATCGCTTCTTCAATACAAGCTGTATTGAAGTTGCGTAAGTCCCGCCACATGCATTTGGAGATCTGTCTGTTCAGATGTCGGTATGCTGTCAAATCTGTTGAAGAATGTAGCTTCATCTCCCGTCTTTTCTTTCTCGATCTTTTTTCCCTTCGATTCTTAGCACGCTCTGCCCAGCCGTTACCATTGTCGCCACCGTAGCCAGGAATAGCGGGGCCACCGGGACTGGGGGTCTTTTTGTAACTTTTATCTATTGTTATTTTGCTGTTATCAGGAAGATGCTGCTGACCATCTTCTGCCTGTCTCCCTTTATCGCCTTTTACGACACCCACGGGAAGATATGGGGTAACTCTTCACCGCTGCATTGGAAGACGTTTTCAAGCTACTGGACTGGAAAGGATACGGTATTAACATCAATGGCGAGTACATCACTCACCTTCAATTAGCCGACGAATAGAATAGAATAGAATAGAATAATTTTTTATTCAATATTGTTTATTACATAATTGTTGAGGACAGCTAGAGACCCGCTAGAGTCCGACCGGGGGCGGATTGCTGCGGCGGCCGGTCAGGAAGATCGCCGTCCTCCCGAAAGAAGATGGGGCTCGCGAGCTACGCCGGGGGGAGGATGTTGAGGGCAGCTAGAGACCCGCCGCCCCGTCGCCCCTTCGTACCCCGCTACGCCCCGCGCACCCCACACACCGGCGCTGATCCCGTGATGTCGGCGACCAATCAGCGCGCGTGCGGCTTCATTATCGTCGCACGGCACTACTCACAGACTGAGACACCTTCTTGCGAGATATAAGAAGGGCGTCTCGGTCTGTGAGCTGTTCATTTCACTTCGGAGCGGCACTCAAGAAGAAAACCTGAAGGAGACTCAAGACTCCAATTCAAGACCTCCCTCTGTACATAGTGTTAGATATAGTTATTCAGTGCCGAATCATTTGTAAATAGTTAATACAGTATATTAAAAAGTACCATCTTTTCTTCGAGCAGTCCCCTAGTATAGCTAACCTCAGATCAGTCATTAATCACTCAATAGCATAAATAAATATACAGTCCACTTTCATCCATTATATTCTTGGTCCATCGCCGCCGGATTCAAGCCAGAAGAAAGAAGCAAGAAGTAAGAAGAAACAAGAAAGAAGGCAATTATAGGAGAAAGAACATAATTATAGAAGAAAGAACATAATTATAGAAGAGAGAAGATCATTATAGAAGATCTTCAAGGAAGAAAGAAGTTCGTCGACGAAGAGAGAAGATCGTCGGTACTAATTTCTTCCCTGTTTCTTGTTACGACTACGTCATATACGTCTATTGTCTGTTTCCAGACAATTTCTTGTTTCTTTAACCGCGTTTACGCGGCCAGGTGGTTACTCCCTAACGGTGCCAAACTGTGATCTGGTAACGCCCTTGTGGCGGGAACGACATCCAATACGTGCGTCTTTTTGAAGACTATACGTACGTCTTTTTGAAGACGACCGGAGGTCGCAACGTGGGACCATGAGGAAGACACGAAGCCAGAAGACACGGAACGAGGACGACACGCCGGTAGGAATGCGTATATTCGAAGAAGCATCCGCGTCCCCGTCCGATTATCTCGCGATGGCACAAGCGCCCTCCGCCGCGCCCGCGCCCCAGGCCCCGCTCGCGCCCGCATCTACGCCCGCGCCCGCGCCCCCGCCGCCGCGCCCCGCTATGTCCGTGTCTACGACCGATCGCTTAGGAGAGGTTAGCACATCCGCGTCGCGCACAGAGACACTCGCCGCGATTATTGAAGATCTTCCGTCTACAGAAACTAGTTCGATAGTACGTACCGTCACGCCTGTAACCTGCAACTCGAAGAAGATCTTATTAAGAAGAAGTGCGCTAGGGACGTCGCGCAACTGCAAGAAGAAACAGATAGGGAAAGTATTAACGAAGACGAGTTAGTTGAAAATAGGGTACGCGTTGATAGGTGGTTAGAGAACGTAGAGACTGTGCGGGGGGAGTCGCCTTACCGCCCGTCTCAGCCCGCGCCCCGCATCGAGACAGAGCAAGCCCTACCGAATAGGGAAACCGGTTACGACCACGCTGAAGATGCCCAGGGGAGGACGGTAGCGAATGAGGTTCAACCACGTCGCGTAGAAACGATACAGAGGGATAGTGGAGTCGCCGTAGAAATGAACCAGGTGGATCGTCGTGTACGGGTTACGTCGCCGTCGCGCGTCCAATGCCGCAATCTATCGCCTACACATAGATCGCCACATCGCCACGCGGATCGTAATTCACCGTCGCCGTATAGGGATGTAGGTGTACATAGATCGCCATCGCCACATCGCCACGCGGATCGTAGATTATCGTCGCCGTGTCATAGGGATGTAGGTGTACATAGGACGCCAGCGCCACAGCGTAGGCTAGAGGGAGATAGGGATAGAGATAGGTCGCTTACTCCGCGAGGGAAAGAGAGGGGTATAGAGCGACTAGCGGAAGCTCTAGAGAATATGATAAGAGTCAGGCCCGCTGCCGCGAAGCAGACGCAGGACTTGCCTATTTTTAACGGTTCAGCCGCGGAATGGTTAGCCTTCAAAGCCGCGATGAAAGAATCCACGCGTTTATATGGATTCACAAATACGGAAAATATGGCAAGGTTAAGAAACTGTCTACGCGGTGAAGCTAGGGAGGTAGTATCGGCACTGCTGTTTACCGCGAAGGATCCAGCAGATATTATGCGAACATTAGAGCAGTGTTTCGGCCGCCCGGAAGTAATTATCGATCGAGCGTTAGAGGAACTGAAACGCCTTCCGCGCCCGGGTCAAACCGCTCAGGAATTGAATTCGTTCGCGATCAAGTTACAAAATATAATATGTATTTTGCAGAACGTCGACGGCAAAGGATATTTGCAAAATCCAATGCTGACTAGGGATAGGGTAACTAGTAAACTAAGCCCTCACTTACGGTCGCGTTGGTGCGATTATGCGGAGCACTACGGAAGTGCAGACGAACCGGACATCGTTACACTGTCTAGGTTCAGAGGCTGACCGTGCGTTGAGTCATGCCTATACGTCCCTAGCGCCGACTAAGGAATCGCCCGTAGGACGAGAGGCGACGCCGTCAAAACGAGTTGTATTAACACGCCGCGTAGAGTATAGGGCCCGCGACGTAAAAAGATTCACCGCCCAGGAGGACACCGATAGTGCCTCTTGTACGTGTTGCGGGGGTGAACACGTGATCGCCAAGTGTAGAAAGTTAGCCCAAATGGGTGTGGACGACCGGTGGAATTGGGTAAAGGAAGAGGGGGTGTGTTTTCTGTGTTTAAATAGTAAACACCGACGGTTTAGATGTAAAGCCAAGAAATGCGGCGTCAACGGCTGCAACGCCCCCCACCATGCCCTCCTTCACACCCGCAAGACCCGCGCACCTGAGACATCGGCAAAACCGGATGAGACCGTGCTCGTCGCGTCTAACGTTGGTAGTAATGCGTCCGTATTATTGAAAGTGTGTCCCATTACGTTACGTGGACCACGCGGTAAGGAAATAGATACGTATGCGTTGCTTGACGAATGCTCGACTATTTCGTTGATCGACAACGACTTAGCGCGTGAGTTAGGAGCGGAAGGACCGGTAAAGCCGCTGAATATTAGAGGCGTAAATAATAGCCAGCGCGAGGCCGATAGCAGGCTAGTTAACATAGGCATACGTGGCAAGACGCGCAGTAAGATGTATAGAATAAATGCGCGGACAATAGCAAATTTAAAGATAGGTCCGCAATCCGTAAGTAAGAAGTGTTTACGTTTAAAACACTTACGCGACTTACCGAGCTCGGTTTGTTATGACGACGCAAAACCGAGATTATTACTAGGCGCCGACAACTGGCATTTAATAATCACCCGTAATTTAAGGATAGGACGTCGAAGGCAGCCTATAGCTGCACGTACGTTATTAGGGTGGGTAATACAGGGAACCGTGCCGCGATTCACGTGTAGGGAAGACGGTGAGACCGTATTACACGTCGTAAGTCAGATAGGGACATCCGAACGTTTGCCAGTCAGGACGAGGAGCTAACGGAACTCCTCAAACGGCAGTACGAGAGCGATTCCATAGGTATCTCGCTAAAGAGTAGGCCGCGACGAGAAGAGGAACGCGCTGTCGAGATATTCCAGCGCACCGTCAAGAAGGTCGGCAAGCAATACCAAGTTGGACTGCCATGGAAGGACGACAACGTGCGGATGCCACCCAGCTACGAGATGGCCGCTCGAAGACTGCGGACGATCGAGAGAAAAATGGACAAGTCGCCGGAGTTTCGAGACGCCTACACAGCCCAGATAGACAACCTCCTGGCAAAAGGATACGCAAGGGAAGCCGAGGGGACAGAGAGAGAGGACCCCAAGAGCTGGTACCTGCCTCACTTCGCCGTACGGAATCCGTACAAGCCGGGGAAGACAAGAGTGGTTATCGACGCGGCAGCGGGTGCGTCCGGTAGATGTCTTAACGATTATTTACTCGACGGCCCCGACTTGTTACGAAACCTACCGGGCATACTGTTTAGATTTAGGGAGAACGAAATAGCCGTGTCCGCGGATATTAGGGAGATGTTTTTACGTGTGAAGATCGACCGTCGCGACCAACCCGCGCAATTGTTTCTGTGGCGAGGTAACGAGCGATCCAGCCCACGGATCGAGGTGCGAGGAGCTCGCCGTTTCTCGCACATAGTGTTAGGGATCATAACGCGCGCGCACACACAGAAACACACCCGTTGGCGCTTAACGCTATCGTACGTAGTCACTATATGGACGACTACTTAGACAGTTATACTACGGTAGAGGAGGCGGTAAATACGGCAAGGCAGGTTATGGAAGTACACCAGAAGGCCGGTTTCACCTTGGCAGGCTGGAATTCTAACCACACAGCCCTATTGGAAGATAAGCCGGAGGAACTACTGGCAAGCAAGCCTAAAGAAGTAGGCTTAAGGCAAGACAGCCCAGGCAGGACACTAAGGTTGTTATGGATGGCCGACGAAGACGCCCTGACGTTCAACACCTCTATGAATAGGGTGCCACAGGAAGTAAAGGCGCTACAGCGACCACCGACCAAGAGGGAAGCATTGAGCGCAGTCATGTCGGTGTTTGACCCGCTCGGACTGCTTAGCTACCTGACCATCACCGCCAAGATCCTGCTGCAAGACCTATGGCGCATGAAGAAGGTCGGATGGGACGACGAACTACCCGAGGAGGCAGCTGATGAATTCCAGAGGTGGCTGCGAGTCGTCGAGGAAGTGTCACGACTGCGACTGCCTAGGTGCTATGCTCCTACGGGGGGAGTGGTAGAGCGTCAGCTTCACGTATTCAACGACGCAAGCGAACGTGCGTACGCATCCGCGGCGTATTGGCGTATACCATAGAAATATTAAATAGAGGAGAAGTGGCAAGGGGGCGTGTCTGTGTCCGCACGCTATGATCAAAATGCTCAAGTTCTATTCAAACGGCCGTCTTTGCGTATTAGTATACTTTCAACCGTAATCGTGAAACAATATCAGAATGCCGTGTTATTCAGTGGTTTCTTGTAAAAACCGAAGCCAAAACAAAATCTTTGTAGATCATCGAATCACTTACCATATCTAAGAACAAGTATTTTACTATCTTTATCTTTAAAATCATGAAAAACAACAAATCGTAAAATATTTTTTGCTCTTAATGCGTTATTTTTGTTTTCAAATATCACTGCAACGGTACTATTTTGTAGTAAATACATTGCTCCTTAACCACTACTTATGTATATCGCTAAGCGAGTGAACAAGCAATGTAAATATGACAAAACGATACTTTATTTATGGCGATGCATCGTGTAGTACGGCCACTGTATCTTGCGATGAGTTAGTGTTGTGCTTGCGCAGATCCCCTAACGTATGTTATCGACAACAATGTAGATTGGCGAATTGCTATTATAGTTTATTCTTTCAATTTGTCAACCGTTTTTGCCCGGTGGGAAGACTGATGTGACATAATGGTATTTAATTATTTTGGTTATTTTCACCGTTTACTACACTGAATTCGTAACTAGCGATCATAAAGTAAGTTGATTAAATACATAGGTTAATCATCGGTGAAGTGTTTTGGATTGAATTATAATATATTATGCCTTATCTTCGTGTTAATTCTATACTTTTATGTTTTCAAAAGCTTCGAATGCGTTATGGCCATGCCTAATTGGCATGGTTCAGAATTCAGATAATATTATAATAGTGACTTTTGCTAAAAATAAGTCAACATAATTCTCCTGGCTATTTATTTGTTTTGCATGAATGTGTGTTTGTTTTGTGGTGAAAACAAACACACATTCATGCAAAACAAATAAATAGCCAGGAGAATTATGTTGACTTATTTTTAGCAAAAGTCACTATTATAATATTATCTGAATTCTGAACCATGCCAATTAGGCATGGCCATAACGCATTCGAAGCTTTTGAAAACATAAAAGTATAGAATTAACACGAAGATAAGGCATAATATATTATAATTCAATCCAAAACACTTCACCGATGATTAACCTATGTATTTAATCAACTTACTTTATGATCGCTAGTTACGAATTCAGTGTAGTAAACGGTGAAAATAACCAAAATAATTAAATACCATTATGTCACATCAGTCTTCCCACCGGGCAAAAACGGTTGACAAATTGAAAGAATAAACTATAATAGCAATTCGCCAATCTACATTGTTGTCGATAACATACGTTAGGGGATCTGCGCAAGCACAACACTAACTCATCGCAAGATACAGTGGCCGTACTACACGATGCATCGCCATAAATAAAGTATCGTTTTGTCATATTTACATTGCTTGTTCACTCGCTTAGCGATATACATAAGTAGTGGTTAAGGAGCAATGTATTTACTACAAAATAGTACCGTTGCAGTGATATTTGAAAACAAAAATAACGCATTAAGAGCAAAAAATATTTTACGATTTGTTGTTTTTCATGATTTTAAAGATAAAGATAGTAAAATACTTGTTCTTAGATATGGTAAGTGATTCGATGATCTACAAAGATTTTGTTTTGGCTTCGGTTTTTACAAGAAACCACTGAATAACACGGCATTCTGATATTGTTTCACGATTACGGTTGAAAGTATACTAATACGCAAAGACGGCCGTTTGAATAGAACTTGAGCATTTTGATCATAGCGTGCGGACACAGACACGCCCCCTTGCCACTTCTCCTCTATTTAATATTTCTATGATTAGAGCACAAGCGACTACATCAGGGTATAGCTTCTGCTGTAATCAATCTAGCTGCCCAGCGAGGTTTTAACAAAACATTGAATGTCAGGCGCCAATTGCTTCAGCTTGAAGAGCTGATTCAGATTGGCTTCATCATTGGCAAAAATTTAAAAAAAAATGGTTGTTTATGTCACCATCATTATAGCCGTTCACAAGTCCACTGCTGAAAATAGGCCTTCTCCAAGGAATGCCACAAAGCAATGTCCTGAGCCACCTGCATTCATCGACCTTTTTTTTATACGATAAGGGTGACAAACGAGCACACAGTCCACCTGATGGTAAGTGGTTGCTGCGGCCCATAGACATCTACATGTATCATCGTTTGGGAATCAAAATGCAGATGCGTTGTCACCCGTAAGGACTAAGATGGAATGCCTTATTTCCTGTAAAAAGGGCCTCCGGCCACCTGCACTCACCAAGCGAAACGCAGAGGTAAACCTCTACTTCACGCTGGTATTCTGTGAGGTCGTGGTACCACCCCGGTTCGAGCCGGCCCATCCGTGCGACAGCAAAAGCTGCCGCGTGGCTCTACCACTGTTAGACTTCCTGCATATCCTACCAGGTCGTCACTCCATCTAGTGGGCCATCTTACACTTCATGTACGAGGCTGCCACTCGATAACCTTTCATTCCCATCGGTTATTGGTTTTTTTATTGTATTTGTTTGGTAGGTTAGGTACTTGAAAATTTTTTTATTTATTTTATTTTAAATTTTAGTGTAATTTTAGTATAAATGGAAGAGAATCGATAACTTTCCAATTTAGTCAATCACTAATGTATATGTAAAATAAATGGCTTTTGTTTTTAAAATGCACAGCACAACGATAGCGACTGATATTTTTGTGTGAGTAAGTAATACGGTGCATGGTAAATGCACGCTGTTTCTGTAGGGATACGGTTTATAATTGATTGTGTAGTACGTTCTGATTTATAAAATGCGGGTGTGTGCGCGACTGCGTATCTATTGCTTTTACTGAGATCAGTTGGCCCCTACCACCCGCCTACTACTACACTTGCAGATGCAAGTGTAGTAGTAGGCGTGTGGTAGGGGCCAACTGGGGACACCGGGTTCCGATACATTTTCAACTACCGGGCATATCTCCTTCTATTATTATATCTATGGCGTATACGATACCGCGACGGAACGATTAGGGTACGATTAGTGGCGGCCAAGGCCAAAGTTGCCCCTATAAAGGCACAAAGCATACCGCGTTTAGAGTTGCAGGCGAACTTGATAGGCGCGCGACTCGCGGAATTCGTGCAAGGCGAGCACAGAGTGGTAGCCGATGGGGTAGTGTATTGGACAGACTCCACTACGGCACTCCACTGGATACAGAACGATACGGCGCGTTACACTCCATACGTGGCTCATAGGTTAGGGGAGATAGCAGAGAAGACATCACCCGAGCAATGGAGGTGGATACCGACCGCAGACAACATCGCGGATCAAGCGACGCGTGTGAATTATATGAATAAAGAAGAAAACGACAGATGGTTCACGGGACCGCCATTCCTGTACGAGGACGAAGACAGATGGCCTCGCCGTCAGGAAGAGAAGGCAGGCGATGATGATGAGGAACTGGAGGAAGTCGTGGCGCACCAGAGCGACACCAAGGACGCTCCACACCTGCCGGACATAGAGAGATTCTCTTCCTACGAGAGATTAATAAGGGCCACTGCACGGATACTACAGTTCGTCGATGCCATAAGAGGAAGGGCGCACGGACTGACGTTGCAGCACATCCAGAGAGCAGAGCGGATGTGGATAGAACGCAGTCAGCAAAAAAGCTTCACTGAAGACATCAGTCGACTGCAGCGAGGAAAGAACCTGGCAACCGGCAGCGCGTTGAGGAAGCTCGACCCCATATTGGAAGATGGCATATTACGAGCTAGAGGACGAATCGATGCAGCCGATGTGGACAGCCAAATGAAGAGGCCCATCATACTGAACGGACGCCACCAATTTGTAAAGCTGCTTGTGGAAAAGGCGCATCAGGAAGCAAGCCACGCCAACAGGGAGCGGGTAGTAAACGACCTACGCACGAGATATCATATCCTTCGATTACGACCAACCGTAAGAGAAGCGGAGCGGAGATGTCTGCGGTGCAGGGTACGCAAGGCGACACCACGGCCAGCGGTTATCGGAGATCTACCACCTGAACGGTTAGGGGCATTCGCGCGACCATTCACCTACACCGGAATCGACTATTTCGGGCCTATAACGGTGACGATAGGACGTAGGGATGAAAAACGGTGGGTAGCGTTATTCACTTGTTTGACGACGCACGCGGTGCATTTAGAAGTAGTATACTCCCTTACGACGGACTCGGCGACATCGGCATTGCGGCGCATGGCGGCTAGGCGTGGGTGGCCACGGGTCATCTACTCTGACAACGGAACAAATTTCCATGGGGCGGACACCGAACTACGACGGGCAATGGAGGAGTGGGCACCCCTGCTGAAGGACTACGCGTTGACTCGGCGGACAGACTGGAAGTTCATCGCGCCGGGCGCGCCGAACCAGGGAGGCGCATGGGAGCGTCTCGTGCGCTCAGTGAAGACCGCGCTCGAAGCCACTCTACACCAGAAGAGCCCGCGGGAGGAGACGTTGGTGACACTCCTCACAGAAGCAGAGAACACGGTGAACTCTCGACCGTTGACGCACGTACCGGTCGACATCGACGAGGAAGAGGCGCTGACACCCAACCACTTCCTGCTGCTGGGACCATCGAGCCTTCCAGTAACCGCGCCGTGCACGCCTAGTGATCGTCGGGCGTGGAGAGCGGCGCAAGGACTTGCCGACGAGTACTGGAAGCGCTGGATGAAGGAGTACCTGCCGACGCTGGTTGCGCGCGGGGACTCGCGGGATGTGCAGCAGCGTCAGCTACAAGAAGGGGACCTCGTCGTGGTGGCAGACGATAGCCTGCCAAGGAACGTGTGGCCGCGGGGAATTGTAACACGGACCTTTCCCGGACCAGACGGCGTGGTGCGCAACGTGGAGGTGCGGACCGGGGGCGGATTGCTGCGGCGGCCGGTCAGGAAGATCGCCGTCCTCCCGAAAGAAGATGGGGCTCGCGAGCTACGCCGGGGGGAGGATGTTGAGGACAGCTAGAGACCCGCCGCCCCGTCGCCCCTTCGTACCCCGCTACGCCCCGCGCACCCCGCACACCGGCGCTGATCCCGTGATGTCGGCGACCAATCAGCGCGCGTGCGGCTTCATTATCGTCGCACGGCACTACTCACAGACTGAGACACCTTCTTGCGAGATATAAGAAGGGCGTCTCGGTCTGTGAGCTGTTCATTTCATTTCGGAGCGGCACTCAAGAAGAAAACCTGAAGAAGACTCAAGACTCCAATTCAAGACCTCCCTCTGTACATAGTGTTAGATATAGTTATTCAGTGCCGAATCATTTGTAAATAGTTAATACAGTATATTAAAAAGTACCATCTTTTCTTCGAGCGGTCTCCTAGTATAGCTAACCTCAGATCAGTCATTAATCAATCAATAGCATAAATAAATATACAGTCCACTTTCATCCATTATAATAATACTTATTGAAAGTCATTTTTTATTTACCACTGGTTCGGAAAATACCTCAGTCCTGGGAAGAACCAGCAAGAAACCCAGCGGGACTTTTTTTTAAACATAATTTCACTTAACAATAATTTTGTTTATACAATTTTTAAATGATATTTTTATAGAACCAGCATGGTGGCGATCACCCTATTCCCAGGGGTTATTTTCATTCATGTATTCCTTGATATTATAATAACTCCTTCTTGTACAGTTTTTCTTTAATAAAACTTTTAACTTGTTTATTGACAAACTTTGAATATGTTCTGGGATTTTGTTGTAAAAGCGTATACATTGCCCCATAAATGAATTACTGATTCTGTGGAGTCTAGTAACTGGTATTACAAGCTTATGTTTGTTCCTAGTATTTAAAGTATGCACATCCTTATTCTTATTAAAGCTATTTATGTTTGTATGCACATACATTACATTCTCATAAATATATTGCGATGCCAAAATTAATATGTTTATTTCTTTAAAGTTTTCTCTGAGGGACTCTTTACAATTTAGGTTATAAATCGCCCGTACGGCTCTCTTTTCAAAACAAATATAGCTTCAATATCAGTCACATTTCTCCATAGCAAAATTCCATAAGACATTACGCTATGAAAGTAACTAAAATACACTAATCTAGCTGTCTCAACATCTGTGAGACTTCTAATCTTTCTTACAGCATATGCTGCAGAACTAGGAGGACCTAAGCACTATGCTCAATGACCTTAACAGTACCTCACAAAGGATAGGTCTTAAGATGAACATGGACAAAACAAAGATCGTGTTTAATGTCCATGTCACACCTATGCCGGTAGTTTTTGGAAGAACTAAGCTCGAAGTTGTTGACGAATATGTTTACCTGGGACAAATAGTCCGACTAGGTAAGTCCAACTTCGACCGAGAGGTCAATCGACGGATTCAACTCGGCTGGGCAGCGTTCGGGAAACTACGACACATCTTCTCGTTAGACATACCTCAAAACCTGAAAACGAAATTGTACAACCAGTGTGTGTTGCCAGTGATGACTTACGGATCTGAGACTTGGTCCTTCACTGCTGGCCGTATGAGGAAGCTCAAGGTCGCTCAGCGAGCTATGGAGAGGACTATGCTCAGGTTTCTCTGCGTGATAAACTTAGAAATGAGTATGTCCGCAGTAGAACCAGAGTAACCGACATAGTCCAACGGATTAGTAAGCTGAAGTGGCAGTGGGCCGGCCATATAGCTCGAAGAACCGACAACCGATGGGGAAGAAAGGTTTTCGAGTGGCAGTCTCGTACCGGTAGGCGAAGTGTAGGGCGCCCCCCACTGGATGGAGTGACGACCTGGTAACACATGCAGGAAGTCGATGGATGCAGGTGGCTCAGGACCGTGGTTTGTGGCATTCCTTAGGGGAGGCCTATGTTCATCAGTGGACTTATGAAAGGCTGTAATGATGATGATGATGATATTTACGGCAGAGTGAAAACAAAAAGTAACATCCTACCCGAAAACATGAATGAAATAAAAACTGCTTAAATTGCCCCATGAAAAGTAAAAAAGTAGCAGCTTACATTCATGTTACTACTGGGCACAGGCTGCAAAGTTTTTGGTCAAAAGTGTTCACTGCGCTTATTCCAACGCGGGGTGAATGTAATGTAAATCGTTATTCAGTAGCATTCTATTATTTAATTTTATCAATGACTTGCCATTTTAGTTTATTTAGAGGTAAGTAGGTGGCGCTAATATTAGATGAAATAATAAAGGCCAAAACTATACCATCTAGTAATATCAGCAATACAAGATAACATTTATTATATCAATAGGGATAAAGTGGTGTCAATTCTCTTAAAAGTTCAGTTTCTGTTAAAAAATACGAAAATCAAAATAATCAGCGCCACTAGCGGTGAAAAACGATTTAATGATATCATCATAATATGACCATATGAAATAGCAACGTTGTGTTATTAATATTTTCAAACGATTTCTATTCATTGATTTGGTCAAGCTATATCAGAACATGATCAACAAATAGTGTTAAATATCATTAAATGACCACACCATTTCACGAATTGATGGCCACGACATACATAAAAATGTATTTAATAAAATTATAATGATAGGAGGGATATATATATATGGATATATATAGGGATGAGTCGCTCGCGTCCGTAGGCTTCGACCACCTAACCCTAGGCCCACCCTACACGTGTCCCCCGGGTGGTGCTAAACGAGCGACAAAGCCGAAACGCCAGACTCGGCTCCTCGCCGTGTGGTAGCGGCGTAAAATCTACCACTCCTAATGTCGCGCCATGAGCCAAGAAGAAAAAGAAATGGCCCCGAGTTCCCGGCGCCCCTTTAATGGGGCAGGGGTGCGAAGAATCTCCGGGAGAAAAACCGGCGACGAGGTTCGCCACCCGTCACGTCCTGTCTCCCGGAGGGGCGAAAAGTGGATTGCGGAGGCCCGTCTGGCTACGCTGAATGTATGTGGAGCAATGAATGATAAGATGGATGAAATATGCGAAATGATGAATGATAGAAGAATAGATGTGTTATGTGTGAATGAGACGAAACGAAAGGGAAGAGATGTCACTGCACATGGCATGTATACCGCTTACTGGTCTGGTGTAGACGAGACCGAGCGGGCATGCCAGGGAGTCGGTGTCATCCTTTCAGAAAGAATGGGTCAATGTGTGAAAGAATATGAATGTGTAAGCCCAAGGCTGCTGTGGATACGAATGAAAGTGGGCTTAAAGAAGTTGTTTGTGCTTGGGGTGTACGCCCCAGATATGTCTAAGCCCACTTATATCCGAGAGCAGTTTTAGGACATGGTAAGGCTGGTGTTGACGAAATGCAAGGAAAATGAAAATATTATTATGTTAGGAGATTTCAATGGAAGGGTTGGAGTGAAGAGGTCTGGTTATGAAAGGATATTAGGAGCGTTTGGCGATGAAAGAATAAATGAGAATGGTGAAGACCTCCTCACCATATGTGTGGAAAAGAATCTTTTTGTGGCGAACACTTTCTTTCGCCATAAGAGGATTCACATGTATACATGGGAAAGAGGGGATGATAGAAGCATGATAGATTTCATAATTGTGGATGGAAGAATGAGGAGCGCAGTGGTAGATACAAGGGTTTACCGGGGGTCCAACGTAGGGACGGATCATTACTTGGTCTTATGCCAAATTAATGGTCTATTCAAGCGTTGGCGGCATCGGAAATCTGTGTCTACCACTGCGTTACAGCGTATAAGAATAGAGAGGTTACAAGATGAAGGTGTGAAAGAGAAGTATAAATGCAGACTGAGGGAAAATATAAGTGTGTTGAATGAATTTTGTATGAATGATTTAGATTTGAAGAATGTATGGAATAATGTTAAGAAAGTTTTGGTGGATACAGCCACCGAAGTATGTGGTGTAAGTAAGAGAACGAATGAAAGGAAAAGTAATACGTTGTGGTGGGATGATGAGGTACGGATGGAAGTTGAAGCAAAGAAGAGGGCATGGCTAGATTTACTAGCAACCAAAGCTGGTAATTCTGGCGGTATGAATGATGAGATTGAAAGAAAAAAGGCAGACTTTAGACGTATAAATAAGAGAGTAAAAGAAGTTGTTGAAAGGAAAAAGCAAGAAAGGATAGATAAGAATGATAGAAGAATATCTGATAACTTCCAGGCAAATATTAAAATGTTCTGGAAGCTCGTAAGCACTGCCAGGGGAAATTCAAAACAGCCTAGAATGAATGCTATACGAGACGAGAATGGCTGCATGCTGAATGATGAAGTTTCGATTTTAAAGAGATAGAAGGAGTACTTTGAAAGCGTGTTTAAGAGTGAAGAGTCGTTTGAAGTAAGTGAAATAGAAATTCCGGAAGAAGTGGAGAGAAGTAGAGAAATAAGTGTAGATGAAATAGTGAAAGCAATGAAAAGCATGAAAGCAGGTAAGGCAGCCGGATATGATAGAGTATCACTCGAAATGCTAAGGGCTGGAGAGGGTGTGGTGGCAGGCCTGCTGTACACCTTGTTTAATTTATGTTGGGAACTGAAGCGGGTACCGGAAGACTGGTGCAAAGCAGTTATAGTCCCAATATATAAGGGAAGGGGGTCGCAGCAGGACCGTAAAAACTACCGTGGTATCAGCTTGCTTAGCATTGTGGGTAAACTGTATGCTAAGGTGTTAATTGAAAGAGTTATGGAAGAAACTGATGGAAAAATATGGGATGTACAAGCTGGATTTAGAAAGGGGATGGGGTGTACGGATCAAGTCTTTTCCATGCACATGATTGCGGAGAAATTTTTGGCCAAAAACCAGAAAGTTTTTTGTGCGTTCATGGACTTGGAAAGGGCTTATGACAGAGTGGACAGGAACGTGTTATGGCAAACACTGACCTCATTTGGGTTGAGCGCTGGTCTGATACAGGCATTGAAGTCTCTATATAGGGACTCTAGTGCCTGTGTCAGGATCAACGGGGCCTACTCGGACTGGTTTGGCATCCATAAAGGTGTCAGACAGGGTTGTGTGGCTTCCCCGTGGCTGTTCAACCTATTTATGGACAGTTGTTTGCAAAATTTGAAAGTTGAAGAATGTGGGTTGAGAATGGGTGAGTCAACCGTCAAATGCCTTTTGTACGCCGATGATCAAGTCATATTTGCATCGTCGGCGGCCGAGTTGCAAATGATGGTTACTTTAATGAATTGGTCATTGAAAGAAAGGGGTATGAAAGTGAACGCAAGTAAGACGAAAGTTATGGTTTTTGAAAGAGAAGAAAGTAAAACGATATGTGAAATAAGAATAGAAGGGGAGTTGGTAGAGCAAGTCGATGAATTTGTGTATTTGGGATGTGTGTTTAGCAAGGATGGTAGATATGATAAGGATATAGAACGACGAGTGAATGGGGCTCTACACTCTATTGTGAAAAGTCAGAATGTGTCCAAAAAGGCACGTATGGCAATTCACAATGCTGTGTTAGTGCCTACTTTAATGTATGGTAGTGAAAGTTGGGTGTGGCAGAAGAAGCACGAGAGTAGAATAAATGCTGTAGAAATGCGGTCATTAAGGAGTATGTTAGGGATGAATCTGAAGGACAGAGTGAGAAATTGTTTAATAAGAGAAGAGTGTGGTTTGCAAGATGATGTTGTGACCAGGATTAAGAAAGGAATGCTTCGGTGGTTTGGTCATGTAGAAAGAATGAATGAGGAAAGAGTGACAAAGGAAATTTATGTTGCAGAGGTGAACGGCAAAGTCGGGAAGGGTCGCCCTAGGCGAAAGTTTATCGACCAAATTGGCGATATATTGAAAATGGGCCAAATCAAGAGTACCTTTAACCGACGAGCGTGTATGTGTAGGTATATGGATGTGGAGGAAGCGAGAGAGGTCTGTCAGGATCGTGCCAAATGGAAGTCCATAGTCTCTGCCTACCCCTCTGGGTGACAGGCGTGAGTGTTTATGTATGTATGTATGTATAATGATAATGAAATAATTAATTATCATTAATTAATTAATTATTATCGTTTTAATCACTTTTACAGAATATATTAGTAATGAATCCACGACTTTTTCTGCCACCAGGGCGGCGCCACTTAAAAGTGAGGTATAATATTTGACAGATTTTATAGCGGGGAAGTAAATTTGTTCGCAAAATGTAAAAAATATTGTTTCTTTCTGTGCTATTAACTATAATTTATATAAATAAGATTAAAAATAAATAAATCAAACCACAGATAAGTATTCATAAAAGTAGAAATATTTTAAAAAGTTAAAAATGTGCAAAAAATTAAAGAGCAAACCACTGAGGCATTGTTTTGTGTATTAATATAATACTCTAGAAACCGATAAAGTTTTATTAAAAACTAACTTCTCAATTAAATGACATTGTGTAACAAAAAACTTTACCTCAGTGTCAATTAGCGACATCTGGTGAGCAGAGAATTATTAGCCCTAATTGAAATAAATACCTTATCAATTTTCATATTTTTGATAGACGTCACGTTTATCTATTGAAATTGTTACACTTTTAAAATAAAATAACAAAAATACTAAAAAACTAAACTTTATAATTTTTTAATAATTTAAAAAAAAGTAATCATTTAATCATATAAATGTAAGTTATTTATATTATTTCATTTATTAGTAACTGAAGGCAAATTATACTACTTTTTACATTTGATGATAGATGGCGCTGTTTTGAATACCAAATCGATGTAGTTTCAAATTATTTTACTAAGATTATAACTACATTTTAAACTTTATTTACAAATATGGTATTTATTTAAAAAACATCCGTCATCCCGCCTATAACTAAGATATAATAAAAAATTAACATTTAAAAGAAATAAAATACTTAACCTTCCTTTTTTGAAGTTCCGCAATCGGATAAAAAGTAGCCTATAAGTTGCCCCGGGTTACTCACTATCTACATACAAAATTTCATGTAAATCGGTTCAGTAGTTTTTGCGTGAATCCGGAATACACAGACAGACAGACAGACAAAAATTCTAAAAAACACTAATTTGGCTTCAGAACCCTTTATTTAGTCCACTGGACTTGTTTTTTCAAGAATAATATATTAGAATTACAAACACGACTTTTCTACAGATTTATTATATGGATAGATTTAGTTGGGTTAGTTTGTTTTTTATAGAATAAGGGTAACAAACGAGCACACAGCTCACCTGATGGTAAATGGTTGGTGTGACCCATAGACATCTACATCTATCTTCGATTAACAAATAAAATACAGATGCGTTGTCACCTCTGAGGACTTCGTTTCCAGTAAATAGGGTCTCCGGTTCTTTACACTCACCATACGAAACACAGCAGTGTTAAGCTGCTATTTTACGCTGGTATTCTGTGAGAGCGTGGTCCTTCCCCGGTCGAGCCGACCCATTCGTGCTACAATTATACTACTAATATAGCTGCAGCATGGCTCTACCACGTAGATTATGATAATTGTTAAATTTACTTGTAATTTTAATTAAAACACTAACTATGTGTTAGTCTGATTGAAGTAAATCTCTTTTCAAACTGTTTAAACTACTTTTATATATTCTTTTATTTGTTTCTGGTTTCGGTTTGTTGCTGTTTTTAACTCATTTTTAGATTTATTCAGTAATACCAGTAAAAATAAGATATAGTGTTTTGTTTACCTTTAAATGATTTAACATACAGAGTGCATCTAAAGTAAATTCTTTAAGAAATGTATGTAACGTTTGTACTCACCGGTAGACCCAATAAATAAATAAAAAAACATGCGTGAGTGTTGTGGAACACTCGGTTGGAACGAAGTTCCTTTCGTATATTATTATTGATAAACGTATTATATTATTGGCTAGCTGTTCTCCACGACTTCGCCCGTGTTTAATTTATTATGATTGGATTTCGTAGATTTTAATTTTTCTGCGAGGAACCTATTAAATAAAGGTTGGGCCAGAACGGAGTACGATATTAAAAACACTCTTCCGTTTGAAACTTTAGAGAGGGGACTGCGCGGGTGGTGGGGTTAAGTAGCTCGGTTCTCGGAAATTTAGTCGCGTGGATCACTTCGCGGGAGCGCAAGGTGCATTCTGCGTTAAACATTATTATAAAAATCACGATTCGTGCGCTATTGTTCGCCGTTTATTTCGACGTGAGTTTGGATTACATGGCCTAAATCAGTGTCCGAAGGAAAGCGTGATTCGATCGTGGGTCAGAAAGTTCGAAGCTACTGGTTCGACTCTCAAACAGAAGCCTGCGGGACGCCCAAGGTCAACAAGAACGGAAGACCCCATTGAACAAGTTAGAGCTTCAGTTCAACGTAATCCTGCTCTATCGACTCGAAAGCGTTCAGCCAAACTTGTGGTGTCCAGAACATCTTTGCGTCGCATTTTGTTGAAAGATCTGAAATTGCATCCGTATAAAATTCAACTTGTGCAGGAATTACAGCCAAATGATCCAATTTTAAGGAGAGCTTTTGTTGAAACGATGCTGGAACGCTTTTGGAGTTTCAACAATATTCTGTTCTCCGACGAAGCCCATTTTCACATAAATGGGCAGGTGAATAAACAGAATTGCCGTTACTGGGCTGCAGAGAACCCACGTGTAAAACATCAAAAGCCTCTACATTCGCTGAAAGTAAACGTTTGGGCGGCCATATCAGCGCACGGAATTATCGGACCCCACTTCTTCGAAAATCGACAAGGCCAATCGGTCACTGTAAATTCTGACCGATACATAGCCATGTTAAGGGATTTTTTCTTTCCACAACTGCAACAATTTGAAGCCTATAATCTTGCGCGATGGTTTCAACAAGATGGCGCGACATGCCACACAGCTAATGCCTCTTTGGCGGTCGTAAACGAGATGTTTGGTGAGAAACTGATATCGCGCCGAGGTGACATTGAATGGCCTCCTAGAAGTCCGGATCTTACACCACTGGACTTTTTTTGTGGGAATACCTTGTCGTGAAGCGACAATTAAAAAAAAAAACCTAACCTAACAACAACGAAATAACAAAAATAGAACAAGAAAATAATATATTTAAAATTTTAAAAAGATATTTACAATTTTATATAAAAAAATGAAGTATGATGATGGTGATGGGTGACGTGATTTACAATTAAATAGAAAATAAAGATAAGATGAATACTGAAGCGGAGCCTGAAGATCAAAGTGGCACACCGCGCTTGGCGGTGGTGGCACGCAGTGCCTGGTCTAGGCAGACGCAGCGCCTTGATTAGGCACTCTCAGCGCCTGGAGTAAACGCTCGCAGCGCCTGGAGCAAGCACGCACAGCGGCTAAAGATAGCACGAGCACTAGTAGGTGGAGGCGTAGGCGACGACTTCAGGTGAAGGCAAAGGTCTGCAGGATCCCGGAGCAGCGCGGCCCCGCGCTTGGAGTAGGCTAGGCGACGGCTTCAGGTGAAGACAGAGGCTTGCAGGATCCCGGAGCTGTGCGGCCCCGCGCTTGGAGTAGGCTAGGCGACGACTTCAGGTGAAGACAGAGGCTTGCAGGATTCCGGAGCAGTGCGGCCCCGCGCTTGGAGTAGGCTAGGCGAGAACTTCAGGTGAAGACAGAGGCTTGCAGGATCCCGGGGCAGTGCGGCCCCGGGATAAGGCCTTTAGGAGATGCTTCAAGTTTGGAAGCAGAAGTGAGACGTCCTTTATTGGCCGATTGTTCGGCTTTTATACCTTTTTAGAGAGAACGGGAAATTATTTAAATTAAAAGCAAATTTTTGTAAATGGCCCAGAGGAAAAGAGTATTTATGTGGAAATATTGAAGTAAAAACATCAGACCGGTAACGAATTTGAATAAAAATTGCCATGACAACCAGATAAACAACGATGTCAAAACATGTCAATTTTTGGTTTCAGGCTCATAATTGAAAAACGGCAAGATTTAAGTAAGAAATGAGATATTATTGATATAGGAAAAAAGGTAGCACAACAGCGCGCACGAAACCCAAAATTGCAGAGTTACGGAGAATTAAATAAAAGATCGAGAAAGGTAGACTCCATTGACACCGATTTAAAAAGTGCTGGTAGCGTGAAAATACGAAGTGAAAATAATTTGTTATTGTGTTCTTATGGTCTAAAAACGTTACAGGATCCTATGGAAATAAAGGTGATGCGAAATATGAATGCAGAAAATCAAGAACAGAATGGAAAAATAGATGTAAAATGATATGTAAGTAGCATAACACTACAACCTAAAAAGTAGAGTCTACTCCAATAACCCAGCCACAATTGACCAGTTGAAGACCAATATCCGGAAAGATATGGCAGATATTCCCCGTGCAATGTGCCAGCGAGCTTTTACCAATTTGAGGTTCAGATTCTAAGAATGTTTGCAGCGCGATGGTGCACATCTGGATGATGTTATTTTTAAGCAATGAATTTCCCAGATGTAAATTTTTGTAGAAATAAAAATATGTATGTGAATTGGTACTTAGTTTTTTTTAATGATTTTTTCAAATTCGCAATTCTTTCTCCCGCAGCCTGTATATATTATATATAAACAATTTTTCTCAAATATAAGTTAGTCTAAGTTACTCCTTAAACACCAGCTACCTGCCAGTGAGTTCCGTTAAAATCGGTCCAGCCATTTCGGAAATTAGCCAGGACAAACAGACAGACAGGCACACAAAAACTTTAAAAATTGTGTTTTTTTTTATAAGTATCGTAATAATTTCATGTGTATTTAGTAAAAATGTGTTATTTTGAGATTACAAACAGACACTTCAATTTTATTTATTTGTATAGGTAGATAACAAACACAAATAAATTAATTACTAGCGTCTATTAAAATGAGGCATCATTTAAAATAAAATAATATTTCTTTCATGGCAAGCTAAGAAAAAGCGCGAGGGTGATGGATATTATTCCATCTCGCCCGCACTATAAAAAGGGGGTCGTGACGGAAAAATCTTACACTTTTTCTCGCCTAGCCACCATCCTTCAAATTCGTGCCGTGCGATAAGGAATTTGTAGATCTGTAAGTATGTACTCTTTAGTAGTGTAATAATCAAACAATATTTGCTTAATAAATATTATAAACCTTTTAATAGTTAAGGTCTGCATATTTTCTAGGACTTTGTTATAAAAGCATATACATTGACCCATGAAGGAATTACTGATTCGAGTAAGTTATGAGTGCCATGGTATTAGGGCAAAAAAATATATATATATATATATATATATATATATATATATATATATATATATATCGATATATATCGAATCGTTATTTTTAAACAGTCGATATATATCTCGTGATAAATATCAATTTATCGATATACCGTCATCATTTGCATGATGTAAGGATAAGGCTCAAAATTTAATATTGGTGATGATTGGACGACGAAAATTTGTTGTTTCATGTTTTGTCCATTAATACAACATTTTAAAACATATCGAGATTGATACAAATTCAATACTCAAAAATATATATCGATATATCGCGTTTAAAAATATCGGCGATATATGTCGATATTTTTGTGAGAGAATAACGATATTTCGATATATCGATATTTTATACCCAAGCCTACCATGTATAAAATAAATTCATAGCAGGCATTCACGACAAAATCATGCTTTAGTGTGAGGACAACAGAATTACACATTTCGTTTAGATACTCCAGCTTATAACGACTAAAAATAAAAAAAAACTGCGGTTGCCAACCCGCTTGGCAAGCTTGGCAACTATGGCAAAAATCCCCCACGAGGCAATCTATAAAGACCTTCGATATGCCGTAAGAAATGAATGGATTTCACCTGCAAAATTTTCTGCACGCCCCGCGCCACATTGTAATGCTCCGGTCCGATGATATTAGGGTCCATGACCCTAGACGTGGAGTCGAGCGGGTCCACGGCTGGATAGACTCCCAGCTCGGCGATGGCTCGCGACAGCACTGTGGTGGCGTCCAGATGTGCAAACGTGGTCGCCGGGGCCGGGTCGGTCAGGTCATCCGCCGGCACGTACACTGCCTAATGTTGTGAAGTGAAGAAGTTTTCAGTCTTTAGAAATGTGATTTGAAAGTCGATGAAACGAAAAAGCGACACTAAAAAGAAACAAACATATAAATCTACAGGATTAAGCCTGCGAGAGAGTGAGATAGAATACAGTGTACAGTATTTTTTAATAACTCGGTCTTATTTTGTGAAGGTTTGACTAATACCGCGTGTCAACTGCGAACTTATGAATATGTAGAAATGTATAATTGAGTATAGTACAGAGACTAATTTTGTAGTTAGGAATAATAATTAATTCGTTTACACGAATTAATTATCCGACGAGTCGAGGATAAACTAGTAACGGAATACGTCAAGCGCACCGTTCCACGTCAGAGTCAAGACTGTCCTAACGGCGACCGCGCCGTCCGTTTTATACAAGCAAAACGGGCGCCACCGCAGGTGCAATGGTGCAGGTGTGCGGTAGACGTGTTATTTACAAGAATTCTGTCTAGCTGCACCGACGGCTACTGCGCCGCACGTGCAATGGTACTGGTGCCGTCAAATATTATCTAAATGTACACAATATTATCAACAATAAATATTCACTAATTACCACCAATAGAGTTAGTTACAATGAGTAGTACACACAGAAATAACCAAACTCACATAATGTAGTAATGAAAGGGCTCTAGTTCAACATAAATGTTGCAGTTGCTTACAACGTTGTTATTCTGCCTGCGCCCAACATATAAACATATTGCGTATAATCAAAATTGTTCACATTTATACTGACTAAAACTTTTTAGTTGAAGAGGTGGTAAACGAGTATACGGCTCACCTGATGGTGAGAGAACACCGTCGGACATGAACATCTGCAACACCAGGGGAAATGCAGGTGGCATTTTTACGTGCTAGAGCCACGCTGCAGCTATATTATAGGTGTAACACGAATAGGTCGGCTAGAGTGGGGTAGGACTGCGCTCTCACAGAATACCAGCATGGAATAGCAGCTTAACGCTGCTTTGTTTCGTATGGAGAGTGTAGAGAACCGGAGACCCCTGGAAACGAGGTATTCAATCTTAGTCCTTAGGAGTGAAACGCATCTGCATTTTGGCTCTTAGTCGAGGATAGATGTAGACTTCTATGGGCTACAGCATCCACTTACCATCAGGTAGGCTGTATGTCACCCTTATTCTATAAAAAAAAACTAACAACCTTACACCGACGAATTTATTGTATTCCAACATGTAAAGGGTTTTTCAACAAGAACTTTGTTTTTCATTTGGGGCAACACCAAAAACATGACAGTTTTGACATCTAGTTTTTTGACCTATTCGTAGTAGATGCTTTGGCAATGAGGGCTAATAATCTTCCACTCACCAGATGTCGCTACTAGCGACTGAGGTAAAGTTTTTTGTTACACAGTGTCATTTAATTGAGAAATTAGTTTTAAATAATCGTTTATCATTGTCTAGAGTATTATATTAATATATAACACAATGCGTCAGTGGTTTGATTTTTAATTTTTTGCACATTATAACTCTCTTTTTTTTAAAGTCGTCTTTTAGTTATATTTATAGTTTGGTTTATTCATTTCTAATGTAATTAATATTAAATATAACTAATAACACAGAAAGAAACCTTAAAGATTACATTTTCCTAAGAAATTATCGTCCCCGCTATGAAATCTGTCAAATATTTTACCTCACTCGAAAGTGGCGCCGCCCTGGTGGCAGAAAAAGTCGTGGATGCCCTCATTGCTACAATGAATTCAATTTCGCTCGAAAATCGCATTAAAATAATTAAAATCCACTATGAAAATGGTGGTTCTGTTAAAGTTACGTTTCGTAAAATTCGTGATATTTTCGGACAACATAATCGTCCTTCTGAGACCGCTATTAAGAATTTGGTCGCTAAATTTGAATCGACAGGCTCGGTACAAAATGCGCCAACACCAACGCGTGTTCGATCGGGTCGTTCAACCGAAAACATCGCAGCCGTGAGCCACAGTGTTGAAGAAGATCCCAATTTGGCAATTCCTCGACGATCTCAACAATTGGGGTTATCCAAAACCACCACATGGCGAATTTTGCGTAAGGATTTGGCTTTGAAGCCTTACAAGGTTCAACTGGTGCAGGAATTGAAGCTGACCGACCATTCACATCGCCGTAGATTCGCTCAATTCATTCAGGAACAGCCCGCTGGTTTTTCTGAAATTTTTTTCAGACGAAGCCCATTTTCGCTTGTCAGGGTACGTCAACAAGCAAAATTGCCGCATTTGGGCTTCTGAAAATCCTAAAGCGATTATTGAGAAGCCTTTGCATGCTCAACGTGTCACTGTATGGTGCGCTATGTGGTCTGGAGGCGTGATTGGGCCGTTTTTTTTCGAAGATGAGGCTGGAAATGCGGTAACGGTCAATGGATCACGCTATCGCGAGATGTTAACATCTCAATTTTGGCCTATTATTGATGACATCGATATCACAAACATGTGGTTTCAACAGGACGGTGCCACAGCCAACGAAACGATCAATTTATTGCAAACCAAATTTCCCGATCGCATAATTTCACGAAATTCAGCTTTTAAATGGCCAGCCAGATCGTGTGATTTAACACCACTGGATTATTTTTTGTGGGCTATGTTAAGGACAGAGTCTATACGGAGCCAATCGAATCGATCGCGGCCTTAAAACTCAAAATCCGTGACGTGATTAACGAAATAGACCCGCCATTTTGCCAAAAAGTGATTAAAAACTTTGATGAAAGAATCGACATCTGTCAGCGTGGTCGTGGTGGACATTTGCCAGATATCATTTTTCATTCATAATTGCCAAACTTTTCTCTTCGTAATACAATAAAAATTTGAATCATCTTCATCTAAACTCTTTGTTTTATTTTGTTTTAGAAAACAAAGTTCTTGTTGAAAAACCCTTTATTTATAATTAAAATATTATCATACAAACATGTATTTATATTTTCTATCGACTTCAAAAAGGAGCCAGTACTTAATTCGACTGTATTTTTTTATGTGTGTTATCTCTTATCTTTTTACTGGGTAAACCGATCCCGATAATTCTTTTTTTATTTGATAGCTGGTGCTTTACATGTGGTTGATTGTTGGTTGATCAAGGTCTGACCAATAGTTTTTGGGTTATTCTTAATGATTTATATTAAAGTCGGTTGTACAATTTTTTTAATTTTTAATTATAATTCTAAAATATTCTCTGCGTAAGGGTCCTGCTTAGCAGTGCTTGTACTACTGTATTCCGGCCTACAGTGTATAGAGAACCAGTATTATTGACGGCTCCGTGGTGCAGTGGCTTAGCATCGAGTTGCGGCGCTTAAGATCGCGGGTTCGAAATTGATGTTCTTATTTTCATTCGAATAACTTTGTAAACCGCCATCTACATTCTACAGGTATTAAAGTCATTTTATCGAACGATAATTAATTAACTCTCAAGGTGGTACGTAAAGAAGACGCTAGATGGCATAAATACGGTTAATCTTTTATATATTATAAAAATTACGTGTCACGTTGTTTGTCCGCGATGAACTCCTAAACTACTAAACTGATTTCAATGAAATTTTGCACATTCTGTGCAGTTTGGTCCAACTTGAGAGCTAGGATAGTTTTTATCCTGATAAGTGACACTCAATATTTTTTTATTACGAATTTAAGAATTTTTATAGGACACAGGGTTGTCGAAAAGGGTAGAACAACGTCTGCCTGGCCAGCTAGTTTAATATAAAATTATAAATCGGTAAGGTAAGAAATCGATCGTGGATTGTTTTGAATTGACTGGAATATGATAATTTTATTAATTATGCTTAGTTTTATTTATTTAATAAGTTTGTTAATTTTTTTAACTATTTTAACAGTTAAAAGATATATTAACCATCTTTAGTTCGAATCCCGCACGGAACAAGAAATTGTATGGCCTACAAATAATTATTTCGGGTCTGGATGTTGGTCCTTATGTTATTTGTGTATGTAAACTGCACGAGACAGGAGAAAATTCTAATGAAAAAGAAATGAAAACAATACAACGACACACTGTGATGGGGCATTCCTTTTTAGTTCTCAGAGGTAACAACGCAACTGTAGCCTCCTTTGTGTGAAGATGGCAGCAGAAGTCTATGGACTGCGGTAGCCACGTACCATCAAGTGAACTGTAACTTCATTGGTCTCTTATTATATAAAAAATTCACGCCCCGGCCGGGCCTCGAACTTAGGACTTGCGACTGAGTAACAATTGTATACATACCTGCACACTGGTGATTGATCCGGCCTTCGTGGTGGTGATACGCTCCTGCATGGTGCCCATGTCAGTGGCTAGCGTGGGTTGATACCCCACAGCAGAAGGTATACGACCCAGTAAAGCGGACACCTGGTGAAATTTATTTTAATTTATCATTTTTTTTTATCCCCACTGCATAACAGTCCTCACTCAACGTAACAAATTTTCATCCTTAATAGGCTATTTAGGAAAATTTTATAACACCATTCGATAGCTATCGATTGGTGTAATTAAATTTTAGATGTAGATGATAGCTATGTAGGTGTAACAAAAAACTGTATCCCCTCATTATGTTATTAACATCAGTTTCCAAATTGCCTCTCACTATAATCACGTCAAAAAGCAATCAATTTGTTTAATCATAACTGAATCGCCCCATTTTTTTTAAATAAAATAAGGGTGACAAACGAGCACACAGTCCACCTGATGTTAAGTGGACATAATATGTCCTGCTGTGACCTATAGATATTTAATCATTTATCCTCAATTAATAAATAAAATTCAGATGCGTTGTTACCCCTGAGGACTGAGATGTAATGCTTCGTTTCCAATAAAATAGGGTCTCCGGTTCTCTACACTCACCATACGAAACACAGCAGTGTTAAGCCGCTATTTGACGCTGGTATTCTGTGAGAGCGTGGTCGTTCCCCGGTCGAGCCGACCCATTCGTGCTACAACTATACACTAATATAGCTGCAGCATGGCTCTACCGCGTACGTGGTCCAATGTGAAATAGTAACCGTTATCGTTACAGTCTATTAAAGTTCACTACTTAAAAACATACATAGGCCTCTCCCATAATGATTTCTTATATTTACGCGAACACTACACATTGAATAAAACTGTTTTTTACGGATTTTATCGCGTTTATTTTATTATTTTTATATACTAAAGTACAGTGTACTAAAAAAAGTACAAAAGTGTACTAAAGCACCGAGGTTATATGGGTTACCGAAAATACACAAACCAAACGCTCCACTACGTCCCATAGTGAGCCAAATCGATTCACCAACTTATAAGTTGGCTCAACACCTGGCAAAAATTCTGTCACCACTGAGAGGACAAACTAGAGCACACACAAAGGATTCGTACCATTTTGTTAGTGAGATAAAAGACCTACATCTTGCTGACAATGAAACTATGGTCAGTTTTGATGTTCAGTCACTATTTACATGCTTACCTATTGAAGACTGCATCTCAATTGTAACCAGGAAGCTAGAAGAATACAACATGCCTACAGAATATGCAGTATTACTCAAACACTGCCTTACATCTGGCTATCTATTGTGGAAGGAGGAGTTTTACAAGCAAGTAGATGGAGTGGCGATGGGCTCACCTGTATCTCCCATAGTCGCCGACATATTCATGGAGGACTTTGAGGAGAAAGCCCTTCTTAATGCTCCTGTAAATCCAAGATTCTACAAGCGGTATGTAGACGACACTTTCACAATTTTACCATCTGACAAAGTAACTGCATTTTTAGACCACCTTAATTCCATAAACTCTAAAATACAATTCACAATGGAGTTAGAGGCAAACAATTCTTTAGCTTTCCTAGATGTTTTAGTCATCCGAAATCCTGATAACACTATTGGTCATACTGTGTATAGAAAAAAGACCCATACTAACCGATATTTAAATGGTGAATCGCACCATCATCCATCACAGTTAGCTACCGTGGAAAAATCTTTGTTTCAGAGAGCACGAGGGATCTGTGACAGAAAACATCTGGCCGCCGAGCTTCAGTACGTTGAGCAAGTATTGCAAGACAACAAGCTTCGGGTCCCGCGCCTACGTCACAGTGACCGAGTGAAGCCGACCACAGTCGAGCGTGTGCCTGCTGTACTACCCTATGTCAGAGGAGTCACAGACAAGGTTGGCTACATCTTGAAGCGAGCTTCTATTAAAACATACTTCAAGCCGCCGAAGAAGATTAGTCAATTTTTACCATCCGTCAAGTGTAATATCCCTCTACAAGATGCAGGAGTGTACAAGCTTGATTGCGAATGTGGTCTCTCTTACATAGGACAAACAAAAAGATCCATTAAAACCCGTGTGAAAGAACATATAGCTGACGTGAAGCACCGACGCTCTGGGAAGTCTGCAGTCTGTGAACATGTTCAAGATCGTCCCCGCCATTACATCAGATTTGATAGACCACAAATCCTTGCAAAAGAACACCGATTCCTACCAAGGATGATACGCGAGGCTATTGAAATTAAAAAACATCCTAATTTCAATAGAGAAGATGGATGGGTGCTGCCATCTGCTTGGGATCCTATAATTAACAAAATTAAATCCAAACCCAAGCATAACACTGCAAGACTTCAGGATACTGTAAGTTCATTCTGCGTAAATCGAACCAAAAATTAATATTAAAAAACTGAAGCCGGGCTAACTGTGACATCGAGACGTCAAACATCTCAGTCCCCCCCGTGACCATGGGTTGCTGAAAAGCACTCGAAACGTCGGGAATAAAAATAATAAAATAAACGCGATAAAATCCGTAAAAAACAGTTTTATTCAATAGGCCTCTCCCACTAATTGTCATAGTTGCCACGCTTGGCAAGCAGGTTGGCAACCTCAGTTTTTTTTATTTTTAGTCGCTATTAGGGATACGTTGCTGCGCAACTCCTGATTTGTTTTCCCCCTGTCGCCTCTTACGACACCCACGGCATGACATGGGGTAATGGATATTCTTATACCGCTATTACATGGTAACCTGAAATAGTAAACATCAAAAGTATTATCTAAGAACCGACAACCGATGGGAAAGAAAGGTTCTCTAGTGGCAGCCTCGTACCGGCAGGCGAAGTGTAGAGCGACCCCCACTAGAAGGAGTGACGATTTGGTAAGACACGTAGAAAGTCAATGGATGCAGGTGGCTCGGGACCGTGCTTTGTGGCATTCCATGGGGAAGGCCTTTGTTCAACAGTGGACTTGTGAAGGGCTGTAATGTAATGATGACGATGATGATGGTGAAACTGTTATAGTATTGAAAGCGTTGCGTCGGCAACGAGCACCTCGGAGCCGGCCTGCGTGAAGCGGAAGATATTGTCGATGAAGAGCAGCACGTCCTGGCCCTCCCTGTCGCGGAAGTGCTCGGCCACCGTGAGCCCCGTGAGCGCCACGCGCGCGCGCGCCCCGGGCGGCTCGTTCATCTGCCCGTACACCAGCGACACCTGCCCGTAGCCCAGCGCCCAGCGCCCCACGTATACAATACAATAGAATAGCGTATATTTTTAACCGAATTCAAAAAAAGGAGAAGGTACTCAATTCGACTGTATGTTTCTTTTTATGTGTGTTACCTCATAACTTTTTTCTGGGCGAACCGATTTCGATGATTCTTTTTTTATTTGACAGCTGGTACTTCTCGTGTGGTCCCATATGAAATTGATCAAGGTCAATCCAATAGTTTTTGAGTTATTCTTAATAACTTTTATTGAAGTCGGCTGTACAACATTTTTAATTTCACCACTTGTATTCAATATACATTACTACATAATACTTATGTATATACATAATACTTACGAGTATGTACGTATACAAACCGAGCAGTGTCGGTGTAAGAATATCCACTATCCCATATCATCCCATGGATGTCGTAATAGACAGTATTTATTATACTCGCAACCCATTAAAATACAATATTAAGATCCATTCTCCACACATACAGTCATACATATACATACAGGCAAACATTTAAAAAAAATCATAAATATTTTAATAGTATACAAATACTCCTCAGCTCAATAAAAGTAGTAAAATTAAATATTTTTACAAATAACTTCAATATAAATTATTAAGAATAACTAAAAACTACTGGTCAGATTATATTTCAAATAAAAAAGAATCATCAAAATCACACCTAAAAAAAAGTTGAGGTAACACATAAAAAATAAATTAAAAAATACAGACAAATTTCGTACCTCCTCCTTTTCGAAGGCGGTTAAATAATCTGTTATTTCGATATTGCAGAAATATACTTCAGTTTTATTTATATGTATAAAAATATTGATGTCAAACGACCATACAGTCTACCCAGAAGTTTTTTTTTTTTACTTTCAGAAGCAGATGATAAATGAGCACACAGTTTACCCACGATGTGTAAAGCACAGATGCCGATGTCTATACGGACACCGACATCTGTCCTCGATTAAGAATCGAAATGCTGACGGGTTGTCATCGCTTAAAACTAAGATGGAATGCCTTGTCACCAGTAAAAAGGGCCCTGGGGCAACAGCTAAGTTTGTACAGAAACTTGTATTGCATAACTTATATTGTTATTGGTCTATTTCTCTCCGTCGCTAGTCTGGATATTTTACGCGTGGTGGAAACGAGGTAGTTATATCGTCATTTTTTGGAAGCCAAGATATTTCTGACGTTTCTTTTAGTGAGTTACTGTAGAGGAACGGAGACTCTTTTTACTGAAAACGAGGAATTCCATCTTAGTAGTCAGGACTGACAACGCATCTGCATTTTGATTCTTAATCGAAGATAAATGTAGATGTCCATTAGTCCATTACCATCAGTCACCCCTATTCTGTATTAAAAAATCACGTAAATCTATAGCACTTTCAAGGTTGACCGAACCGAACCGGTTTAAAAAAAAACACTGTCTTTTTTAACCTGTTAAAACATTACGTTAATTATTATAGTGCGACGAAATATTTGAAATTACAAACGATAATTTTTTTTCAAACGTTACCTTACACTAGGATTTTCACCTGTATTGTAGAGGCAGTTTGCATACATAAATTGCACAAAAACAAACATCCAGGCCCGGAATAATTATTTGTGGGTCATACAAACACTTGTTCCGTGAAACAGCCGTCAAAAGAAACTACTAAACTAAACCAATGGAAATGTACCTTAGATGTTTTGTAATCATCCGTGATGACTCCACCTATTTTCATCTCGTGGTACAAGTCATTGCCTTCGCGTGTTCGCTCCCCAACGCCGGCGAATACCTGAATATTTTTATTAAATATTCAAACATAGTTACCATCTGAAGATTTTGTTTGAACATGCAGCAAAGACCCGCTACAATGGATATGTTATCTTTCACCAAGCGATCGCTAAGTACCTACAACAACGTGCCGCCTTGTGAACGCTTCCGAAATATGTCGAAAATAAAATGGCGTTACCGTTACAGCCTATTATGATAATAAACTATGAATGATAATAAATCCTGGGAATGAGGTGATCGCTACCAAGCTATTTCTAATTTGTTTTGTGTTGTTAATTGTGTAATGATTGTAAGTTGTTATTTAAAAAAGAGACCTCCTGGGTTTCTTGCTGGTTCTTCCAAGTAAAGAGGTTTCATTTTCGAACCAGTGGTAATTAAACAGAAGAGTGATTTTCTGCCGACTTCCAAAACGAAGACGGTACTCAATTCGACTCGTATGTTTTTTTTAATGTGTGTTACTTCATAACTTTTTACTGGGTGGACCGATTTCGATGATTCTTTTTTATATGAAAGCTGATACTTCTCGTGTGGTCCCATATGAATTTGATCAAGGTCAGACAAATGGTTATTGAGTTATTCTTAAATAACCTATATTGAAGTCGCTTATATTGAAGTCGGCTATACAACATTTTTAATTTTAAATTATGCATTACTTTGCTTGTATTTCAAATACATACATACTTTATGTTAAACCAAACGCAGTAGCCGACACAAGTTCGGTCTCCACCATGCTTGGGTGTACGTAGCACACTGACGCATTCACAAGCATGAAAACGACTTCCAAGCGCCAAACGAGATTTGTGCACGCTTGGGGCTTCAAGACGTTTGCCGAGGCTTGGCAAGCATGGAAAGGCACTATTACACCGCCACTACAAGGCGTGTTTCCTCGTAGGGATGGCCTCGTAAGGAGGATATTTGCTATAGTCGCAACGCTCGGCGAGTGAGTTAGCAACCGTAGTTTTTTACTCTTTATGCAGCTGCTATACGGAACACGCCGCTGCCCATTTCCTGGTTCAGTTCCTGCTGTTGCATATTACGACACCCACAGAATGATATAGGGTATGGTACTTAAGGGTAATATGGTCATATGGTTAATATGGTCACTTTTTAATAACTCACAAACTACAGCCTTGTTTGTATAGGTGGCTCTGTGATACGATAGCTCTTCATCAGTCAATCAAATAATAAAGGTCAAAACGGTGTTGCTTTATCGACGCCATTTTGACAGTCTACACTCAATATTATAGTAAATATTTTAGTCGATTTTTGTATTGAGTAGTGTAGTTAGTTCTTTTAAGTCGATTTTTCTTGGTGTTCCTAATTATTCTCTAGGCTTGTTTGCTATTTTTTCTACCGACTTCAAAAAGGAGCCGATACTCAATTCGACTGTGTTTTTTTATGTGTGTTACTTTATAACTTTTAACTGGGTGAACCGATTTCGATGATTCTTTTTTTATTTGAAAGCTGGCGCTTCACATGTGGTCCCATACAAATTTGACCAAGGTCTGACCAGCGCAAAGCAGCGCTTAAAGTTTCTAGTCCGCTGTACCGCTCTAGTGTAAGCGGACTTCAAATGTCCTTCCCATATTTAATTTCTCACATGTGCAGGTTTCCTCACGATGTTTCCTTCACCGTCGAGAACGTAAATCGGCACTTTAAAATTGCACCTAACTATAATTCATTAGTCGCGGCATTCCTTGGAGGGCTGTGCTCAGCGTTGGACTTGTGAGAAGCTGCAATAACGACTCAGTAGTGCCAGCGAGGGTCAAATTTGGATTGCTCGTGAACTGTTCGTTGTCTACGTGGTAGAACCCGCTGCAGCTATATTATGGTTGGCAGGTGGGTTGGTAATCGCGGTTTTTTTAATTAGTTCGAGATGTTATCAGAATGATACCGCTTCCCATCTCCTGTCTCAGCTTCCACCCGTCGCTGCTGCATGCATGTCACCAACGGGATGATATGGGCTAGTAGATATTCTTAAATCGCCGATAAGTGGCGGCTAAATATTAAATTATAATGATTAGTTTAAATGATAGTAGTGTCATGTCAACTGTGTAATTTACTGTTTCATGTTTAAAAAAAAACTTAACCTCCACACTAGGATTTTCTCCTGTATCGTGGAGGCAGTTTACATACATAATTTGCACAAAGACAAACATCCAGACGCGGAACAATTGTTTGTAGGCCTCACAAATACTTGTTGCGTGCGGGATTCGAACCCGCGGCCCAAAGCGCTGCAGCTCATTCTTAAGCCACTGCGCCACGGAGCCGTCTAATTCTATGCCGATTTTGCAATCATCAGATTAAAGTCATATATTTAATTTTAACCTGACTGAAAGTAAATGTAAGACAATAATTGAACCATTCTATTCACAAAACTGTCCTATTTAATTTGTTTATGTTGTAGTTATCCTACGATTTCTAGTAGATGACTGCCTCGTTTGTTTAGTGGTCAAACGCGATTGTGTGATCATGAGGTCCCGGTTTCGAATCCCGGGTCGAGTCAAAATCAGTTATTGGGTTATTCTGTCATGAAATTTTGAGTAGCCCAGAGTTAGGAAATAGGCGGTGTTTCTTCACCCTCGCATGTCTGAAAGCAGATAAAGCCGTCAGATAAAAACTATTAGATCAAGTTTATTAATAGGATAAAGTTTTTGTACGTGGTAGAGCCATGCTGCAGCTATATTAATAGTATAGTTGTAGCACGAATGGGTCGGCTCGACCGGGGTAGGACCGCGCTCTCACACAATTCCAGCGTAAAATAGCAACTTAATGCTGCTGTGTTTCGTATGGTGAGTGTAGAGAACCGGAGACCCTTTTTACTGGAAACGAGGCATTCCATCTTAGTCGTCACGGGTGACAACGCATCTGCATTTTGATTCTTTATTGAGGATAGATGTGGATGTCTATGGGTTACAGCAACCACTTACCATCAGGTGGACTGTGTGCTCGTTATCACCCTATCCTATAAAAAAAAATATTAATAACTTTGATCTAATAGTTGAATATACAGCCTTAAATCAACTGCCATCTAACCGAGAATCCTCCGTGAGCCTTCGCAACATTGTTGATTAGTTCCATAATGAGCACAGTCTTCCCGACGCCGGCGCCACCGAAGAGGCCGATCTTACCGCCTGCGGGACAAAACATTATCAAGTCCCGTTCAATTTTCAGTAACTTTGCCCGTCACAGACGGTCCAGCCATTTATTTCGGCTGTAAAATTAGCCGGAACAAACGGACATATAGACAAAAATTTTAATTTTTTTTTTGTTATAAGTACCGTATAAACCTTCATATGCGTTTAGTAAAAAGCTGTTATTTTGAAATTATAAACGGACATTTCAATTTTATTTATTTGTATAAATATACACTAAGACCCGTATTAATAAACGTTACTCAGCTCAAGTACACGCACTTGAGTACAATGTTGAGGTTATGATCTTATTAACAAACATATCTCAAGATGCTGTTTAGGTTTACGATATCAGCTGAATGCCACACTGATTAATAAACGAAACTCGACTCTCAAGTGTGTGTGTACTTGAGTGCAAGTCACAGAACAGTATTCCTAAGTACCACGGGCGTAGCGTGCCTTCGATGGGCCCTGTATCAAAATTTGTTGGGGGGCCCCCAATGAAGCGTAAAGATTTCATAACAGGAACAAAAACGCTTGCATTGAATTCAAATTATTATATATTGATTTTAAGTTATTCATCATCATCATTACAGCCCTTCATAAGTCCACTGCTGAGCATAGGCCTTCCCCAAGGAATGCCACAAAGCACGGTCCTGAGCCACCTGCATCCATCGACTTCCTGCATATCTTACCAAGTCGTCACTCCATCTAGTGAGGGGACGCCCTACACTTCGTCCGCCGGTACGAGGCCGCCACTCGAGAACCTTTTTTTCTCATCAGTTGCCGGTTCTTCGAGCTATATGTCCGGCCCATTGCCGCTTCAGCTTACTAATACGTTGGACTATGTCGGTGACTCTGGTTCTACTGCGGATATCCTCATTTCTAAGTTTATCACGTAGAGAAACTCCGAGCATAGCCCTCTCCATAACTCGCTGAGTGACCTTGAGCTTCCTCATCCGGCCAGCAGTGAAGGACCACGTCTCAGTACCATATGTCATCACTGGCAACACGCACTGGTTGTACGGTCTCGTTTTCAAGTTTCAAGTTAGGTACACCTGACTAGAAGATGTGCCGTAATTTCCCAATCGCTGCCCAGCCGAGTCAAATGTCTTGATTGACCTTTAGGTCGAAGTTGGACTTACCTAGTCGGACTATTTGTCCCAGGTAAACATAATCGTCAACAACTTCGAGCTTAGTGCTCCCAACAACTACCGGCATAGGCGTGACATGGACATTAAACATGATCTTTGTTTTGTCCATGTTCATCTTAAGACGGATAGGCCGTTGGGAAACACTATTGAGGTAATTAAGCATAGTGCTTAGGTCCTCCAGCGATTCTGCCATAAGGACTATATCGTCGACAAATCGAAGGTGAGTGATGTACTCACCATTGATGTTAATACTGTATCCTTTCCAGTCCAGAAGCTTGAAAACATCTTCCAATGCAGCGGTGAAGAGTTTCGGGGATATAACGTCACCCTGTCTTACACCTCTCTGCAATTGGATAGGTTTCGTACTCTAGTTCTGTACCCGGATAGCCATCGTAGTCCTACTGTACAAGCACTTCAGCACTTCGATATACCGACAATCAACTTGGCATCGCTGAAGGGACTGCAGCACCGCCCAAATTTCGACGGAACCAAAGGCTTTCTCATAGTCCACATACGCCAGACATAGTGGCAAATTGTACTCCTCGGACTTCTGTACAATTTGCCGAAGCTAAAGCCTTTTCGGAAACCGGCTTGTTCGGGAGTAATGACTCTCGAAAACAGCACATAGACGCGGGAAAGGGAAATCGGTCTGTAGTTCTTCAAGAGAGCGTTGTCACCTTTCTTGAAGAACAAGACCACCGCACTTCTGTTACACACCTACGGAGTAATGCCACCATGAAGAACGGAATCAAAGAGCTTCTGAAGGACTTCAAGTTCCGGTTTTCCAGCCGCTTTCAGAAGCTCCGCTGTAATTCCATCCTCATCTGGGGCCTTGCCGTTTTTAAGATGCTGAAGAGCCATTCTAATGTCGCTCAGACTGACGTCCGGGATATTTTCGGAATAGTATCGGATAAGACTCGCTCTTGGATCGTTACTCACACTTGCGTGTGGCTCCAACGATGACGTGTACAGCTGCCCATAGAACCTCTCAATCTCACTTAAAATCTCACGTGTCCCGCAAACGATGATGATATCGTCACGGTTACAACTACAAAACGGTTTCGTAGCTCGAGCTGAAAGGTTTCGGGAATTTGGATTAGAGCACGAGGGGGACGGAGCGTTGACTTCATTAGACGTGACCTCTCCAACTTAACGTTTAGGTTCAGTGTGCCTCTCACCATTTGGTGATCGCTGCCGGTTTTCACCCTCACGATCACTGAGACATCACTGAACAGTTGTCGTCTGGTCGTCATAATGAAGTCAATCTCATTTTTTGTCGAACCGTCGGGGCTCGACCAGGTCCACTTCCTGTGGGGCCGCTTCTGGAAGAAAGAGTTCATCATAAAGAGTCCCTCTTTCTCCATGAAGTCGGCCAGTTGCTGGCCCCTTGGATTCCGTTGCCCTATTCCGAATTTCCCTACTTTCTGCTCACCGTTCTCTCTTGTGCCTAGTTTTGCGTTGAAGTCTCCCATTAACACCGTATATATATATATATATATATTTTATAAGATAAGGGTGACAAACGAGCACACAGTCCACCTGATGGTAAGTGGTTGCTGCGGCCCATAGACATCTACATCTATCCTCGTTTGCGAATCAAAATGCAGATGCGTTGTCACCCGCAAGGACTAAGATGGAATGCCTCATTTCCAGTAAAAAGGGCCTCCGGCCACCTGCACTCACCAAGCGAAACGCAGAGGTAAACCTCTACTTCAAGCTGGTATTCTGTGAGGTCGTGGTACTACCCCGGTTCGAGCCGGCCCATCCGTGCGACAGCAACAGCTGCCGCGTGGCTCTACCACTGTCAAATAAAAATAGTATAGTGGGTTTTGGAGGAATGCATGGCTCTAGAGATATCCTCATACATTTCTTCCACCTCCTCATCGGCGTGTGCCGAGGTTGGTGCGTAAACCTGTATGGCCTTCAGCGAATACCGTTTGGTGATCCTGAGTATAAGGTACACAACCCTCGTCGACACACTCCCATTCTTTACAACGTTGTTAACGAGAGACTTGTGGACGATAAATCCGACACCTCCTTGGGACAGATGGTCGCCCTCCTGGTGATAGAACAAATTGCCGGATTCGAGGATTACCGTGTCCTCTCCCTCTCTTCAGATATTTCAGCGCAACTTGTCTATCTCTTCTTCCAGCTCCAGGATCTTCTCATCAGTCCTCAGGGTGCGTGCGTTATAAGTTGCCAGGTCGAGTCGTCGTAGGTGGCAACAGAACCTCCACCGGAGATTCTTAGCACAACCTGCCCCCTCGTTACCATGGTCGCCACCTTAGCTAAGTATAGCGGGGCTGCCGGGGACTGGGGGTCGTCTCTTCGTTACTTTCATGGGGGGTATATTGCCATAGTTGCCACGCTTGGCGAACGGGTTGGCAACCGTAGTTTTTTTATTGTTGTTTTGCTGTAATCAGAAAGATGCTGCTACCCATCCTCTAGCTCAGTTTCCCTCTGTCGCCTTTTACGATACCCACGGGAAGATATGGGGTGGTGATATTATTACCCGCTACTACACGGGTTTTTGAGATATTACTTACAATTAATACTCCTAGGAACTAAGCTAGCCAAACAATTCAAATCAAATATACACTTTTCGTGCCTTTTGTTCGGCGAACATAGCTGAAGACGATTCGGCTGCATTCATAGCTGAAGACGATTTCAGTTTTACTAAATGCTTTACTTCTATAGACAATAGTGATAGCCTTTCCTGTCCCATAGAAGTCCTTGGAATTTTTGCTCACACACGTTCGGGGCCCCTGTAGTCCGGGGGCCCCGTATCATTGATACGGCTGATACGGCGGTAGCTACGCCCCTGCTAAGTACCAAAGAAAATATACACTACGCGAAAAGAAACGACACTTAAACATGTGTGCACGTATAATCGCTTGCGGCTATGTGTGGGTGTATGGATGTGTGCGGGGGCCTTGAGAGGCGCGCGGGGCTAGGAACGGGCCGTCGCCGACTGTATATACCATATATATTAATATGTATTGTATGTATCTATTTATCTTATCTATGAACTTATATACCATTCTATATTTCTATTTTATGGCTTTAATAAAAATAACGTTATTTTTGTCGCCAAAGGTTGTCTGGAAGAGATCGTTCTTAGTGATAAGACCACCCATTGTACCACATTTATTTTTTACATTTTTTTTTTGTTAATATTTATGTTATTTTTTGCGTACAATAAAGTGTTATCTATCTGTCTACCTATCTATGCTTCCCTATGGATTTTCTAAAAAAATTATATATACGGCTAGTAAGTAATTTTTAAAGGATAGCATATTGCGTAATGAAATACTAAGTATAGGTTAATTATTTAAGATTACTATACTATTAACTGTCGTGCATATTTTGTTTTGTCGGAAATTTTAATTTTGCCCATCTGTAAAGATATTTAATAAAAGTTGATTTAAAATTGATCGTATCTTTTACTATCTAAATACATAAGTTTACGTTATATAACATATACCTACTATGTATCTTCTTTGGCACAAGTCTATAATATTCCGTATCGGTTCGGTATCAACCCTAGCGTTACACGCTCCGGCTTAATGTCACCGGCACTTGAACTCTCACGTACAGAGAGTGTCTTCGCTGTGTAAGTACAACGTTTTGAGACACTGTTTTTATTGGTTTATTAATTAGCAACGATCTTGAGATGCCGATATCGTAATGAGGGCGTATCAAATAATATCGCACTTGAGTTCGTCGTTGAGTAACGTTTATTAATACGAGCCCTAGATACTTTATTTACGTCGTTGGTCAGGCCAAAAATCAATTGTTAGGTTATTCTGTCAGAAAAACTCTCAGTAGCTGCTCACAGTCAAAAAGTTAGCAGCATTACCCTCGCGCCTTGGTAAGCTACAAAAACCGTTGGTCTTCCCCCTGAACTTTTTCACGTCGTATCGGTTTGCCGTCCCATCGGACTATGAGTGTGAGGCAATAAAGAGCGCACCTGTGCTCGCGCATACACTCGTGCACAACAATCCTGTGCTGTGTAGATGTCTAGCAGAAATATATTGTGTTTGGAGAACATGTGACGTTGACAAACAAAAATCGAATCACCTTTCTGGTTCACTTGGTAGACTTGTCCCCAGCAGTGATATGTATATTTACCTCGTACATATGGCGCGAGCAAATCGACCACCTTGATGCCGGTCACCAGGATTTCCTGTTCGACGGACATCTCTGTGAACGGTGGCGCTTCCGCGTGGATGGGCGCGTAAGTGTCGGTATTGATCGGGCCGCGTTCATCTAGTGTTATATGAGTTGTTCGGATTAATTCCAATAAGTTGACAAAGTTTTAGCGCAATTTGACGAACGATAAACAAACAAAAATTTTTTTTATATATTTGATATAACCAACTGAGAACTAGGAAATTGTTATATTTTGTTACAGGGGCTTCAAAGTCTAATTTAAACAACGAACGCCAAAAATCGGGGACCAAAATACTTTGTAGTACTTTCTTTTGGTGTTTAAAATTGAGTGGAATAAAACATATTTGCATAGTAAATTGTTCAGTCAATATTTTTGACTATTCCCATAGTTGCTTCCAAGACAACCATGGGACGAAATGGTGAGAGGTCGGTCGATTCTGTTATGCCGCAACCACACGGCATTTAAGATAAAACATAACATAAGTTCTCACGCCAACCACCCAGAGGGGTAAGCAGAGACTATTGACTTCCATTGGACACAACCCTGACACACCTCCTCGCCATAGTATAAAGACAGGGGAAGTACGTTATCTTCGTACAAACGCACTGCGCGCGGCTTGTATGTGTGCGCCATAGTATCTATGAGGCGACGCACGCACACTTAAACACAATCTCGAAGTATTTCTGAGTGCGCCAGTCGAGGCTCACACAGCACGAGGTTCGCGCGTCACGTAAGCGAGTCACTTATTATAGCATATAATTTTTACTTGACGATGAGATACCTACTTACTTATTTTTGTTGTATTAGTTGTCTATCAGACAGAGGAAGAATAGTAACTAAATACCTACTTACGGTTATAAAATCGTAATTAATTATATTTGCAAAAGTTATTTATAAGGATGCGGATATATCACACATTAAAGTTTAATTAACAAGGCGTTTCGTAATAGTTGAAACCGAAGAAAGTATTTTTCTGTAGCTAATTTGTAATTTTGTAATAAATGTGTGATTCAATATATATATGCTTGTTTTAATTAAAAATAGAAATTAATATGGTCCTTTATGTGTGCAAATACTATATTATGCCTATTAAAAATAAAAAGTAACTAGTATATACTAAGTAAATAATTTAAACACGAGCTCACACACCGCCCCGCCGGTTTATTTTATCCCTTTTTTTATAAATAATACTGCTCGGAATCTTAATACATTTCTGTATTTGTTAGGAAAACCATTGTTGAACTTTATCGACTAATGATAACTGAATTAGTTATACAGAGATGTATTATCTTTCGCAAGGGCCGGGCTTTAAACTAATGATTTGGTGACAGTGAGAACCCTGAGACAGTAGGCAATTATATCGCGGATTGTGCCGGAGTTAACCTACTTGGCCTCTCTTTATACTATGTCCTCGCTGTTTTCACAGTTATCTTTGTATACAAGCTTGTTGGTTAAGGATTCCCTTAATTTCGCTGACTTTTGATATATCACCCATTTGGTTGATATACTTACGACCAGAGATGTGCTTAAGGTCAGAATTTGACTGCCTCTTTGTCCAGTGGTCGTAAACGCGACTGCTAGTCATGAAGTCCCGGGTTCGAATCCAGGGTCGAGTCAGAAATCAATTATTGGGTTATTTTCTGTCAAGAATTTATCAGTAACAGCCGCAAATCAGGAAGATGGCGGTGTTTCACTCCCGTGCCTCAGAAAGTACGTGAAGCCGTCGGTACTGCGTCTGATAACTCTACCGTCGTGTCAGATGACTGTCCCATCGGATTTTGAGAGTACACCTGTGCTTGCGCATACACTCGTGCACTATAATACTGTCCTGAGCAGATGGCTAGTCTCCGTTAAGACTTGCCACTGTGACCGAAATTCGGTTTAGAGCAAATTAATATCAGCATGATAAATAGGTTAACATTTCTCACCAATCGGCTCCCCGATGACATTCATTATGCGTCCAAGAGTGGGCTGCCCCACGGGGATGGTGATGGGGGCGCCGGTGTCGGTGACGGGCTGGCCGCGCACGAGGCCCTCGGTGCCGTCCATGGCTATGGTGCGGCAGGTCCTCTCGCCCAGGTGCTGGGCCACCTCCAGGATCAACCGAGGCTCTGTGTGATTATGTTTCCGGTCAAATAATGTAAATAAATCTTGAATATTTAAATTTATATTTGCTTTTGTTAAAATTATACAATCAGCTATCATTTTACCATGATTGTTTTTTTTTTAAAATACATTAATGTGACAAACCGTGTAGTGGCGGTGTAAGAATATCCACTACCCCCATATCGTCCCGTGGGTGTCGTAAGAGGCGACAGAGGGAAACTGAAACAGGAAAAGGGCAGCAGCATCTTCCTGATATCAATTTAAAGTTATACCTGCGGTTGATAACTGTGGTAAAATACCTCTTATGAGGCAATCTATGAAGGAGGCCTATGTTCAGTAGTGAGCATTAGGCTGTAATGGATGGGTGGAATGGACACGAGATTATGGTACACTTAATGGTACGTGACTTTTTTTTATATTATAAGGCTAACAAACGAGCACACAGTCCACCCGATCTGTTTACGAATAAAACATTTTTTGTAAATAATGAGGTATTAGGTAAATAACTTCAAAATAAACCTCCTTATAGCTTTTTTTTATATAATTTGCGTGAAGACTTCTAAATCTATATTCAATTAAAAAACAAAAATACAGATGCGATGCATTCTGGGTTTCAAATATCAATAAAAAAATCCCGCTGGCTTTCTTGCTGGTTCTTCCCAGGACAGAGGTATTTTCCGAACCAGTGGTAAATAAAAAAAGTGACTTTCAATAAGAATTATGTAATAATCAATATTGAATAAAAAATTATTCTATTCTATTCTATTCTATTCGGAGACCCTTTTTACTGGAAACGAGGCATTCTCTAGATTCTCTAGATACTCTAAGTTCGTACGGCATATAGGTATCGGAACAAAGTTTATATCTCAAGCTGATAGTGGTCCAGGTTAACAGCCTACCCAGTCGGTGTGGTAAAGAACTCGTAACATAAAAAAATACAAATATCACGCCTGTAATCCCCGAGGGTGTATGCAGAGCCTAAAAAGTAACGAGCCACTCGTAGTCATGTTTACCCAAAATTATGAGCTTAGATGGAGAACTGTACTATTGGTATGATAGGTGGTTAGCTCATCACCTACAAACTCACAAACCCAATATCCCATTAGACACATTTTTCGACATGCGAAGCAAGTAACAGTTGGCATATTCTTTTTTGTCATAAATCTCTCATAAACATAGGACCTATAAGTCCAGGCCCAAAATTGGACAATAAACGGTGATAAAATTAAACACGACAAAATGCGTAAAATAGTTATATTGCGTTACTTTTATTAGGTAATCTAACTTACTTCGTCCAGGAACTTCCAAGGCGTTAAGAATTGGTGGCAAATGCTTGTCGAACTGCACGTCTACCACTGCACCAATTACTGCAAGTAAAATTCAACTTATCCTCAACACGATAAAGTCTAAAATTGTTCGAGGTGAAGCAAACATAGTACCTCTGATCCCAAACTTGGAAAATAGAGTTCAAAAAAACTGAACCAAACTTTGGACTTGCCAAGAAAAACTTTGTGTAGATACCTATATGGATGTAAAGGAGGCGGGAGAAGTATCTCAGGATCATGCCAAATGGAAGACCTTATGGTCTCTGCCTAGCCCTCTGGGTGACAGGCTTGATGTTCCTCCAAACGCACTGATTGTCCTCTATACATAAAGTACATACATAAATTGCGTAAGGAAAAACATCTCGATTCGAAGCAATTACTGGTTGGACGTACACATACTTGTTCCGTGCGGGATCGGAACCCGTTGCATCTCGTGGCTACTGCGCTATCGGTTCAGTTTCATACGTGGTAGAGCCATGCTGCAACTATTTTATGGTTGTAGTACGAATGGGTCGGCACGACCAGGAAAGGACCACGCTCTCACAAAATACCAGCGTAAAATATCAGCTGAGTGCTGATGTGTTTTGTATGGTGTAATTGCAGAGATCGAGAGACCCTTCTTACTGGAAACAAGGGATTCCATCTTAATCCTCAGGGGTGACGATGAATCTCCAATTTGATTCTTAATCGAGGATAGATATTATATATGTATGGACCATAGCATTCACTTACCATCAGGTGGACTATGTGCTCGTTTGTCATCCTTATTATTTAAAAAAGAAACTGTCATAGGCGGCTTGTCATATTTCTTTTTACCAGCTATTATTTGTCCTTGAACACCAGCTCCCTCGACTTTGGTGGGCTCCGCTTTGGTGGCTCCTGGCTTTGGGGGAGGTTTCGTGTCGCCACCACCGCTGGAGCTTCCACCACAGATGTTCTTTTCCGTTTTGAAGTTTATTTGGGAATATGTTGAGTACTGTTAAAGAATGGAGATTTTAGTTTAGCCAAAGCGTTGAAAATTACCGACAACCGATGGGGAAGAAAGGTTCTCGATGGGCAGCCTCGTACCGGCAGACGAAGTGTAAGGCGTCCGCCCACTAGATGTAGTGACGACCCGGTAAAAGATGCAGGAAGTCAATGGATACAGGTGGCTCAGGACCGTGCTTTGTGGCATTCCTTGGGGGAGGCCTATGTTCCGCAGTGGACTTGTGAAGGGCTGTAATGATGATGATGATGATTGAAATTGAGTCATAAACAAAGACCTCTATGTGTATTACTTACTGGTCGGGCTCTGCGGCTTTAATACATTGCGCACTTAGTTATGCTGTTACAAACACACTTAACATGTAGTCTACCCTCTTATTTCTCTTTTTTCCACCAAGCAGCTGCTGCGTTCGTCTGAAGAGCATAGAGAGTCAGGATTATTAGCAGTGAGCCATTCCATCTCAGTCCTCAGACGTTATAATGCACCTGTAGCCTTCAGCCTTTGACTGAAGTTGATAGCAGTAAGAAAGTTGTACGTGGTATTGTGGTTGTTATACGAATGGGTCGGCTCGACGGGGGTAGGAGCACGCTCTCACAGAATACCTGCGTAAAATAGCAGCTTAACGCTGCTGTGTTTCGTATGGTGAGTGTAGAGAACCGGAGACCCTTTTTACTGGGAACGAGGCATTCATTCTTAGTCCTCGGGGGTGGCAACGCATCTGAATTTTGATTCTTAATCGTGAATAGATTTAGATGTTTAAGGACCCCAGCATCCACTTAAAATCAGGTGTGGTGTGTGCTCGGCGGTCACACATATATACTATATAATTTAAAATTAAAAAGTTTGTACAACCGACTTCATATAAATTATTAAGAATAACTCAAAAACTATTGGTCTGACCTTGATATTTCTGAAAGAGCGACCAAGGGATTCGGCAAGATGACTCGCGTATCGACATCATCATGGGGTGTCCGATACCCGAGCCTAAAAATAATATATAGAGGAGTGTTTGTATCCACGCTCACGTACGCGGCGGAGTGCTGGTACGAGTGTGCGAGCATGTACACAGTTCGCAGCGTACTGCTGAGATCGCAGCGATCAGCCCTTATATTGCTGACTAAGGCGTATCAATCCACCAGTACGGCGGCCTTACCGGTGCTGGCGGGCGTTCTCCCTTCTGACCTGGAGGTCATCCGTGCTGGTAGGATGGGTATAGCACTTTTGACCGCGCCCAAAGAGGAGTTGAGCAGACAGAATTCGGACTGAGGTGATCGGTGTTTGGCAGGATCGATGGACGAATGAATCGAAAGGACGCGAGCTCTATCGGTTCTTCCCGGAAGTGGCGTTGCGACTCAGGTATACCTGGGTCGCACCGGACTATCAAACCTCTCAGATTCTCACCGGGCATTGATGCTTTCGGAAGAGACTGAGTGAAATGCGACTGTGTGAAACAAGTATGTGTGAGTGTGGTGCGATAGAGGAGGACGTTCACCATGTTCTATGGGAATGTCCTCTGTATGACGACCTAAGAGCGAAAATGATGGATGGATTAGTTCGTACGGTTCAAGGACCGATTTACTACTCGGATCTCGTCAGCGATGGGGTGAACTACGGGCTGTTGCGCGAATTTGCGCACAGGTGGCATGTAATAAGAATAAGGCAAGACAGACTGCTGGCAGAAAGGCCTGACGACGTGGCCGTAATAGTGCCGTCAGCCCCAGAAGGGGGAGAATGACAAACTGGGACAAGGAGTAGATTAAATAAAATTGGTAAATCCAATTGGGCATACCTTAAGCGCATTAATAAAATTACGTATAACATGATTATACGGAATTATTAAAGTAGTTTAAATACATTTCGACAGCACTATCGGCTTCAACACCCTCGAAAACCATGATAATGACACCCATGATGAAAAAATTGATACCTATTGCAGCCGCCATCTTGGATTTACATTTCGACAGCACTATCGGATTCAACACCCTCGAAAACCATCCATGAAAATGACACCCAAGATGAAAAACTTGATATCTATTGCAGCCGCCACCTTGGATTTACATTTCGACAGCACTATCGGCTTCAACTCTCTAGAAACCATGAAAATGACACCCATGATGAAAAAATTGATACCAATTGCAGCCGCCATCTTGGATTTACATTTCGACAGCACTATCGGTTTCAACACCCTCGAAAACCATGAAAATGACACCCAAGATGAAAAAATTGATATATTTTGCAGCCGCCATCTTGGATTTACACTTTGACAGCACTATCGGCTTCAACACCCTCGAAAACCATGAAAATGACACCCATGATGAATAAATTGGTTAGGTACCTTCAGCCGCCATCTTGGATTTACATTTCGACAGCACTATCAGCTTCAACACCCTCGAAAACCATGAAAATTACACCTATGATGAAAAATTTTATACCTATTGCAGCCTCCACCTTGGATTTACATTTCGACAGCACTATTGGCTTCAGCACCCTCGAAAACCATGAAAATGACACCCATGATGAAAAAATTGATACCTATTGCGGCCGCCATTTTGGATTTACATTTCGACAACCCTATCGGTTTCGACACCCTCGAAAAGCATGAAAATGTCACCCATGACAAAAAAAATTATACTACTTACTTTTAGTACGTACTACTATTATTTATTCTGTGCTTTTAAATATTGTAATAAGAAAATCTCTTATTATTATTATAATCAAGTATTTAAGAAATTTGGTTATTAGAATATTGTGTATTTGTACAGCGATCTTTTTGAGGCGCTGAAAACAACCGAAACAAAGTCCACCGAACTAAACTTAATACAAAGGTACTCTGTGAACTAAACTACTCTGTGGCTGTAGATCCCCATTTACAGAAACAATTTATATACGAGGCAACCAAATCAACGAAAATTTCGCCATTTTGGAGCCGAAAAAAATTAATTATAGCTAAACAAAACAAAATTACACTGCCATTTACATTCAGTGACTTCCCACATGATTGATGAAGAGATTAAAAAATAGATTGAGTTCAACAATTGATATTTTCAAAAGTTATAGTGTTTACAAGCCACAGGGACATGATAAATCCACACCATAAGCCACTAAAACCCTTTTTTTTATTTAAAAATAGCAATTAATCGATTTAAAAAAATTATTAATAAGTTCAACAATCATTTATCTTTCTAACAATGTGCTTTTTATATCATTTATATGTATAATACGATTGCTAGATACGATTTTATTCGATAAAATGTTGGAATTTTAATTTTTAGGCGATAGTAGAACATTACCTTGCGCTTTCGCTTAAGGTATGCAATAACTTGTAGAGAGTCAAGAAAGTGCATGCGGGAAAGAGCCCTGAGCAAGTACTGCGTGCATCTCTCGTGATCCGGCCCATATAACCGCAAGGTTGGTGGGGCCATGGGAGGTGGTGGGTTGGTCTGACCTTGATGAAATTATATATTATATGGGACCACGTGTGAAGTACCAGCTTTCAAATAAAAAAGAATCATCGAAATCGGTTCATCCAGTTAAAAGTTATGAGGTAACACATATAAAAAAAACACAGTCGAATTGAGTACCGTCTCCTTTTTGGAAGTCGGCAGAAAAAGAAGAGGGCTTTAGTTAGTGGCCACTTTCCGTAAGGTTTACTGTAAGTTGGTTTATTTCTTCAGTTTAGAAAACACGAAATGTCTCTTTCTCTCGGCTACAATACAGGATGGGCCATCTAACGTTTGGAATTGTAATTACATATAGGTTATTTTGAAGTTATAAGGTTTGATGACATTTCCGATGGGACAGAAAGTTACTTTCATGTTTGACATTTATGAAATGGGTCGCTTTTTGCTTGAAGTGAGTCTTCTACTCAAACCGTAAGCAGTTTACGAAAAAAATTTGACAAAAAGAATGTGCCAAAACGCTTGTGGGTCAATTTGTGAAGCGAGTTCGTGAAACTGGATCGATCGTAGTTGGATAAAACAACCCGTGTACGTACTCGTCCACTGGCACACTGCGCTCAACCGAAAACATCGCTGATGTTGCTCAGTGTGCGTGAACAACCATCGACATCAACTCGTCATCGTTCTCAAGTATTGAACATTTCACGCACTTCTTTGAGAAGAATTTTGCATAAAGATCTCGGTATGAATGCGCACAAAGTTCAATTAGTGCAAGAGTTGAAGCCGCATGACCATCCGATGCGTTTTCGATTTGCTCAATGGGCCGAAGAACGAAGATGAGCATTTTTACCGTAAAATCATCTTTTTAGATAAAGCTCATTTGTATGTCGGAAGATACGTCTATAAGCACAATTATCGTATCTGGGGTTCAGAAAATACACAGGTCATATTGGAGAAATCAATGCGTCCACGACGAGTGACTGTCTGGTGCGGATTTTGGTCTGGCGGCATTATTGGGTCATTTTTCTTTGAAAATAAGCAAGCCATGCTAAGCGGTTTTTTATTTCCCAAAATTGAAGACGACATCATAGTGGCATTTGGTTTCAACAGGAGGGCGCAACGCGCCACACAGCCAACGTAACAATCGATCTTTTGCGCAGTTTTAGAAAATCGCATAATCAGCCGATATGCTGATGTCAATTGGCCACCTCGAAACTGCGAATTGACCTAATGTAAGGCTAGCCGTGGCAGTAATTTGAATGATGTTGTCTTCTATTCCTAAATAGAAAGGTTCAATCTTTCTAATAAACTCATAACTTTGAAAAAAATATTCGTTTTCTACCGTCTTCAAAAAGGAGACGGTACTCAATTGACTGTATGTTTTATTTTTATAAGGGATCTAAAAGTGGACTGTATTTTACTGAATTAATTGGCTAACTGATACTACGCTAGGGGACTGCTTAAAGAAAAGATGGTACTCTTGACTATGCTGTATTAAACTATTTACAAATGCGGCTTTCACTAATTAACTATATACACAGAGGGGAGTCTTCAATGGAGTCTTGATTCTAAATGATTTTCTTGAGGTTTCTTCTCTTGCTGTTGTCTTCAAGTGCCGCTCCAGAAATGAACAGCTCACAGACCAAAACGCCCTTCTTATATGCCGCAAGAGAGCGTCTTAGCCTGTGAGTAGCGTCGCACGATGATGCCGCGCGTTTATTGGTCGCCGACATCGCGTGATCTGCTGCCGGTGTGCAGGGTGCGCGGGGCGTAACGGGGTATGAAGGGGCGACGGGGCGGCGGGTCCTTCGCTGTCCGCAACATTCTCCCCCCGGCGTAGCCTGCGAGCCTAAGCTTCCCTCGGGAGGACGGCGATCTTCCTGACCGGCCGCCGCAGCACTCCGCCCCTGGTCCCCACCTCCACGTTGCGCACCACGCCGTCTGGTCCGGGAAAGGTCTTGGTCACGATTCCCCGCGGCCACACGTTTCTTGGCATGTTGCTATCTGCCACCACGACGAGGTCCTCTTCTTGGACTTGACGCTGCTGATCATCTCGGGAGTCCCCGCGCGCAACCAGCGTCGGCAGGTACTCTTTAATCCAGCGTCTCCAGTATTCAACGGCGAGTCCTTGCGCCGCTCTCCACGCCCGACGATCACTAGGTGTGCACGGCGCGCTTACTGGTAGGCTCGATGGTCCCAACAGCAGGAAGTGGTTCGGTGTCAGCGCCTCTTCATCGTTGATGTCGACCGGTACGTGCGTCAACGGTCGAGAGTTCATCGTGTTCCCTGCTTCTGTGAGGAGCGTCGTAAACGTCTCCTCCCGTGGGCTCCTCTGGTGCAGAGTGGCTTCGAGTGCGGTCTTCACTGAGCGCACGAGACGCTCCCATGCGCCTCCCTGGTTCGGCGCGCCCGGTGCGATGAACTTCCAGTCTGTCCGCCGAGTCAGCGCGTAGTCCTTCAGCTGTGGTGCCCACTCTTCCATTGCCCGTCGTAGTTCGGTATCGGCCCCATGGAAATTCGTTCCGTTGTCAGAGTAGATGACCCGTGGCCACCCACGCCTAGCCGCCATGCGCCGCAATGCCGATATCGCCGAGTCCGTCGTAAGGGAGTATACTACTTCTATATGCACCGCGCGCGTCGTCAAACAGGTGAATAACGCTACCCACCGTTTTTCATCCCTACGTCCTATCGTCACCGTTATAGGCCCGAAATAGTCGATTCCGGTGTAGGTGAATGGTCGCGCGAATGTCCCTCAGTGTGCGTCCACAGTGAATGCGCGGCGACTTGAGCCTGTTGCGGGCGCGACGGCGGGCGCGTGCTGTGGCCACAGTGACGAGCGAGCTAGAGCGAGCTGTTGATGTGCTTAGACGTATTACAGGTGTTGTAAACCATGGACGAGGATTTTGTATTTCTACTAGACAGTCCGATCCTAAGATGGGAGATTTTGAATATTAGAGAACGAACGAAACGAAATAAATAAAAACCGACAAATAAATGGTGATTTTTTTAATTTGTATGATGAATTGAGATAGTACCCTAGAAAATTCTTTGAGTATACTCGAATGTCCGAGTCAACATTTGATTACGTCCTGTGTAAAATATCACCTAAATCACTAGAGAAGATACAAATTTTTCAACAAAAAATACATAAAAACGCGCTTAGGCCGAGCGATAAGACCGAACTGGTTTGATACCCCCGCACCCGCGCATTGGATCGCTTGCTGACTAGGCCTGTAGTGTGGCCAAAACGCGCGGATATGAACGTTTGAAAACTACGCGCGCTATCCCGCTCATGCCCGTCGCGCTAGGCGTCCGCCTTAGTCACTACACTATGGACGCAAACGGCGGTTTCATATGTTTGATAATTCGCGCCCGTCGTCGCAACCGCGCTAGGCTCGCACTGTGGACGAGGGCTCACGGTTCAGGTGGTAGGTCTCCGATAACCGCTGGCCGTGGTGTCGCCTTGCGTACCCTGCATCGCAGACATCTCCACTCCACTTCTCTTACTGTTGGTCGTAATCGAAGGATATGATATCTGGTGCGTAGGTCGTTTACCACCCTCTCCCTGTTGGCGTGGCTTGCTTCCTGATGCGCCTTGTCCACAAGCAGCTTCACAAATTGGTGGCGTCCGTTTAGTATGATGGGCCTCTTCATCTGGCTGTCCACGTCGGCTGCGTCAATTCTTCCTCTGGCTCGTAATACGCCATCCTCCAGTATGGCGTCGAGCTTCCTTAATGCGCTGCCGGTTGCCAGGTTCTTCCCCCGATGAAGTCGACTGATGTCTTCAGCGAAGCTCTCATGTTGGCTGTGCTCTATCCACATCCGCTCTGCTCTCTGGATGTGCTGCAATGTCAGTCCGTGCGCCCTTCCTCTTATGGCATCGACGAACTGTAGTATCCGTGCAGTGGCCCTGATTAATCTCTCGTAGGAAGAGAATCTCTCTATGTCCGGCAGGTGTGGAGCGTCCTTGGTGTCGCTCTGGTGCGCCACGACTTCCTCCAGTTCCTCATCTTCATTCCCTGCCTTCTCTTCCTGCCGGCGAGGCCATCTGTCTTCATCCTCGTACAGGAATGGCGGTCCCGTGAACCATCTGTCGCTCTCTTCCTTGTTCATATAATTTACGCGCGTCGCCGGATCCGCAATGTTGTCTGCGGTCGGTATCCACCTCCATTGCTCGGGTGACGTCTTCTCTGCTATCTCCTATAACCTATGAGCCACGTATGGGGTGTAACGCACCGTATAATTTTTTATACAGTGGAGCGCCGTAGTGGAGTTTGTCCAATACACTACCTTATCGGCTACCACTCTGTGCTCGCCTTGCACGAATTCCGCGAGTTGCGCGCCTATCAAGTTCGCCTGCAACTCTAAACGCGGTATGCTTTGTGCCTTTATAGGGGCGACTTTCGCCTTGGCCGCCACTAATCGTACCCTAATCGTTCCGTCGCGATATCGTATACGCCAATACGCCGCGGATGCGTACGCACGTTCGCTTGCGTCGTTGAAAACGTGAAGTTGACGCTCTACCACTCTCCCCGTAGGAGCATAGCACCTAGGCAGTCGCAGTCGTGACACCTCCTCGACGACTCGCAGCCACCTCTGAAATTCATCCGCTGCCTCCTCGGGTAGTTCATCATCCCATCCGACCTTCTTCATTCGCCATAGGTCTTGTAGCAGGATCTTGGCGGTGATGGTGACGTAGCTAAGCAGTCCGAGCGGGTCGAACACCGACATGACTGCGCTTAACGCCTCTCTCTTGGTCGGTGTTCTCTGTAGCGTCTTCACTTCGTGCGGTACCCTATTCATCGAGGTGTTGAACGTTAAGGCGTCTTCATCGGCCATCCATAACAACCCTAGGGTTCTGCCTGGGCTGTCTTGTCTTAAACCTACCTCCTTAGGCTTGCTAGCCAGTAGTTCCTCCGGCTTGTCTTCCAATAGGGCTGTGTGGTTCGAATTCCAGCCTTCCAAGGTGAAACCGTCCTTCTGGTGCACTTCCATAACCTGCCTCGCCGTATTTACCGCTTCCTCTACCGTAGCATAACTGTCTAAGTAGTCGTCCATATAATGACTACGTACGATACCGTTAAGCGCCAACGGATGTGTTTCTGCGTGTGCGCGCGCGTTATGATCCCTAACACTATGTGCGAGAAACGGCGAGCTCCTCGCACCGAAAATTATGGATGTCATAACGTACTCCCACGGTGGGCTGGATCGCTCGTTACCTCGCCACAGAAACAATTGCGCGGGTTGGGCGCGACGGTCGATCTTCACGCGTAAAAACATCTCCCTAATATCCGCGGACACGGCTATTTGATTTTCCCTAAATCTAAACAGTATGCCCAGTAAGTTTCGTAACAAGTCGGGGCCGTCGAGTAAATAGTCGTTAAGACATCTACCGCACGCACGCGCTGCCGCGTCAAAAACCACCCTTGTCTTCCCCGGCTTGTTCGGATTCCGTACTGCGAAGTGTGGCAGGTACCAGCTCTTGCGGTCCTCTCTCTATGTCCCCTCGGCTTCCCTTGCGTATCATTTTGCCAGGAGGTTGTCTATCTGGGCTGTGTAGGCGTCTCGAAACTCCGGCGACTTGTCCATTTTCCTCTCAATCTTCCGCAGTCTTCGAGCGGCCATTTCGTAGCTGGGTGGCATCCGCACATTGTCGTCCTTCCATGGCAGTTCAACTTGATATTGCTCGCCGACCTTCTTGCCGGTGCGCTGGAATATGTCGACAGCGCGCTCCTCTTCCCGTCGCGGCCTACTCTTTAGCGAGATACCTATGGAATCTATCTCGTACTGCCGTTTGAGGAGTTCCGTTAACTCCTCGTCCTGATTGGCGAACGTTCGGATGTCCCTATCTGACCGTCCGCTACTGCTGGCTACGTGTAACACGGTCTCGCCGTCTTCCCTACACGTTGACCGCGGCACGGTTCCCTGAATTACCCACCCTAATAACATACGTGCAGCTACGGGCTGCCTTCGACGTCCTATTCTCAAACTTCGGGTAATTATCACATGCCAGTTGTCGGCGCCTAATAATATTCTCGGCTTTGCGTCGTCGTAACAAACCAAGCTCGGTAGGTCGCATAAGTGCTTTAACCGTAAGCACTCCTTACTTACAGATTGCGAACCTATCTTCATATTTGCTATTGTACGCGCGTTTATGTTATATACCTCACTGCGCGTCTTACAACGTACGCCTATGCTAACTAACCTACTATCGGCCTCGCGCTGGCTATTATTAACGCCTCTAATATTGAGCGGCTTTACCGGTCCTTCCGCTCCTAATTCGCGAGCTAAGTCGTCGTCGATTAACGAAATAGTAGAGCCTTCGTCAAGCAGCGCATACGTATCTACTTCCCTACCATGCGGTCCACGTACGGTAATGGGGCATACTTTCAATAAAAGTGACGCACTACTACTAATGTTCGACGCGACGAGCACGGTTTCATCTGGTTTTGCAGATGTTTCAGGTGCACAGGCCTTGCGGGCGTGAAGGAGGGCATGGTGGGGGGCGTTGCAGCCGTCGACGCCGCACTTCTTAGCTTTACACCTAAAGCGTCGGTGTTTGCTGCTTAAACATTTGAAACACACCCCATCTTCCTTAACCCAATTCCACCGGTCGTCCACACCCATTTGCGCTATCTTTCTACATTTGGCGATTGAGTGTTCACCCCCGCAACACATACATGAGGCACTACCGGTGTCCTCCTGGGCGGTGAACGTCTTTACGTCGCGGGCCTTATCCTCTACGCGGCGTGTCAATATAACGCGTTTCGACGGCGGCGCCTCTCGTCTTACGGGCGATTCCTTAGTCGACGCTACGCACGTATAGGCATGACTTAACGCGCGGTCAGCCTCTCTCATCATGAACCGGGACAGTGTGACGATGTCCGGTTTGTCTGCACTTCCGTAGTGCTCCGCATAATCGCACCAACGCGACCGTAAGTGACGGCTAAGTTTACTAGTGACTTCCCTAGTCAGCATCGGATTTTGCAAATATCCTTTGCCGTCGACGTTCTGCAAAATACACACTATATTTTGTAACTTGATCGCGAACGAATTTAACTCCTGGGCGGTTTGACCCGGGCGCGGAAGTCGTTTCAATTCTTCTAACGCACGGTCTATAATTACTTCCGGGCGGCCGAAACACTGCTCCAGTGTTCGCATGATATCTGCTGGATCCTTTGCGGTAAACAGCAGTGCCGATACTACTTCCCTAGCCTCACCGCGTAAACAATTTCTTAACCTTGCCATATTCTCCGTATTTGTGAATCCATATAAACGCGTGGATTCTTTCAGGCTTTGAAAGCTAACCATTCCGCGGCCGAGCCCTTGAAAATAGGCAAGTCCTGCGTCTGCTTCGCGGCGGCGGGCCTGACTCTGATCATATTCTCTAGAGCTTCCGCTAGTCGCTCTATACCCCTCTCTTTCCCTCGCGGAGTAAGCGACCTATCTCTATCCCTATCTCCCTCTAGCCTACGCTGTGGCGCTGGCGTCCTATGTACACCTACATCCCTATGACACGGCGACGATAATCTACGATCCACGTGGCGATGTGGCGATCTATGTATAGGCGATAGAGTGCGGCGTTGGACGCGCGACGGCGACGTAACCCGTACACGGCGATCCACCTGGTTCATTTCTACGCCGACTCCATTGTCCCTCTGTACCGTAGCTACGCGGCGTGGTTGAACATTATTCGCTACCGTCCTCCCCTGGGCATCCTCATCGTGGTCGTAACCGGTTTCCCTATTCGGTAGGGCCTGCTCTATCTCGATGCGGGGCGCGGGCTGAGACGGGCGGTAGGGCGGCTCCCCCCACACAGTCTCCACGTTCTCTAACCACCTATCAACGCGTACCCTATTTTCCACTAACTCGTCTTCGTTTAGACTTTCCCTATGTTTCTTCCTGCAGTTGAGCGACGTCCCTAGCGTATTTCTTCTTGATGAGATCTTCTTTGAGTTGCAATTGCTTCCTTCTAATTGCAGCTAGTTCTTCCGCGGCGTTATATTGGATTTGCTTTAACTTTGCTATCGTGCTAACTGTCGACCGGGCTGAACGAACTGAGCGGACCGACATGGCGCGGGGCGCGGGCCTATGTACAACGTCTGCTACCGGTGCGACGGTACGCACTATCGAACTAGTTTCTGTAGTCGGAAGATCTTCAATTATCGTGGCGAGTGTCTCTGTGCGCGGCGCGGATGTACTAACCTCTCCCAAACGATCGGTCGTAGACACGGACATAGCGGGGCGCGGCGGCACGGGCGCGGGCATAGATGCGGGCGTGAGCGGGGCCTGGGGCGCGGCGGAGGGCGCTTGTGCCAACGCGAGATAATCGGACGGGGATTCGGGTGCTTCTTCGAATATCCGCATTCCTATCGGCGTTTCGTCGTCGTTCCGTGTCTTCTGGCTTCGTGTCTTCCTCATGGTCCCACGTTGCGACCTCCGATCGTCTTCAAAAAGACGCACGTATTGGACACCGTTCCCGCCGCAAGGGCGTTACCAGATGGTCACAGTTTGACACCGTTAGGGAGCAACCACCTGGCCGCGTAAACGCGGTTAAGAAACAAGAAATTGTCTGGAAACAGACAATATGACATGTATAACGTAGGCGTAATAAGAAACAGGGAAGAAATAAGTACCGACGATCTTCTTTCTTCGTCGACGAACTTCTTTCTTCCTTGAAGATCTTCTGTAATGATCTTCTCTCTTCTGTAATTATGTTCTTTCTTCTATAATTACCTTCTTTCTTCTATAATTGCCTTCTTTCTTGTTTCTTCTTACTTCTTTCTTCTTTATTCTGACTTCTTATCCGGCGACGATGGACCAAGAATATAAGGGATCTAAAAGTGGACTGTATTTTACTGAATTAATTGGCTGACTGATACTACGCTAGGGGACTGCTTAAAGAAAAGATGGTACTCTTGACTATGCTGTATTAAACTATTTACAAATGCGGCTTTCACTAATTAACTATATACACAGAGGGGAGTCTTCAATGGAGTCTTGATTCTAAATGATTTTCTTGAGGTTTCTTCTCTTGCTGTTGTCTTCAAGTGCCGCTCCAGAAATGAACAGCTCACAGACCAAAACGCCCTTCTTATATGCCGCAAGAGAGCGTCTTAGCCCGTGAGTAGCGTCGCACGATGATGCCGCGCGTTTATTGGTCGCCGACATCGCGTGATCTGCTGCCGGTGTGCGGGGTGCGCGGGGCGTAACGGGGTATGAAGGGGCGACGGGGCGGCGGGTCCTTCGCTGTCCGCAACAATTTTTATGTGTGTTATTGAAAGCTGGTGCTTCACTTGTGGTTCCATATAAATTGATCATCGATCAAGGTCTGGCCAATAGTTTTGAGTTTTATTCTTAATAATGTATATTGAAGTCGGTTGTACGAAATTTTAATATATTAATTATTTTTATAGCCGATTCAAATTACAAATCTAGTACCGGATTTAGACTCTCGCCTCGCACCTCGCACCTCGCCTCGTACCTCGCCTCGCAGGTCGCGTGTTGTTGCGATGTAACGAGTGCCTGTTTACACTCTCGCGATGCGTTCAGTTTGCCTTTGCGTTGAGCCAGCGACGACGGAAGACGTCGAAATAATAGCGGCGTCAACTCTTCCCTTAATAAGTATTTATCGATGCTTGACCATTTTAAAAAGAAGGAAATTAAAAAAAAAATACGCCGTTGAGGAAGAATATGGTGGATGATATCTATTCGTCGAAACAGAACCTTTTTAGTTTCATAATTTTATATAAATTGCTAGTACCTATTGTGCAAGATTAAATAATATTATTTTATTAAAATGGTAATTTTAAAACAAAAGCAATTCGAATGTTATTATGGAAGGGCGCCGTAAACAAAGTGAAACGAGAGTGCGAGTGTAAACACCACGCTCACCTCACGTCCCTCGCGAGACCCTTTGTCTCGTGACCAAAAAACCGCCTCCGACGCAAGCGCCGCGAGTGGCGAGGCGAGCTGCGAGGCGAGTTGCTAGGCGAGCCACGAGCTAGCGTTTACACTCGAACCTCGTGGCTCGCCTCGCGACTCGCCTCGCCGCTCGCACGAGTGCAAACGGGGGATAACGAGTTCAAGGATTGTAGCGGAGACTATTATGCGTCTAGATTGAATTTTCAAATAATAAAATTATATTTCTTATGTTGACACGAACACTAGACTACACATTTAAACAAATTTACGGATTTTATCGCACATTAACTCATTTTTATATTCCCGTCGATTCGCGCACTTTAACAGCACGTAGGTATAATATCAAATCGCGTATATCGGACCAAACATTAATAAATTTAATCTGAAGGTAGCCGTGGTTAACATTACATTACAGGAACGTCGAACACCACACTCCCCCCACCCGGTGACCATGGGTGTTGTAAAGAGCTCGAAACGTCGGGAATATAAGATAAGATAATAAGATAAGATATTTATTTGTAGAAACATGAGTATACATACAAAGCATGCAGGTTGTTCAGATATATTAAAAGGATCAGTCATGTTTGGCCTTTGTGGCGTACAAATGTATAAATCAGTGAAAATATTACAATAATTGAAAATGAAATATTATTAAAACATTATCTAATTAAACCATTATTAAACTATTTTTAACAATTTTATCAATAAATCTAAATCTAAAGAATAAATTAAATGTCTGTTAATATTATTTACTATGAAGATACAATATATTTTATTTGCTTTATACAGTGCCAATAACAGAATTGCTTGTTACATAAGATTTAAATTTTATTATTCAAAAATTCTAATATGCTATAGTATGCTTTGCCTTCTAAATATAATTTCAACTTATTTTTAAATATACGGGCATTCTGTTCTTTCCAACATTTCGGAAGCTTATTATATATTAAAGGGGCCATGCAAAAAACACTTTTTCGCATCAATGCAGTTTTTGAGCTATGCATACATAGAATAGTATCATCGCGTCTGTTGCGACTAACTACATCTGATAAACGTGGAAATAAGTGCCGATTATATTTAACAAACATGGCAATTTCTAAAATGTATAGACATGGTAATGTCAGTATTTTATATTTTATAAAATAGGGTTTGCAGCTATCAGTTGGCTTTAGTTTAAACATGGTCCTAATACATCGCTTTTGTGCTTTGAAAGGTAATTCTTTGTTAGTCGAATTGCCCCAGAAGATAATCCCGTATCTTAAGTGCGATGAAACTAAACCATGGTACGCTGTAAGCAACGCATTAATGTTAAGCACTTTAACCAATTTATAAAGTGCATATGTCGAGTTACTTATTTTTTTGCTAAGAATTTCTGTGTGTTCTTTCCAATTCAATTTCTTGTCAATCGTCACCCCAAGGAATTTGGCAGTGTTGACTTCTTCAATTATTTTATTATTATATTGGACCTTAAGATTGGTGGGAGTTGATGAACGTTGACTGAAATGCATTACACAAGTTTTATTCAGATTTATTTTTAAGTTATTGTTATTTAACCATTTTATTATTGATATAAGAGAATTATTAACGTCATTATTATAGCTATCCTTATTATTGCATTGAATTGTTATGGTGCTATCATCAGCAAAGAGTGTTACTGGTTGAATAACGGATTTAGGTAAGTCGTTTATGTATAACAAGAATAGTAGGGGGCCTAACACACTTCCCTGTGGTACTCCATATTTAACTACTCGTTCATGAGATTTAAATATTTCTTCATATTTAGTTTTTATATTTATTGAGGCTATTTCAGTGATTTGCTTTCTGTCGTATAAATATGATTGTATTAGTTTTAGCACATTACCACGAAACCCATAGGCCTCGAGTTTAGCCAACAAAATATCGTGTCGGACATAATCGAATGCCTGGGTCATGTCACAAAAAACTGTACAGACAGGGTTGGTTTTACCAACGTTAATTATAACTTTATATAAGAAATCATAGATTGCCATGTTTGTAGTTCGGTTTTCTCTGAATCCTTTTTGCTCGTTAACAAGTATGTTATTTTTTTCAAGGTACTTACTTAATTCCTTGTAGATATATTTTTCATAAATTTTGGAGATAACACTAATAAGCGTAATTGGTCTGTAACATTCCATGGATTCTCTATTCTCTTTTTTAAACATGGGTTTTACGATCGATTTTTTTAAGGCATCTGGAAAAATGCCAGTGCTTATGGTTAAATTAATGAGGTAACTTAAATGTGTACATATTTCTACAGAAACACATTTAAGAATTTTTGTACAAATTCCGTCATGACCCACGCTGTTCGTGTTTTTTAATGTATTTATTATTTTATCTACATCCTGTGGCAGACAAGGGGGCATGAAGAATGATTTTAAGCTATTTGAAATTTGTGAGGTAGCCTTATTTCCTGAGGTTATAACTGGGATAACTTTTTCAATAAAATAATTATTAAAAGCATTGGCTATTTTCTGTGGATCTGTTATAGTCTCGTTATTTAATTTTATTTTTGTAATAGGGTTTCGGGGAGCTTTGTTCTTAGAGTTATTAATTATATTCCAACTGGTTTTGGACTTGTTGTTTGATGTTTTAATTTTATAAATATTTTGTGCATATTGTGTTAGGTGGATAATTTTTTTAAATAGTTTAGAGTACGTGGTAAGTTTTGTTTTATTTGCCTCGTTAGGGTTTCGTCTATATTGCCACAGAAGATGTCGTTTCTTTTTGCTGCATATTTTGACGCCGCGTGATACCCACTTAGTATTTTTTGTAGTATGTATGGTTATAGTTTTATTAGGAAAGCATAAATTGTAAAAAAGAGAAAATGTCTCCATGAAAGCATTATAAGCTATGTTGGGATCACTTGTTTGATATATTTTCGAAAAAGATAAACTACGTAAACAACTTTTAAATTTTGTAACATACTCTTTGTTGTAATTACGGCTATTCATACGCCAGTATTTAATAAAGCAAGACTCTTGAACGGGTAACTTTATTAATTGCGCTGTGTGGTCTGACAATGCGAATTCTAATATTTGTATCTTACAGGACTTTTTACAGTTATGTGCAATATTGTCTATGCATGTTTGACTTTTTAGTCTAGTGGGCTGATTTATAGATAATTTTAAATTGTGATTTAACAGTATGCATTCAAAATCTATGGTTTGATAATTTCTTTTTAAGACATCTACATTGAAATCCCCTGCTATGACAATATTATTTAAGGATTTGTTATCAAGTTCTTGCAAGAGTACGTGTAATTTTTCCATGCAAACATTAAAGTTAGTATTTTTTGGAACTCTGTAAATACAAACAATAACAATCCTATAGCTAATTAATTCGATAGCACAGCACTCGAAGACACCAGTTTCTGATATTTTAGCAATTTGTTTTAATTCCTTATACTGGTGGCCACTTCTTACTAATATGCACGCTCCTCCTCGTTTGCTTTCCTTTCGGGAGTAACATGCCGCAAGCTGATAATTGGGTATAGTTAAATATCTTTCATAGCCCTCTTGAATAAAATGTTCTGTAATACATAAGATGTCCACACATGATCCTCCTTCGGCCAGCTCTTCTAGGCACACTGTGATTGAGTCCGATTTTGTTAGCAATCCGGCAATATTTTGGTGCATTATGTGTATACATTTAGTAACGAAAAAAATTTGCTATATTCTCATTATATGTGCTATTTTCGGTGCCATCCGCCAAAACATTCACAACGTTTTTTCTATGTTTTAAAATTTCGTTAATGCGTAAATAATCTATGCTATCAATTAATCCTTTAAGATCTTCGAGAATTGTCCTCAACGCAGTATTATTTATTGTGCCCGTTTTTTTATCGAACATACTAAAGTCGCATTTTAGGTTCATATTGGAGTCCAAATAGTAAGCATGTTTATGAGTCAATAAGTCTAAGTAGAGTAAATTGTTAAATGTTTCGATTCTGCAGTTGTAAAATATGTTATGTGTTCTATATGTGTACGTAGGAAGGCATATAATTATGTTTGTATGCTTAATTTTTTTGAGAACATCTCGAATGTAGATAATCATTTTGAGGTAGTCATTCGTTGCTTTAAAGTCTTCTTGTCCTATTATTATTATACAGTAATCATCAAAGGTGAAATCAACTAATTTTGAGTCAATTCCTTTAAGAAGCTGTTCTACTCCCGCTCTCGGTGTTAGGTAATGACATATTTCATCTTTGTCGTTTAATAATACATTTTGTGCAATACTAAGGACCTTATTGTTCTGATCTGCACTAAGTATACATAATTTTTTCCTTTTACGTGTTCGTTGAGGTATTGTCTCATTCTTATTGATATTTTGTATACTTATTTTATTAAACTTTTCTTTGTCTATTATATCTTTTCGTTTGTCTTTTGTTTCAATATCCTGTTTTTCGATTTCTAAAGGATCAGTTTGTGTCTGTTTGGTTTCACAAGTAGTTTGATGTTTCTTCTTTGGTGTAGTTTGATTTGTTTTTATCTTAGCCGGACTATTTGTTGCGACTTTTTTGTACAACTGGTTTTTTTTGACCAAATCTTCATTTAAACGTTTGAGTTTACTATTTTCTAGACTTAATAATTCAACCTCCTTATGAGCGCTATTTAATTGTGATTGAAGATTTTGGATTTCCTCCTTTAATTTTTCTACTTGATTGTCGTCTTCGTCTTCTGAAATGTCTGGCATACTACTGGTGGTGCACTCTAGTGTCCGTGAAATGATGTCACAGTCGATGTCGTCGGGAGAAGGTTCCGAATATGTTCGAACTCGACTACGACGAAATGTTATATTTTCAAGGGAATCCATAATAATTTATACTAAAATTTTACAAGATTAACTAATTCTTTTTAATTGAGTTTTTGAAAAATGTTACCATAACCTTACAGTCATTTTATCGTTGCGTATTTTCGTGTATTTTGCGACCATTATGCAAATCAAATAATGATTCGAACTTTTTGCAATGGCGCTGTTTTAGGAATTTAAATTAACAGGTGATTTCTTTTTTGCCACACTGATTGAAGAATAGTCAAACTGAATGGTTCACTGTACTATCTTTCTGGTTGATAATTGTCTTTACTTGCACAAATTTACATTCAATGTAAACAAAAAATGCGTCTTAACGCTTGTTTTTTTAATATTATTTCCTCTTTTAAACTATTTTTATAATTAGTTATAAAATGATATTTTAATAATTTTAAAATAAGTTAATATAAAAATGATATCATCATCAATGTAGTCGAAGTGAATTAAATACGCATTATTAAGGATAACTCAAAAACTAGGTACTGGTCACATCTTGGTCAAATTTATATAGGACCACAGCAGAGAAGCATCGGCCACCAAGCAAGAAAAACAAAATCATCAAATTTGTTTCACCTAGACAAAAGTTCCGAGGTAACATAAAAAATACAGTCGAATTGAGTACCTCCTTCTTTTTTAAAGTCGGTTAAGAACTAAAACCACACGGGTTGATCATGACCTGTGATAATCCTAGTGAGAATTAAAAATACTAGGTCGTAGTCGTGAAATTCAATCCATGGTGATGAAAGTTTCTCGAGTGGTCATCTCGTACTGGAGGCGTTGTGTTTTGCGACCTCCACTAGATCTAGTGACGATCTGATGAAATACGCAGGCAGTCGATGTATGCAGGTGGCTCAGGACCGTGCTTTGTGGCAATCTATGCTTGAGGCCTACGCTCAGCTGTGGAGTTGTGGTATGGCTGTAGTAGTAGGGTTAGTCATGGTGAAAAGTACATACATACACACATACATACATACCAACATACATTTTTAGATAGGTATTTACATTTATCTTCAATTAAGAATGACAATGCAGATGCGTTGTCGCCCCTGAGGACTGAGATGGAATGTCTCGAAGGCCTCAGATTCTCTCTAATACACAAGGTACATTTGCTAATAAAAGCGTGAAAACAGTGAAGGCCTATTTCCGGCAGCGAAACGTTTTTACTATATTTTTTAATTTACACATTTAGTTGTTTAACATAATTTTATATTGTAGATTAATGTTAAGAAAAGTCCCGCTGCGCTGCGTTTCTTGCTGATTCTTCCCAGGCCAGAGTTCTTTTCCGAAGTAATCTTTTAATTTATATTGAATAATTTCTTTATACAGCATTTAAAAATTATTCTATTCTAATGGTAAAGCCTTACATTCATGGAAGGTATCCTCAATTGGGCACAAGCTCCAACCTTGGCCATACGAATGCGCGCCATATTTTCTTGTCCATCAATATTTTTATAGGGTTTTAATATTATCTTTCTAACGCTAGATGGCGTAAGCCGTTGAGCTTTAGTTAATTTGGTCTCTGTGCTCTCGTTGCCATATTTTCTCGGTTTTAAAACGTTTCCCCTATGTGACTGACAAACGTTACGACATATATAATTGTTACCAAAAGACCAGATTGACTTTTGATGCGTTAGACTTCCTGTAAAGAGAATTAATAATTTTGAACGTTTTTCAACTTTTCGGAAAGATGACGCTAATGTGATACGAATTACGAATTTTCCCCATTTCGAAACCCCCCATCCCAGCCTACAAAATAATGATATTTATAATTTAAAAAATACTAGTCGACGTATTTTTAATAGCACATTACGATTATACTTGTATTTGTAATTGCACACTCTCCAATTTTTTATAAAAAGTCAAAAAGTAAATTATGGTTTTTACTAGTACTGCAATATCGATATCTCCGTAAATAAAGTTTTTATTGCACATATCTCGATTGTAATTGCACAATAACGTATCGTTATTACACATACTTATTTAGTTACAATAATTAATAATTAAGTAAAACTGACAGTCGCCGCCAATATGCACTATACGCAGCAGACGACGGGCATAGTGCATACCATCAATGAAAACGGGCCATAAGTCGTTCTGGTTTTTAACCACAACACAACACGTTTCAGTCCATTTTAGAATATTTGATTTTAAGGAAATGAAAAGCAGTAGGTATGTATTATTTTTTGTTATTTCATATTTATTATAATAACAAGTATACTTATGCCAGGCTTTTTTTCAATTATTTGCATTTGGTTTATTAATTTTTAATATTATAAAAAGATACATTAATTCTTACATTTTACTCACAAATCAACTTCCCCGGCAAGTAATTTGTCAAATATTTCATCTCGATTCAAAGTGGCGAGCTCTGGTGGCGACGCTTTCATTGTTGTAATTTAATTTTATTGTTCTTCAGTTTATAAAGAACTCTTTGGCGTTGTCCCATCTCATTACAGTTCATCAAAATTCCACTACTAAACATAGGCCACTGCCAAATATCCCCACCAACATTTGCAATAGTTGGCACACTTGGCAGGCTGGTTTGGACCTGCGGTTTGGACACTGCAGTTTTTTTTATTCTTATGAGCTCTTATCAGGACGATGATGCTTACCATCTCTTGTTTAGTTTCTCTTTGTCGCCTCTTTAGATACACATGGGAGGATGTGGAATCTCCTACGATGCCTCTACACGGCGGTATTTTAGTTAGTAATTAGTATGTTAATCTTTATATATAAAAATCAATTGTTATCGTTTAGTCTCGCTAAAATTCAAAAACAGTTCGATTTTGATGAAATTTATTGTGTGCGTTTAAGTGGGTCTCAGTTGGATTAGATTCACAACTGGGTCCGTTAGGTGGCGCTGTTACTGATATCCAGAAATCAACGGCGCGAAGCGCGGGCGAATCGCTAGTTTCTCGTATTTATACGAATACTTGTCATTAAATATAACTAATTTTAAGGATTTTATTTCCTTTAATTTAACATATTTTAAATTTACGACGTTTAGGTTGATTCAGGGGGGAAAGCTGAACTGTTTGACCCCCGATATTATAGCTAGGCCGGACTACCTTCAGCTTTTGCTAGCTATTCGAAACCCAAATGCCGTAACATTATACGCGAGCAAAGTGGTACGATTTTTATCGGAACCGATGGTCATTATCATCACCATCATTACTGCCTCATAATCCATCAACCCATCCAAGTCCAATCCCTCATAAATTATTCATAGTGGGAAGGAATATTTGCCATAATATCTGCCGGTACGCAAGCGCAGTTTTTTGTTGTTTTGAACGAAGATGCTGCCATCAATCCTCTCGACTCCGATCCCGATCAGATGCTGCTGCTGTTTCGTATGGTGAGTGGAGATATCCAGAGACCCTTTTTACTGATATGTTTTACTGGTATGGAATGCCTCGTGCATTCTTTCTTAGTTCTCAGGCGTGACAATGCATCTCTATTTTGATTATTAAACCAAGAAAGATTGAAGAAGAATTTTTATGGGCCATAGCTGTAGCATCCACTTACCATCAGGTGGACTGTGTGCTCGTTTGTTAGCTTTATTCAATGACTCAAAATATTTTTATAAAGCTATTTAGTATAACTTACGCGGAATCTGTAAACATTTCATTAGATGTTCACTTGTAACTATTTTCATTATAGTAGTCAGGAAGTATACGTTTTATTCTCTTTCTTCTGAAGAGGAAACCTTAGATCACAAATTATAAACTTGTATGTACAAGACTTGGATTATTATACGAAAATATTATAACGTGTTAATGTCATGTGTTTATTTTTTTACAACTATTTCTGACATTTTAACAGCCAGTTGCTTTTTATTTTTATAAAGAAATTAATAAAAAAAAAACCTTTTTTATGGCAAATGGGAAAAGAGATAAAAACATTGGCAATAGTCGTTTCCGCTGATTTCATAAATTGAGGAGATCAAAGAGTATAATAATATAATCAATAAGTATATTTTAGGGGAGATTATCAATATATATTTTACGTGGTAGAGCCATGCTGCAGTTATATTAGTAGTATAGTTGTAGCAAAAATGGGTCGGCCCAACCGGGGGTGGAGCACGCTCTCACAGAATACCAACGTAAAATAGCAACTTAACACTGCTGTGTTTCGTATGGTGAGTGTAGAGAACCGGAGACTTTTTACTGGAAAAGAGGCATTCCATCATTCAGCATTGTCTTAACGGGTGAGACAACGCAACTGCATTTTGATTCTTTATTGAGGATAAATGTAGATGTCTATCGGTCACAGCAACCACTTACCATCAGGTGGCCTACGTACTCGCTTGTCACCCTATCTTATAAAAAGAATTTTAATTTTAATGTAACATTTATATTACAAGTAATGTCCGAAGTTTCTGAACGAAGGTCTGACGCGCCGTTATAGATGTTTCACATCAAAAAAAGTACATAAGATTTCTTTTTAGAATAAGTTTCAAAAGTAAAACAGACTGAAATTTTCTATGCACTTCAGTTGAAAATATTATCAGTAAATACATACCTACACATATTTGATTAAATCTATGGATGTTGGACTATTAGGTAGTATTAGTTTAGTAAGACGGCGTGGCACTGGGGCCCGCGGGTTCGAATCCCACACGGTCTACAAATATCTGCTACAGTGTCTACATTGTTCCGGGTCTGGATGTTAGCCCTTGTGAAATTTATGTATGTAAGCTGCTCCCACGACACAGGATAAACTTCTTGCGTGGGCGTAATGTTTTTTAAATAAAAATAAAGAAAATCATAACATTACTTTATTTACTGTTCCGAGTGTGTACCCGATGAAGATCGTAGCTAGAAGACCTTGATTGAATTTATATGGGACCACATGGGAAGCACCAGCTTTCAAATAAAAAAAGAATCATCGGAATAAGTTGACCTAGAAAAAAGTTATGAGGTAACACACATAAAAAATATATAGTCGAATTGAGTACCTCCTTTTTGAAATCGGCAGAAATCACAATGTAATCAAATATACAAGCCGACTCAACACGAGGCATGACGTGGGTTTACATAAAACGTGGGGCAAAGGGTTAATTGTTCCTACACGCGGCGGATCCCACGCTAGGGACATCAGCTCGATGCGACGACTGGCACCAACGTTGTGAGGGGATTCAACAGTTCAAATAATAATGATCTACATTAAGTAATTTATATATAAGCCCTAGTAGGAAGACCCCAGTCAGTACTAATGAGAATTTCAGGTTGATAAACCGTCATGGAAGATTCCACACACCCTTCCACTGATTGTACTATTAAAGTCCACTGAACGTAGGCCTCCCCCATAGATTGCTTCATAGGGGGATATTTGCCATAGTTGCCGCAGTTTTTTTTTATAGGATAGGGTGACAAACGAGCACACAGTCCACCTGATGGTAAGTTGTTGCTGCAGCCCATAGACATCTACATCTATCCCCGTTTGCGAATCAATATGCAGATGCGTTGTCACCCGTGAGGACTAAAATGGAATGCCTCATTTCCAGTAAAAAGGGCCTCCGGCCACATGCGCTCACCGAGCGAAACGCAGAGGTAAACCTCTACTTCACGCTGGTATTCTGTGAGGTCGTGGTACCACCCCGGTTCGAGCCGGCCCATCCGTGCGACTGCAAAAGCTGCCGCGTGGCTCTACCACTGTTAAAAGTTTTTAATTTTTAGTCGTTATTAGGAAGATGTCGCTGACCATCTCCTGATTTGTTTCCTTTTGTTTCCTCTTACGACACCCACGGGATGATATGGGGTGGTGGATATTCTTACACCGCCACTACACGGTAAGTCCACTGATTATATTAAGCTGTAATATCTCGGGTCATCCGTAAGATCGCAAGAAAGTTATCTGCTTATTCAATTATTATGCTCAATGATTCTACCATCAGAAAAAATTAACGAGGAAAGAGTGACAAAGCAAATTTATGCTGCTGAAGCTGAAGTCAGGGTCAGAGTCGGCAAGCGACTGCATAGACTATAGACGAAAGGTTATCGACCAAATTGGCAATATAATAAAGGTGGGCAAGAGTCAGGGCAGAGAGTCTTTAACCGAAGAGCATGTATGCGTAGATATATAGATGCAAAAGAAACGAGATAGGTATTTGTATCAGAGTCAGGAAGGGGCGCCCTAGACGAAAGTTTATCGACCGAATTGGCGATATATTGAAAATGGGCCAGATTAGGAGTACCCTTAACCGACGAGCGTGTATGTGTAGATATATGGATGTAAAGGAGGCGGCAGAAGTATCTCAGGATGCCAAATGGAAGACCTTATGGTCTCTGCCTACCCCTCTGGGTGACAGGCTTGATGTTCCTCCAAACGCACTGATTATCCTCTATACATGAAGTACATACATAAATTGCGTAAGGAAAAACATCTCGATTCGAAGCAATTACTGGTTGGACGTACACATACTTGTTCCGTGCGGGATCGGAACCCGTTGCATCTCGTGGCTACTGCGCTATCGGTTCAGTTTCATACGTGGTAGAGCCATGCTGCAGCTATATTAGTAGTATAGTTGTATCACGATTGGGTCGGCTCGATCATGGAAGGACCACGCTCCCGCAGAATGCCAGCGTAAAATGGCAGCTTAACACTGCTGTGTTTCGTATGGTGAGTGTAGAGAACCGGAGAGTCTTTTTACTGGAAAAGACGCATTCCATCTTAGTCCTCATTAGTGACAACGCATCTGCATTTTGATTCTTTATTGAGGATAGATGTAGATGTCTATGGGTCACAGCAACCACTTACCATCAGGTTGACTGTGTGCTCGTTTGTCACCCTTATCCTATAAAAAAAGTAACCGGTTAATGAGGGCTAATAATCTTCCACTCACCAGATGTCGCTAGTAGCGACTGAGGTAAAGTTTTTTGTTACACAGTATCAATGAATTGAGAAATTAGTTTTAAATAATACTTTATCATTATCTAGAATATTATATTAATACACAACACAATGCGTCAGTGGTTTGATTTTTAATTTTTTGCACTTTATAACTCTTTAAAAAAATCGGCTTTTAGTTATATTTTATAGTTTGGTTTATTCATTTGTAATGTAATTAATATAAAATATAACTAATAATAAAGAAAGAAACCTTACAAAAAATTACATTTTCCTAAGAAATTATCGTCCCCGCTATGAAATCTGTCAAATATTTTACCTCAGTGTAAAATATTTGCCCTGGTGGCAGAAAAAGTCGTGGATGCCCTCATTATAATGCGCTAAAATGTATAATTTTATTTATACGCATAATAGCAAATAGCAGAGTTTGCATTGCGTTGTTCCGGTCTGGAGTTAAAGAGAGCCAGTGTAATAACAGGCATGTGACGCATAAGAATTCATTCCTCAGAGGTAAAACGCACCTGCAGCCTTGTTTGTTTGAAGTTGGTTGTAGGGGTCCATGCGCTGCATCCGCTGCTTACCGTCAGGTGGACTGCATGTTCGATGACATATAAATTTTATTTAAAAGAAACTTGTTATTTTTTTTTTCAATTCCCATTCATGAAATGTGGGACGGACACAGAAGTCGATGACACGCCTATTGTGCCATCAGCCATGTGTAAAAATAATTATCTTTCTTATGCTTTTTTCTCTTGGTTAGACCTAATTAAGTTTAGTTGACATCAAATATCAGTTACAAAAAAAAAGGATACTTGTTTTTAGTGGGTAACTACGTGTTTTTCTACGTGTTTTCTTTGAAATTGAGAGTAAGTGACTTTTTTATGCAGAGATTACAAACGTTTTGTAAATTTTTTTGTTTTATAAAAATATCATTTATATACTGGGTGGCGAATTGGTTATCACGTTAAATAGCACAGCACTTAATACAAGTTGATATATGTCTGTTAAAATAATAAAATAAACAATAATAAAAGAAAATAAAAAATGCATTTTTCAAACAAAAGAAATAGCGTAAAAAATTGACAAGAAACAAATCAGCCTTGATAATATATAGGTTACTGACCTGAAGTGACTTACAAAACGTCGCACGCGCCAGAAACATAATAATTTCGACACCCGGTCCCATTTCTTGTCACTTCACGCATAGAGAATTATGCCTTAACTTCATTATTTTAAGTAAATTTTTCGCTTGAATTTGTTTTCACACACCCGCAGCGCGTGGTCCCTTTGTTTTTAATTTTGCGCATAAAATTATGCCTTAAATTGTTAGCCGTAAGTACACTTTTTGTTTGATTTTTTTCTTTATTTGAGTAGTTCGGATTGATAACCTTTAAAGTACCTATCTTCGCCTTCAAATGGTATGGGTCTTTGACCTTCTAGAATTCATCAGGTGATATCTGTATGCATTTACATGATGTTATATAATATTAAAACGAAAAAATGCTACCGCGACTAATGTATTAATTGTTATATTTTTTTTGTGTATGTTTAAGGAAATTTATGTAGCATTGTTACTTATCAAACTATTTTACCACAACATGATTGAAAACCCACAAAGTAAAAAAAGTACCATGTACAAGTTAAAAAAAGGTTGTCAACCCCTAAAAATTTCAAATTTTCAAAATATCCAGAAACGAAATTTTTCTTATATCTATGACGAAACCGCAGGCATTAACTACTTGCAAAATAATGAATATTATGTTCTGGATAAATTTTCCAAAAACGCAATTTGAGCGAGTTATAACGATTTCTAAAAAGACACAACTCGTGTGTCATACACACAAAAGTAATTGATGGCACGCCTGGCGTGCCATCCACACAACCGGTTAAATTCAATATAATAATTTTAAGAAATGAAATAAGATTTTATTTTTATTAAATCTGCTAAAGGAAACCTGTTTCCTAAAGGAAACGGTAGCAGATTACAGGTAGTTTCTTTTGCAGTTTCTTTTTCGGCTTTAGCCGACAGTTTCGAAGACACTGCAAAAGAAACTACGCATGTAGATATCATCTTTTAAATGCCATTTGACTCTTTTTAATCTGTCCTCGAGATTTTTAGGTCTTTCTCATAGATAATTTTGGAGATATGGTGGGGATAGTAATATAGCATTTCAGAATAAATGGATAAATGAAGTTAAACGTAAAATTCAAATACGATCGAACTCAAAACAAATGAACTTTCTCTCCAAAATGGCGCTTTACCACTATGTAAAACAATAGTTAAGAATTTTAGGGTGTTTAATTTTAGTTTAATTCTACGTGCAGTTTTCGCGTTAATTATAAGAAATCGTTAGTAGTGAAAGTACTGTTTATTATAATGATTTCTTATATTTACACTAAATCAAATCCAGGGAATCTCACACTACAATCAGTCTCGAATGGGGCGATGCCAATCTTGTGAAATTCAACTCTTCACTGCAAAAAGGAGCCAGATCACCTTGGCTCCTTCTTTCCGAAATGTATCACTGGAATACACCGACCGCCTTCAGTTGTTAGGGGTTGAAATATCCTCAAATTTTAACTTGGGCGGTTCATTGAAGCTAGGAGTCCTTACAAAAGTGCGGCGATACTTTACGCCGGGACAGCTGCTTACTTTATATAAAGCGCAAGTCCGGTCGAGCATGGAGTATTGCTGCCATATATGAGCTGGTGCTGCAGAATGCCCCCTAGCAGCTTTGGACTCAATGGAAAGGCGTCCTAAGAGGATATTTAGTGACTCGAATTTGGTTAAAACCAATCTTCATCATTACAGCCCTTTATAAGTCCACTGTTGGACATAGGCCTCCCCCAAGGAATGCCACAAAACACGGTCCTGAGCCACGTGCATCCATCGACGTCCTGCATGTCTTACCAGGTCGTCACTCCATCTAGTGGGGGGTCGCCCTACACTTCGCCTACCGGTACGAGGCTACCACTTGAGACTATTTCTTCCCCATCGGTTGTCGGTTCTTCGAGCTATATGGCCGGCCCATTGTCACTTCAGCTTACTAATCCATTGGGCTACGTCGGTTACTCTGGTTCTACTGCGAATATCCTCATTTCTAAGTTTATCACGCAGAGAATCCCCGAGCATGGCCCTTTCCATAGCTCGCTGAGCGACCTTGAGCTTCCTTATACGGCCAGCAGTGAAGGACCACGTCTCAGATCCGTAAGTCGTCACTGGCAACACGCACTGGTTGTACAAAACCAATCTTAGCAGCCTCGAACACAGGTGCAAAGTAGCCAGCTATTCGGTTTTCTACAGGATGCATTTCGGAGAGTGTGTGCAGGAATTACGTAATTTAATTCCTCCCTCTCCCTTCCACCATCGGATAACCAGGCGTTCGTTTATTCGTTGTTGACTCACCACACATTCGAACCCAACGGTTTGCTAGATCGTTCATCATGCGTACAGCAAAGGAGTGGAATAAGTTGCCAGCATCTGCCTTTCCGTCCGATTACAATGTGGATATCTTCAAGACAAGAGTGAATAGGCTTTTGTTAAGTCAGAGCGCTTCACCATCTTAGGCTACACCACCACTTACCATCAGGTGGGGTTGTAGTTAAGCGCTGGCTTAGAATAATATTAAAAAAAATGAATAAAATTTATTTTACGGATTTTATCGCGTTTATTTTAAACTTGCAACTACCTACCTCTTGCAATGGTGTGCTCAAGGTAATTTATAAAATTAAATCCAAATTTTATAAATTATAGGACTCCAACCTGATAGTAACACAAAGCAATTTTTTTTAATGAAGTACTAATGTTATTTATTGTCAATAGCCTCGCAAATCATTTTAGGTAGAAATTAATCTTCTTTCACGAGGATTTAAGGTTCTCAGGATCTCAGACAGGGTGCTGTAAAGTAATCAAAACGTCGGGAATTAAAATAAGTGAGAATAAATTAAAATAAACGCGATAAAATCCGTAACATTCGTTGTATTCAATTTTTAACAGTCAAATCAAAACACATGGGGCCTTTTTAACATCCGATGCAAAAAGAAGGGTGTTATAAGTTTGACCGCTATGTGTGTCTGTCTATCTATGCCTGTCTGTAGCACCGTAGCTCTTAAACGGGAGAACCGATTTGGTTGTGGTTTTGTTTTTATTTAAAAGCAGGTTTTCTGACATGTTTTATTAAAATCGGTCCAGCCGTTTGGAGATCACCAGCTCTTTTTGTTTCGAGTTTTTTTTTTATTTCAATTTAAGTTATTTAGCTTGGTGATTCACTTCCGGCATAGACAAGATGGCCGCTCCTCTTACGATGTACCACGGGACTCTTGTATAGTACCTAGTAGTTTTACAGTAATATGTAATCCTAATGTTGAATGTTTATAATCTGTCATTTTTCTTTTGTCTTATAAACTCATTCTTATGGATTTTTAAGGACAGCTTCGAATCATTACCTATGTATGTGTAATGGCGCATCAGTTTTTAAATGAACACGCCATAATTTCGTTCGGTAGTTATCGGATAGGTATTCAAAGAGCGGTGAAGGTTTCAAAGATTACGAAAACCATTGAGATGCAATGCATGTTTTTTTTTTTATAAAAGCACTTTAGGTTTATTTCGAGCACGGTGACCATTTCATAATACTTTCGGAATTCGTCAACTCTCAGAACATAACTAAAGTAACAGCCCATACACGTTTAGCTGTTTCAGTGCGTGCTGGCTGACTTTACAAGCCGTCAATATATTTTATTTTTAAGACTTGCAGATTTCTTTTCGATATTTTCCTGCAACGCCGAGCAGCGAGTAAAATTTGTTATTAATTAAAGCTTAGATTGTGCATTCTAAAAGGCGACGATCATCAGTGCATTTAGATAGACGGATAAAACACTAATTGTGCTTTATTTTTGGCAAAATATTATCGAACAGGTGGTTTTAACTCCGAATTAAATATAAAACATGCGAACTTCACACCATCTTCCACATTTTTTTAATATTCCAATACTATAAATAATTAATAGAAATATGAAGTCTCTACACCATACGCTGTGCGGATTACTTGGTCGTTCATAACGTGTTCCATCCGCGTCACTGTAAGCGTCAATTATAGCGCCACACGGCGCCATATTGGCTTCGCGAGGTTCTTTATCACACTCGATTGTATTATGATTTTGTTTAGTTTTTCATAACAATGGCGAAAGTTTGCTAGAAAAGAGAATCGACATGAAATTTCAAAGCGTTCAGTTCTAGTTGTGTTATCTTTTCCATAAGTCATTAATCAATGTGTGTATTAATTGTTTTCATTAATTGCTTCCACTAAAGAATTATTATAAAATGTAAATGCTAGTTGACTCGTTCATTAAGACGGCTCTCTTTCCGAACAGGTATATGAAACTCCCAAATGATCATGTCAGCTAACTCACTTGTTAAATCATAAGAGGGTCTATCTGTGTGTCAAATTTAATTGAAATTCATTAATCCATACTTCTTAAAGACGTTAATCTTGAAGATGTGAAAATTAAATTAATTTGGAAATTACAAAAATAAATCTCAAGGACAAGGCAGTTTTTTTTAATAGAATAAAGGTGAAAAACGAGTACACAGTCCACCTGATGGAAAGTGGATGCTGTGGCCAAAGACATTTACATTTATCCTCTATTAAGAATCAAAATGCAGATGCGTTGACAAACTGAAGATTAAATGTCTCGTGTCAGTAAAAATAAAAAGGGTATCCGATTCTCTCTACTCGCCATACCTAACACAGCAGCATTAAGCTGCTATTTTACGCTGATATTTGGCCGGTATGGTGGATAAGAAATAATAAGCCCCTCTGTTAAAGTTAAAGTTAACCTCTATTAATGCGAATACATATTATAGACAAACGCTGGGAAAATTTTCTAGAATTTTGCAAAGACATTTTGTCCCACTCACGTGTAATAGTTGTTTAGATCAGGCAAGTAGGCCGTTCTTTTGATGATGAAATCGAGGAAATTGTCATTGTACCTATGTTGAATAGGCCCTATGAGCTAAAGCAGTCTTTTTGAATTATCTATTGACTATTATTGAAACGATATCCGAGGTAGATTCAAAACTAGACGAGTTTGACTAGTGGCCAATATTGAACTCAAAACCTGTTTTCGCTTTTTGGTGAAGAAGAATAAAATAACTTCAGGATGATTCGAAGTTTGGATCAGACGGCCTCGTTTTCCTGGTGGTTGTAAGCGCCACTGCTGACTGTGTAGTCTCGTGTTCGAATCTCGGATCGTGCCCAAATCAGTGAATGTGCTTTTCAATCAAGAAATTTTCAGTAGCAGCCTGCGGAAAGGAATTTGGCAGTGTTTTACTCTGGGGCCTCAAAAAGCACGCAAAGCCGTTGGTCTTTCGCCTGTCTCCTTCCGGTCGTGTTAGATTACCGACCGGGAATAGAGAGTGCACCTGTGCTTGAGACTTTTCATTCAATCTCTAGCTTTCTAATAATTTAGTAAGATCGTGTGTGTTTAAAATTTATGTATTTATGTAAACATGATGCCATTGTCCCTAAAATTAATAAAAAGTATAACTTAAGCATGAAAAGGACCTTACAAATACGAGTATTTGCCTTCCAAATCCAAACCGAACACAATAAAACACCTAACACAGAGCACGTAAAACGCTAATGACACTTCATTAACTATTCAACACGCATTGTTATACTCTTTGAGAACGGTTCTCAAACTTTATAATCAGTAGTTCATAATTAAAATTTACTTTACTTACTTATCTTCACGCACAATCCCTGACGGGGTAGCCAGAGAGACATTTTTAACAGTGGTAGAGCCAGGCGGCAGCTTTTGCTGTCGCACGGATGGGCCGGCTCGAACCGGGGTGGTACCACGACCTCACAGAATACCAGCGTGAAGTAGAGGTTTACCTCTGCGTTTCGCTTGGTGAGTGCAGTTGGCCGGAGGCCCTTTTTACTGGAAATGAGGCATTCCATCTTAGTCCTCACGGGTGACAACACATCTGCATTTTGATTCGCAAACGAGGATAGATGTAGATGTCTATGGGCCGCAGCAACCACTTACCATCAGGTGGACTGTGTGCTCGTTTGTCACCCTTATCCTATAAAAAAAAGAGAGAACAGATCGCCAAGTGTCACGATCCTTACATAACTCTTTCGCTTCTTTCTGAGTCATTATCTTCTTCATACATGCACGTCTAGGTATCCAAGTACTCTTGACCCTCCCCTCTTCGAGCAGTTTGCTCACATGGTCTTCGAAAGTTAGTCTCGGTCTACCTCGACACCTTTTAATATTAACTTTCGCGCTATATATTTTCTTCACCATTCGGTCTTCACTCATTCGATCAACGTGCCCAAACCATCAAAGTACGCCCCTATCAATTTTTGTGATAAGGTCATCCTTCAAACCAGCCATATTGCGAATCTCTTCGTTTCACTTCCGGTCGGCCATGGTAACGCCGCACATTTTACGAAGAGATCGCATCTCCACTGCATTCAACTTGCTTTTATGCTTCTTCTGTCATACCCAGGTTTCGCTGCCATATAACAAAGTCGGTACCAACACTGCGTTATGTATTGCAAGGCGTGCACTCTTCACTACGCCTTGCCTTTTAACTAACGCAGTCAGTGCACCATTGACTTTGTTCCCGGCAGCGACACGCCTGTCCACATCTAAATCACATCTTCCATCCCGGCTAAAAGCACTCCCCAAGTGTACAATTTCATTTACCTGTTCTAGACATTCCTGATTTACCCATATTTCACACTTCGTTCTCTCTTCATCTCTTTCAAATACCAGAACCTTAGTTTTATTAGCATTCAAACGGAGACCTTTAATTTCACATTCCTCTTTCATACACGTGACTAATGCCTGCAGTTCTGCCTCTGATGGTGCAATAAGCACTGCATCATCAGCGTACAGCAGACAATTTACTTTAATGTCACCCAATTTCACACCCAAACAGCTATCTTTCAGCTTCTGTAAACAGCTGTCGAGATACAGTATGAACAGCCAGGAAGACATGACACAACCCTGTTTTACGCCCGTTTGGACGCTAAACATGGATGACAGGTCATGCCCTACCGTACTATACACAGGCTTTACAGTCACAGTAAAGTGACTGCACAGCTCTTAGCAATCTGTCCGATTTCTCTTGCATCCTACGCGTCAAAACCTTCGAGTAAACTTTACTTGCTAAACTGGACAAGCTGATCGCCCGATAGCACCCGCAGTCAAAATGTGAACCTTTACCTTTATATAAAGGCACAATGACTACGGATCGCCAATCATCCGGGACATCCCCTGTCCGCCAGCACAAATTGGACAGCAGATGAAAGCTGTCCCAGACGCGAGGCCCACCATACTTGACCATTTCAGCAGTAACTCTGTCTAGTCCCGCAGCCTTACCACATTTCAAACTTCGAATCGCACGTTCAATCTCTTTCATAATGATGACCTCAGTGTCATCGAGGTCTGGGTCTGGCGTACCAGTCACGGCATCACCCGCGGATCCCTCACTAAGATCATCACACGCATACATTTCTCTATAAAATTCGCTCCATCGCTGCATGACATCCGATTTTTCTGAGAGGACGCATTATTACATTATTATCATTCTCGAAAGCACTTTGTTCATTCTTAAGGCCGTCGCACAACTTCGGGTCCTTCCAACCTCTTTCCAGAAGAGTTTGGAGTTCTCCTTAAAGTTGTGCGACAACCTTTCGTCCGCTTCCATTCTACACCTTTCACGCACTTCCTCAATCAATACTTTCTGCAGCTTATATTTTTCTTTCATCTTCTCTCTCATATCCTTATCTTTACTAGAGGCTAAGTAGTCAAACCATGCTTTCTTCTTCTTCTTTACAGCTTCTTTCACTTCATCATTCCACCATGCATCTCTTCTTTTACTACTACCTCTTTTTATTGTTCCACACACTTCTTCCGCTGCACTACCATTCCATCCCTAAGGTTCTGCCATGTTCTTTCCACACATTCTTTTCTGCCATCGATGGTGTCAAGCTTTTCGGCTACACTCGCATGATATTTGTCCCTAGTATCCGCTTCCTGAAGCTTCCAGCTTCGGATGCGACAGACCGACTGTGGTTCTGTTACTGCCGTCCGGTAGTGCCAACCCACGAACAGACCCCTAAATCTAGTAATCACTAGATAGTGGTCCGTTCCCAGGTCAGCACCCCTGTACACTCGCGTATCCATCACCTGTTTTCGCAGTCGATCATCCACCAGGAACAAATCGATCATACTAATCTCATTCTTTCTTTCTCTAGTATACGTATGGATTTTCTTGTGATTAAACATAGTGTTTGTCACAAGAAGACCCTTTTCCTTGCATACAGCCAGTATAAGCTTGACAGCATCATTAACCCTTTTATCGCCAAACTTTCCAAGCACCGACTCGTACCCTGGTCGAGCGGTACCAACCCATCCATTTAAATCACCACATACAACAATTCTTTCGTTTCCCCTAACCAAATCTAGAACTTCTCTTACGTTCTCCCAAAACTCCTCCAGCTCAGCCCTGGACGACGAAGCTACCGGCGCATAAACAGCCAAAAGGAATAACTTCGTCATTCACAATTTAAAGCGAACCCAGAGAAGTCTTGAGTTCACAACCTTATATTCAGTCATAACATCGACCAACCGAGACGACAGCAGCACCCCCACTCCCTGGCAGGCGCTCTCACTCTCCGGGACTCCGGACCATAGAGCTAACGCCCCGCCAGGGAGCTCTTTAGTACCACTGCCCTTCTGTTTGGTCTCCGACATGCACACGACATCTAATACTCTTTCTTTCATTATTTCGATCAACTCATTCGTCTTATCTCTCATGCCTCCTTTAACATTCCACGTGCCAACTCTGCACTCTGTCCTCCACCTTCCGTTGTGTCTGGCTGTGCGTGACGGGTGGCGGTCCCCATCGCCGCTTTGCGCGCTGCATTCTACACCAACGGGGACGAGCTGGTGTGCGTAGTCTTAGGGAGACGCCCTAACCCTCGTTGGCATGGGTGCGCAGCTGTGTAGAATTGCAACCCTGAAAAGGGCTGGCAGGGGTCGCGACGAGCACGCTTCTACAATGACCCCCATATAATTTCAATAAATAAAATGTCTAAAAATATTTAAATCAACAAAATGAACAAGATTATTAAAGAAACCTATATAAATTAAAAATTATTAAAATCATCAATTTCATTTTTCATTCAAAATTTATTGAATTTTTTTATATTATTAAAATAGGCTAGTGAATAGAATATTTTTCCACATTATTATTCTATTAATAATATGTTTCATATAAAATTGATAATGTAGAAAAAGGACAAAGAGTAATAACAAAGTAAAAATGTCTTTTTAGTCTTGCCTTTAAGAGTCCATCATTTCAATGGGATTATTGGGAATATAAATAATAACAAGTATATGTGTTATTTACAGTACAATTAAATATAAAAAAATATTTTCCTGTGCTAACAGTCTCGATTACATATATCGTTTACAACCTGTTCCCATAAGGATAACTCTGTTTCGATAGATAAAAACGTCATAATCGGCTATGAAGAAAAATATTAGTTTGTTATGACAACGGGGTTAGCAAGAATACTTTTTACGATCATTAACATTATAGAAAACGATAAAAGTGTCTGAATGTTGGGTCATATTGCGTTCATAGAATAGTGCACGCAATTGGACGAGGGCGGGAGGTACTCTGCAAACTAGTTAAGACACATAATTTTTTCTAATTACGCGGATATAAGCAAATTAATTTTTAACAACTTAATTTTTTCATATTATAAAGGTGACAAGTGAGCACACAGTCGATCTGATGGTAAGTGGTTGCTGTGACTCATATACATCTACATACATCTATCCTCGTTTGCAAATCAAAATGCAGAAGCGTTGTCAGCCGTGAGGACAAGGATAGAATGCCTCTTTTCCACTAAAATCGTCTCCGGTTCTCTTTAGTCACCATACGAAACACATCAGCATTAATTTGCTATTTTACGCTGGTATAAAGTATGGTCCTTCCCCGTTTGAGCCGACCCATACATGCTACAATTATACAATTAAAATAGCCGCAGCATGAATCTACAATATTTAATGGATACAATAATTTAATAGATTTCCGCAAAGTAATGCCTAATTCTATTAATTGCCTTAAGATCAATGCTCAATGATCAAAAAGATGCAAGACTTAAAGTAGATCATATTTATTAGGTTAAATTAAACTGGGCTTGGCTCCGCGATTGTTAATCCGCATATATTCCGTCATAATTAAAATTATATATTTGCTCATTGAAAGAAGTCTACGTTCAACATTCTAAAATAACACTTTTATGTGTATTGTGGTAGTTTGGAATTATTTTATGACGTATAGGTCACTGTATTGAGATTAAAAATCCTCCGAAAAAACGGTCAGTTACCACAGTCACAAAATTAAACCAAGATCACAACAAACTACTCACGGCCTTACTAGTCAGTCTCCCAAGATCAGCAAATATTGATAGAACAGAACAGAACAGAAACTTTTTTATTCAATATAGATTATAAATAATACTTATTGAATGTCACTCTTTTGTTTAATTACCAGTGGTTCGAAAAAAAAACCTCTGTCCAGCGAAGAACCAGCAAGAAACCCAGCGGAACTTTTTTTAAATAACAGCTTACAATCATGTATGCTACATAAATTAACAACACAACAAATTAGAAATAGCTTGGTAGCGATCACCTCATTTTCAGGGGTTATTATCATCCATAAATTCTTTAATATTATAATAACCCTTTTTATACAAACTTAGCTTATTAAAGTTTTTGAACTTTGGGCAGGTCAAATTTTGTATATTTTCTGGAATTTTGTTGTAAAAGCGTATACATTGCCCCAAGAATGAATTACTGACTCGATGAAGTCGAGTAACTGGTACTACTAGCTTGTGTCTGTTCCTAGTATTTACAGAATGAATATCACGTATTTTTGTAAAACTACTTTGATTTTTGTGTACGTACATTACATTTTCATAAATGTATTGAGAGGCCAAAGTTAATATATTAATTTCCTCAAATTTTTGTCGCAGCGACTCTTTAGGATTTAAATCATAAATTGATCTTATGGCCCTCTTCTGTAAAACAAATATAATTTCAGTGTCAGCTGCGTGTCCCCATAGCAAAATACCATACGAAATTATGCTATGGAAATAGCTAAAGTAAACTAGTCTAGCTGTTTCAACACTAGTTAGACTTGTAATCTTTTTTACAGCATATGCTGCAGAACTAAGTCTGCTTGCTAGTTTTTATATATGGGGGCTCCATTGAAGCTTCGCGTCTAGTGTGATTCCAAGAAAAATGCTGGTATCTACAAGACTCAGTTTCTCCCCATTTAAAATTACATTAGTATTTAATTGTTTGATATTTGGAGTCATGAATTTCATACATTTTGTTTTAGTACCATTTAAATGCAAATTATTAACTTTGAACCAATTTACTAATTTAGATATAGCATTATTTACTTCGTCATATTTTAGTAATTGTCGACTTAATTTGAAAATTAAAGAAGTGTCATCTGCAAATAATACTATATCATGGTTATCCCCTACTATGTAAGGTAAGTCATTAATGTACACAAGAAACAGAAAGGGGCCGAGAATCGAGCCTTGAGGCACGCCCATTTGTACCATCGACCCGGAAGAGCTCATATTGTTAATGACAACTTTTTGCGTTCTCTTACTTAACTAGCTCCTGGTAGTTTCTTCTACACGATAGAATATACATACTAGTAACAAGATTGTACACGATTTACTCTAGAGAAGTCCTTTTTTCGAGCTTTTTGGAGAAATATTCACATCATGATTATACAAAGAGATGTGCGCGGCTTTCTACCGTTGTTATTGGTCGAAATGTTGCCACAAGATATAACTGGCCTTCAGATTGGAGTTTGTGAGTTGTGGCTTATTACTGAATATTTATAATAATGGTAATTACACAATTATGAGAGTAAAGTTTGAGGAACGCTGTACTATGTCATAAGGCTAGGCTGACAACGCGGAAAACTTGCAGGCGGGGCCATGCGGCGTCCAATCGTAGTCTAGAAAATTACCTAATAATTACCGCTTTAACCAATGGAAAAGCTGAGGAAAATTACATAAGTGACTCGGCGTTTTCCTCGGTGAGGTAACGGTTGAGACACAGTTCGCGCGGTCGCGTGTTGGCGGACTTTTTAATCTGTCTATTCAAAAAAAGTTGATGAATTATTTTTTAAAGAAAAAGAATATCATACTAGTTGTTAATAGATGTTTAAAACCTCTATATTCAGTTAATAATTGTCAAAGATTATTTTAAAGCAATACAACATGAGTCTATTATGACGCGAAAAATATTTTAGTTTAAAATGCGTCTAATCAATAAAAATAAAATTTTGGCTTAAAATTGATATAAAAGGTAATAATAGAAATTAGAAACAGTGTATGTATGAAAATATAAAACATCGCGTTCACAAACATTAAAACCATTCTATACAAAAAAAAAAAACTTGTAAGCGTTAAAGTCTCAGCCTTCACCGAATTATACTGGCGCCACGATCCTAAAATAAAAAAAAATAAGTAAAAATATTTAAATATGGAACAGAACGTTCCTCTGTACGATTTGGATCCAGTATCGTGCACAGCTCAGCATAGTGATGCGCTTGCAGCTCTCCGTTTGCTGCGCAGCTACAATCACTTTTTGATGCCACCGGGTGAGTTTATTTTGAATTAGCGAACCGCCCCGGCTTCGCCTGAGTAGGATCTCTTCCATCTATCAATTACAGCCTATAAAAATCACTGCTGAACATAGGCTTCTCTCATAGATTGCCCCATAGAGAGGAATGAGGTTTAATAATTTTCTGCTCACCTGATGTCGCTAGTTGACACTGAGGTAAAGTTTATTGCTACACATTGTCGTTTAATTGAGAAGTTAGTTTTAAATGAAAGTTTATTGCATACATTTTACGAACAAAATAACTTACCCGCTATGAAATCTGTCAAAATATTGGAACGAAGTTCCATAACAGACGGTACGAATTTGGCGGATGGGGGCTATTAGTGAAAAAGTGTAAGATTCTCCGTCACGACCCCTTCTGACGTAGTGTAGACGGCCTTGGCGGCTATAAGGAAGTGATATGAAATAATATCCATCTCCCTCGCACTTTTTCTTATCTTGCCATGAAAGAAATATTAAATTATTTTAAATGACGCTTCATTTTAATAGACGCTAGTACATAACTCATTTGTTTGTATTTGTTACTTACTTACTTTATTACTACGAAAGGAACTTCGTTCCAACCGAGTGTTCCACTGCACTCACGCATTTTCTTTATACCTCACTTTTAAGTGGCGCCGCCCTGGTGGCAGAAATAGTCGTGGATGTCCTCATTGGCCATGGTCGCCACTAGGGTAGGTTTTCGGTTGTCACTTGTCATTAAGAAGATGCTGCTGCTTATCTTCTGTTTTGGTTGCCCTGATGGTAAGGGGATGCTGTGGCCCATAGACATTTACACTTAAGAATCAAAATGCAGATGCGTTGCCACCCTGTGGACCTGAGATGGAATGCCTCTTTCCAGTTAAATGGTCTCCGGTCCTCTACACTCACCATACGAAACAGCAGTATTAAGCTATTTTACGCTGGTAGTCTGTGAGAGCGTGGTCCTAGCCCGATTGAGCTGACCCATCCGTGCTGCAACCACAATATAGCTGCAGCGTGACTTTACATATTCTTACACCGCCACTACACGGTAAGATCTCTTTACGTGGCGTTATTTAAGATAGTCTTCCTAAATAATAAGGTAATCATAATATATTTCATGATTTAAGATAATCATCAAATACCATTTAAGTATTTTAACATGTATATGAAATCTCAAAAAATTTTTTCAGATAAATATAAACTAGATCACTCCTCGCATTGCTCTTTATCTTTTCGTGAAATTTCGAAGATAAACCCGTACAGACAGACAGACAGACAAAAATTATAATAAAAATGGCTATTCATGTCTTATTGGCATATAACTGCCTCGCCTCAATAAAAGGCAGCTATTTATATATTACAATATTGCAGATAGACTCTTCAAGTTTATTTACATGTATAGATTTCTGATTTATAATCTTCAAGTAAATCGACGCCATTAACTCGATCTAGTAGTGACGACATAAGGCTTACATGGAGTCGATAACATAATAATGTTCTTTAGACCGTATTTCGGTCACGACGACCAGCTCAACAGAGACTAACCATCTGCGCAGGACAGGATTATGGTGCACTAGTGTATGCGCAAGCACAGGTGTATCTCTATCTTTACATTCCGATAGAATGGAAGTTCAATACAATCGGAGAGAGATCAGGCGCAAGACCAACGACTTTACGTGCTTTCCGAGGCATGGGCGTGGAACACCGCCAACTTCCTGACTCCGGGCTGCTGTTGAGAATTTTTTGACAGAACAATCCAATTATTCATTTTGTCCCGATCTAGGAACCGAACCCGGATCACATGGCCTTCAGTCACGCTTACGATTAAGTCCACTAGATCGATCAGGCAAGCGGAGAGCAAATACTTCTTACCTATCAATATCAACAGAAGTATTGACGACCTAGTACTTTATAGCAGATGGATGCAAGTGGCCGAGGACCGTGTTTTTAGGCGTTCTATACAGAAGCACTCCACCAGTGGACTTGTGGAGGGCTGTAATTGATGATGATGTTATGATGTTTCAAGTCCATGTTTTACTTTTAAAAATAACACTTTTTGCTGCTTTGAGACTTTATTAACATTTTTTTTAATAGAATGAGAATGACAAACGAGCCCACAGTCCACCTGATGGTAAGTGCTGTGGCCCATAGACATCTACATTTTTTACATTAAGAATCAAAATACAGATGCATTGTCACCCCTGAGGATTGAGATGGAATGCCTCGATTCCAATAAAGAGGTATCCGGTTCTTTACACTCACCATACGAAACACACCAGCGTTAAGCTGCTATTTTACGCTAGCATTTTGTGAGAGCGTGGTTCTACCCTGGTCGAGCCGACCTATTCTTTATTGAGGGTAGACGTAGATTTCTATGGGCCGCAGCAATCATTAACCATAAGGTGGACTGTGTGCTCGTTTGTTACCCTTATACTATAAAAATCATTTATTTGTATTTGTTAATCAATAATATAATACTTTTATCAATAATAATATACTACGAAAGGAACTTCGTTCCAACCGAGTGTTCCACGACACTCACGCATGTATTTTTTGTTTAGTATTTTTGCCCACTTGGCCCCACAGATGAGCACAAATAAATTATTATAGACACCTTAAATGTTTTATTGGGGAAAAAATCGATAAATGGTTAAACATTTTGATTGGTGATTTAAAAAAAACTAAAATTAATTATACATACACATATGTACATATGTGTATGTATAATTAATTTTATACATGCCTTTGATTCCGTCGAAATTTGGACGGTGCTGCAGTCTCTAAAGCGGTGCTAAGTTGACTGTTGGTATATCGAAGTGCTGAAGTGTTTGTACAGTAGGGCTACGATGGCTAACCGAGTACAGAACCAGAACAAAACCACAGTAAAAATCCTATCCAACTGTAGAAACAACTGAACACAGGGTGACGTTATATCCCCGAAACTCTTCATTGGAAGACGTTTTGAAGCTACTGGACTAGAAAGGATACGGTATTAATGTCAATGGCGAGTACATCACTCGCCTTCGATTTGCCGACAGTGAACATCGTGAGGAAACCGGCATGGCTGAGAAATAAGAGAAAGAAATTCGAAGACATGTGAAGTTCGCCAATACGCATTAGGGCAGCGTGGCGTAATAGCAGTAGCAAGGGATTTAGGGTAAGGCTGCAGCAGCAGCCTTGCCCTAAAACCCTATCAGAAATGAGGGGAGGCCTGTGGCCAGCGGTGGGACGTTTATAGGCTGTAACTTTAACTTTAACATATCATTCACACCTGTCACCTAGAAGGGTAAGCAGAGACTACGAACTTCAATTTGGCACGATCCTGACACACCTCTCTCGCCTCATCCACATCCATATACCTACGCATATATGCTCGTCGGTTAAGGGTACTCTTTATTTGGCCCATTATCAATATATCGCCAATTTGGTCAACAAACTTTCGCCTAGGACGTCCCTTCCCGACTCTACCGTTCACTTCTACAGCATAAATTTGCTCTGTTACTCTGTTCTCATACATTCTTTCTATATGACTAAACCATCGAAGCATTCTTTTCTTAATCCTGGTCACAACATCATCTTGCAAACCACTGTTAAAGTTGCAGCCTTTTATATGCTTTACTGCTGGGCGTAAGTCTGCATCCGCAGCGCTGGTATAGTGCGAGTTCTAAATGTTACATTTTTCAGACTTGAGAACTTACGATGTTATAACTGCGGCTTCCAACCAGCCTGTAAAACGTGGCAACTGTGGCAAATATCCTCCTCAAGGGACAATCAATATGGACGCCTAATTTATTTAGGCGTCCATATTGATTGGCAGTGGATTTTAATTGGCTGTAATTTTCTTTAAAAAAAAATAACTTACCTGTATCGTGGATTTTTTCCTGTATCGTGGAGGCCCGGAAGAATTATTTGTAGGCCATACAAATACTTGTTCCGTACGTGATTCGAACTCGCTGCCCCCTCATTGCGTAGAGCTAAGGCGCCACTCAGTCGTCAGTGTAATGGATAGATAGATCATAATACATTTTTTTATAGGATAAGGGTGACAGACGATCACACAGTCCACCTGATGGTAAGTGGTTGCTGTAGCCCAAAGACATCTACATCTAACCTCGATTACAAATCAAAATGCAGATGCGTCGTCACCCGTGAGGACTAAGATGGAATGCCTCAGTTCCAGTAAAAAGGGTCTCCGGTTCTCTACATTCACCATACGAAACACAGCAGTGTTAAGCTGCTATTTTCGCTGCTAAAACGGTTCCGAGGCGCAGTGGCTTAGCAATGAGGTGCTGCGTTGCGGGCTGCAGGTTCGAATCCCGCACGGAACATGTATTTGTATGGCCTACAAATAATTGTTCCAGGTCTGGATGTTTGTCCTTGTGCAAATTGTGTTTGTAAACTGCCTCCACGATACAGGAGAAAATCCTAGTGTGGGGGTAAAAAAAATTACACTGGTATTCTGTGAGAGCGTGGTATTTCCCCGGTCGAGCCGACCCATTCGTGCTACAAATATACCACTAATATACCTGCATCATGGCTCAACCACGTATAAAACAAACATAGCGACAAATTCAGTTAATTCCTCCTCTAGCTCTAGTTTCGTACGTTAACTAAATATAGGCGTTTTTCTAGTAATACCAAAAACACGATCTCAAGTCATCTTCATCCATTAACTTCCGGCATGTCTTGTCAGGTCTAATGGGGGCCCACTACCACATTTCGTCCTTCAATACTCGTAATACCAATCTGCAGTTATATTATAGTTCTAATGCATGGTGGAGTCAGAGCATTTCGTCTGAGTTCTCGGGGGTTACAACACAGCTGCATTTTGATTTTTAATCGAGGATAAATGTAGATGGTCTATGGGCACCGCATCCATTTACCATAAGGTATCGCTTTTGCTGTATGCATGATGATGCGTACAGCAATGGAGTGGAAGAAGTTGCCAGCATCCGTGTTTCCATCCGATTACAAAGTGGGTGTCTTCAAGGCAAAAGTGAATAACAGCATAGCAAAGTGGCGAAGCAATCAGCTTTGTAGGGGTTTCTAACGGTTGCCGTTGAGCAATCAGTTTCAAAATAAGAGGTTCAGATGCCTGGGTGATCAGTAATCGATTGCTGAAAACAGAATTAGAAAATTCGAAACCGTTCTCGAGCTAATCGTGGGACAGACGGACTGACGGACAGACATCGTGAAATCAATAAGTGACTTCGCAAGCTTCGCCACTTAATAATTTAAATTTAAAAATGTTGTACGGCCGACTTCAATATAAGTTATCAAGAATAACTCAAGAACTATTGGTCTGACCTTGATCAAATTAATATGGAACCACACTTTCAAATAAAAAAGAATCATCGAAATCGGTTCACCCAGTAAAAAGTTATGAGGTAACACACATAAAAAAACATACAGTCGAATTGAGTACTGTCTCCTTTTAGGAAGTCGACAGAAAAAGGATTATTATCACTTGATACAGAGAAAATTGAAGACACGGCTTAAAGGACAAGCATCCAAGCCAAAAGCATAAGAAAAAAAGAATGTGTTGATAGTAATCGCATACACCGGAATCCCGAATCAAATTTGTACAGCGGTACAAGAGAATAGATATGTAAAACCACACGTGACGGAAGGATGACCGAACAAAGTGATTATTGATAGAACAAATTAAGCCCAATACGAGCAGGTGTGCAAGCCCTCCTCGTTGTTGACAAGTGCTTCTTCAGTCGTTAAAGAATACAATTTAATTTGATCCTTAACGTATTCACATAACAGTGAATATCCCATGTACTTTACGATAGCAACGTCAAAACTTGCGTGAGTAACAGCCCAAGTAAACGAAATGATTGGAGTTTTAAGATAGAATTTTGGTCTGTATTACAAAAGCGATTGAGGCGATATTTGTGTGTACGTTACCTAGGTTTATGAAGGGATTTTTGTTGGTGTATAAATAGGGATATCAATAATTTATCGAATATGGCCCTTTGATCGTTGCCACGCGCCCTCGGACCCTCTAAACGGTTGGGCAAACTAGTTAATCACTGAGGGTTGCTTTTGACAAATATTTGTTTATTGGCAACAGTTATTCTTTGCTTTTGTAATATTTGTCTATTAAAGTTAACTTATTTCGCAAATACGATCTCAGTTTCAAAGAATAGATTACCTAACCTTTTGTTTTATATGAATTTTACGTTATTATATTGTTTATTCAAGCGAGCACAAACTCCACCTAACCAAACGCCACCTAGTCTAAGCCCTAGCATTCACAAACCATCACCACCATAAAATGTATTAAAGTTCATTTTAAAAGTAGCTAATACCACATCAATAGTATGAAATCACTATTCACTTTGCGAACAGCTGCTGAAAGGCTGAAACAATCGCCGACATCGCCATTGAGTTATTATGTACTACGTACTATAAGACACTGTACTATGTTACGCTGTTCCATTCATCTGCGGCAATGTCACCGCAACCGCACTTTAATCAGTCGCTCGCTAGGCGGTTGTAGAGTTGTCATGTGATGTTTATTTAAAAAAAAATGTTTTGATAAAATAGGGTGTGTTCTTAGATATTGCAAAAAATATTCACAAAATGTTAGTAAAAACCAAGGAATCACTTTTCATCGGTAAGTAAGATACTTAAATAATAAAAATTCATTATAGATTAATAATTAAAAAGTTATTTCTTTGGCGCCAACTTGTGCCATGGAATACAGATTATGAAATTAATTTGTTCAGATACGACATTGCTGTGAGCAAGTGTAGGACGATTATATTATGTACAATTTTTTGTAGAAATAAATAGAAGTATTTATAATTAGGCTAAATTTCTTACGTTTATATTTGCTGATTATTCTTTTATTTTATTTTTAGGTTTCCACGTCCAACCACAAAAACCGAGAAAAGTGGATAAAATTGGTCCAAAATAATCGTAGAGAAGAGATGTGGTTACCAACAAATCATACATACATTTGTTCCTTACATTTTAAGGAAGAGGATAAATATAGTACGAAGAAGGCAAAAATTAACAAAACTTATATTGTTTAAAGGCACCTAATTAAATTCCTAATACAAATTTTTTGCAATAACATTTATACATTTTATTAATTGAAATTAATTTTCTGCAAAAAACAACAAATAAGTGTATATACGTATAATTCATGTGTAAACAGAAATGGTAGAAGTTTTTAAAGTTTTACTATGTTTTCTCACAGTAATTCTTAAGGCATAATATAAAAAGTATCAGCTCTGTGTCCATGCCTCACGCGAACTTAGGTTAGGGCTTTTGGGGACCCAGTTCTAGATTTAAATAAATATATTTCATTAAATTCGATGCCTTCCAATTTATTTAGTTATCTTATAAAATATTTATATAAAATTGTAATTAAAATGCTATTGTGGTAATATTATATATTATCATATTAATTTACCTCATATCATGCAAAATAAATGACAAATTATTAAAAATTGAACTCGTTTTAATAAATTTATTACCAATATATGTACTCTAAATAAACAATAATTAAATACCTACCGATTATTCTACCTATGCATAATCTATTATGATAAAAAAAATCGCGCATGCGCGGTAAACTGTTGCGCAACGACATAGAGTAGCACACAGTTTTTGTTTGAAATAGCTGTTCTAGTACGTAAGTACATTATACTTCAATGGACATCGCATCCATTTTTTGTAGGTGATATAGGTCAAAGGTCACTGATTTAAGCGGGAATATTTCGCGGTTTTTTTGGTAATGAACTCGTATGGTTGTACTTTTGCCAGTATCAAGTATTATAAAATATTCCTTTATATTAATTTGTTTTAAAACGTTCTTCACGAAGTTTCTTTTTATAGTTTATTTTTATTGAAAAAGCAGACAGTATCTAACTTAGAGGTACGAGCAGGTACGACAAAATACACATCATTAGTCTTTTGTGTTGTATAATTAAGCTAGGGTGAGACCAGGAGCACTGTAATCGCGGTCAAATTGGTCAGGTGTGCCACTTCGCACGACCTAACGTAGAGTGCAATTTGCTCTATGTTATGCATTATAATTAATGTTGCCGTGTAAAACATGCATGCATATTTAATAATAATAGAGTAAATAATAAAAGGTTTATATTTCTCTCATTATTTCTCCAGGATGAGATAAACTACTGAACTTATTTCAATGAAATTTTGTACACCGTGCAGTTTGGTCCAACTTGAGAGATGGTATAGTTTTTATCCCGATAAGTGTCCCTTAATATTTTTTTATTGCGATTTTAAGGATTTTGTAAAGGAAGGGTCGTCGGAAAGGCTGAACAACGTCTGTCTAGCCAGTATTTTTATAAATTTGTTGATATTATTTCGAAATAAAAACTTGTTTTAAACGGTAGTATTGCCATATAGTGGGGGTTTAAGAGGGTCACTACCCCATACTATCCCGTGGTTATCGTAAGAGGCCACAGTGGGAAATAAACATAAATAGCAGAATATTAACATAAGTAGGTATATATATTGAAATAGCGTACAAGGGTGATAAGCTGATAAGCGAGCACACAGTCCACCTGATGGTAAGTGGATGCTGTGTGTATCCTCGATTAAAAATCAAAAAGCGGATGCGTTGTCACCCCTAAGGACTAAGACGGAATGCCTCGTTTCTTGTTAAATATCCAAAAGGACGTCTATTACCGTCTATTGCTAAAAGTTATGTTTTTTTTTAGATGTACACGGCGTGGTCCCGCTGTTGGCTTCATTACCGCAGTCTTCATGTCTGCCACCATACTGTCAGCACCTGCCAGTGGGGACCGCACCACGTACGTAGCACTCTCACATCACCACTCATCATATTTTTATGCATATTCTGTTGAAAAATGAGCACACTGCCTAATTATGGTCAGCCATAATTAGGCAGTGCAGTCCATAAATACCTAATACCCAATGATACTCGTAGATATGTTCCACGTAGTGTATAAGCGTACTAATTAAAAGTCGATTATTTAAAAAAAACATTTTTTTTTAAATAATCGACCTTTAATTACGAACGAACTATTTATTATTACATTTGTCAATCGTGAATGATTTGACCCAGGTAACATCAAAGTATTGATGATTGCAATTACATTTTTTAAACATTCCGGATCCAACGATTGATTCTTCTTAATAACTGGCTTTACGGCTCTGGGATCTAGCCCTTCTGAGCCTGAAGTTACAATATATTATAATAATTATCCTTCATAGTATACTGCTTCACAAAATGTTGATGCGTCACACTGTGCAGCCCTTGGGAGATTTTGACGGCAACTTGAGCCAGTAGACAGCTGACGGTTGGCGATGGTATCTCAAGGCGCCTAAGCATACAGACACCTTATTTTGTGAAATCACATCACCATCAGAGCACTTGTTTCACAGTTTTCACTAATAGTTTGTTATATGGCAGCGAAACCTGGGTATGCCAGAAGAAGCATAAAAGCAAGTTGAATGCAGTGGAGATTTGATCTCTTCGTAAAATGTGCGGCGTTACCATGGCCGACCGAAAGCGAAACGAAGAGATTCGCAATATGGCAGGTTTGAAAGATGACCTTATCACAAAAATTGATAAGGGCGTGCTTCGATGGTTTGGGCACGTTGAGCGAATGAGTGAAGACCGAATGGCGAAGAAAATATATAGCGCGAAAGTTAATATTAAAAGGTGTCGAGGTAGACCGAGACTAACTTTCGAAGACCAGGTGAGCAAATGGCTCGAAGAGGGGAGGGTCAAGAGTACTCGGATACCTAGACGTGCATGTATGAAGAAGATAATGAATCTGAAAGAAGCGAAAGAGGTATGTAAGGATCGTGACACTTGGCGATCTGTTCTCTCTGGCTACCCCGTCAGAGATTGTGCGTGAAGATAAGTAAGTAAGTAAGTTCACATGCGTAGACACTTAATACACAAAATCGCACAACTTTTACATTTTAAAGACCACCTTAAACCATTATTTAAACAATAATACAGGAGCAGCAAACCGCCGCCGGTCAAGTTCCCGAAAAAACTTTCCAACGATTGACAGGACCTACGACTAAAGAGTATAGTAATGTCCGACGATCGACATTATCGAGAGGGTCTAACAGATCAAAGAGTACTGAAACTCGAAATGATCCATTTGAATGATCGACCTGCATGACCCGGTTTGTAAGACGAATCAATATTCAAGTATTTATTCGTCTCACAATCAAAAAAATGAATGAATGACATATTTCTAGTTTAAGTACATTGTCGATTAAATCTATTCCATACCCATCATTCCATTCAAAGACAGTGATGTCTTAACATAGGCCTCCCCCGTAGATCGTCTTACAGACGGGGTCACGGTTCGTAAGACGAATCAATACTTATATGGTCGAGTCGATAGAAATGAATGAATGACACATGTCTAGAACGAACTTACCGAGTACTGACAACATAATGGTAAACAGCTATTTGAGTACATTGGCTGGTATGTCTATTATAAGCGTCGAGGACTTCAATCAATTACCACCGGTAAGAGACAACTGGGTTTTTCAGCCAAACAGTAGTCAAAATCTATTGGCACACCTTGCTGGCGCTCCGTTGTGGGAACCATTCCGTCTCTTTATGATGACTAAAATAACGCGGCAAAGAGATGATCAGGCATTCGCAATAACCAGCATCTGAAGCCAACTTTCTACAAAGAAGGCTATAGAAAGTTGGCTTAAATAGGCTGTAGATGTGTTGTCAAACTCAAAGAATAATATAGAACACCTCTCAGCCTGGAGTTATACTGACATTCTATACCCTACAGACCACACACAACAGTGCAATAGACATGTGTCATTCATTCATTTCTAGTGACATTCAAGTATTGATTCGTCTTACGAACCGAGTCATTCGGGTCGATCAATTAAATGTATAATTTCGAGTTTCAGTACTCTGTGATATTTGAAGCTAACTCAATAAAATCGGCCGTCGGACATTTCTATACTCTTTGGTCGTGGTTCCTGTCAATCGTTTTATCCGGCACGTTTAAAAAATGTAATTGCAATCATCAATACTTTGACGCGACCCGGATCAAATGAACGAATCATTCACTATTGACACATGTCTACAGTGCAAGCAATGTTATTTGGCGGTAGACACAGGTATTAGGCCGTTACGTGATCAGATGGATTGTTAGGTAGATAATTTAAAATAAAAAAATTTGTACAGCAGACTTCAATATAAGTTATTAAGAATAACTCAAAAACTATTGATCTGAACTTGATCAAATTCATATGGGACCACACGAGATGTACCAGCTTCATCAGACATCACCAGAATCATCGAAATCGGCTCACCTAATACAAAGTTATGAGGTTACACATAAAAAACATACAGTGGAATTGAGTACCGTGTCCTTTTTGGAAGTCGGCAGAAAATTACCCAAAGAACCAATATTAAAGAGATAAATAGAGAGTTTTTAAAATTGTCTCGGTATATCCTTGAAATTTTTATGGGCGTATGAGACCACCGTATTAGTATGAAATCGAAATTCGGATAACAAGCCTCTTGAGACTACATTATGGTTGTGGCACGAATGGCTTAGGTCGACCGTGGAAGGACCACGCTTTCACTACCGGCGTAAAATAGCAGCTCATTGCTACTGTGTTTTGTGTGAGTGTAGAGAACCGGAGACCATTTCTACTGGTAACGAGGCAATCCATTTAAAAACCCTCAGGGGCGAAAGCGCATCTGCATTTTACTTCATTTAACAACAACTTAATAATAGTTATAAAAATATGCTGGAAGAATAACCCCATAAGTCCAATAATAAGGTAAATTGTCTTAACGGGAGAGGCTCATGCAACAGTTGACTTTTGCGTGCTAATAATGAAGAAAAAGTATATTGGCTACAGTAGCTATTTACTATATCAGTTGGTCTATCATATCTTTTATCGCTTTAAAATTATGTATATAAAAATGTAAAATATCCCATAAAAACCAGCTAAAGTCGGACAAGTCCTCTCTTCCAAGTCCAATAAACGCACTGGCAACAATTAACCCACAGTGCTATCCCCGGCGAGTGTTTCCGGCTGTGAGAGTGAAATGAGACGGCGCGGGGAGAAGAGACCTATCCCCGCTGAGCTCAAGGATGAGAAGTACTTCGAGAGGCGGCGCCGCAACAACCAGGCCGCAAAGAAGTCGAGGGACGCTCGAAGAATTAGGGAAGATCAGGTACTAAGACCTCTTCTGATGCCAATTTTATTTTTTCTACATCACACGTAGCTTGTTTTCCCATGTCCTTGGATAACCAACTCTAAATAATATATATATATTTTTTTTGAGGATCATTTATCGAGATGATAGGAGTCCATCGCGGACAAACAACGTGACACGTACTTTTTATATATAACTAGCTGGCCAGGCAGACGTTGTTCTGCCCTTTCCGACGACCCTTCCTATAAAAAATCCTTAGATTCGCAATAAAAAATATTGAAGGTCAGTTATTGGGATAAAAAGTATCCTATCTCTCAAGTTGGACCAAACTGCACACAGTGTGCAAATTTCATTGAAATCAGTTCTGTAGTTTAGGAGTCCATCGCGGACAAACAACGTGACACGTACTTTTTATATATAAAGACTAGCTGGCCAGGCAGACGTTGTTCTGCCCTTTCCGACGACCCTTCCTATAAAAAATCCTTAAATTCGCAATAAAAAATATTGAAGGGCACTTATTGGGATAAAAAGTATCCTATCTCTCAAGTTGGACCAAACTGCACACAGTGTGCAAATTTCATTGAAATCAGTTCTGTAGTTTAGGAGTTCATCGCGGACAAACAACGTGACACGTAATTTTTATATGTAAAGATATATATACACACACACACACACACACACACACACACACACACACACATATATATATATATATATATATATATATATATATATATGTATATATATGCTGCTGGTTTTATGTTGAAGTATTTTCATGATTTTTTTATGAAATTATCGTTTCATTTAGCTGCACTAACATGATGGGGCATGAATAAATCTAATAAAACATTGTGAAAAGATGATTTTTTTCCTGATAAAGTTGATAAATTTTTTTTCTGACCCATCATCAAAGCTATCGTTAGTACTATCGTTTGTTTTCGTTTTCATTGTCACTATATATATATATATATATATATATATATATATATATATATATATTACAAAAATATAATATAATATACTGATTAAACTAAATTAAGAAGCAATTTTAGGAAATTAGCCCGGACATTAGTCTTTAAACTCTTAAATGTTTGTTTGCAAGTAGGTCGTTTTAAATTTTCTAGCAGTTCATTCCATAGGCGTGCGGCTTGGACAGCAAACGACGAAGATATGAAACCAAAACGGTAAAGGGGTATAAAGAGAAATATTGCCTAGTGGCTTAAGAGAATTCATCATCCCATTTCGTACGATGGGTGTCTTAAGGCGCGAGTTTGGAATATTCCTAAAAGGATTTGGGGCTAGGGGGTTTGGGAGTCAGGCGATCTGAAGCAATGGAAAAAAATTTGGAGACATTTGATCTGGTAGTGGGACCGCCAAACCACCAACCAAGCATAAAGATGAAGTTAATCCTCTCTTAAATTCAACAGGCCCACATCCAGCAGTGATCTTTTCGGGCTAAAATCGGTTCACACAGAAAAAAGTTATGAGGTAACATAAAAAAACATACAGTCGAATTGATTACCTTCTCCTTTTTGAGGTCGGTAGCAAATAGCTGCTGTTTTATTCTTTTCCTTTGATCGAAGAAGGAATGTGAATATGTGAGATTTTTCTCCCACTATCCAACTTACTTTCACGTGATGCACCCTGTTGACTTACGAATCCAGGTCTGTCAAAGGACTCATGGTGGAAAATCTATCTAAATATATTGTACCCAAATTTCACAGAATAGCCTAGGGCAGGGACACTACCCATACCACATTATCACCAGGCACCTACTGCTGTGTTCGATCACAGGAGTAGAGTGAGCCAGTATATTTACAGATGTTGCATCTCTTTGCCTATTCTATCGCATCTACCACTGGGAGTGTTCAGAGGAATTGTTCGGACTAATCCCAGCCGCTTAATTTCACCTTCGCACATCGCGACAAATCTCGCAATACCATCCATACCATCTGGATGATTGGCGGAGGCATACCACCGTGCGATTTACAAGCAGTTTTCTTCCGCACACAACTTCCTTGTGGAATCGACTACCACCAGCGATTTTTCCAGACCGATACGACTTAGGGACCTTTAAGAAAAGAGTCTACCCTTTTCTAAAAGGTCGGCAACGCATCTGCAATTCCCTTGGGGTTACTGTTGTTTATGGGCGGCGGTAGTCACTTACCATTAGGTGAGCCGTATGCTCGTTTGCCACTCCTTATATAAAAAAGGCTCTGAGGCATTCCATGTTGGTCTTCACAGGTGACAACGCATCTGTGGCTTTCAAGAAGCAACTGCAAATAACCAAAGCCTTCGAAGTTGGTTGCAGGTATCGATGGACTGCAGTGGCCACTTACCATCAGACAGACTGTAAGCATGTCACTTTAATATATACTCCTTTACCAGATCGCATGGCGAGCCTGTTTCCTGGAGCAAGAGAACGCGTCGCTGCGCGCTCATGTCGCCGCTCTCCGCCAGGAGGCGCTGACACTGCGCACACTGCTCGCCGGCAGCGCTGCCGACGCCGCGCACCAATCCCACGACACCCGCACCACGCACCACATTGCTCCATCTTCCACTACCGCCGACTGAACATTTGTTATAGTACGGCCACTATTTTTAGCTACACCTCGTTCTAATTACGATGGGCATGTGAATGGCCGTTTCGAACCCAATACAATGTGCGCTAGGATATATAGAGTTGGAAACTTGCGTTCAAACATATTATATAATAATATAATTTGTTTAGTTTTTAGCCACGGTAGCTCAGGGCCTGAACGCTCGCTGTAAATTACGCAGTGCGCGAGCAATCCGGATTCGATCCCCGTCGGCACTAAAGTAATTGTCAATTGATCTGCCACGTGCTCGGAGGTGAAGGAAAACGTGAGGAAACCTGCATGTCCGAGAAATAAGAAAAAATATTTCTAAGACACGTGAAGTTCGCCAACATGCATTAGGGCAGCGCGGCGGACATTTCCTTGCCCTAAAACGCTCTCAGAAATGAGATGAGGCCTGTGCCCAACTGTGAGAAGTATATAGGCTGTATCTTTAACTTTTTAGTCTTTAATTGAAGAAGGGTGACGAACGAGCACACATTGACCACCTGATGTTACGTGGATGCTGTAACCCATAAACATCTACATCTATCCTCGATTAAGAATCAAAAGGCAAATCCGCTATCACCCCTGTGGACTAAGTTGGAATGCCTCATTTTCAGTAAAAATATTTTCTTATTGTATCTTGGCATAGTATGTTAACAAGAATGTTATATCTCTGTATGTATTATAAAATAGTTGTTTATGTTTAACAGCATGCAAATGCCTGCGGTTATTAGAAGCCAGTTATTTCAATATTACACACAGTAACTTAAACTTTTTACTGGAAACGAGGCCTTCCGTCATAGTCTTCAGGAGTGACAACGCATCTCAATTTTGATTCTTAACCGAGGATAAATGTAGATGTTTTTATAGGATAGGGTGACAACAAACAAACAAACGAGCACACAGTCCACCTGATTGTGTGAGTTGTCACCCGTGAGGACTAAGATGGAATGCCTCTTTTACAGTAAAAAGGGTCCCCGGTTCTCTATACTCACCATACGAAACACAGCAGTGTTAAGCTGTTATTTTGTGTAAGCGTGGTCCTTCCCCGGCTGAACCGACACATCCGTGCTACAACTATACTACTAATATAGCTGCAGCATGGCTCTACCACGTAGAAAGATGTCTATGGGCCACAGCCTCAACTTACCATCAGATGGACTGTGTGCTCGTTTCTCACAGTTATTCTATAAAAAAAAGATTAAGACAAACCCTCCCTACATCTCTTACTGTAGCTATTACGACTTGATAAAGAAGAAGTCGCAGAACAGCTGGCGCATGTCTGAAAAGACCTAAGTCCAGCAGGGGACTTGAAGCAAGTAATTTCATTCCTTTGCCATACGCAGTATGAACGACAAAGCGAGGCGTTCGATTCCAATGAGTGGAATATCGACAGCCAAGGTGTGGAGTCTGGCCTAGTAAGTGATGTGTACAGACATAAATATATTTCTAAAGAAATTATTCTAGTCATAAGGAAAACTAAACTAGTCCGTCCTATTTTTGCAACTACTTATTTAAGTACTGTTAGACTTAACGGTTGAGTAGCCGAAGTGATACAATGTTATTCTATTAGTTTATACATAATGTACATTCAATGAATTGTCATACAATTCTTATGTAAATGCGCGCTCGAGGGCTGATAATCTTCCGCTCACCAGATGGCGCTAGTTGTGGCTGAGATAAAGTTTTTTGTTACACAATGTCAGTTAAAGAATTTAGTTTTAAATAATAGTTTGTTAGTTTTTAAAGTATTATATTAATCAAAAAGACGATGCCTTATAGTGGTTGGACCTTTAATTTTTTGCACTTTTTAAGTAAAACTTTTAACCTTTTGTTATATCCTTAATTTGGTTTTTTCATGTCTAATATGATTATTATAAAATGTAACTAATAATACAGAAAGAAACATTAATAATTACTTTTTCCTAAGAAATTATCTTGCCCGCTATAAAATCTGTCAAATATTTCACCTCATTGCAAAGTGGCGTAGGACATTACATAATAATAAGCGCTTCTACATTGGTTTCCTTAAAGTACCTATTCAGTGCGTAAGCAAAGAATAGGGTTATCAGACAGACGTTTTACTTCGCATTTCGCATCAACTTCAAGTGTTTTGCTTAGGATGTGCAAAAAATCAAAATATAAATTATTGCTTTCAACTATACACGTATATTGTAAATCATCACGACAATCTCTACTCTGTGCGACTGTTTGATCACAGACATTAATGTGTTTGACATTAGCAGTAAGAACATGAGCAATCAATGTTTCATTTTATTAAATGTATTTGTAAAACATATTATGTATAAATTTATCAAATGTTGTGACTACATTTAGATATTTTTACTTTTTTCTCTTAAATAAATAAATCAATAACTTTTTAAAAATTGACGTTTAAAGATCGAAATTCTCGCTCTCAGTAAACCTAACGCTACTCATAAACTAAGTGCAAAGTTTATATTTGTACCTATGAGTCAAATACATACTTTTCAATATATATTTTTGTGTGCTTGTACATAATATACACGTTACTAGAATTAAATAATATATTTAAAATTTAAAAACTTGCATATGATTTAAATAGAATTCAAAATAAAGTAAATTTAAAACTTGGAAATTCGAATTTTAATTTTATTACGATCCCGCTTACAAAGCGTGGCAACTATGACAATTACCTATGGTGCATCTATGGAGGCGGCATATGTTAAGCAGTGTCTTTTAATGGATTGAAGGGTATGAAATAGATTTTATTATCTTATTTATTTATTCTTTATTGTATTCCTTGAAACAAAAGAATAAAGGGCGGACTTAATGCCTTTAGGCATTCTCTACCAGTCAACCCATGGAGTGGTGAGAATTTGACGTAGGTGCGGCAATATAGAATAAAATAACACTACACAAAATTAGACGATACATATATGACGTATATATACATATATATATATATATATATACAAATTACTAATATACAAATATACATATTTAAATACATATATAATTAGTACATACAAATACCTATGAATATATGAGTCTGTTTGCAATATATACATATTAAATGGATGAATCATGTAAAATGCGTTGTCTTCGATAGATGATTACGGACCAATTTTTTAAAAGCGTGCTTATTGGGTGCTTTTCTGATGTCATCGGGGAAGGAGTTCCAAAGTTGTGTAACCGGAACTGTGAAGGAGTTATCATAGAACTCGGTGAAGTGAATACAGATTTTGTTGTTAGAAGCAGAACGTAGGACCCTATCATGAGATGAGGAGAGATAGTGACATTTACTCTTAAGATAAGACAGCGAAGGTGGGTCATTTAAAATGGAAAAAAGAACAAGCAATATTCTGCAATTGCGTCTCTGACGGATTGTAAGCCAATTTAGCTTAGATCTATATTGCGAATTATGATCATACTTTTTTTTTATAGGATAAGGGTGACAAACGAGCACACAGTCCACCTGATGGTAAGTGGTTGCTGCGGCCCATAGAAATCTACATCTATCCTCTATTACAAATCAAAATGTAGATGCGTTGTCACCCGTGAGGACTAAGATGGAATGCCTCATTTCCAGTAAAAAGAGCCTCCGGCCACCTGCACTCACCAAGCGAAACGCAGAAATAAATCTCTACTTCACGCTGGTTTTCTGTGAGGTCGTGGTACCACCCCGGTTCGAGCCGGCCCATCCGTGCGACAGCAAAAGCTGCCGCGTGGCTCTACCACTGTTAGAACTTACGAAGGCCGTAAATAAATCTTATACAGTTATTAAGAAGGCGTTCCCGCTTGTTCAGATCTTGGGACAGATCTGGGTAACACACATCTGCATAATCAATAATGGGTAATATGAACGATTGGACAAGCATGATCTTAGATTTTGTGGGAAGAAAATGTTTTAGACGATACAGAGAGCGTAAAGTGGTAATGACTTTACGACTCACTTCTGAAACCTGGGTTCTCCAATTCAACGTGCTGTCGATATGTAGGCAAAAATTTTGAACAGAATTACTGAACGGAGTTATAATACTATCATAATAAATAGGAGCTAAATCTGCCAGATTAACCTTAGCCAGAATCCTTGAGCTACCCACCAGTATAGCTTGGCATTTCAAAGGATCGACCAAAACTGACACAACATGTCTAACGTAAACATAAGATGGTGTGATGACCTGGCAAGGGATGCATGTGTCTCCCGACCGTGCTCTATGGCATTGTTTCGGATTTGTCTATGTTCAACAGCAGACTGTGAAAGGCAGTGATACTGATGATAATGATGACGTTAGCATAAGACTGTCGTGTACCTATGTATTACATAATATTTCTACTATTTCTATATATAAAAGTCAATTGCTGTCCGTTATTCTCGCAAAAATTCCAAAATGGCTGGACCGTTTTTATGAATTTTTTTGTGTTTGAATGGGTCCCTGGCTGATCTAAACGATTCACAATTTGGTAGGTGATGTTGTTGTCGAGATCCAGAATTCACCCGTGCGAAGCCGGCCTGCTCGGTAGTACTCTATATTTCTACTCTACCCATTAATTAACTCTTCTCTTCTTTTTATTTCTTTATTTGGTTCTCTGGAAGTAAATGCTGCATAGCTATAAGACCGCCTTGTTTTTTTGATTTGTTATTTATTTTCTAAGTGTGCAATAAAGGGTAATGTATTGTATTAGATTGTAATATTTCTACTATACTATGAAACCCAGCAAATAATGCTACAGTAGCCTAATGGCATGGCACTCTCATTGCATGAATCTCATAGTACATAGGTTCGAATCCGCCATTCGTCATCCACTGATAAAATTGCTTTTGTGAACCACTGAGGATTAAATTGCTTGTGTGAACCACTCCTCACACAAGCAATTTAATCCTCGTTTCGAGTCTTATTTGAACCGGAAACCGGTACGGCAAATGTACAATAATATTTTTTCGTTAATAAAAGTGTACATACAAAAAAATGTGTACATTAACTGCAATTAATTTTTATTATTATATTTTATATCGTTTACAAAATTTCATAGATTTTAAGAAAAAATAATAAATGTTTTGACAACGCCATCTGTGGGTGAATAGCAGCATACGATTAGACCTACAGTCCTACAGTTAAAACCCCAAAACACTGTTACTGTCTACCGATAGGTTAATACTGTATTTACTGAGTTTTATATTCAACACGCTGCGGAGCAGAGGTTGCCTGCGGTGGCTCAGTCTTTTTGGGGCCCCAGGGAAATACTGGAGCCTGCGAAGGCTTTGAGAAGCCCGGAGGTGGCCTAAGAGGTGTCTGCGGTGGTCTAGGGGGTCTAGGGACCCTGAAGGGGTCGTGCGAAGCCCTGGGACGGCTGAGATAAGCCCTAACGGGGCTTCCTTGTGTATAACGCCGGGAATGACCGGTCATTGACCGGCAGTGGAACTTGCCTATTTGGGCGAGGACGAGCCTGGCCTGTTTGTTGACACAGGACGCACGTGGGCGGGGATACGGCATTTTTCGGCCGGGGACACTCTTTAGTGTTGTGAGGGTTGAGGTACTTAACGCACCTGGGTGGGGCACCAATGTGAAGAGCAAAGTGACACCAATATTTTCTTCTTTTTTTTGCGCCCGAAGTAATTGGAAAAGGGCTACCACAGAGGGAGGCGGAAAATGCATTACGCATACCACGATAGCCGGTCTATCGTGGTTATGGGGGACTCACTGCCTAAAAGGGGAACCTAAGTGATACCCCCTAAAAACCGCCTTTGTGGACTGGCAACCAGCTGTTTAAAGCTTCTTATGCCGTATCTAAAGCGATCCTCTTTTAGGAAAAGAGGACGCAGGCGGCTACAAGCCGCTTAGGGAGTACCTACGAAGGCAAAATCATTTTTAATACTTTAATTTAATTAGAATTGGCCTGAGTCGCCAGGAGACAGTTCAGTGTGCCTAGTGCGAGATGTTGATTTACGCGCTCGATAGCGAGAAAGTTAACTACAATTTGTATGGCATAAAATCAGCGCCAACTAGTGGCAATAATCGGAACCACTATCGAGCTTTGACTCTCATTCGTCAGTAATGCTCGGGCCACAGTAACGAGAAACGTCAATGCCCAAAAACGCAACAATTATTGCCTTAATTTTAACGCGATAAACTGAGTGGCCACACTTGGAACGGTTGACGTCATTTGCCGTTCAACGGCGTTAAAGTAAACTGACCATTTATTTATTAACTCAAAACGGGACATGGGTTTATTTATAGATGCTCCCCAGTTAGCAGGTTAACAATAAAAAGAAATTATTATTTATTTAAAAAACTGTAACTTTATACAATTAGTGTTCACTATAATTATAATCACATTAATTATAATTATTTATATTTTAACAAATTGTGAAAAATAAAAATTAATCACCAGTTCACCAGCTTCATTAAAGCAAAGCTCCTCAAAGATCATTGCCTAAGCATGGCTCTGTTTGCAGAATCTCAAGAAACGTAATAACTTTTTCATTATTCCACACTATCGTAGCCATACGTGCGACTCCGTTGCGCTCACCGTGCGCAATGAGACACGTAGTGTGGCCGCTTCAACGCGTTAATTCCTGCGTTAATCTCTTTGATGTACCGCCACTCGAGTTATCGCCCAACGGGAAACGGCGTTGTTCTTGCCGTTGTAGAATTATCGCGTTAAGTGGTGGCCACACCCCCATCAACGCGATAATTAACGGCATTTCTCGTTATGCCCGGGCTACACTAACGAGAAATGCCGTTAATTATCGCGTTGATGGGCGTTGAATGTAGGTGTAGCCACCACTTAACGCGATAATTCTACAACGGCAAGAACAACGCCGTTTCCCGTTGAACGATAACTCGAGTGTCGGTACATCAAAGAGATTAACGCACGAATTAACGCGTTGAAGCGGCCACACTACATTTGTCTCATTTTGCACGGTGAGCGCAACGGAGTCGCACGTATGGCTACGATAGTGTGGAATAATGAAAAAGTTATTACGTTTCTTGAGATTCTGCAAACAGAGCCATGCTTAGGCAATGATCTTTGAGGAGCTTTGCTTTAATGAAGCTGGTGAACTGGTGATTAATTTTTATTTTTCACAATTTGTTAAAATATAAATAATTATAATTAATGTGATTATAATTATAGTGAACACTAATTGTATAAAGTTACAGTTTTTTAAATAAATAATAATTTCTTTTTATTGTTAACCTGCTAACTGGGGAGTATCTATAAATAAACCCATGTCCCGTTTTGAGTTAATAAATAAATGGTCAGTTTACTTTAACGCCATTAAAATTGAAATGACGTCGACCGTTCCAAGTGTGGCCACTCAGTTTATCGCGTTAAAATTAAGGCAATAATTGTTGCGTTTTTGGGCATTGACGTTTCTCGTTACTGTGGCCCGAGCATTAGTGTAGCCCGAGCATGAGAACGTTAACGCACGTGATTGTTTGGAGCGGCAATTTCGATCATTCCAGACGTAAAATTTTACGCGGTCGATATCGAAAAAGTTTTCACCTAAATTGAGATAGAAGAGTGAGAATAATTGTTGAAGAGTTAATTTTATTTCATTTTGTGAGAACGATATATAATTTAGGCAGGCCGTTTTTTTTTTTTCGTTAGGAGGATGTTTGCAGCCACAAAGACATTAATAAGTAATAATAATAGATGACTACTATTATAAAGCTAGTGCTGAAGCAAGAGCTTGTGCATATATTAGTCCGTTGTTACACCCCAAAGGTAGGGTAAACCACCCAGTACTCAGCCTTTACAGACATTATTTCCATATAAATAGTGTTGAAATTTGTCTACACCTTTAAAATAACGTTTAATTGATTCGGTGTCTCCTTATTGACAAATGCGCACACTTACGAACCAATATCATGTCAGGTCGACAAGCTACACTCGTTAATTGGCACTGCTGCCAAAGACATCACTAGATGCGACGCTGTTGCAATTTTTTTCTTAAGGATACGTGCTCGAGTTTTCGGTAAATATTTGTGTGTATTTGCTGTAATTTGTGGTGGATTGTTATACTGTGTTACAATAAAATGTTTATTTTGTGATAAAATTAACTATTACATGCATTTCATTTGTTTAATATGTTGTAATTTAGGTGGCCGACTAGTGGGTTTCGAATTTTTAAGGTACATCCAGTACTCAGCCATAAGTGGCTGACTACTGGTTTTTTCGTGATTTTCTTATATTTAGTTGTAATTAACGGAGCGAATAGTACCAATTTTGTTCATTATTTTTGGGATTAACTCTTATAGGGCGAAAAGTGTATTTTACCAGTAGTCAGCCGCATACAAATGTAATTGCATGTCAGGGGCCGACCAATGGGTCTACAAATCCAGTAGTCAGCCGTCAGTCCTGTTGTACAAAATAGTACTTTAAAGCCTTTTCAATAAGGGTTATATCTATGCACGGTTATTTTAACATGAAAATAATTTGTTTTAGAATTCTATCATGTCAAACATTTATCCATCAATACAAAGAAGAGCAATTAACACAAGCTATGGCGGCGATTAGAAATGGGATAAAAAGAAGCTATTTCTTCCAAAGAGTGGAGACAATTTTAGAAACAACGTGGTAGAGCCATGCTGCAGCTATATTAGTAGTATAGTTGTAGCACGAATGGGTCGGCTCGACCGGGGAAGGACCACGCTCTCACAGAAAACCAGCGTAAAATAGCAGCTTAACGCTGCTGTGTTTCGTAAGGTGAGTGTAGAGAACCGGAGACCCTTTTTACTGGCAAAGAGGCATTCCATCTTAGTCCTCACGGGTGACGACGCATCTGCATTTTGATTCTTTATTGAGGATACATGTAGATGTCTATGGGTCACAGTAACCACTTACCATCAGGTGGACTGTGTGCTCGTTTGTCACCCTATCATATAAAAAAAAACAAAAAGAAGAAGTGAAGCAACAGAAAAAGAACGATATATTGATTAAAAGAATTAAGAGATTTGAAGCTAAAACAAAGAAAGAAGATGAAAATCAAAAAAAGAAAGAAGAATTACAAAAAATGAAAGCGTAAAAGCTGTTGAATTCCAGAAATAGCAAAAGGAGGAAGAAAAATACTATATGTACAATAAACAAAGTAAGATACAAAAACTGTGAAGAGGATTTGACTAGCGACACAAAAGTTATTGACTTAAAGAATATTGGATGTGACACTTGCCTTGCATGGTACATTTGAAATGTACTGAATTTGCTGGGGACATATATGAAAACCTAGTCGGACTATTTGTCCCAGGTAAACATATTCGTCAATAACTTCGAGCTTAGTGCTCCCAACAACTACCGGCATAGGTGTGACATGGACGTTAAACATTATATTTGTTTTGTCCATGTTCATCTTAAGACCAATCCGCTGGGACCTATCTATTGAGGTCATTGAGCATAGTGCTTAGATCCTCCAGCGATTCTGCCATAAGGACTATATCGTCGGCAAATCGAAGTCCAACTTCGACCGAGAGTTCAGTCGACGGATTCAACTCTGCTCGGCAGCGTTCGGGAGATTACGACACATCTTCTCGTCAGACATACCTCAAAACCTCAAAACTAGATTGTACAACCAGTGCGTGTTGCCAGTGATGACCTATGGATTTGATACATGGTCCTTCACTGCTGGTCGTATGAGGAAGCTCAAAGTCACTCAGCGAGCTATGGAGAGCACTATGCACGGCGTTTTTCTGTGTGATAGAATTAAAAACGAGTATATCCGCAGTAGAATCCGCAAAACATTAGTAAGCTGAAGCGACAATAGGCCGGCCATATAGCTCGGAGAACCGACAATCGATGTGGAAGAAAGGTTCTCGAATGACACTAGATGAAGGGACGACATGGTAAGCCATGCCGGAAGTCAATGGATGCAGGTGGCTCGGGACCGTGCTTTGTGGCATTCCTTGGGGGAGACCTACATAGGCCTTCTGAACACTCAGCAGTGGACTTGTGAAGAGCTGTAAGGATGATGATGATGATGGTATTTGAAAATATACATAATAAAGAATTTCTATGCCAAATATGCAAGAATAAGTGAGAGGCTGACTACAGGGTAAGACGTGGCTGACTTGTGGAGAAATGAGGCTGACTACTGGTGAAAAGTAGGTACCATAATTTGTTTAACGTTGATTTTTTATATAATTCTATTATAAATATAATGATTTGTTAATTTCTTTAGTAAATTTAATAAACAACCTTACTGGGAATAATTATTGTTTTCATTCATAATGCTTAATTTTTAAAATACAGTTGAATCAAATTTTAGTTCTCACTAAAAGGCTGACTACTGGGTGTTTTACCCTAGGTAATTTAAGGATAGATATCGCCTTTTCCAAGAAAGTATTCAAGTTTTTGTGTAAATAACACTAAGTAACTAAATTACATTTACTGCTCCATAAATGTCAACATAAAATCATATTAGAATGAAAACACCTTCATGTTTTTTGCTTTCAATTTAATACTTTCAATAATTAACATTAAAATAAAATGGCTAATTCTCAATCTCATAATACTAACACAAACTGACGAAACCTTGATCAAATTACGAAACATTAACAAATAGCTAATAATGAATTGTGATTCCGATTATTGCCACTAGTTGGCGCTGATTTTATTCTATACAAATCTTATAAGCCCGCTTTTCACTATGGGATATAATATAATATATATTACATCTCGAGATATAAATTAATATCGCTCACCATACATTTCATATGGAACCTTTACACTGTGCTATAATATAGATTACATCTCAAGCTATAAATATTTTTTCGATCGACCGAGCGATATTTTCATTTTATATTTCTCCCCCTGCACCCCGCACACTGTTCCGTGCCCCGCACACGGTGTACAGGGTAAAGGGGGGTAATCCAATGACCAATGACGAATGCACATTGCACACTGGATAAAAGATATATCTCACAGTGTGAAAGCCAATCACGGAATATAATTTATATTTCGGGATATAATATATCGCTTGCCCGCAAGAATACTGTATTAACTCTAAAAACGTACTTTTTCAGGAGAAGCGATTAAAGTTTTTAACTAAAAATATTGTGGTATATCCATAAGATATTATTTTTTATTATTAATATGTATTAGTACGTACTCTATAATTATCTCTAAAGATATTACTCTATTTACCGTTATTTATTAAATTATTTACTTTTTACCACTTGTGACTGTAATCTTTTGAATTTTACTTTTGTTCAAGATGTTTAGTTTAAAAAGAACACAGTATTTATATTTTTTTAAATGCGAATAAAGAGATGAAAAAAACAAAAAAATTAAATCAATTCTCACTTATTTATTGCAAAAAGGCCTTAGCATCAATCTTGACTTATAAAAATCTAATAAATAACAATCTTCTCTGGGTCTAAATAACAATCTTCTCTGTGGGTCTGATTTAGACACATAAATAATACTGAAATCATTCATTTTTACAGATTGATTCAGAATATTTTTGGAAAAGTTTTTTCCAATCTTCGGTGACACTTCTTTAAAATCGTAAAAGCTGTCGTAGGTTAATTCATTAACTGCGAATGATTTACCGTTAGATTTAGCAGTTCTAATTAAAGTAAAATACTGATCAAGTGTATAAATCGTAGTGGAACTAAGGGACTTTTTAATTTTTCTTTCAATTAGAGAATGGCGATTATCACCCCCATTTTGGGTGTGTCCCTTAATTAGGAATTTGTAAGTAATAGAACGAATATTTTGAAATCTATTTACTGCTAAGATATACATTGAAATCATGAAACGGTTTTTCTGCTGCCCGCAGCAATTATCACTGTAGAATATTACATCAAATAATTGCTCAGCATTTGTGTCAATTTGGTTAAGATTATTCCACACACAAGTTGCAATCTCATTCACACCACGATTGCCATGCCCTTCGTGCCATACATTACAATAAACATCTTTTGTTTTCAAATGAGTTATTGTAAAATTTAAAACATTTACTTTAGAGATGTAATAAAAGTTACTTACGTCCCCCCTTGGACAAGGCATTGTTGCTTGTAAATCATAGACAGCAACTACCACACTGCTCTCTTTCAATTTGTCTTGTTCCTTCTCGGCTCTCGATAGATCTTTTTCAACTAAATGTGTATCATACTCAACTTTAAGACGTTGTTTTTCTTCCCCGGTAGCATTCACGAAAGCCTCACAAGTACCACACCTATCTTTTTTAGGTGAATAAAAGGCAATATTAAACTCATTATTAAATATATGACTATACAAAACATAGTTACCATATGGCTTATATTCAGTCTGACATAACTTAACGTAATCTCTGTGGAGATCAATCAATGTTTTACTGCCATCAATATAAAGCTTATTAGTATTACTGCGACAGTAATGACTGTCCTTAGTCGGAATAGATTGTATGTGCTCTCTTATTTCGGATTAAATAATATTCGGTATTTTGGCATGATTTCCATGCTTTCCTCTACCATTTACGGCTACAACGTTACTCATTGTAGGTATACGCTTTTCATAGGCAGTCCTTATTACGCGATAATTTATGGCAAGTGTGGATTTAAAGAACGTTTTACAAACACGTAGGTGCTTTATTATTTTGAACCGAAAAATAAAATGCATTGTTGCTCTGCCTAGGATTTGCCGCATTTGTGTATTTATATTTCGGATTAATTGTAGTAGTGCTGTTTATAATGAATTGCCTCTGCATCGTTATGTTGCACAAATCGTAATATTCATGAAAGATGTTCTGTCTTTCTTCTTCTGACACATTTGCAGAACATTTTAGACGACACTTCTTACCACATGTGGCCCTATTTTTCTGGCTGAAATGACTTTTTTTAGTTTTTTTGATGTGTAGCTTTGACCTGTGTTTCTTAAACGTTTCGCGACTTTCGAATTCCAGTCGTTAATATTTCGTTTTCGTTTACGTGTGAGTTTTTTGTTCAAACCTAAATTTTCAACCTGAGAGTCTGCAGGTGGAATGATTTCGATTCTAGAGACGTGTAATGCAGGTGAAATGTTTTCGCGGTGGGCGGAATGTGAGCGTGTACTAGAAGCTGATGATGATGAACTGGAATTGGAGGAGCTGGAGCTGGAAGATGAACTTGAATCCGTTGATGATATTGACGCTGATCTATGTCTAAAGTTCGGATCTTTAACGCTGTCATCTGAATCGAAATCGGGTCCATCACTTTTATCGGCTTCACTTAGATCTTCAGTGTTAGATATGCCTAAAATAAAAATAAAAATTTAAATGATAAAAATATACCTAAATATAAATAACCGAAGGAATAGTAACCTCCCTTCAGATTAAAAAATCATTCAAATATATTCTCACCATTAATATCAGTAACATTTGCATCATTTTTCATACAATTTTCAATAGCACTGGATGCTAGAATACTATGATCTGGAGCATTTATATTTTCAATCAAATTGGTTTGTACATTTTGTCGTGAAGCGACAATTAAAGAAAAGAAAAATATAACCTAACCTAAGAACAGCAAAACAACAAAATAGACCAAGAAAATAATATATTTAAAGTTTCAGAAAAGTATTTACAATTTTATAAAAAAATGAAATATGAAGATGATGGATGAAATGAGATTACAATTAGGTTTTAAAAAAAATAAAGGTAGGAGAATAGGACAATATAGTTTTATAGTGGAGCCTGGAGCCTCGCTGCTTTTGTAGAAATAGGCACACGCAGAGCTTGAGGTTTCTCAGCGGCGACGGCACGCAGCGCCTGGACTGGGCACACGCAGCGTCCGGAGCCGGCGCACGTAGCGCCTGGGGTAGGTGCGCTCAGTACTTGGGAAGTAGTTGCCGCGCCCAGAGGTAGCGCGGGCAATAGGTGCACTCGGCGCCTGGAGCAAGCAGTCGTAGCGTGCCCGAAGGTAGCGCGGGTAGTAGGTGCACTCGGCGCCTGGAGCAAGCAATCGTAGCGCGCCCGAAGGTAGTGTGGCCCCGCGATTGAAGCAGACTGCCGACGACTTCACGTGTAGATGGAGGCTTGCAGGATCCCGGGGCAAGCGGCCCCGGGATAAGGCCTTTAGTAGATGTTTCTCGTTTGAGAACTGAAGCGAGACTCTCCTGTATTCTCCAATTGTTTGGCTTTTATACCTTTTTAGAGAGAACGAGAAATTATTTAAATTAAAACGAAATTTATTGTAAATGACCTACAGCCAAAGAGTATTTATGTAGAAATAACATCATACCAGAGACGAATTTGAATAAAAGTTACTATGACAACGGTATAAATAGTAGTTGTCATATTTACCAATTTTTGGTTTTTGGACTGTTATTAAGAAACTATTACATTTAAGTAAGAAACGAGATATTATTCATATAGGAAAAACTAATGCGCGACAACGCGCCGAAGCCTGAAATTGTAGAGTTACAGAGAATTCAATAAAAGACTGAAAAAGGTAAGACTCCATTGACAGCTATTTTAAAAGTACTAAATAGTGTGAAAATACGCAATAAAATGATATGTTATTGTGTAAAAACGTTACAGGATCCTATGGAAATAAAGGTGATGCTAAATATAAATGCAGAAAATCAAAAACAGAATGGAAAAATAGTATAAAGTGATGCAAAACATGAATGCAGAAAATCAAGAACAGAATGGAGAAATAGTGTACAATGAAATGTATAAGTAGTATAACACTACAATTTTCTGTAATAAGGAAAATAAATAAAACAATGAACTTGATGAATGCGGCATAGCGAACAACTAGAAAAACGTGTCATTGTAATACTTAAATTACTAATATTTTTGGTTCCTCATGTTAAAAAAGTTAGGATGTTTAGGTATTACTTATTAACGTCAGAATGGCTGAATAGATCCGGATAAAATACAACGCCTTCTTGTGTTCGATATTGAGCAAAACCACTAGTTAAAGTTATTAATACCTATGATAAAAAAATACTATTCTTACCATTTGGATCAGATTCGCATGCGAAATCAACATTTTCTAAACATTCGATGTAGCCAGGGCCTTGTTCATCTAAGCTAGTATCAAGATTTTCGGATGAGTTCAAATTATATTGACGGTTATTTGATGACTCACCCTGTACTACTATATATTTTCGAATATAATCTAGTCTTTTCTGAAGTATCATTCTGAAATAAAGAATATGAAACTGAAGATCATAGTCAGAATTAGACAAACTGCTATCTAAATTAAATAGTTGTAAACAGAACATCGTAGTTTTTACCTTTGATACATTAACATCAACTAAAATTCAAATGAACACAGACACATTTTGTAATAATACTTGAATAAGATACAACTTATGGTGAATAAAGTAGCAACCAAAAAAATACACAAAACTTTTAATAGATCATAGGCACAACTCAAAATAATACTATGTTCATTTAAATGCGGGGTACACTAAGCGTTACGTTATAGTGAAGAATACAGGTTAATTTTCGTGTTATAACTCTGTTCTAAATAGGATTTGGAAAATAAAATACTTACTGAAAGAAAAATACAGCAAGAAATCACAATAATACACTTTTCTTCTTGGGGTAAAACCGAATCTATGTATCATTAATAGATAATACTCTGTTTCGAATAACAATACGGGTCAAACTAGTTCAAGGACAGGAGCAACACTGAACGTGTCGTTCTTCCTTTTTCTAGCGAAACAGAAAGAGCAAGAGGGATATAGATGCAACTTTCGTGATTCGTTCATTCAAGGTGAAAGCAATTTTCGACCTAATTTAAAAGGTACAACGTACTTTTTTTAGTCGAACTGTATTATTAAGTCAGTTAGTGCCAAATTTTGACATGATACTGTATTCTTCCGGACAAACGATATATCTCCCGTCCGTAGCATGGAGCCAAATTAAAGACAAAAAATTATGATTTTTTGACATTTGAAAGGGACAATTCTATCTTAGTTCATTGGACGTGGGTTTAAGTTTATATTCATACAAAAAATATATCTAAGTCTAAGTCTATCTCCCACTTTATCTACTGTGGATATTATATCCACCAGTTTGCCCATGCTTGAAGGGTGGATAAAACTAAGCGAGGGGATAAATATTTTCTCCTTTCCCCGGGGATAAAATTGTCTCCGGCCCATGCTAGCCCTGCTGGGAGCATGTTGAAACGCCTGCGCCTTTTTTCTGAGCAACGAGTCAAACAACGTACTCGTGGTAACTACGTCAGTAGATTACGTTAACTTTAAACAAGTTCATTGTCCTTCCAATATTTTATTACCCTCTCAACTGTTGTAAGATTCATACAATCGTCCAAGACCACATTCAAGTTGAATTATTTAAAAAAAATGCCTTATTCTCCCGAACAACCAGGATTTAATTTTTTTTTAAATTTAATTCAACGAGGTAGAGCTTGCTACATGCTGCAGAGCTATATTATGGTTGTAGCACGAATGGGTCGACTCGACCAGGGAAGGACCACGCTCTCACAGAATACCAGAGTAAAATAGCAGCTTAATGCTGCTGTATTTACGAACGCGGAGACCCTTAAAAAGGGTCTCCGGTTCTTTACACTCCCTATATGAAACACATCTTCTGGTCTCTCTGACTCATAAGCGCAGGCAGCAGAGTCCAAGGGGGAGGCATTGGCCGTTAGTTTGGACATAACGAAGGCCTTCGATCGGGTCTCGTACAAAGCGCTTTTTTCGAAGCTGCCTTCCTACGGGCTTCCCGAGAAATTGTGCAAATGGATCACCATTTCCTTGCTGATCGGACCATCACGGTCGTAGTAGACGGTGCATGCTCTGATTTCAAGCCTACCAATGCTGGTGTTCCACAAGGGTGCATGCTATCACCAACGCTGTTTCTCCTGCATACCAATGATATGTTGCAAACTAGTACCATTCATTGCTATGCAGACGACAGCACTGATGATGCCTTATATACCGGCCGTGTCAATATTTCTCGGGAAAACGTCGCCGAGTACCAGGACAAAGATGTGTCTGAAGTCGAGTCTTAGCTGAACAAAGTCTCGGATTGGGGGCGACTAAATCTAGTTCAGTTCAATCCCCAGAAGACACAAGTTTGCGCGTTTACCGCTAAAAAGAACCCCTTTGTCGTATCTCCTCAGTTTCAAGGTACTCCCCTTGCTACCTCAGCTAGCATCCGAATCCTCGGCGTCGACATATCGAATAGTGTCCAGTTTCGAGGTCACTTGGAAGGGAAGGCCAAATTAGCCTTTAAGAAGCTTGGCGTGCTCAGTAGAGCGAGACAGTATTTCATTCCGGCATATCGCTTGCAACTTTTTTCAAATTCAAATTCAAATTGTTTATTGCATGTCACATTACAAATTTAAGATGTTACATTACATTACAGATAGGTATACATGTGACGCCCTGCAAGGGCATAGCAACACTAGAGGACTATTTTTATATAATCTAACTTTTAAACAAATTATAAAATATCATATCGTCAACATTTAATATTATTCTATATAAATTACTTAAATTGGAAATATAATATAGCCGAAGTATTCTTTCTTTGTCATTATTTATCGTCAAAAAATTATTTCAAAGTATAATATCATTTAATAAGGAATATTTTTAATTTTTTATTAAAATGCGCTGGGTTTTTTAGGATTTTTATAGAATTCGGTAAATGGTTATAAATCTTTATTGACATAACGTGGGGGCTAGTCGAAACTAATTTTAATTTGGAGAAGGGTATCCTAAGCTTATATAAATTTCTATTATTTCTTTTAGTTATTGTAATAGGTGAGTAGAATTTTGGGTGTTTCCTGACGAATTTACAAGACTCGAGGATGTAGATAGACGTAAGTGTTAGTATTTTATGTTTAATGAAGTCAGGTTTACATGATTTCATTTGGTCTAAATTCGTTAATATACGTAGACACTTCTTTTGTAATATAAATAATTTGTTAACATAACAAGAGTTTCCCCACAATACGATGCCATAGGAGAGTACCGAATGAGCATGTGCATAGTAAGCCGCAAGGGCAGTCTTAAAATCTGTCACACGTTTGAGGTATCGTAGAGCGTAAATAAAAGAGGATATTTTTTTTACAATCTTTTGTGTGCTGTTTCCAACTCAAATGCGTATCAGGTCTATTCCTAACAAAGTAGCAGAGTTAACAGTTTCTAGTTTTGTGTTTTTATAGCTATAAGATATTTGTAAAGGAGATTTTTGGTAGGGTTTAAATTGAATAATTTTAGTTTTATTAAGGTTAAGTTGTAGATTATGTAATTCTAGCCAGTTAGTAATTTTATCTAATGTATAGTTCAATTTTGTTGTTAAATCCATGGAGTTATTGCAAGAGATTAAGATGGAGATGTCATCGGCAAAGAGCAAACATAGATTGTCCAGTGTGTTTGGGAGATTATTTATGTAAACAAGAAACAAAATGCAACCCAAAACGCTGCCTTGTGGGATAGAACCAGTAATGACAGTTGCATCAGAGATGAGTAATCTTGCCAGTCTCGAAGTCGGTATTTTCAATTTCTACATATTGAAAGCGGTTATCAAGATAGGATTTAAACCAATTGTGAGCTACTCCCCTAATTCCTGTTTGATATAGTTTAGCCAATAGTGTTCTATAACACACTCTGTCATAGGCTTTACTCAATAGAATAGAATAGAATAGAATAATTTTTATTCAATATACATTACATGTATATTGTACGGTGTGGATGGTCGATTGCTAAGGGCTGTGCAGTCACTTTACTGTAACTGTAAAGCCTGTGTGCGGGTAGGGCATGACCTGTCACCCATGTTTAGCGTCCAAACGGGCGTGAAACAGGGTTGTGTCATGTCTTCCTGGCTGTTCATACTGTATCTCGACAGCTGTTTACAGAAGCTGAAAGATAGCTGTTTGGGTGTGAAATTGGGTGACATAAAAGTAAATTGTCTGCTGTATGCTGATGATGCAGTGCTTATTGCACCATCAGAGGCAGAACTGCAGGCATTAGTCACGTGTATGAAAGAGGAATGTGAAATTAAAGGTCTCCGTTTGAATGCTAATAAAACTAAGGTTCTGGTATTTGAAAGGGACGAAGAGAGAACGAAGTGTGAAATATGGGTAAATCAGGAATGTCTAGAACAGGTAAATGAAATTGTATACTTGGGGAGTGCTTTTAGCCGGGATGGAAGATGTGATTTAGATGTGGACAGGCGTGTCGCTGCCGGGAACAAAGTCAATGGTGCCCTGACTGCGTTAGTCAAAAGGCAAGGCGTAGTGAAGAGTGCACGCCTTGCAATACATAACGCAGTGTTGGTACCGACTTTGTTATATGGCAGCGAAACCTGGGTATGACAGAAGAAGCATAAAAGCAAGTTGAATGCAGTGGAGATGCGATCTCTTCGTAAAATGTGACGAGATCACGTCTAGAAATAGGTCGATCCCGTCCCCCTCCACAGGAGAGGGAATTAGTTTAGGAACCACAAACACTAACACACACACACAGACACTACTCTACTACAGAACACTAGGGCACACCGCATTCGCCGGCGAATGCGTCGTCACAGACACACTCCATACACGAGGTTTAACAACCGCGATACGGGGCGTTTCTAAATTTTGCGACTCGTTAACATAATTGCGATAGTGATATATATATAACCGAGGTTCGTACTTCCTTCTGAGGGGCCCTTGAATCGCATCGAGCCGCCCCCTAGCTCGAGGAGCCTCACTCCGAAAGCAGTGGTCGGGGTGCCTCGGGACTGCAGTCGGCGAAGCGCCTCGCCGCCGGCAAAATCGTTACACTCAATAGTTCGTAAGTCCTCACTTACGAACCTAATTAGATGAAGCTGTCACAACCGCAGGGTCAACAGCATACACATTCAGAAAAAAAAACAGTTGCGCCCCGCACACCCCGCACACCGGCCGACTATTACGTGATGCCGTCGACGAATCAGCGCGCGGCATCACCTCACGACGCTACTCACACACCGAGACACTCTTGCGAGATATAAGAAGGGCGTTTTGGTCTGTGAGCTGTTTATTTCGGAAGCGGCACTCGAAGACAACAGGAAGAGAAGTAACCTCAAGAGAAATCAAGAGAGAAGAATTAATACTCCATTGAAGATTGAAGACTCCCCTCTGTATATATATATATATAGTTACAGTTAATTAGTGAAAGCCGCTGTACATAGTCTGAATATATAATCGTCTACAGTACCATCTTTTCTTTGAACAGTCCCTAGTGTAGTCTACCTCAAACAACATCAGTCAGTCAGTTTACATTAAAATCATACAGTCCACTACTGTCCCTAATAGTGTGAATTCGCGATGTTATCGAGTGACACGGAATCAAGTGAGGACAGTGATTATGTATACCGAAAGAAAAAGTATATATTGTAGGGAATGAGGGTAAAAAAATAAAAGAAAATATGAACAAATGAAGGTAGAATTGTAATATCCCACTTGTTTTAGCAGTATAAAGTATCGCACAGGCGACTAAGAGGCAACAGTCTGTAATTCTACGAGTCTCTCTATCGTTACTATGCCCGTTGGGTATTCTACTAGTGTAGGCAAGGAAGGTTGTGTTTTTTTTATAGGATAGGGTGACAAACGAGCACACAGTCCACCTGATGGTAAGTGGTTACTGTGACCCATAGACATCTACGTCTATCCTCAATAAAGACTCAAGATGCAGATGCGTTGTCACACGTGAGGACTAAGATGGAATGCCTCTTTGCTAGTGAAAAGGATCGCCGGTTCTTTACACTCACCATACGAAACATAACAGCGTTAAGCTGCTATTTTACGCTGGTTTTCTGTGAGAGCGTGGTCCTTCCCCGGTCGAGCCGACCCATTCGTGCTACAACTATACTACTAATATAGCTGAGAGGCTGCCCTGTGTTACATTGAGATGGGTAGTCATGCTGGTGGTTTGCATACTTTGGTGTTATCATGTAATTGGGGTCCTGATAGTAAGCAGGGTTTGTTACCGAGTAGTGTTCTTTTATTTAAATACTTCGAGAATAATTTCTAACATCAGAAGTGGAATAGTTTCTTACATCAGAGGTGGGATTAAAGCCTTTTCCTGTGTAGCTTTACATTTAAATTTCTTACAATATTATTATATCTTAAGCACAGAAAAAAACGTGCAAAACGGACACATGTTACTCGTTTGGTCCGCCCCGCTCAATTCTTTTTCGGTGGAAACACTACTTTGTAAAATTCAATTGCGAGTTGAAAGCACTCATTAATGACTCCGGTCCGAGTCCGCAGCTCATTTTTACTCTTTTCGCCCTCGTTGTCATTTACACTCGACTCTTTGTTGGTGAAATACATGTATGCAGTTTTGTATTGCGAGGTAAAAGGAGTAATTAATAAGTCCGTTCCGCTCGCGGTGGAAACCGGGCTTCACTTTCTCTGCCTTACAGAGACAGAGATCACTCGACACTGTGTACGAGAAAGCACAAGTATTTGCTGTCAGAAAATTATTACATTTACATATCAATGAATATCAATGTAATCAATCAATCAATTAATATTATATTCTTCATTGTACACCAATACATATTAAAACGAGACAAAATAAAATATAAATATAGAAAGTACAACAGGCGATCTTATCTCTCTGAAAGCGAATTCTTCCAGAAAACCCTTTTCCGCAAAGAACTGTTGTTTAGGCCAAAAATGGCCATGTTAGGACGGCACCCAATCACGTTCAACTTTGCCAATCACCCGATCGTACAAGGTGTCACGCGTGTGTCGGGGAGGGGGCAGCGGAAGGGATCTTCCCAGCGTCTTGGCGCTATCGGGCGAGACGGTAGGTGCTAGTAGCTTGCAAGCAGCGACACGGTTAAGCCGAGTGTTTCGACTATTGGTGGTCTAGGATTTAGGTTCCTGTACAAGAGGTGTTTATTGGGTTTTACGGTTTAAGTAACTTCTTTGAAGGTTTTTTTTTGTGCATATTAGCTAGATGAAGTGCGTGTTCCTCCGTCACGTAGATGTGTGAATTGAGCGATAGTTAACTCGTGCGAGAGTGCAGAATAGTGTACGCGCGTCGAGGAGATATACGGTCTAGGATTAAGCCGCACATTCCTTGTTTGAGAGCTTCTCCCGGTTAATTGTCAAAATATCATTATAATTGTGTCGTCGCTGAATCCGCGACATTGAATGTAGAACTTGATCTAATGTCCTTACTGTGTTGGGTATCACGTGTTCTATTCTACGATGAATGCGGAGTTAGGCGAGTTTAAGTTAGTTAAATGTACAATAAGCTAAGAGACTGAATAGTGACAGTGAAAAAAGAAGTGGTCCGGCGATGGAGCAGTCTGGAGCGATGCAGCATTTTGGGGCAGCCTGGAAATCGGCCGCTGCTGGTCGCCTATGCTTGCCCAGGCCTCACACATTCACACCTCACTGTACACTGTTCACCAAACACCATTACACACACTCACGGCCTGCCCAAGCCTTGGAGCGAAGTTAGCTTTGGCTACCGGTAAGATCTTTTGGTCTAGTTTTCTCCCATATAGTTTATTGTGATATAACATTCCACGTGGCCATATTGAGGCGCGACCTGCGTCTGCTCGTAATTCTTCTGCTGAATGGGCCCCGGAGGATTTGATTCTTGCTGGAGCAGCCGTAGGCCGTAACAACTGTTGTTTACAGCGAATTGCGAATAGGAAAGGTGTACATAAATTTGAAAATTATGTAAATATATATTATATACTAGCTGACGCGGGAGACGTTGTGTTGCCATATACTTACATTATTTCTAATTCTAAGAAATATTTTTCAGTTTTAAAAATCACGATAAAAAACAGGGGTTAATTGTATAAGAGTGAAAATTTGAAGTTTTATGTATTTTTCAATGCTAAATCATAATAAAATAAAAATAAAAAAATTGCCAAAAAAAAAATAAAAAAGTATATAGGGGTGCGTCACCCTTATCATTTAGGGGTTTCAAAAATAGATGTTGGCCGATTCTCAGACCTACCCGATATGCACACAAAATTTCATACAAATCGGTTCAGCCGTTTCGGAGGAGTTTGGTAACAAACACCGCGACACGACAATTTTATATATAAGATATATATACAAGATGATGACAGTTGAGGATAGGTAGGATAGATACATTTAAGGACAGAAATTATGATAGAAAACGTTAGATTTTTGAAGGAAAAAAAGGGACCTAGCACGTCGAATATATAAAAACAAGGAGTTCCACAAGCGCACAGCTGTAACCGAGAATGATTTGTTGAAGAAGGGGGATGAATGTGCTGAAATACGAAGCAACTGTATTCAACTGTGCAGAAGCGGTGTAAGAATATCCACTACCCTGTGGCGGCGCTGTAGTTGCGAAACGCACCAAAGCCCAAATCGCGCTATCAAAATTCCGAAGTACTGCGCCATATATATATACATACTAGCTCGCTAGGCAGACGTTGTTCTGCCCTTTCGAACGACCTTTCCTATAAAAATCTTTAAATTGTCAATAAAAAATTTTTAGGGTCATTTATCGGGATAAAAACTATCCTATCTCTCAAGTTGGATCAAAATGCATACAGTGTGCGAAATCAGTTCAGTAGTTCAGGAGCCCATCGCGGACAAACAACGTGACACGTAATTTTAATATATAAAGATATATATATATATATAGAACAGCACTGTACTAACACACGGAGCATTGGCCGCTCCCCGGGAAGAACACCGGCCTGGCGGGAGATCTCCCCTTTTCTTTCACGGCCAAAACCCCATATCGTCCCATGGGTGATATAGTGAAGCGGAAAAGAGACATGGGCAGCAGCATCTACTTGATATCAACTCATAATTATAAAAAAAACTGCGGCTGTCAACCCGTTTGCCAGACGTGGCAACTATAGCAAAATTACAACTAAGTACATTAAAAAAGGCTGTGAATTTTTTAGGTTGTAATGCATAATACATCAATGTATTAGACGATTCCTTATGTACTTACGCTGTAATCAATCTAGAATTGTTGTAAGAGGTGCCTATGAGAGATGTCAGAAAAGTCTTATGACAATGTGTAGATGGTTTTACCGTGTAGTGGCGGTGTAGGAATATCCACTACCCCATATCGTCTGCTGGATGTCGTAAGAGGGGACAGAGGGAAACTGAAACAGGAGTTGGGCAGCAAAATCTTCCGGATATCAACTGTAAATAAAATATATTGGTAAATCCAATTGGGCATACCTTAAGCGCATTAAAAAATTACGTATAACATGATTATACGGAATTATTAAAGTAGTTTAAATACATTTCGACAGCACTATCGGCTTCAACACCCTCGAAAACCATGAAAATGACACCCATGATGAAAAAATTGATACCTATTGCAGCCGCCATCTTGGATTTACATTTCGACAGCACTATCGGCTTCAAGACTCTTGAAAACCATGAAAATGACACCCGAGATGAAAAAATTGGTACCAACTTCAGCCGCCATCTTGGATTTACATTTCGACAGCACTATCGGATTCAACACCCTCGAAAACCATGAAAATGACACCCAAGATGAAAAACTTGATATGTATTGCAGCCGCCACCTTGGATTTACATTTCGACAGCACTATCGGCATCAGCACCCCCGAAAACCATGAAAATGACACCAATGATGAAAAAATTTATATCTATTGCAGCCGCCATCTTGGATTTACATTTCGATAGCACTATCGGCTTCAACACCCTCGAAAACCATGAACATGACACCCATGATGAAAACATTGGTACCTACTTCAGCCGCCATCTTGGATTTACATTTCGACAACCCTATCACCTTCAACTCTCTCGTAAAAAAATGAAAATGACACCCATGATCAAAAAATTGATACCTATTGCAGCCGCCATCTTGGATTTACATTTCGACAGCACTATCGGTTTCAACACGCTCGAAAACCATGAAAATGACACCCAAGATGAAGAAATTGATATATTTTGCAGCCGCCATCTTGGATTTACATTTTGTCAGCACTATCGGCTTCAACACCCTCGAAAACCATGAAAATGACACCCATGATGAATAAATTGGTACCTAATTCAGCCGCCATCTTGGATTTACATTTCGACAGCACTGTCAGCTTCAACACCCTCGAAAACCATGAAATTGACACCTATGATGAAAAATTTTATACCTATTGCGGCCGCCATCTTGGATTTACATTTCGACAACCCTATCGGTTTCGACACCCTCGAAAAGCATGAAAATGTCACCCATGACAAAAAAAATTATACTACTTACTTTTAGTACGTACTACTATTATTTATTCTGTGCTTTTAAATATTGTAATAAAAAAATCTCTTATTATTATTATAATCAAGTATTTAAGAAATTTGGTTATTCGAATATTGTGTATTTGTACAGCGATCTTTTTGAGCCGCTGAAAACAACCGAAACAATATCCACTCACGACGGCGACTGAAGTCGAACTAAATTTAATACAAAGGTACTCTGTGAACTAATCTACTCTGTGGCTGTAGATCCCCATTTACAGAAACAATTTATATACGAGGCAACCAAATCAACGAAAATTTCGCCATTTTGGAGCCGAAAAAAATTAATTATAGCTAAAAAAAACAAAATTACACTGCCATTTACATTCAGTAGCTTCCCACATGATAGATGAAGAGATTAAAAAATAGATTGAGTTAAACAATTGATATTTTCAAAAGTTATAGTGTTTACAAGCCACAGGGACATGATAAATCCACACCATAAGCACAGTAAATTTTATACTGTGCCATAAGCCACTAAAACCCTTTTTTTTAATTTAAATATAGCAATTAATCGATTTAAAAAAATTATTAATAAGTTCAACAATCATTTATCTTTCTAACAATGTGCTTTTTATATCATTTATATGTATAATATGATTGCTAGATACGATTTTATTCGATAAAATGTTGGAATTTTAATTTTTAGGCGATAGTAGAACATTACCTTGCGTTTTCGCATAACTGTGGTTCATACCCGAATGCTCAGCATGGAAACTATGGCTAATTCATATAATTGGTTAATTAAAATAAATAGGACTGTTCGAGCTGACGAATATTTCACGATCAACGCCTATCTAAAAGATGTGAACTGGCTACTTAAAAATAAAAGACTCAAAAATGCAACCGGTCCTTCTTAAAAACCTGATCCATAAATACCACTGATATCATGCTAAAAATAGCCGTCAGTAGTTGACTTTCTATATTTGAAATCTTGTGACATAAAGCAACGGTACCAAATCGTTGGCTGGTCGAAAAAAGTGCCATAAAGAACAGCCGCGAAAAAACCGGACAGCCGGTGCCAAATACGCGTTCTAAAAATAGCTGGCACCGATTAACGCTAGGGTGGGGATAAAACACGTGTATAACGTGTAACCACCATGTAACATTGAATATATATGTTGGAAAAGGTAAGATTAATAATAATAGTAATAATAACTATAAAAACTCAACATTTGTCGAGCTTGCCGCCATCCCGGTGAGTTACTTAGCCACGTCATCTCCGGTTGTTTGGCTCTTTGTAACTCTGAGTACTTGCACAGGGACAATCTAGTAGGCAGGGTTCTACACCAGAAGCTCTCTCTGAAATACGGTTTCGCGGATCGGAAACTGTCTTATTATAAGTACATGCCGGAAGACGTGTTCGAAAATGACCGCGCCAGGTTCTACTGGGACCGTACCATCATCACAGACAGGACTATTCTTGCGAATAAGCCTGACATTGTGTGTGTGACGAGAACCTCATGAAAGCCGAAACAGATAAGGAAACAAAATACGTAGACCTGAATCGCGAGGTAACCGACATGTGGGGTGGTCTGCCGGCCACCGTGGGTTGGTCTGCTGGCTGAAATTATTCATCTAGTCATCTCCGCGAACGGGTTAATCCCGGTCAGCCTCTCGGGTCACTTGATAGATCCGATAAATAGCTTTCAAGTTATTAATAAATTCTTTGTCTATATAACAAAATGACTCACATTTGGCTACAAATGAATCAGCTCGACCGGGGAAGGACCACTCTCTCGCAGTATACCTGCGTAAAATAGCTGTTAAATATTGCTGTGTTTCGCAAGTAAGTGTAGAGAACCGAAGACCTATTTTACTGGATTTAAGGCAATCCATGTTAGTACACAGAGGTGACAACGTACCTGCATTTAGTAAACCATTTCCAGCAGAATAAGCATTTTAAGTGTTTAACGTGTGGTGTTTGTTTACATAAACCTACTCCATAAGTATACCTAAAAAAACATTGGCAGGGTTAGCATCATGTGACAGGTCATCCACTTCCGTAAACAATGTTAAGGAGGGCAATGACTGCCACACGTGTCGTACTTGTGAAGTGGTGCGTGTAGGAACTGGTCTGCACAGATTCGCAAAACACATTTATTAGATTTAATTATGCGTGTTTTTGTTGTGTAAATTACAATACATTTAATTATTTATGGGTCTATTGCTTTACATTTATCAAGAATATTGTACCACTGGCCTTTGCGAAAATTACAATAATTTAAAATTAAAAATTTTGTACAGCCGACTTCAATATAAGCGACTTTAAGACAGGTTATTTAAGAATAACTCAATAACCATTGGTCTGACCTTGATAAAATTCATACGGGACCACACGAGAACTATCAGCTTTCATATAAAAGAAGAATCATCGAAATCGGTTCGCCCAGTACAAAGTTATGAGGTAACACACATAAAACAAAAAAGCAAAAAAAAAAAACATACACTCGAATTGAGTACCGTCTCCTTTTTGGAAGTCGGCAGAAAAAGAGGATAGGTAACTTTCGCCGTTTCTTCTCCGTTCAAAAAAATCCTCGTTTTTAATTGGTAGTAGAGTAGTAGACTTAAAATAGGTATGTTGAAGTTTGACAAAGAATAAGTGTTAAATTAAAAATTTTGTACAACCGACTTCGATATAAAATGAGAACTTCATCAATTTAATCGAAGTCAATAAAATACGAATTATTAAAGATAACTCATAAACTACTAGTCTGATCTTGATCAAATTTATATGGGACCACGTGAGAAGCACAAAAAATCGGTTATCCTAGAAAAAGGTCTGAGATAACTTTCGATCAACAATGTTCATCGACACATAAAAAATACAGTCGAATTGAATACCTGCTCCTTTTTGGTGGTCTATGATACTAAAGCCTTTTCGGAAACCGGCTTCTTCGGGAAGCTGGAAGTTGTCGAGTCTGCATGCGAGACGATTCGTAATGAATTTCCACACGATTTCAGAAGCTCCGCTTAAGTTCCATCCTCATCTGGGGTCTTGCCGTTTCTAAGGTGCTGGAGAGCCATTCTAATCTCACTCAGACTGACGTCCGGGATATCATCGGAATAGTGTCGGATAAGACTCGCTCTTGGACCGTTACTCACAGTTGCGTGTGGCTCCAACGATGACGTGTACAGCTGCCCATAGAACCTCTCAATCTCACTCAAAATCTCAGGTGTCCCGGAAACGATGCTGCTACATTCGGTCTTCAGCTTTGACAGTTGGCTCTTTATGGCAGACAGATCTCTGGCAAAGACTTTAGAGCCTTGATTCCGTTCGATCACTTCTTCAATACAAGCTGTATTGTAGTTGCGTAAGTTCCGCCGCGTGCATTTGGAGATCTGTCTGTTCAGTTGCTTGTATGCCGTCTAATCTGTTGAAGACTGCAGGTTCATTTCCCATGTAACAGCCATAAGATTAAGAGTGTGATCGGAGAGTTTTTGTGTTCTTCTGCGGCGGCTTCTGCAGAACTTAGCTCCGACCGCATGTACAGCACCCACAAGCTTATCATTCATATCATCCACTTCATTGCAGTCTTCTAGGCACTGAAAACGATTTTCTAACTCGAGCTGAAAGGTTTTTGGACTTTGCATTAGAGCACGGGGGGACGGGGGGGGGGACGGGGGGGGGGACGGAACGTTGACTTAGTCATTAGACGAGACCTCTCCAACTTAACGTTTAGGTTCAGTGTGCCTCTAACCATTCGGTGATCGCTACCAGTTTTCACTCTCGCGATCACTGAGACATCACTGAACAGTTGTCGTCTGGTCGTCATAATGAAGTCAATCTCATTTTATGTCGAACCGTCGGAGCTCGATCAGGTCCACTTTCTGTAGGGCCGCTTCTGGAAGAAAGAGTTCATCATAAAGAGTCCCTCTTTCTCCATGAAGTCTGCCAGCTGCTGGCCCCTTGTGTTCTGTTGCCCTTTTCCAAATTTCCCTACCTTCAGCCACCGTACTCTCTTGTGCCTAGTTTTGCATTGAAGTCTCCCATTAACACCGTATAATGGGTTTTGGAGGAATGCATGGCTTTAGAGATATCCTCATACATTTCCTCCACCTCCTCATCGGGATGTGCAGAGGTTGGAGCGTAAACCTGTATGACCTTCAATGTATACCGTTTGGTGATTATGAGTATAAGGTATGCACCATCGTTGACACACTCACAATCTTTACAACGTGGTTAACGAGAGACTTATGGACGATAAATCCGACACCTCCTTGAGTTGCCGGATTCAAGGATTACCGTGTCCTCCCCCTATCTTCGTATCTCGGATAATCCTATAATATGCCAGCGTAACTTGTCTATCTCTTCTTCCAGCTCCAGAATCTTCTCGTCAGTCCTCAGGGTGCGTGCGTTGTATGTTGCCAGGTGGAGTCGTCATAGGTGGCAATCGAACCTCCACCGGAGATTCTTAGCACCCCCTGCCCTGCCGTTTCCATGGTCGCCACCGTAGCCCCGAATAGCGGGGCCGCCGGGGACTGGGAACCGTCTCTGCGTAACTTTCATCATGGGGGGATATTTGCCATAATCGCCACGCTTGGCGAGCGGGTTGGCAACCGCAGTTTTTTTATTTTAATATTGCTGTTATCAGGAAGATACTACTGCCCGTCTCCTACCTGTTTCCCTTTGTCGCCTCTTACGACACCAACGGGAAGGTATGGGGTAGTGGATATTCTTAACCGCCATTACACGGCGCGTATATTTTATATTTTATTATATATTTTATCGCGTATAGTAACTTTTTTTATATTCCCGACATTTCGAGTACTATACAGCACCCATGGTCACGGGGGGACTGAGGAGTTTAACGTCTCAATGTCATAGTTAACCACGGTTACCTCCAGATTGAAAATTATTAATTTTTGTTGCAATCTACGCCAGTCGTTAATTCAGGGTGCTAAGCACAGTAGAGCACCCTAGGTGACCGAGCTTCGCTCCATCCATCCATCTATTATACAGCCTTTAAAATCCACTGCTGAATATAGACCAAGCAGAACGGGGAGGATATTGCCATAATTGCCACGCTTAGCTGGCGTATTGGTAACGGCGGTTTTTTATAACTTTGGTAGTAGTAGTAGTAGTAGAGTTTTTATCAAGAAAATACTGTTACCAATTTCCTGTTTAAGTTTCTTTCTGTCACCTCTTAAGAGTTCCACAGGACGACAGGGACTGACATTTCTCTGCGTTAAAAAAATATAATTTTTCTTAAGGCTGACGGACATCTTTGTACATGAAAATAGAAAATAAAAAAATACGTAAATACAAAATTTCATCCAAATCGTTACAACCGTTTCACATTATATACTTCTAAATATGCAAATTATGCTCGCTAAAAAAATAAAAAATTTAGCATTTGGAGGGGGGAGGGGGGGGGGGGCGACCAGTTCAATTAAGTCGTTCAGTCATTCGTATGTCAGATAGAGTATGTTGTCTGTTGAACTTAGCAACACGTGTAAGATTTCAACTTTGCAACACGTGTAAGCTTTGAATCGGGGTAGCTGAACGTATTAATCAATCCAACTGGTGATGAAAACTGGTTGCAAATAAAAACATACAGAAATTTGAGCCACCTCCGATATTTTTTATAATAATAGCAGAGTCGTAATAAGCCTTGTAGGCTGTATCTGGCTTGTTTAGCTAGTCGTATTAAGCCTCAGGCAATGCGACTGCCGCCCGCTTAGATTTTTCAACTTTCTATAGCTCTAAAAAGCTAGACTACGGTTCTATGGCCTTATAGTATACACGAACAAGCTCTGCTTTGCCTACTTTGCCTTTACGTTGATCCGGCCCTGAATATGAGAATGACACGATCGTAGTACTAGATGTGAACATCTTTGACACTTTTTCAGGTCGCCGCTTTAGGTATTTTACGCCTGGCGTAAGCTAGATGGTTATACCGCTATATTTTGCATCATCTTTACATAAACTTTCACGCCTGTCAACCAGAAATGTGTCAATGTCAATGTGGAAACTATGGACTTCCATTTGGCACAGTCCTAACACACCTCTCTCGCTTCATACGTCTTTTCACATGACAGGCTTCTCGCAGGACATTTTCCTGCACTACAGCCGCGCACGTTGGGAGACTTTAAATGACCTGTAAATGTTTTGATTTCCTAGACATGTAGTTTTATTCATGGTGTTTTCCATTTCAGTAAGCGGCGTCTAAAGGAAACTCTAGGAGGATCTCGCGGTTCCCAGATTGTGGTTTAACTAATAACAGACTTGTTTACGGTAGGCTTAAAATAGGAAGATGAGTGACAAGGAGCATTGTTACCTTCCCCCCTTTTCCAACTTTGGACTAACAAACGCTCGGCGGATCTCCACATCTTTATTGCTGACATTCCATTTGACTTAACAATTTGCTTCGTTGTTTGTAATGCGTATAGCGAGCCCATATCGTTCTATTCGATTTCAATGTAAACCTTCAATGCTGGATTGAATAGGTTTTTCGGCTGCACCAACATTTACCGTCAGATGGGTAACAAGACGGTAAATGGGTACAAGCATTTCATGCTTACCAGGAGTATTTGTCAAAGGGAATATTAGTAATGTTAATAAAATTGCTAGCATTTCAAAACGAAGAATAATAAATAATAAACCTAGCAAGCTAACAGCATAGCAAGAGGCGAAGCAATCAGCTTTGTAGCGGTTTCTAACGGTTGCCGTTGAGCAATCAGTTTCAAAATAGGAGGTTCAGATGCCTGGGTGATCAGTAATCGATTGCTGAAAACAGAATTTGAAAATTCGAAACCGTTCTCGAGATAATCGTGGGACAGACGGACAGACGGACGGACAGACGGACTATTTTATAACATCCATAGAATTTAGTAGTTAAGTGCTATTATTCCAAGACCAAATGAGTAAATTTTGATTGTTGTTTTGTTTCCGGTGTACAGTAATGAACCCATGTTTCGTCTATAGTAACAAAACGATTCAAAAAATCATCTGCATCGGCTTCAAATAACTCCAAACAGTCGCGTGAAATAGTCAATCGCGTCCTTTTTTGTTCAACTGAAAGCAGTCGCGGAACCCACCTCGCAGACACCTTGTGGAAACCCAACTCGTTGACAATGATGTTTTGAGTTCGTTCATAAGAGATGCCTATAATCTCGGCTATCTCTCTAATTTTTAATCTGCGGTCTCCCATTATTAAATCAAGTACTTTTTTAATATTTTCGTCAGTAGTTGACGTCGAAGGCCTTCCAGAGCAGGGTTCATCTTTCACACTCTCTCTACCACGCTTAAATTCTGCTATCCATTTTTTGACGGATGAATATGACAGAGCACAATCGCCTAATGTACTGACCATGTCATCATGGATGGCTTTTGATGATAGCCCCTTCTTATGGAGGTACTTAATGACGGCACGCTGCTCGATTTGCTCCATTCGCGGAAATTATGTCCGATTACTTTGTTAATAAATTTATAAAATCACAACTAATTATCGCACACGTTTCGAACTTCACACAATGAACTAGTCTGAACTGAACTAAATAATGTGGGTAGATTTGATTTTTAGAATTGAATGGATCTGTGTTAGGCCGAGTACTTTTCAATCCACCCTCGTACATTTATGATATTAGTATTAAGTATAGAATAGAGACAGTATGATTAAAGTTCTTGTACAAGCAACACGTCTCCTTCATTCAGCACCTTCCGAGTTCCGACATTACAATGGGCCGCAGCAACCACTTACCATCAGGTGGACTGTGTGCTCGTTTGTCACTCTTAACCTATAAAAAAAAGAATGCAAAAAGATGTTATTAGGGGTCACGAATCGGAATGTATACTGATTACTTCAGGCATGCCACAAGGATCAATTATTGGTCGTTTTTTATTTATAATATTTATAAATGAAATAAATGTGTGCTTCCGTTCAAGTAGGTTCCTTTTATATGCTGATGAATTAAAGGTATACAAAATTATCAAGAACACTAATGACCATTTAAAATTCCAGGATTACTTAAACCGTTTCACATCATACTGTTACAGAAATAAGTTAGAACTCAGTCTTAATAAACCTAGCAAGCTAACAGCATAGCAAAGTGGCGAAGCAATCAGCTTTGTAGCGGTTTCTAACGGTTGCCGTTGAGCAATCAGTTTCAAAATAGGAGGTTCAGATGCCTGGGTGGTCAGTAATCGATTGCTGAAAACAGAATTTGAAAATTCGAAACCGTTCTCGAGATAATCGTGGGACAGACGGACAGACGGACAGACATCGTGAAATCAATAAGTGACTTCGCAAGCTTCGCCACTTAATAATTGTAAATCTATAAAAAAGAAGAAAACCAGCTCTTGCATTTATTATTTATGTGGTACCCCTTTTTCTAAAGAAGTAACAATCAGGTATCTTGGAGTAACTTTAGACACTAAACTACATCTAGATATACATATTAAAAATATTATTTACCTACAAAGCTTATAAGATGTATGGTTTCGTCATCCGATCTGGTAATATGTTTAAATAATATTGGTAAATCCAATTGGGCATACCTTAAGCGCATTAAAAAAATTACGTATAACATGATTATACGGAATTTTTAAAGTAGTTTAAATACATTTCGACAGCACTATCGGCTTCAACATCCTCGAAAACCATGAAAATGACACCCGTGATGAAAAAATTGATACCTATTGCAGCCGCCATCTTGGATTTACATTTCGACAGCACTATCGGCTTCAACTCTCTCGAAAACAATGAAAATGACACCCAAGATGAAAAAATTGGCACCCACTTCAGCCGCCATCTTGGATTTACATTTCGACAACCCTATCGGAGTCAACTCTCTCGAAAACCATGAAATTGACACCCATGATGAAAAAATTGATACCTATTGCAGCCGCCATCTTGGATTTACATTTCGACAGCACTATCGGCTTCAACTCTCTCGAAAACCATGAAAATGACACCCAAGATGAAAAAATTGGTACCTACTTCAGCCGCCATCTTGGATTTACATTTCGACAGCACTATCGGCTTCAACACTCTCGAAAACCATGAAAATGACACCCAAGATGAAAAAATTGGTACTTACTTCAGCTGCCATCTTGGATTTACATTTCGACAGCACTATCGGCTTCAACATCCTCGAAACTCATGAAAATGACACCCATAATGAAAAAATTAATACCCATTGCAGCCGCCACCTTAGATTTACATTTCGACAACCCTATCGGCTTCAATTCTCTCGAAAACCATGAAAATGACACCCATGATGAAAAATTTGATACCTATTGCAGCCGCCATCTTGGATTTACATTTAGACAGCACTATCGGCTTCAACTCTATCGAAAACCATGAAAATGACACCCAAGATGAAAAAATTTATATCTATTGCAGCCGCCATCTTGGATTTACATTTCGACAGCACTATCGGCTTCAACACCCTCGAAAACCATGAAAATGACACCCATGATGAAAAAATTGATACCTGTTGCAGCCGCCATCTTGGATTTACATTTCGACAGCACTATCGGCTTCAACACCCTCGGAAACCATGAAAATGACACCCATGATGAAAAAATTGGTACCTAATTCAGCCGCCATCTTGTATTTACATTTCGACAGCACTATCAGCTTCAACACCCTCGAAAACCATGAAAATGACACCCATGATGAAAAAATTGGTACCTACTTCGGCAGCCATCTTGGATTTACATTTCGACAGCACTATCGGCTTCAACACTCGAAAACCATGAAAATGTCACCCATGACAAAAAAAATTATACTACTTGCTTTTAGTACGTACTACTATTATTTATTCTGTGCTTTTAAATATTGTAATAAAAAAATGTCTTATTATTATTATAATTAAGTATTTAAGAAATTTGGTTATTAGAATATTGTGTATTTGTACAGCGATCTTTTTGAGCCGCTGCAAACAACCGAAACAATATCCACTCACGAAGGCGACTGAAGCCAAACCACAGAAAAAAAAACAAAAAACCAGCACAAACTATATAGAAACACTACCAAACCAGTGGCATACAGTCCATACTATAATTTTTCTTAGAGGTATTATTATGTCATGACAGTTTGTCCATGTTGCAGTAGATGTCGCTTTTTTAAATTTAGCCATGCTTGGCCAATTAAGAATCAAACAAATTAATGAATAGTTTAAAATACAATCGAACCTTGCTAACTTACTATTTTGTTACAAAACAAATTTGTAATTAAATTTTTAGTATAATTTATTTATTTTACATTATTCCCTATATATAATGTACTCTGTGAGCCAAACTAAACTACTCATTACTACTCTGTGGCTGTAGCTTCCCATTTAGAGAAAGAGTTTTGGCGGGAACTCGACCGGCGGCGGCTTGCTGCTCCTGTATTATTGTTTAAATAATGGTTTGAAGTGGACTTTGATATGTAAAAGTAGTGCGATTTTGTGTATTAAGTGTCTGCGCATGTGAACTATTAATGGAAACTGTGAAACAAGTGCTCTGATGGTGATGGAATCTCAAGATAAGCTGTTTGTTTGCATAGGCGCCTTTAGATACCATCGCCAACTGTCAGCTGCCTGCTGGCTCAAGTTACCGTCAAAATCTCCCAAGGCTGCACAATGTGACGCATCAACATATTGTGAAGCAGTGAAATATGAAGGAAAATTATACATGAAGACAAGGCTGTATGGCATAGTTCCTTTGCCTGCTCTCTCGAGCGAATAATAAAAACAACAACAACAACCATTTAGAGAAATATTTTTGTATACGAGGCTAACAAATCAACGAAAATTTCGCCATTTTGGAGCCGAAAAAAATTAATTATAGCTAAACAAAACAAAACTACACTGCCATTTACATTCAGTGGCTTCCCACATGATAGATGAAGAGATTAAAAAATAGATTGAGTTAAACAATTAATATTTTCAAAAGTTATTGTGTTTACAAGCCACAGGGACATGATAAATCCACACCATAAGCCACTAAAACCCTTTTTTTATTTAAAAATAGCAATTAATCGATTTAAAAAAAAATATTAATAAGTTCAACAATCATTTATCTTTCTAACAATGTGCTTTTTATATCATTTATATGTATAATATGATTGCTAGATATGATTTTATTCGATAAAATGTTGGAATCTTAATTTTTAGGCGATAGTAGAACACACCTTGCGCTTCCGCTTAAGGTATGCAATATCCCTTGACTTACTTACACCTTTAAATACATCCTCAATAAGATGTAATTTAGAGTATGCATTGACTATTTGGAATCTTCTATATAAAAATATATTGATAAACTTGAAATTGTGCAGAAGAAATTTCTTCGATGTACTCGTATTCATTATAAATATGCCAGAAAAAAAAACCGTATAATTAACACATGGTGAAATATAATCTTACCACCCTTAAATCAAGGCGTATAATTCTCGAGGTAATGTTGTTTTATGATCTGCGTTACAATAGACACGACTGTATGGACATAACTGAGAATATAAATTATAGAGTACCCACCAGAGCACATCAGGCCCATTGGCCTATTCTCATAAACATTTTTCTACCAATTTATGCCGAACAAACGCGGGACGAAGGTCCACTTTATTACGTATGATGCACTCGTACAATGAGAATTTTAATGATATCAATATCAATGTCACTGGAATTATAAGGAGATTGTCACTGAAAAACTTAAGCAAGGAGTGATCGAATAGATGGTGAAAAATATGACACGACTATTAAAAAAAATAATTAGCAGTGGTATCACATATCCTACCATAATCCTACAATGTTGGTTAGTCGATACTGTGCGTAAATTTTAATTCTTAGTTAAAGATAAAAACTGTAATACTTAACTTACTTTTAATAAGTTAGTGACCAGCGTTGCTGAGTTCACAAAAATAAAGTGTGAATTAATTACATCAGATACGTTGATAATTGTGAACTTGTTTGTGAACTGTGGTTTAATAAATAAAATTAAAAAAAAACAATCTATGAATTTTAATTCTTAATCGGGCATAATCGTATACGTAACGACTCCCCCTCCTAACCCCACTTTATACTTATTTTTGTCTTTCTTTAGAATTTATATCTATAAAATATATAAATAATCTACTTTACGTGACCAGTATATTAACCATAAATTGATCTTTCTAAAGGTTTAAATGTAGGCCTTTTAATAAATTTATGGCGTGATTGCTTTAGCTAGGACCCTTATTTATGTTGTGTTTGTATAGTAACTTAGTTCTTTTATGTGTCTCCTGGAAGACTGAATATTCACTAGAGCACCAGAAAGCTGTTGGTAGCGTCTTATAAGCTTAATAACCCCGTTCACGAAGACAGAGCTCAAAAAAGTTAAGAACAATAAATTGTCCCTATTCCACTTGTATCAGGTTCACAACAGTCAATTCCATATTAATAAATCCCTTCCCGCTTGGAAAAGGATTACAAATATTTATTTCAAATACCAGATACAAGGCTTTCGCTCCCCGACATTACACAAAAAAAAAATGTGGAGGAGGCACACGGTTCCGCACACGCACGCACGCACGCACGGTGAGCGCCAACCATTTAATGCGTTCCCCCCGAAGGGAACATTAAATTGGGAACTGGACCGTAGTCCACAGCAAAATACCTGGCGAACCAGTAAAAGAGGACTTAGCCCCATGGTAGTGTGTAAGCACAAACATAGACCGAAGTCGCGCATGTCAATGCGTGTAAACGCCAGACAGAATACGATCAAATCCAGCCTCAGTAAATATACGTCACACGGGTTAGGCAACAATAGGCACTATAATGGATGAACAGTGGACTGTATATTTATTTCTGACTGATTACTTAACGACTGATCTGAGGTTAGCTATACTAGGGGACTGCTTGAAGAAAAGATGGTACTTTTTAATATACTGTATTAACTATTTACAATGATTCGGCACTGACTAACTATGTCTAACACTATGTACAGAGAGAGGTCTTGAATTGGAGTCTTGAGTCTTCTTCAGGTTTCTTCTTAAGTGCCGCTCCGAAGTGAAATGAACAGCTCACAGACCGAGACGCCCTTCTTATATCTCGCAAGAAGGTGCCTCAGTCTGTGAGTAGTGCCGTGCGACGACAAATGAAGCCACACGCGCGCTGATTGGTCGCCGACATCACTGGGTCGGCGCCGGTGTGCGGGGTGCGCGGGGGGTAGCGGGGTACGAAGGGGCGACGGGGCGGCGGGTCTCTAGCTGTCCTCAACATCCTCCCCCCGGCGTAGCTCGCGAGCCTCATCTTCTTTCGGGAGGACGGCGATCTTCCTGACCGGCCGCCGCAGCAATCCGCCCCTGACCTCCACGTTGCGCACCACGCCGTTTGGTCCGGGAAAGGTCCGCGTTATAATTCCACGCGGCCACACGTTCCTTGGCAGGCTACCGTCTGCCACCACGACGAGGTCCCCCTCTTGTAGCTGTCGCTGCTGCACATCCCGTGAGTCCCCGCGCGCAACCAGCGTCGGCAGGTACTCCTTCATCCAGCGCTTCCAGTACTCGTCGGCAAGTCCTTGCGCCGCTCTCCACGCCCGACGATCACTAGGCGTGCACGGCGCGGTTACTGAAAGGCTCGATGGTCCCAGCAGCAGGAAGTGGTTGGGTGTCAGCGCCTCTTCCTCGTCGATGTCGACCGGTACGTGTGTCAACGGTCGAGAGTTCACTGTGTTCTCGGCTTCGGTGAGGAGCGTCACCAACGTCTCCTCCCGCGGGCTCTTCTGGTGTAGAGTGGCTTCGAGCGCGGTCTTCAATGAGCGCACGAGACGCTCCCATGCGCTTCCCTGGTTCGGCGCGCCCGGCGCGATGAACTTCCAGTCTGTCTGCCGAGTCAACGCGTAGTCCTTCAGCAGGGGTGCCCACTCCTCCATTACCCGTCGTAGTTCGGTGTCCGCCCCATGGAAATTCGTTCCGTTGTCAGAGTAGATGACCCGTGGCCACCCACGCCTAGCCGCCATGCGCCGCAATGCCGATATCGCCGAGTCCGTCGTTAGGGAATAAACTATCTCTAGATGTACCGCGCGCGTCGTCAAACAAGTGAATAACGCTATCCACCGTTTTTCATGCCTACGTCCTATTGTTACCGTTATAGGCCCGAAATAGTCGATTCCGGTGTAGGTGAATGGTCGCGCGAATGCCCCTAACCGTTCAGGTGGTAGATCTCCGATAACCGCTGGCCGTGGTGTCGCCTTGCGTACCCTGCACTGCAGACATCTCCGCTCCACTTCTCTTACGGTCGGTCGTAGTCGAAGTATGTGATATCTCGTGCGTAGGTCGTTCACTACCCGTTCCCTGTTGGCGTGGCTTGCTTCCTTATGCGCCTTCTCCACAAGCAGCTTTACAAACTGGTGGCGTCCGTTCAGGATGGTGGGCCTCTTCATTTGACTGTCCACATCGGCTTTCACATTGGCATTGACGGCCACATGCATAAATTAATGTCTGCGCTCTGTCCGGATGACAGCACTGATTGCGACTCGCCTTACCACCGGCAGGTTCGTCTGCTGGCGGCTTTCATACCGTCGGGTGGAGCTGCGCCTCCACTTAAGGTTGGGGACCTGGGTGGTATAGTCAAGGCCTTGCCCAACACGGCTCCGGGACTCGATGGAGTGAGTGCGAGAATCGTGAGGAATGTGTGGATTGCGGCACCGAGGGAATTTCACTCGGTGTATGCCAAGTGTGTGGAAGAGGGGGTTTTCCCCAATGTATGGAAGGACGGAAGACTGATTGTCATTCCCAAGGGTAATGACAAGCCACTCACCGACGCCAAGGCATACCGTCCAATAACGCTCCTCCCTGTTCTGGGAAAGTTATTGGAACGAGTAATTTTAAGATGTGCTCCCGCGATTAGCCGCGGGATATCCGAGTACCAGCATGGATTTTCTCCGGGGCGGTCTACAGTAACAGCGCTGCGTGTACTGCTCAGCATGGCAAGGTATTCTCAGGCATGCTACGTGCAAGCAATATTCTTAGATATCTCCGGCGCCTTCGACAATGCCTGGTGGCCGATGATGATGGTCAAGGCCAAAAGGGGTGGATGTCCACCCAACATTTATAGAATGCTGGTGGACTACTTCACCTCCAGGCGTGTGGGCCTCTACATCGGAGACCGGGTAGAGTGGAAGACGTCGACTATGGGATGTCCTCAAGGCTCCGTGCTGGGCCCAACACTGTGGAATGTGCTGATGGATGACCTGCTCCGACTCCCTCTGCCCGAGGGAGTAGCCATGACTGCCTATGCCGATGATGTTACAATCTTGATTGAATCGGGAACGAGAGCGGGTATTGAATCCAGGGCCAGAATCACTCTGGACCTTATACGGGAGTGGGGGCTAAGGAATCGACTGGAGTTTTCCTCCTCAAAGTCGACCACCATGACTGTTAGAGGGAAATTTCAGCGCCCCCCCGTTATTAAACTTGGTGGGGAATCTATTAAGACTGTGACTAACGTTAAGGTATTAGGCGTGGTTTTAGACTCGGGACTATCGTTTGTGCAACATGCATCCGATATCTCTGAAAGAGCGACCAAAGGATTCGGCAAGATGTCTCGCGTATCTACATCATCATGGGGTGTACGATATCCGAGTTTAAAATTAATTTATAGAGGAGTATTTGTGTCCACGCTTACGTATGCGGCAGTGTGCTGGTACGAGCGTGCAAACATGTACACAGTTCGTTGCGTACTACTGAGATCGCAGCGATCCGCTCTTGTATTGTTGACCAAGGCGTACCGATCCACTAGCACGGCGGCCTTACCGGTGCTGGCTGGCGTTCTCCCTGCTGACCTAGAGGTCATCCGTGCTGGTAGGATGGGTATAGCACGTTTGACCGCGGCCAAAGAGGAGTTGAGCAGACGGAATCGCGATATCTGGACTGAGGTGATCGGCGCCTGGCAGGATAGATGGACGTGTGATACAAAAGGACGTGAGCTACATCGATTTTTCCCGGACGTGGCGTTGAGACTCAGGTATACCTGGGTCTCACCGGACTACCAAACCTCTCAGATTCTCACCGGACATGGATGCTTTCGAAAGAGACTGAGCGACATGAAACTGTGTGAAATTAGTATGTGTGAGTGCGGTATGTCAGAGGAGGATGTTCACCATGTTCTATGGGAATGTCCTCTGTATGATGACCTAAGAGTGAAAATGATGGATGGACTAGTTCGTCCGGTTCAGGGACCAGTTTACTACTCGGATCTCGTCAGCGATGTGGTGAACTACGGACTGTTGCGCGAATTTGCGCATAGGTGGCACGATCGCAAGACAAGGCAGGATGGAAGGCTGGTAGGAGGGCCCGACGACGTAGGCGTCAATGTGCCGTCAGCCCCAGAAGGGGGAGAATGACGTTAAAATGGGACAAGGAATAGATTAAATATTTGTAGGGAGTCAAGAAAGTGTGCGCGGGAAAGAGCCACGTGCAAGTACCGCGCGCATCTCCCGAGGTTCGGCCCGTATGACCTGAGGGTCGGTGGGGCCATGGGAGGTGGTGGGTTGTCCACATCGGCTGCGTCAATCCGTCCTCTAGCTCGCAGTATGCCATCTTCGAATATGGGGCCGAGCTTCCTCAACGCGCTGCCGGTTGCCAAGTTCCTTCCTTTCTGCAGTCGACTGATGTCTTCAGCAAAACTGTCTTGTTGACTTCGCTCTATCCACATCCGTTCTGCTTTCTGGATGTGGTCCAATGTTAGTCCGTGCGCCTTTCCTCTCATGGCATCGACGAACTGTAATATGCGAGCGGTGGCCCTGACCAATCTCTCGTAAGAAGAGAACCTCTTGATGTCTGGCAGGTGTGGAGCGTCCCTGGTGTCGCTCTGGTGCGCCACGACTTCCTCCAGCTCGTTATCTTCATCTCCTACCTTCTCTTCCCGACGTCGAGGCCATCGATCTTCATCTTCGTACAGGAATGGTGGTCCCGTAAACCATTTGTCGCTCTCTTCCTTGTACGTATAATTAATGCGCGTTGCCTGATCCGCGATGTTGTCTGCGGTCGGTATCCACCTCCATTGCTCGGGTGACGTCTTCTCCGATATCTCCCCTAATCTATGTGCTACGTATGGGGTGTAACGCGCCGTATCGTTCTGAATCCAATGGAGCGCCGTAGTGGAGTCTGTCCAATAAACTACCCTATCGGCTACCACTCTGTGCTCGCCTTGCACGAATTCCGCGAGTCGCGCGCCTATTAGATTCGCCTGTAACTCTAACCGTGGAATGCTTTGCGCCTTTATCGGGGCGACTTTCGCCTTGGCCGCCACTAATCGTACCTTAACCGTTCCGTCGAGGTATCGTAATCGCCAATACGCCGCGGATGCGTACGCACGTTCGCTTGCGTCATTAAACACGTGAAGCTGACGCTCTACCACTCCCCCCGTAGGAGCATAGCACCTAGGCAGCCGCAGTCGTGATACTTCCTCGACGACTCGCAGCCACCTCTGAAATTCCTCAGCTGCCTCCTCGGGTAGTTCGTCGTCCCATCCGACCTTCTTCATCCGCCACAGGTCTTGCAGCAGGATCTTGGCGGTGATGGTGAGGTAGCTCAGCAGTCCCAGCGGGTCGAAGACCGACATGACTGCACTTAACGCCTCTCTTTTGGTCGGTGACCTCTGCAGCGTCTTCACTTCGTTCGGTACCCTGTTCATGGATGTGTTGAACGTCAAGGCATCTTCGTCGGCCATCCATAATAGCCCTAGGGTTCTGCCTGGGCTGTCTTGTCTCAAGCCTACCTCCTTAGGCTTGCTCGCTAGTAATTCCTCCGGCTTGTCTTCTAGTAGGGCTGCGTGGTTCGAATTCCAGCCTGCTAAGGTGAAGCCGGCCTGCTGGTGTACTTCCATAACCTGCCTCGCAGTGTTTACCGCTTCCTCTACCGTAGCATAACTGTCTAGGTAGTCATCCATGTAGTGACTACGTACGATAGCGTTAAGTGCCAACGGATGTGTCTCTGCGTGTGCGCGCGCGTTATGATCCCTAACACTATGTGCGAGAAACGGCGAGCTCCTCGCACCGAAAATCATCGATGTCATAACGTATTCCCGCGGTGGGCTGGATCGCTCGTTACCTCGCCACAGAAACAATTGCGCGGGTTGGTCGCGACGGTCTATCTTTACGCGTAAAAACATTTCCCTAATATCCGCGGACACGGCTATTTCGTTCTCCCTAAATCTAAATAGTATGCCCGGTAGGTTCCGTAACAAGTCGGGGCCGTCAAGTAAATAATCGTTCAAACATTTACCGGACGCACGCGCTGCCGCGTCGAAAACCACTCTTGTCTTCCCAGGCTTGTTCGGGTTCCGCACTGCGAAGTGGGGCAGGTACCAGCTCTTGGGGTCCTCTCTCTCTGTCCCTTCGGCTTCCCTTGCGTATCCTTTCGCCAGGAGGTTGTCTATTTGTGCTGTATAGGCGTCTCGAAACTCCGGCGATTTGTCCATCTTCTTCTCGATCGTCCGCAGTCTTCGAGCAGCCATCTCGTAGCTGGGAGGCATCGGCACGTCGTCGTCCTTCCATGGCAGTCCCACCTGGTATTGCTCGCCGACCTTCTTGACGGTGCGCTGGAATATCTCGACAGCGCGCTCCTCTTCCCGTCGCGGCCTACTCTTTAGCGAGATACCGATGGAATCGATCTCGTACTGCCGTTTAAGGAGTTCCGTTAACTCCTCGTCCTGACTGGCGAACGTTCGAATGTCCCTATCTAACCGTCCGCTACTGCTTACGACGTGTAATACGGTTTCACCGTCCTCCCTACACGTGAATCGCGGCACGGTTCCCTGTATCGCCCATCCTAATAACGTTCGTGCAGCTATAGGCTGCCTTCGACGTCCTATCCTTAAATTACGGGTGATTATTAAATGCCAGTTGTCGGCGCCTAATAATAATCTCGGTTTGGCGTCCTCGTAGCAAACCGAGCTCGGTAGGTTGCGTAAGTGTTTCAACCGTAAACACTCTTTATTTACCGACTGCGAACCTATCTGTAAATTTGTTACTGTACGCGCATTTATTCTATACATCTCGCTGCGCGATTTTCCATGTATGCCTATGTTAACTAGCCTGCTATCGGCCTCGCGCTGACTATTGCTTACTCCTCTAATATTCAGCGGCTTTACCGGTCCTTCCGCTCCTAACTCGCGCGCTAAGTCGTCGTCGATCAACGAAATGGTCGAGCCTTCGTCAAGCAACGCATACGTATCTATTTCCCTACCGCGTGGTCCACGTAACGTAATGGGACACACTTTCAATAATACGGACGCATTACTACCGACGTTAGACGCGACGAGCACGGTCTCATCCGGTTTTGCCGATGTATCAGGTGCGCGGGTCTTGCGGGTGTGAAGGAGGGCATGGTGGGGGGCGTTGCAGCCGTCTACGCCGCATTTCTTCGCTCTACATTTAAACCGTCGGTGTTTACTACTTAAACACAGAAAACATACCCCACCTTCCTTTACCCAATTCCACCGGTCGTCCACACCCATTTGCGCTAACTTCCTACACTTGGCGATCGCGTGTTCACCTCCGCAGCACATACAAGAGGCACTACTGGTGTCCTCCTGTGCGGTGAACGTTTTTACGTCGCGAGCCCTATTCTCTACGCGGCGTGTCACTATCCTTTTCGACGACTGCGCCTCTCGTCTTACGGGCGATTCCTTAGTCGGCTCTACGGACGTATAGGCATGACTCAACGCACGATCAGCCTCTCTCATCATGAACCTGGACAGTGTAACGATGTCCGGTTCGTCTGCACTTCCGTAGTGCTCCGCATAATCACACCAACGCGACCGTAAGTGAGGGCTTAACTTACTCGTTACTTCCCTAGTAAGCATTGGATTTTGCAGATATCCCTTGCCGTCGACGTTTTGCAAAATGCACACGATATTTTGCAACTTTATTGCGAACGCATTTAATTCCTGTGCGGTTTGACCCGGGCGCGGAAGGCGTTTCAATTCTTCTAACGCTCGATCGATAATTACTTCCGGGCGGCCGAAACACTGCTCTAATGTTCGCATAATATCTGCTGGATCCTTCGCGGTAAACAGCAGTGCCGATACTACCTCCCTAGCTTCACCGCGTAGACAGTTTCTTAACCTTGCCATATTTTCCGTGTCTGTGAATCCATATAGACGCGTGGATTCTTTCATCGCGGCTTTGAACGCTAACCATTCCGCGGCCGAACCGTTAAAAATAGGCAAGTCTTGCGTCTGCTTCGCGGCAGCGGGCCTAACTCTGACCATATTCTCCAGAGCTTCCGCTAGTCGCTCTATACCCCTATCTTTCCCTCGCGGAGTAAGCGACCTATCTCTATCCCTATCTCTCTCTAGCCTACGCTGTGGCGCTGGCGTCCTATGTACACCTACATCCCTATGACACGGCGACGATAATCTACGATCCGCGTGGCGATGTGGCGATCTATGTGTAGGCGATAGAGTGCGGCGTTGGACGCGCGACGGCGACGTAACCCGTACACGACGATCCACCTGGTTCATTTCTACGGCGACTCCACTATCCCTCTGTACCGAATCTATGCGGCGCGGTTGAACGTTATTCGCTTCCGTCCTCCCCTGGGCATCTTCACTGTGGTCGTAACCGGTTACCCTGTTCGGTAGGGTCTGCTCTAACTCGATGCGGGGCGCGGGCTGAGAGGGGCGGGAAGGCGACTCCCCCCGCACAGTCTCTACGTTCTCTAACCACCTATCAACGCGTACCCTATTTTCAACTAACTCGTCTTCGTTGACACTTTCCCTGCCTGTTTCTTCTTGCAGTTGCGCGACGTCCCTAGCGTACTTCTTCCTAATAAGATCTTCTTCCAACTGCAATTGCTTCCTCCTAATTGCAGCTAGTTCCTCCGCGGCGTTATACTCAATTTGCTTTAATTTAGCTATCGCACTAGCCGTCGACCGGGCTGAACGAACGGAGCGAACCGACGGGGCGCGGGGTGCGGGCCTATGTACGTCTGTTACAGGCGCGACGGTACGTACTATCGAACTAATCTCTGTAGACGGAAGATCTTCAATAATCGCGGCGAGTGTCTCTGTACGCGGCGCGGAAATGCTAACCTCTCCCAAACGATCGGTCGTGGACACGGACATAGCGGGGCGCGGCGGCGGGCGTAGATGCGGGCGCGAGCGGGGCCTGGGGCGCGGGCGCGGCGGAGGGCGCTTGTGCCATCGCGAGATAATCGGACGGGGACGCGGGTGCTTCTTCGAATATGCGCATTCCTACCGGCGTGTCATCATCGTTCCGTGTCTTCTGGCTTCGTGGCTTCCTCATGGTCCCACGTTGCGACCTCCTGTCGTCTTCAAAAAGACGTACGTACAGTCTTTAAAAAGACACACGTATGGATGTCGTTCCCGCCACAAGGGCGTTACCAGATGGTCACAGTTTGGCACCGTTAGGGAGTGACCACCGGCCGCGTAAACGCGGTTAAAGAAACAAGAAATTGTCTGGAAACAGACAATAGACGTATGTGACGTAATCGTAACAAGAAACAGGGAAGAAATTAGTACCGAAGATCTTCTCTCTTCGTCGACGAACTTCTTTCTTCCTTGAAGATCTTCTATAATGATCTTCTCTCTTCTATAATTATGTTCTTTCTTCTATAATTATGTTCTTTCTTCTGTAATTGGCTTCTTTCTTGTTTTTTCTTACTTCTTGCTTCTTTCTTCTGGCTTGAATCCGGCGGCGATGGACCAAGAATATAATGGATGAACAGTGGACTGTATATTTATTTCTGACTGATTACTTAACGACTGATCTGAGGTTAGCTATACTAGGGGACTGCTTGAAGAAAAGATGGTACTTTTTAATATACTGTATTAACTATTTACAATGATTCGGCACTGACTAATTATGTCTAACACTATGTACAGAGGGAGGTCTTGAATTGGAGTCTTGAGTCTTCTTCAGGTTTCTTCTTAAGTGCCGCTTCGAAGTGAAATGAACAGCTCACAGACCGAGACGCCCTTCTTATATCTCGCAAGAAGGTGCCTCAGTCTGTGAGTAGTGCCGTGCGACGACAAATGAAGCCACACGCGCGCTGATTGGTCGCCGACATCACTGGGTCGGCGCCGGTGTGCGGGGTGCGCGGGGGTAGCGGGGTACGAAGGGGCGACGGGGCGGCGGGTCTCTAGCTGTCCTCAACAGGCACACTGGCAATAAAACAACCTCCGTGAGCGCCACCACCTGCCAGACCGCCGTTTCTGCAGACGTGATGTAAGTGTAAGGCATCACCACCAATTGCATGATCAGCGCGGCCAATTGGCCGCAGAGCGTGTCATGAGTCTACCGCTCGCCGCAAGGGAATGTTAAGCAAGTCAGAAGAAAAAGCACTTCCGAAATGATTTATCCGCGTACGCTGGTGTTATCGTTAGGGATACGTAAATACAATGTTCTAGAAAAATATAGATCTTTATTCCGTCTAAAAAAAAGTCCGGATACCATATGTCTATTTCTTATATATAAGCCATAATTAGGTATTTTGTGACAAAAAAATATTGAAAATTTAAAAGTGATTTATGAGCGTTATTATTAGGCATGGCCTATTTATCCTTACGAACGAAAATTACTTCATCATCAAGACAATTTTATGAAGATAAACTTTGTTCTTTATACCATGTTATTTGGACGCATAGTTTAAGAGATAATGTAAAATTAAATGTAATGACTCGTTTCCAGTAAAAAGGGTCTCCGGTTCTCTACACTCACCATACGAAACACAGCAGCATTAAGCAGCTATTTTACGCTGGTATTCTGTGAGAGCGTGGTCCTTCCCCGGTCGAGACGACCCATTCGTGCTACAACTATATTATAAATATAGCTGCGGTTTGGCTCTACCAAAAAGACTGGTTCAGCTAGAGCTAGAGAGACAAAAATTATAAAAATGGTTACCCTTGTCTTATTGGTATGCAAGTAATCTCCAGAGCTCAATACAAGGCAGTTGTTTCGATATGCAATGACCGGCCAAAATTGCAGAGAAGGTTCAGAATAAGTAATGTAGGTAAATTGTTTTTTTTTAATATACAAATTATATACTTAAGCAATATAAAACTATTGTCAATCCTAATTAAAAACAACGAAACATCATCATCATCATCAGCCTAAATTTTAACCCACTGTTGGGACACAGGGCTCCCCTTATACGTAGGGGGTTTGAACAGTAGACCACCACGCGTCCCAATGCGGAGTCTAAGAGCTGGTTACGAAAACGTGAACTGATAAGGTGTAGTAACGAATTATATATATAACCTCTCCTTGGTAGCTTATAAGTACAGAGCGAGGCCCGTCAGAACTCTTTCCCGGGGCGGAAGACGTGGGTGGGCGGGCAAAGTCGTAAATTTTCCATAAGAAAAAAATTATTAGGTGTAGTTATGAAATTTGGTAAAGTTATAGTTTTTAACTGTAGGAATCTAGGAAAATTATTGTCAGAAGTCTAGGTCAGGACTTGAAGACTGTCAGAAGTCGACAAAGTTGTAAAGAAATTGTTTAAATTTAAACCACAAGGTGCAGTTCAGACAAATGCATTTTTATATTATTTGTTGCTTATCGAACCTGTATATAAATTGTCAGAAGTCTTAATAATGGCTAAGTACATAAAAAATGATGATATAGTCAGAAGTTGCTGAAGCGGCTATCGCGGCGGAAAGCAACGTCTCGAATCTAGTTTAATATAATATGTATTACTTGATAGATATATCGTGTTTTCACTGACTTTTGGACGGAAGTCGCAAAATATTTTAATATTCTCTTGATTTGTATCCTAAACAATAATTGTATTCCAAATTTGAAGCTTCTATGTCTGTTAGAAGTGCCTTAGAGTTTTGATAATCGGTCAGTGAGTGAGTGACAAAATTAAGAAACTTTGACTAGTTATAACTCTTAAACTACTAGTTAAAATTTAAGGAAATTTAAATACACTGAGTTTATAGAATTCCTACTTAATTACTGAAAATTTAGGCTTCTACTTTTATTAAGAACGAAGTTATAGGGTTTCGGAAATGGCCTGAACTGCTTCGAGAAAAGGATGGTACGGCCGTGCCGCTTTTTAGCTCGACTTGGCGGGGGCACTGCCGTGCCCCCAGATAAGCGATGTAATCGAACCATTTAATAAAAAAATGTGAAAAAATTCGATGCTTCAATCTTGCCTCCTTGCCAATCAGAAGTACGTCAACAATTTAAAAGGGCGAGATACATTGCAAACGTATGGAGAAATGCACACCTGCACGTTCCAACGGATCTGGAGCCTACAAATTGCGGCTGGGTAGAGCAAGGATCAATGTATGAATTTAAATGGTTTGAGGGCCCTCAAGTACCTTTAACAGTCAACGATGTTATACGACAAAATGAAAACGAAGAACCCAGAGCTGAAGGTAAAATATTAAAGTACCGCATAATTCGTTCAGTGACAAAAAAATTGTGAATATTAATGATAATAATTTATGTTTCAGATGATGAATCAGATAAAAAGTATGCCAGTGAGGAAGATCAATATGAGCAGTCAGATTGCGAATGTTAAAAATTGTATTTTCAATTTGTTAGATATTTTTTTAAATTAATTTTTTACTTGTTACAAAACATCATCATCATCATCATTACAGCCCTTCACAAGTCCACTGCTGAACATAGGCCTCCCCCAAAGAATGCCACAAAGCACGGTCCTGAGCCACCTGCATCCATCGACTTCCTGCATGTCTTACCAGGTCGTCACTCCATCTCGTGGGGGGACGCCCTACACTTCGCCTACCGGTACGAGGCTGCCACTCGAGAACCTTTCTTCCCCATCGGTTGTCGGTTCTTCGAGTTATATGGCCGGCCCACTGCCACTTCAGCTTACTAATCCGTTGGGCTATGTCGGTTACTCTGGTTCTACTGCGGATATCCTTATTCCTAAGTTTATCACGCAGAGAAACTCCGAGCATAGCCCTCTCCATAGCTCGCTGAGCGACCTTGAGCTTCCTCATACGGCCAGCAGTGAAGGACCACGTCTCAGTTCCGTAAGTCATCACTGGCAACACGCACTGGTTGTACAATTTCTTTTTAAGGTTTTGAGGTATGTCTGACGAGAAGATGTGTCGTAGCTTCCCGAACGCTGCCCAGCCGAGTTGAATCCGTCGATTGACCTCTCGTTCGAAGTTGGACTTACCTAGTCGGACTATTTGTCCCAGGTAAACATACTCGTCAACAACTTCGAGCTTAGTGCTCCCAACAACTACCGGCCTAGGTGTGACATGGACATTAAACATGATCTTTGTTTTGTCCATGTTCATCTTAAGACCTATCCGTTGGGAGACACTATTGAGGTCATTGAGCATAGTGCTTAGGTCCTCCAGCGATTCTGCCATAAGGACTATATCGTCGGCAAATCGAAGGTGAGTGATGTACTCGCCATTGACGTTAATACCGCATCCTTTCCAGTCCAGAAGCTTGAAAACGTCTTCCAATGCAGCGGTGAAGAGTTTCGGGGATATAATATCACCCTGTCTTACACCTCTCTGCAATTGGATAGGTTTCGTACTCTGGTTCTGTACTCGGATAGCCATCGTAGCCCTACTGTACAAACACTTCAGTACTTCGATGTACCGACAGTCAACTTGGCACCGCTGAAGGGACTGCAGCACCGCCCAAATATCGACGGAATCAAAGGCTTTCTCATAGTCCACATACGCCAGACATAGTGGCAAATTGTACTCTTCGGACTTCTGTACAATTTACCGTAGGGTATGTATGTGGTCTATGGTGCTAAAGCCCTTTCGGAAACCGGCTTGTTCGGGAGGCTGGAAGTCGTCAAGTCTGCGCGCGAGACGATTCGTAATGACTCTCGAAAACAGCACATAGACGCGGCTCAGAAGGGAAATCGGTCTGTAGTTCTTCAAGAGAGCGTTGTCACCTTTCTTGAAGAACAAGACCACCGCACTTCTGCTCCACGCCTCTGGTGTAATGCCACCATGGAGGACGGAATTAAAGAGCTTCTGAAGGACCTCAAGTACCGGTCTTCCACCCGCTTTCAGAAGCTCCGCTGTAATTCCATCCTCGCCTGGGGCCTTGCCGTTTTTAAGGAGCTGGAGAGCCATTCTAATCTCGCTCAGACTGACGTCCGGGATATCTTCGGAATAGTGTCGGATAAGACTCGCTCTTGGATCGTTACTCACACTGGCGTGTGGCTCCAACGATGACGTGTACAGCTGCCCATAGAACCTCTCAATCTCACTCAAAATCTCAGGTGCCCCGGAAACGATGCTGCCACATTCGGTCTTCAGCTTTGACAGTTGGCTTTTTCTGGCAGACAGGTCTCTGGCAAAGACTTTGGAGCCTTGGTTCCGCTCGATCGCTTCTTCAATACGAGCTGTATTGAAGTTGAGTAAGTCCTGCCGCATGCATTTGGAGATCTGTCTGTTCAGTTGCCTGTATGCTGTCAAATCTGTTGAAGAATGTAGCCTCATCTCCCGTCTAACAGCCATGAGATTAAGAGTGTGATCGGAGAGTTTTTGTGTTCTTCTGCGGCGGATCTTGCAGAGCTTAGCTCCGACCGCATGGACAGTTTCCACGAGCTTGTCATTCATATCGTCCACTTCATTGCAGTCTTCTAGGCACTGAAAACGGTTTCGTAACTCGAGCTGAAAGGTTTCGGGACTTTGGATTAGAGCACGAGGGGGACGGAGCGTTGACTTCATCAGACGAGACCTCTCCAACTTAACATTTAGGTTCAGTGTGCCGCTAACCATTCGGTGATCGCTGCCGGTTTTCACCCTCGCGATCACTGAGACATCACTGAACAGTTGTCGTCTGGTCTCTCTCTCAATCTCATTTTTTGTCGAACCGTCGGGGCTCGACCAGGTCCACTTCCTGTGGGGCCGCTTCTTGAGGAAAGAGTTCATCATAAAGAGTCCCTCTTTCTCCATGAAGTCGGCCAGCTGCTGGCCCCTTGGGTTCCATTGCCCTATTCCAAATTTCCCTACTTTCAGCTCACCGTACTCTCTTGTGCCTAGTTTTGCATTGAAGTCTCCCATTAACACCGTATATTGGGATTTGGAGGAATGCATGGCTCGAGAGATCTCCTCATACATTTCCTCCACCTCCTCATCGGGGTGTGCCGAGGTTGGTGCGTAAACCTGTATGACCTTCAGCGAATACCGTTTGGTGATTCTGAGTATAAGGTACGCAACCCTCGTCGATACACTCCCGATCTTTACAACGTTGTTAACGAGAGACTTGTGGACGATAAATCCGACACCTCCTTGGGACAGATGGTCGCCCTCCCGGTGATAGAGCAAGTTGCCGGATTCGAGAATTACCGTGTCCTCCCCCTCTCTTCGGACTTCGGATAATCCTATAATATGCCAGCGCAACTTGTCTATCTCTTCTTCCAGCTCCACGATCTTCTCGTCAGTCCTCAGGGTGCATGCGTTGTATGTTGCCAGGTCGAGTCGTTTTAGGTGGCAACCGAACCTCCACCGGAGATTCTTAGCACCCCCTGCCCAGCCGTTACCATGGTCGCCCCCGTAGCCAGGAATAGCGGGGCCGCCGGGGACTGAGGGCCGTCTCTTTGTTACTCTTGTCATTGGGGGGTATTTGCCATAGTTGCCACGCTTGGCGAGCGGGTTGGCAACCGCAGTTTTTTTATTATAATTTTGGCTATTATCAGGAAGATGCTGCTGCCCATCTCCCGCCTGTTTCCCTTTGTCGCCTTTTACGACACCCACGGGAGGATATGGGGTAGTGGATATTCTTGACCGCCACTACATGGCGACAAAACAAGATTTATATAATTAAATAATTATACTTCCTTTATATAAATATACTTACCTTTTATTCCATCTACTGTTGACTTTCTTATAATGAGAAAAATTTAAATATTAAAAAAAAAGTTCCTTTTCAACGCGATAGCCGCTTCAGCAACTTCTGACTATATCATCATTTTTTATGTACTTAGCCATTATTAAGACTTCTGACAATTTATATACAGGTTCGATAAGCAACAAATAATATAAAAATGCATTTGTCAGAACTGCACCTTGTGGTTTAAATTTAAACAATTTCTTTACAACTTTGTCGACTTCTGACAGTCTTCAAGTCCTGACCTAGACTTCTGACAATAATTTTCTTAGATTCCTACAGTTAAAAATTATAACTCTACCAAATTTCAGAACTCCACCTAATTATTTTTTTCTTATTGAAAATATACGACTTTGCCCGCCCACCCACGCCTTCCGCCCCGGGAGAGAGTTCTGACGGGCCTCGCTCTGTACTTATAAGCTACCAAGGAGAGGTTATATACATAATTCTCCGACTCCTACACGTCCTCCATCTTTATCTGCACAACGAACTCATCGAGTCCGTCACTCGCAGACCATGAAGGCATAGAACACTAACACTCGAAACCACTAGTCTGCCAGCCCGAACAGTAAATCTACTCCGTGCCTCCGCAACTCACATTTCAGCTGCGGAGGGCTGCGCTGCATAGATACATCAGCGGTGCAGTCTCGCAAGAGTTGCGGAGAATAGGACGAGTGACTCATTGCTATATTCATAACAACTCTCCAATTCCCCTGCGACCTTGGCTGCGGATGGCATTCGAGCGACTTACGACGCCACCTACAAATCACGAAATTACATTCAGAGTGAGCTTGCGTAGTTCACTCGTAGCGGCTAACTTGTACCAACCGTAATATGGACTCCTCATCTTCTCTAATCGACGGCTCCGTGGCGCAATGGCTTTGCAATGAGTTGCAGCACCAAGGGCCACGGGTTCGAATACCGAACGGAACAAGTATTTGTATGGCCTACAAATAATTGTTCTGGGTCTGGATGTTTGTCTTGTAAACTGCCCCAATGATACAGAAGAAAATTCTAGTATGGAGTTTAGGTTTTTAAAAAAAATTTACAATACTTACTGTCTTACTAGAAACCAGAAAGTGTATACGTTATTAAATAAAAAGAATTTTTAAATAAATCTTCAAAATTAATAGCTGATAACGGATTAATGTTAAATCGCAATTGAGTATATTTTTATTGAATAAATATGTACTCGTAAATCACTATATTTATCTGTGTCAAATTTCGCATTCATGTAGAGAAATATTCAAATTTTATTATGGGATGGGCCTAGTAAGTAAGAGTTCAGTAGGTAGCGATGAGTTTTTTAGTGCCAAAATACAAGCTTGTAGTGTTTTTTCTTAAATAATTAACTAAATTAACAGGTAACAGCTTAAGGGGCTACTCCATGCGAACGACCTTGAGCGTTTGTGTGCCGGCCGCGCCAACTCCCTACAATATAGGATCGCGTAAAAAATAATATGTAAGACGCCACCTACCATAGTTTTGTATAACTCAATGCCACCTACTGTACGGACGTATTTTTCAACATCAATAAACTATTTTATGGAAATACACACAGCGTACAACGATAAATGTATTTTAATTTTTTTATTCGGTATATTAGTTGCATTATATTAGAATTATGTATTCTCATATATTATCTAATTATGAAATTTTATAATTAATTATATATTAAAAATGAAGCATTGAAAATTGTGAGTTTAAAAGATACCTACTCACTATAGGTAAATAGATAGATAGCTCGCCTTTTGTACAAATATTTGGTGCAATAAAGAATAAACAAATAAATAGGATGTTTCGCAGAGTGAGAGTAATATATAATGAGAGTCGTGGAGGCAGTTTACAAACATAAATTGCACAAGGACAAACATCCAGACCCGGAACGATTATTTGTAGGCCTTACAAATATTTGTTCCGTGCGGGATTCGAACCCGCGGCCCCCAGCGCAACAACTGATTGCTAAGCCACTGCGCCACGGAGCCGTCGCCGGGTTATAGGTAAAGTGACCATACGTCCCGTTGTCCCCAAATAAAGCTCCGGGACACAAAATTGTCCCGTAACTCTTTGGATGGAAGTATTCAAAGCCAACAATCTTCAACATATTTTTTTTAATCGAATATATTTTATGTCTACCTGGTACAAATGATCCGATAGAAAGAGTATTTTTTTTATTTTGAATAAATTGTGGACGTCTGAAAGAAACACTTACGGTTCCAGTTCTAAAGGCGATGTTGAAAGATAACAATAAAAAAAAATTGAGCAGAATTTTATTCTTATTTAAAATCATCACCAACTTTATAATAGCAAATTTAATCCTCTGACAAATGTAATTCATAATTTTTAAAAATGTTGCAAGTAATAATTACCTATTTTTAAATGCAACATTATTTTTTAATTTATTGTATAAAGTTATACTTTTTAGAGTATAAATAAACCCATGTCCTGTTTTGAGTTAAAAAATAAATGGTCAGCTTAGTCTTTTTAGTTAAATTTAGTTTTAAAAATTTTTAGTTTTTAGTAAAAAGTAGGTATATTAGTACCTACTTACATACTTTTTACCGAATTATAAGTATAGAACACCTTATGTACTCAATTATTTTTTGAAAAAGAAGAAAAAACAAGCAATGAATAATATACTATATTTTAGCAAAAAACTATAACTTAGTAATACTAATTATAATTATAACTTAGAACATAAATGAAAAACTCATAACCGACCCAGGATTCGAACCCGGGACCACATGATCAGCAGTCGCACTACTACAACCACTAGACCAACGAGGCAGTACTACACCTGAGAAAATATTGTAGTTGGTTACTACGATTATTTTTAACTGTATACTATACTGATAATATTGAATTAGCCTTTTATAGTGTAAATTATAATATTTGTCGAAATGTTAATTATGGATTCGAACCTTACATGCTAATGGTGCTTCATTTTTTTATTTGCATTTACTTCAAAGAAAATACACGCAAAAAGCTTCATCGCGCAGTAAAAAACACAACAAATATATGTATAACTAATACGAAAAATTATACCCAAAACAAACAAATAATACTACCTATAAAATAACCTAATAAGTAATAATATTATCGACTGATAAGATCGTGAGCGTGTGCTCTAACGAACGACACAGGCTCCACGTTCGAGAGCGCAACGCTCAATGATCCAGCAAGCCCGTGGGCAGTGAATACGCCCAGATTTTAAAATAATTTCTTAATAAAATCAAATTTTGGTCTTTTGAAAAAAATTTTACTATAGAAATGTTCATTAATAAATTGCCTATCCATTGGTGTAAATCGCAAAATAAAATAATACTTACTTTACGAGGAGATGCATGTTATCAATAATAATTTCACATTTATGTGGTTTCGTTGTAAGGAGATTATATTAATATTTATTCCTTTAAAAAAAAATTGGATACAGCTCTTATGAAATCAAGATTATGTAGAAATATAATGTGTTTTTTATTTGTTGATATATCTTTTAAATAAAAAGTAGATAGCTCCTAAAAACCGCACAAATAACGACTAGCGCGACATTTTGCTCAACCCGCGCCTTAAATTCGTCATACAATGCACAGGCAGGAGTATAATCCCATCCGAATGGGTTCCTGCCTTGTCGCTGGGGCTTAGTAGCCGTGGCTTGGTCACTCGCGGTGAACATACAGGAACCCCTTGACTGGCCCGTGGCGTAGGGCCGGCCCGAGGTGACCATTCCGAGTAGGCTTGACAAGCCCACTTCGGATGTGTGTCGGTGGGCTGCGGCGAGAGGGTTGCCCTCTCCCCCTACCGCTGCAGCCGAGGTGGAGTTGCGGGGATAGAGGTGTATTGGTATAGCGATGCGCCACTCGCCCTATCCTCCAAGACTTTGACGGAGCCGCAACGTTGGAGGCGTTCTCCTTATTCTCGGCGGCCGAAACATGGTTGACGGCTAAGCCAAAGACCATATCCACCGCTGGGGTCGGGAAAGCAGGTGCTACCGATAACTCGATTTTCCTGGCCCCTTGGCCTCCGCGTATTGGACTCGAGGGGGCCAGTTACGCAGGTGTAGTTGGAAGCCGTGAAGAAAGAAAGAAAGAAGGAGAACGGGGAGGAAGTCGGAAAAAAAAGTCGGCCAACGTTGGTGGGGCCGCGGATGTGTGCGAAAGCGTTCCCTTGGCCCTGCCGATATGCGGCGACGGTGGAACACCATGGGGTTTTAGTCGATGCGAGTCCGACATAACCCGTCCTTGCCCCCGCGAGGCTGGTAAGCGTAGGCTTTTCTCCATGGAAAAAAGACAGCCGTATAATATATATTTTTAAGCTGGGTTCAGATTATGCTATTTTACTCTACTGTTTAGAAAGTACATTAGGAGCAATTCGTTAATTACGTAACTGTGTCCCGAGGGGTGGGGGGTAAAACCCATTCTTACGTAATATTTTGTACGTCGAAATTTAATATTACAAATCTAATTCCATGTCGGATGCCGACTGGTTTTTTTTCATTCTATAACCTACACTTCGATTTACATCTTATTTTAATTTTTTTTTATTGTTTATTAAAATCTTAAATGTGTTCATTTTTATCCATTTTAAATGTTATAAATAATAACTATAGTATATTATTTCCGCGTATTAATGTAATCTAAATAAAAATGATAGACTCTTATGTAAGAAGAGGGAGGGGGGTTCGAGAAATCTTATGTACCCTTATAGGGGGTAGGGGGATCAAAAATCGCCAAAATCGTAATTAATAAATGGCCCCTTACCGTATTGACAATGCTTATAGAGTAAGGTGTAGAGAAGGAGTATATACAAGTAATAAAAAGTATTTATAATACGACTAACAACACGGGCAGAGTAAAATTGGAAAGAGTCGGTCCAAGCTTTCCCATTGAAAGAGGAGTGAGACAAGGCGACCCGACATCCCCGAAGCTGTTCATTGCCGTCCTAGAGTCGATAATAAGAAAGCTGGATTGGAAAACTAGCGGCTTAAACATAGACGGAAAATACCTGAGCCACCTCCGATTTGCTGACGACTTGATGCTTTTATCGGAATCAAGCTCGCAATTACAAGTCATGATCCAATCACTTAATGTGGCTAGTAAGCAGGTAGGATTAGACCTCGCAAAAACTATGGTAATAACAAACAGTATGGAAAGGAGAAAGGACAATATCTATCGATAACGAAATATTGAAATATACGAACAAATATATATACTCGTACTTAGGCAAACAAATTCGCTAAGGCTTCGATAAGGAGAGTAATTATTCAGAAATCGAGAGGCGTATTCAACTTACTTGGAATAAGTACTGGAGCCTAAAGGAAATTTTTAAAAGTAATATGCCAGTAAAAAATAAAACTAAAGCCATGCCAAGCTGCCTTTCACCGTGCCTAACTTATGCTTGTCAGACTTGGAAATACACAGAAAAAAAATCCCCACGTGTCAACGGAGCATAGAACTAAACATGCTAAAAATTATGAAAATCCAAAAAATAAAACACACTAAAATAAGAAGCATATCTAAAATTATAGATGCCCTAAACCATGAAGCAAATACAAAGAGGAGACGTTGTAATTAAATTTTACTATGTAACAACGCGTGACAATTTGCGGGGTGAGGGGATGCAAAGCCCCGCCCCCTTTACATTATCTACATCTACCGATAAATAGTAAAACTACTCAAATCTTTCCATATCGATGTTGCTATGTAGCTTAGCTACCTTGACGGCAGATGGCGGTATGACCACAAGATGTTATAAACTATAAAAATAATCTTTTGGCGATTAAAATTTCTTTATATCTGAATCCAAAACAAATTTCATCACCTTCGTATGATTATTTTATCATTACTGAGCTCTACGTACCTTTATATTTTTAGTTCACATGACACAGTGTCGCCATCTAGTGTGAAATATATTTAATTATATTTGAAAGCCGACGCAAAGAGATTTTTCTAGAACTATTTTAATAAATTAGTTGTAAAATTACTTACAAATGAAATGTGATGCCATCCATAGCATCAGAGCGTCTATCTCATGAAGCAAGTACATTCAGACAAAGAAATTTTAATCGCGAAAGTAATATTTTTATAGTTTTCATAATAATTTTGGGAACAAGCCGCCATCTATCGTCAAGTAAACCTCTTAAAATAATAACAAAAAGACAGGGCCGCAATTAGAATTCAATTATTTTACCCAGTAACCCAACATTCAATATTAAAATGAAGGAAATTTTACTTGGCTGATTTTTACGAAATGTTTAAGTTATATTTAAGTGACATTCTATATGCAAAGAATCACTTTAATACAATTTAAATATGTTTATCATTTCGGGAAAGTCAACCTTCAAGAAATATTTATTTTATCCATAAAATAAAGTCTCTTTGAAACTAAATATACTATGTTCAATATTAAGTAGGATTTTTAATTTTGAACTAAATATCCTACTTATCTCAATAATATTATAAAGGCGAAATTTTGTGTGTTATTTCTGTCTCCTTGAGCTTATTCCACACTAAGTATGTACTGCGTATGTGTAATTTTTTTCACGTAGTAACGGCTGGACTATTATTTATGTTTGGGCTCTGAGGGAGAACAAATAATAGACAAATTATTATAATTAATATAATTTTATTTACAAATCAATTAAAATATAAATATTTTATTCCAAATTAGGCATCCGAATGCACTTTTTGAATGCCAATCTAAGAACATTAAATTGTATTTAAGTGATTCTTTGCATATAGAATGTCACTTAAATATAACTTAAACATTTCGTAAAAATCAGCCTAAGTACAATTTCCTGAATTTTAATATTAAAAGTTGGATTACTGGGAAAAATAATTGAATTCTAAGTAAGGCCCTGTCTTTTTGTTATTTTTATGAGGTTTACTTGACGAGAATACGGCCTGTTCTCAAAATGATTATAAACTATAAAAATAATATTTTGTGATTAAAATTTCTTTATGTCTGAATGCAAAACAAATTTCAGCACCTTCGTATGATTATTTTACTAACACTGAGCTCTACGGACCTTTATATTTTTAGTTCACATGACACAAAGTGTCGCCATCTAGTGTCGAATATATTTAATTATATTTGAAAGCCGACGCAAAGGATTTTTTTAGAACTATTTTAATAAAATAGGTGTATAATTATTTACAAATGAAATGTGATGCCATCCATAACATCAGAGCGTCTATCTGAGTAGTTTTTACACAATAAAACAACACTTCATCCTTTTCTTCTTAATACTACGAAAATACACCGATTTGCGATTTTTTCAACACATAAGCGCACAGGACGAATGCTGACAGTATACTAACTAAAGCCACGCCCACTATGATGACGTCAGGACCTACTTACAATCACAGTGCACAGTTGATTATGCCGTCTCCCCTTTGTATTAGCTTCATGCCCTAAACTATGCTAAAAAAAAATTCGGTTCGATTCCAGGAATATGAAGTTAAATTTTCTTTTTTATTTAAAGTATTACATATTTAGACAAATTTATTAAATACTTTTACAAATTATAACTAAAAAAAAACCCTATTTATTTTTAAAACAATAAACCTATATTTGCAGTTTGCACTCGACAGTACCCGGGTTCGATTCCAGGAATATAAGTCAAATTTTATTTTTTATTTAAATATTATGTATTTAGGTAAATTTATTAAATATTTTTATAAATAATAACTAAAAAAATATCTTCATTTTCATAAAAATAAACCTATGAATTTAGGAAACGTAGTGTATTACAGTAGTGCATTTTGTAGAATTATAGATTTGCAGTTTGCACTCGAGAGTACCTGGGTTCGACTCCAGCAAAATGAAGTTAAATTTTCTTTTTTCTTTTTTATTTAAAGTATTACATATTTAGACAAATTTATTAAATACTTTTATAAATAATAACTAAAAAAAACCTATATATTTTTATAACAATAGACCTATATTTGCAGTTTGCACTCGAGAGTGCCCGAGTTCGATTCCACGAATATATAGTCAAATTTTCTTTTTTATTTTTTATTTTAAGTATTACATGGGTAGATAAATTTATTAATTACTTTTATAAATAATAACCAAAAAATCTTTTGAAATGTAATTATTTTTTACAGGAGAAAGAAAGTTGAAAGTATCAACACGAAAGTTAGTATTTTCAATGTGAGTAGATACCTAAAACTATCCTAAGCTGTAATAACAAAAAAAACCTAAATATACCTAATGTTTTTGTTAAAAGACCACGGCCTATTGATAAATTAACAAATAGGCATGACGAAATAACAGAATCATCTGTAAGAGTTTAGGTTTATTGATTTTGTTAATAAGTAGAAATTATAATAATGTATGAATGTTAGGTATTTTACTTGTATCTTAACAATTTTTCAAAAGCAAATAGGTATAAATCATAAACGAAATGCAAATTTTTATTAGCTTCCTTGTGAACCATAGAATTATAATATATAGAATTGACATATCTATATAATTTGAAATATTCAATTTTTTGCATAGATTGGAAACAGTACCACAGGAAAATCATCATTGTGAAGTTATTGATATAAGTAAATATTATCCATCGAAGCATGTACTGGAAGACGCCTATAGTACACAGGTAATATTCATAACATAAGCCGCACGTTGTAATGTAACAAACGCACACACACACACACACACACACACACACACACACACACACACACACACACACACTCACACACAGACACACATACATGTGCATATATTTCTCAATTTTATATTTAATAATTTGAGAACTAGATTTTGTTGTCATTGTAGCACTTACAACTATAAGTATGTACTTATTATATACCTACTATTACGGGGATTGAGACTGTTACTCCTTAACACAGGTTATTTCGTAACCTAACTTTGAATATAATATTTTATAGTTAGTACAAACGATGTAATGTCCTACCCATGTACTACAATCACTTTTATATAAATAAAGTTTATTGCTATTATTATATAAATAAAAATAATTTAAGTTTCATCGAGTCAGTTTTATTTCAAAATCACCCACATCCATAAATTTTCAAGTAACATTAAATTAAAATTAAAAATAATTTCGTTGTCCCATCTATTTTTTGTTAGATCTTTATCTGAACTGCGTTTCGTCTATTATAACTCTCCGCTAGGAGTAAAGTATTCTGTGATTATAACACTCCGGCGTAACTCCGCTAATTCGATAGTGTTAAACCTGACTGTCGTTAAATGGCGCTCACGTGGATTGTGTAAATGTGTGCGTGCATCATTCAAGGTCACTTGGCTCTTGTAGTCCTCTTAAGGTAATATAAATAAAACAGCTTAATTTTTAATTCTTTTTATTTATTTATCCTACTTCAAAATCCTTTCTTACTAAAATGCCATCCAGAATTGAGGCCGGTGCGGTTATGGAATTTTGATACCGAGCCCAACACAAATACCAGACAGCGGTCATTATGTGGGCACAGCAACCCGCTGTCTGTTGTCCAGAAGTGCAACTGCAATAATAACCTGCAATCATCTCATCTCAACTTGTCCCTTGTCTCGCCAACAGTATATATGTATAATAAGCTCTGTCCGAGTGATGGTGAGATTTTATACGGCCGCTTATTAAAACAGAGTCTTGTTGGGGTGATATTAATTGGGTCACAACTTATCTGCTACCCAGTCTTCGTTGACACCAAACATACAATATAGGTACTGATAATATTGGCATTAGGGTGCTGGAGCTCATTTTCATGATTTGTGCCGACAGATAATTCTTGTAATACGTTTGCAAAACATTGTGAACATATTGGTGCATTTTCATCCATATAGAACAAAACAATCTTACTTTAATAAACTATCTATATTGCAGAAGCGCATTTTAAACAGTGCAACATGTTTTAACAGGTGAACTGAAAGATAATTACATCATATTAAGATTTTGCATCCATTATGAACTTATGTAGAAATTAATAATTATTAACAGATACAGATAGAAGCATGTCATTCAAATGCGTTTAATAGCTTAAGGAAACATCTTTCTTTAGTACATACCTGCTTACTGATTCAAAATGTGATTCTACAGAATACAGATGTCCGATATCAACGAAATCGAAATCTCACGTAAATCATTAAATCCATAAAACAAAAGCAGAGTCAAATAGTAGTAATCCAAAGTCCAAACAAAAAACCAAATCGCCAAAGAAATCCATAATTAAACATATTCACGAGTTCAGAAGTTCAGAACTAGTTCGGAATAAATAAAAATATCATTTGACAGATATGACATTTGACAAATAACCGTATCTTTTTTACTTTTTCATGACTGGAAGGGCACCATCTTGTAAATCCATTAAAAACATGGGATTGAATTTTTATTTTTTGCAAGTTATCTAGTTTGATTTATTCTCTCATTTTATTTTTAACAAAATCCCTGAATTTTTCTCTTTTTTACGGTATACTGTACATAGACTGGGCCAGAAATGGACCGTTTCCTTTGACTACTCTTTGAAAAATAACCCTGTATAATCTGTGAAATGAATAGCTAATTACTTAACACTAAATCTCAATATTTTTTTAAACAATCAATATTATGTAAATCACTACTATTTTTAACTACCTCAAATGTCGCGGTCATGTAAAGATACATTCAAATTTTATAAAAGGCCTAATAAATAACAGTCCAGTCGGTGGCAATAACACACGTGTTTCATAATTTTTATTTAGGTATGTTGTAAATTAAATTCGTCAACTTGTTTTTTTGGCGGCAAATACAAACATCTAGATTTTTTTAAGGATACAGGCAGGCATATCTATATTTTAAAGCTGGGTTTACACTACGAAGTACTATTCTACTATTTACTAAAGTACAGTGCCGTATCGACAGTGTAGTGGCGGTGCGGTGTAAGAATTTCCCCTACCCTATATCATTCCGTGGGTGTCGTAAGAGGTGACAAAGAGGTGACAAAGAGAAACAAACCAGTAGATGGACAGCAGTGTCTCCCTAATTACAATAAAAAATAAAAAATAATCTTTAATTGCCAGCCCACATGCCAGGCGTGGTAAATAACGCAAATATTCCCTCTATGAGTGAATCTATAGGGGAAGTAGTGAAGGGTTTAGCAGTGGACTTTATGTTGTAATGGTAACATAACTTCTTAGGCTAAAACTTTATGACATGGCTTTCACACGGTACGCCAAATCACAAGCAAATGTGCTTTATATAAGAAGCTTTAGTTTATGGCGATCCATCAGAAAGTTTACGGCACTACGGCGGAGATGTGATGAAGCGGGCGAAACTTACAATATAGCTCTGAAAATCTTCTTTGCTTATAGCAATCTGATACTATATAGTATAGTGTGAACGTGTTCATAAAAAATAAATACTTAGCGATATCGTTGTTCTATATCATATTTGCTATATTCTATATTCACATGGTGGGATTAGAAGGGCATCGTTTATTATTATGAGCTTTTACCGCCGGGAAAAATCATCGATTCGGATCTCTACTGCTAAACAGAGCCTCAAGCAAACAATTTGAGAAAAATTGCCTAGAATTGGTCAACAGAACAGGTGGTCTTTCGTCATGATAACGCCAGACCACACACATCTTTGGCCACTCAGCAAAAATTGAGAGAGCTTAGTTGGGAAGTGTTAATGCATCCACCATATAGTCCTGACCTTGCACCCTCAGATTTTCATCTGTTTCGGTCTATTCAGTATTCTTTGGGTAATGTTAGGTTAACATCAAGAGAGGACTGTCAAAACTACTTGTCGCATTTTTTTGACCAAAAATCCCAAGATTTCTACAGCAACGGGGTCACTACTCACTAGCAACAAGATTGCAACAAGTAATCAAACAAGATAGCATATATATATTATAGTTAAATGTAAATAAACTTTGAAAAACTTTGTAAATAAAATACGAAGAAACTTTTTCTACGACCCATTATAACAGCGTACTTCTGAACCTGCCTTTAAACACTACAGAGCGAATGAGGGCTCCACGACTTTTTCTGCCACCAGGGCGGCACCACTTAAAAGTGAGGTATAATATTTGACAGATTTCATAGCGGGCAAGTTAATTTGTTCGAAAAATGTAGAGGTTAATATTTTTTTCATGTCAACTAGCGACATCTGTTGAGTGGAAGATTATTAGCCCGCATTAGCGGACTTCTCAAACTGCAAGAAATAAACAGAGGCTTTTGTTTAGTAAGTCACACATATAGGATGTAACTAAGAAAGATTTATATATAATTAAAATGGTGCGTCAAAGCGTTTTATAAGAACCCCACACGATTTAAGAAATTTAAAAATCACAAGAACGAGTAATTTTACTACATAACCTACAAATCATAAAACATTATATAAAAACAAAACCCCAGGTCCTGCAAAATTACGATTTTTTGACATAAGTAGCAAATATTTATATCTTCAAAATAAGACATATTTGAACTTTGTTCACGCCGGGCCCAAGCTTGTATGGAATAAAGTTCATCTCCTTTGTGCGTGTAATGGTGTTCCACGTGTTGGAAGGCACGGAAGTGAAATGCCTACCACCAAAGAGATTTAAAAAATATATAACTACTTAAATGTCTTTGCCTACCACCAAAGAGATTTAAAAAATATATATACTATAGAGCGGGCATTGGAGAAATTTCTATACAAAAACTTTAAGCTCGTGCGTGTGTGACGCCCTCTAGCTAAAAATAGCAAAACTACACTATCATTTATTAAGACAACACTTTAGCTATTCCCCAGTAGGTGACGCTTAACCTCTTAGAACTTGACATTTTTTGGACATACTTAGTCAGAACTATGGTCAAGCCTAAGAGTATAGTAGGTCAGGCCAAAGACAATTTTTTTTAAAGATGGTAAATATAACTTAGAGTCATTACTATGTTCTAATCCAAAAATTTAAAAAATATTAACAATTAAAATATCGAATTATTTGTATGAAGGTCAAGTGAGCGCTAGAGTAAAGACGATTGCAAGACGATTTGTCGATAAATGAAATGTTTCGAGAAATTACCAATTACTGTGTAGTGGCGGTGTATGAATATTCATTTATCATTCCGTGGGTTTCGTAAGAGGAGACTGATGCACTGTTCAGTTCCACGGTACACGTACCTTGATACTGTGTAACAGTAACGAGGTACGTGTACCGTGGAACAGAACGTGGCAACTATGATAAGTATACCCTCTATGAGGGTATATAGTGGAGGCCTATGTTCAGTGGGTTTTTTTTTAGGATGTAACGGTGTTTGTTGTAATAGTGATAAGAAAAAAATGTTGGAAGAAAAAGGCAAACACTTTTTCTAAATTTAATCTCGGTGAAATGCGGATACTCCGTGCGATGTTTAGGGCAGGGTTGCAAAGGTGGGTGATATTTGTGGCAGCAAAATTCTGTGCTCCCCTTTATTTCCATGGCCCATGACCAGCAGTGGAAGGAAACTGTAAGGAGAGGGAGGGATTAATTTTATTATTTGAAACAATATTTTTGTGAGTCAAAAAAAGTCATCAAACATCAAACAATTTATTAAACAAAAATTGCGTAAACAAGTTCAATGGTTAGAACAGTAATAAATAACAAAACCAAACAATTCCACTGAAAAGAAAAAAAGAATATATTATGTCACTTCTACAACTAAAGCAAATCTAACGAATCGTCAAATGTTAAAATCAAATAAATACTATGAAGAAAGAAACAAAGATATAGAAACACTCAATTTTCATAAAGAAAAGAAATATATAATATTACTAGCTGGCCAGGCAGACGTTGTTCGGCCCTCTCCGATGATCCTGTGTCCTATAAAATTTATTAAATTCGTAATAAGAAATATTGCTTATCGGGATAAAAACTATCATATCTCTCAAGTTGGGCCAAACTGCACACAGTGTGCAAAATTTCATTGAAATCAGTTCAGTAGTTTAGGAGTTCATCGCGGACAAACAATGTGACACGTAATTTTTATATACAAAGACTAGCTGACCAGGCAGACGCTGTTCTGCCCTTTCCGAACAACCATTTACTTTACCAAAAAAACTCCTGAAATTAGCAATAAAAAATTGAGGGTCACTTATCGGGATAAAAATTATCCTATCTCTCAAGTTGGACCAAACTGCACGCAGTCTGCAAAATCTCATTGAAATCGGTTCTATCTGTTGAATACTTACAGCAACACGTGGTGGTTATACTACTAAATTGTAGCTTATATTAAACGTTTGAATTTTTAACATAGCGCCATCTATTGAATATTTACTCAATCCTATCAACAGATATCGTCATCTGACAGAATCGTTTGGAGCTAATAGACAATTGTGACTGTCAAATAATAGGCAAATAATTTTCAATAAAATAATATTGTATTGCGACTATAAATTGAGATGTAAGCTATCCTATCTTTTAAGTTGGACCAAACTGCACACAGTGTGCAAAATTTCATTGAAATCTGTTCAGTAGTTTAGAAGTCCATCGCGGACAAACAACGTGACACGTACTTTTTATATATAAAGATTATATTGATACACTCAGTAAGAGCCTCAAAAAAAATTATTATGAAATCTTTGACCAACGCCATTTTTCTACTGACTTCAAACAGGAGGAGGTACTCAAGTCGACTCTATGTTTTTTTTATGTGTGTTACCTCATAACTTCCTTCTGGGTGAACTGATTTCATTGATTCTTTTTTATTTGAAAGTTGGTGTTTCACATGTGGTTCCATATAAATTTGATCAAGGTCTGTCTAATATTGTTATTCTTAATAATTTATATTGAAGTTGGTTGAACAAAATTTTTAATTAATGTTGAAAACAACTTCGCCATAATGTTCATTATATTATATCGAAATTATAACATAAAACGTAATTTGAAAACTTTGTGGAATATGAAAATTTGTGTTAATTACACAAGATTTATAGTGATCATTCACACCTTGTATTTAATTTTCAGTTCATTCTGTCTATTAAATATAGACATACGTGAACTAGTATATATATAGAAATATAGTGATACGTGAACGACACAGTATTTGAAATGGAAATTTTATAAAGTATATAAAATTGTTACGAAGCAAAATATAAGGAATTAACTTTTAAAGACAGTGTAATTACTTACACTTTATATAAAAACTAACAAAAATTTCTATTGTACCCACTTAATATTTAATAAATTTGTAGTTGCCTCTTACACTCACGCGGCGAAGGAAATAATACTAAAGTATGTGACGTAAACGCGACGCGTAGGGCGTAACGACGGAAACTCGTCATTTAAAGTAAATTCTGTTAATTTAGAGAAGCGTAATTTAGTAACAAAACTAATTCTAATAAAATATTAGTTTTATAATTCATATAAATAACATTTAAAAAATAATTGTTCTGAGCACTCGTAGCTATGGTTCTGACTAAACGTTGTTATCATATATATACTCTTAGGTTCTGAGGGTCCTTTCTAAATATTACCATACTCTATGGAGCGTTCTACAAAGGTGACATTTGACTGTTTTAGGAATGTTACCCTTTCGATACCAAAGTATCGATAATGTTGTTGAAGGTTACTAAGCTTGAAATACTTTAAAATATAATAAAAGGGAGTAAAATGATTGTTTCATTGTATAAATCTATTTATCATGACTTCCATCACACGAAAAAAATCATTTTAACTTTTTATGCCTCTATTTTATACTGATCCTGCTTTTATATCTTTAAGTAATTATAGTGAAAAATAACCTGTTACAATGTAATAACAGTGAAAAATCACCTGTTACAGTGTAGGTAATAGATAATCTATATTTTACTTATTCTACAATAACTCAGCTTCTAGATTGACATATCTTTTCGGATATTAATTGTTTATATATACGCTTTCAAATGGTACTTTCATCTTGTTAACACTTGGGCCCAAGAATGTATGGAGACGTCTTCCTCTCTTTTTATATTATTTTGTCAATTTCATCAGCTGCACTACTTAAAAGACACTACCCACATCAATAAAAATTGTTATATTAAGTTTTTACCTTATTTCCTAACTCAAGCTTAACCTACAACTTCTTGTATCTAATATCTTTAACAGTACAATTTTTTTAATGTCACAAGCCTATAGCACTCTCCTATCACTGTAAGCCAGGATTTATAATGATTTTGTCCTTGAATACCACCAGACAATGACGCCTGGTATGTAAAAGAGAAGACTTGCTGTATTGCTAAACATCAACACAGCAAGTATCCTCAGCATGTTCATAAGCAACACAGAAAATCTCATCATCATGCCTAAAAAAATTTTTCCACCCTTCCACATAATACACTTAGCATAGTTGGTATATGCTACTCATTTTTGTTGGTATGGGTACAGTATCTTTGACTGTTTTACCTCCTTAAATATTGTAAATGATTAAATCGGCATCCTGTATAATATTTTTATCGATAACCCCAATCGATAAACGTCGTCAATCACTAACTTTAAATAAATAGTGACGCTACAGGATAACAGAGGGCGCTTAGTACAATAAAAATAAATTTTCTAGAAAAATCTACTAGAAATAATAAAATTTAAAGATTATTCGGTAAATATACGTTATACTTACGATAAAAAACCAAAATCACGTTCATGTTTTGCTCCATATCGTGACTTAAAATATCTTAATGCACAACCGGGCATATTTTCTATAAAAATATTTTTTAAAGATATGAAAATAATGCGTCTTGACTTTATGACGATGTCACTAAGACTAACGGAGATATATCCTATAGGACATAAGTTACAGACGACAATTTTGCTGCTGATGTCCGGTCTATTACTACTACTACTTAAATGTCTTTGCCTACCACCAACTCTCTAACTCCGGGCTGCCACTGAGACTATTTTTATAAAATAAGTGTGACAAACGAACACACAGTCCATCTAGACGTCTATATCAAGATGTACCGACTAAGACGGAATGCCTCGATACATGTAAAAAGTGTGTGACTATCAGCGAATGAAACACAGTGGTAGAGCCAGGCGGCAGCTTTTGCTGTCGCACGGATGGGCCAGCTCGAACCGGGGTGGTACCACGACCTTACAGAATACCAGCGTGAAGTAGAGGTTTACCTCTGCGTTTCGCTTGGTGAGTACAGGTGGCCGGAGGCCCTTTTTACTGGAAATGAGGCATTCCATCTTAGTCCTCACGGGTGACAACGCATCTGCATTTTGATCTGTAACAGAGGATAGATGTAGTCTGTCTATGGGCCGCAGCAACCACTTACCATCAGGTGGACTGTGTGCTCGTTTTTCACCCTTATCCTATAAAAAAAAATTAAGCTGCTAGTTCACGCTTGTATTTTGTGAGATGTGGCCCTTCCCCGCTCGAGCCGACCCATTCGTTCTACCATAGTATAAAGAGAGGATCATAGTTAGTTAGTATAGTTCGTATAAAAACTGCATTGTAGCTTTTAATTTACAGTTCGCGTTATAAATTAAAAAAAAATTGTTAATTCGAGTTTAAAATGCACAAAGAACCTATATTGCCTAACTAAATATAATAAAATATTTTGAGGATATGAAGTCTACTTCTCTTAGAAATAAGGGGAGGCTTGTGACCAGCTATGGGATATAAGGCTTTTACTAACAATGTAGATGCGGCGTAAGAATATCCTCTACCTCATATCGTGGGTGTAGTAAGAGGCGACAGAGGGGACTCTGAAACAGGAGATACGCAGCGGCATTTTTCCGATAACGATTCAAAATTATAAAAGACTGCGGTTGCCGACCCGCCTGCCAAGCCTGCAATTATCGCAAAATCCCCCTATGAGGCAATCAATGTGGAAGGCCTATGTTCAGCGATGGTCTTTTATTGGCTGTAATGGAATGGAAACTTTTACTGGCTTACATTTAATAAAAAAAATATTAAGACGTCGTCGTTGAACTAATTTGCTTATTCGTCCACTTCAAATACCTACCTTCTTTTTGACAAGTGGCAGTTGGCGGCAGCGTTCCTTTTCCAAATTACATGTAATTATTACGCGTTTTTTTTATTTGAGATAGACATAGAATTTTTAAACATACAGCCACTGTCCTGCTTGTATTGTTCTATCTTTTCTACCGACTTCAAACAGGAGAAGTCGGTAGAAAATTTTTACTGGGTGAACCGATTTCGATGATTCCTTTTTTTATTTGAAAGCTGATGCTTCTCGTGTGGTCTAATTTAAACTTGATCAAGTTCTGACTAATAGCTCTTGAGTTATTATAATTAATATTGAAGTCGGTTGTCTAAAATTTTTAATTATTTTCTATATTTTTTTTTAAAACGTTACCCCCACACTAGGATTTTCTCCTGTATCGTGGAGGCAGTTTATAAACACAAATTGCACAAGGACAAACATCCAGACCCGGAACAATTATTTGTAGGCCATACAAATACTTGTTCCGTGTGGGATACGAACCCGCGCCCCCCAGCGCAGCTCATTGCTAAGCCACTGCACCACGGAGCCGTCAAACTTCTATGGACTTGTACGATAAGTACATTTGTCGGTACTTAGTATATGAATATTATCCTTCATAAAGATTTGTAATTAGGATCACAGCGAAGTTCTTGGGAGATCTTTAAGAAATCTTTCTGCAAATCCGATTAATTTACAATAAACTTTACTCTTTTTTTTTTACTTATTATAAGCCAGTGCTTGACCACAATCCCACCTGGTGGTAAGTGGTGATGCAGCCTTAGATGGTAAATCGCACTGTCTTATCGTAACAAAAGCCTATTCACTCTTGCCTTGAAGACGCCTAGATTGTATTCGGACGGAAAGATAGACGCCGGCAAATTATTCCACTCCTTTGCTGTACGCATTACAAAAGACGAAGCAAACCGTTTGGTTCTAATGCGTGGAATATCGACAACAAAGGGATGAAGACCCGCCGACCGTCTGGTTCTCCGATGGTGGAAAGGAGAGGGAGGAATTAAGGCGTGTAATTCCTGCGCACACTTACTGAAATGCATCCTATAGAATACCGAGAGACTGGCTACTCTGCGCCTGTGCTCAAGGCTGACAAGATTGGTTTCAACCAAATCAAGGTCACCAATGAGCCTCTTAGCACGTCTCTCCACTGAGTCCAATGCTGCCAGGTGGCATTTTGCAGCACCAGCCCATATGTGACAGCAGTACTCCATGAACGACCGGACTTGGGCTTTATATAAGGTAAGAAGCTGCCCCGGCGTGAAGTACCGCCGCACCCTTGCAAGGACACCAAGTTTCCTTGCGGCTGCTTTGGCTCTGGACTCAATGAACCGCCCAAAGTTTAGGTTCGGAGAAAATTCAATCCCTAACAACTGAAGGCGGTCAGTGTACTCCAAGGATACATTCCGGAAAGTAGGAGCCAAGGTGAGCGGGCTCCTTTTAGCGGTAAAAAGACACGCTTGTGTTTTGGAGGCGTTAAATCTCACGAGATTGGCATCGTCCCATTCGGAGACTGCCTGTAGTGTGAGACTCACACGCTCAACCATAGCCTCTCTTTCTGACTGGATTTGAACCCGACTGGCCCGGGCACTTGGTTGGTATCTCTCCACAACTGTGCTGTCGTCTGCATACCCATAGACACCGGGAATGAGCAGATCATTTATATGCAGCAGGAAGAGAGTTGCGGAGAGAACGGACCCCTGAGGAACACCGGCGTTAGTCGCCACAGTATTGGATGAGCAGCCATCAACGACGACCCGGAGAGACCGTTCACTCAGAAAGTCCTTCACCCAGACAATTAGGCCAGGGGATAAGCCGTACGCTGAAAGCTTGCCTAATAGACTAGCGTGCCAAACACTGTCAAAAGCCTTCGAAACATCTAGGGAAACAGCAAGTGCTTCACCACTGTTCTCGAGGGCTTCGCCCCATATGTGAGTGGCATACGCTAGAAGGTCCCCAGTTGATCGATTTCGGCGAAACCCGTACTGGCGATCACTGAGGAGATCATTTTGCTCTAGGTATGCCATAAGGTGGGCGTTCAATATACGCTCCATAATCTTGCAGAGTATGGAGGTAATTGAAATTGGCCGATAGTTGGCAGGGTCGGTACGGCTACCTTTTTTAGGCACAGGCTGCACATTGGCCAGCTTCCAAGATTTAGGCACTATTCCAGTCCTGAATGAGAGGCGGAACAAGCGTGTCAACACAGGAGACAACTCAGGTGCACAGACCTTTAGAACTATAGCTGGTATACCATCAGGACCACTAGCTTTATTCACATCTAGACTTCGCAAGGTTTTAAGAACCTCCTTGTTGGTGATACGGACCTCAGACATAGAGGTATCGCAGTGAGGTAATTGTGATGGTACGCTGTTGCTACTGTCCAGACGCGAATTGCAAGCAAAAAGAGAAGCAAATAAGTCCGCTTTCTCCTTAGCCGCATGCGCCAGTGAGCCATCTGGTTTTACCAGCGGAGGCAGTGTAGACCGACAAAAGTTTGTCTCGACCGCTTTGGCGAGAGACCAAAAAGCTCTACTGCCAGATGGTTTGACAGAGAGCTTTGTGCCGATGCGTTTAATGCGGTCGAAACTGGCTTGGCGTAATGCCTTTTTGCACGACTTGGCGGCTTGGTTAAAGGCTCTATTCTTAAGGCTAACATCCGGAGCTTTACGGTCTCGAGCATCGACCCAGGATAAGTACGCCATATGCTTGTGCTTTTCAGCACGAGCGCACTCGGCGTTAAACCAAGGGCGAGCTTTACCACCAATGGGCACGTCAGCAAAGGGGATGACATACTCCATCGCTTGACGGCATCTTCTATTATACATTCAAGAGAACAAACAAAATATGAAAAATACAAAGTTTAAATAAAACTAATTTTACGGATTTTATCGCGTATATTAACTTATTTTATATTCCCGACGTTTCGAGCACTTTACAGCACCCATGGTCACGGGGGGGACTGAGGTGTATGACGTCCCAATGTCATAGTTAACCACGGCTACCTCCAGATTAAAAATTATTAATTTTTGTTCCGATCCACGCAGTATGAACTTACAGTATCATGAAGTCTTGCAGTTGTATGCTTGGGTTGGGATTTAATTTTATTAATTATGGGATCCCAAGCAGATGGTAGCACCCAGCCATCTTCTCTATTGAAATTAGGATGTTTTTTTAATTTCAATAGCCTCGCGAATCATCCTTGGAAGGAATCGGTGTTCTTTAGCGAGGATTTGTGGTCTATCAAATCTAATGTAGTGACGGGGGCGATCCTGTACGTGTTCACAGACTGCAGACTTCCCGGAGCGTCTATTCTTCACATCAGCTATGTGTTCTTTAACCCGGGTTTTTATAGATCTTTTAGTTTGTCCTATATAAGAGAGACCACATTCACAATCAAGCTTGTACACTCCTGCATCTTGCAGAGGAATATTACACTTGACTGATGGTAAAAACTGACTAATCTTCTTCGGCGGCTTGAAATATGTTTTAATGGAAGCCCGCTTCAAGATGTAGCCAATCTTGTCAGTGACACCTCTGACATATGGCAGTACAGCAGGCACTCGCTCGACTGTGGCCGGCTTCACTCGTTCACTGTGACGTAGGCGCGGGACCCGAAGCTTATTGTCGTGCAAAACTTGCTTGACGTGTTGGAGCTCGGCAGCCAGGTGTTTACTGTCACAGATCCCTCGTGCTCTCTGAAACAAAGATTTACCCACGGTAGCTAACTGTGAAGGATGGTGGTGAGAATCACCGTTTTAATATCTATCTGTATGGGTCTTTTTTCTATACACAGTGTGGCTCAAGGTGTTATCAGGATTCCGAATTACTAACACATCTAGAAAAGCTAAAGAATTGTTTGCCTCTAACTCCATTGTGAACTGAATTTTAGAATTTAAGGAGTTAAGATGGTCTAGAAATGCAGTTACTTTATCTAAAGGGAGAATTGTGAAAGTGTCGTCTACGTACCGCTTATAGAATCTTGGGTTTACGGGAGAAGTACGCAGGGCTTTCTCCTCAAAGTCCTCCATGAATATATCAGCAACAATGGGAGATACAGGTGAGCCCATCGCCACTCCATCTACTTGCTTGTAGAACTCCTCCTTCCACAATAGGTAGCCAGATGTAAGGCAGTGTCTAAGTAATACTGCATATTCTACGGGCATGTTGTTTTGCTCTAGCCTTCTAGTAACAATCGAGATGCAGTCTTCAACAGGTAAGCATGTGAACAGAGACTGCACATCAAAACTGACCATAGTTTCATTGTCTGCCAGATGTAGGTCTTTAATCTCGCTGACAAAATGGTAGGAATCCTTTGTGTGTGCTCTTGTATGTCCCCTGAGCGGTGAGAGTATATTCGCTAAGTGTTGAGCCAATTTGTAAGTTGGTGAATCGATTTGGCTCACTATAGGACGTAGTGGAGCATTGGGCTTGTGTATTTTTGGTAACCCATACAATTTCGGTGGTTTGGCACACGTAGGTATTATCGATTTTACGTCTAGATTTAATCTTTCGGAGTGTTTCTTTATGAGATCACTAGTTGTTTTGAGTGTATACAAAGTTTTTGCGGAAACCAAACCTAACGCACTTTGCACGGAGATAACTAAGACATGCCTAAACATGACACTATCAAAAAATGATAAATTAGTTTTATGTATGGGTGAAAATCTGATGATATTCCACCAATTTTCATAGCATCCTGTGCATCGGTTTTGGTTACACCTCTATTGATTATATACAACAAATCACTAGCAACGGGAGTTTTCCCATCGAAGTGGAAAATTGCAAAGGTAGTTCCCATTCACAAGTCAGAGGATAAGAACATAATATCTAATTATAGGCCAATTTCAATTTTGCCAATATTCGGTAAAATACTTGAATCTCTAGTTAGTCAACTATTGCAGACTCACTTAAAACTTTACCTCAGTAATAATCAACATGGATTTGTTCGATCAAGGTCAACTTGCACAAACCTTGTAACTTTTACAGAGTCTTTGGTAAAAGCAATAGATGCAGGTAGGCAATATGATGTAATATACACAGATTTAAGTAAAGCATTTGATAGAGTTCCGCATAAAGTCCTAAACTACAAATTAGCCGTTTATGGGATCGCCGGATCATTGTTGAAATGGGTAAAGTCGTACCTAAACAAACGTTCTTTTTATGTGGTCATAAATGGATTTCAATCTGATAATCGTATCATTTCCTCTGGTGTGCCACAGGGCTCAAATTTAGGACCAATATTATTTAACCTGTTTATAAATGACATTTCTAGTTGCTTTAAATTTTCGGAACCCTACATGTATGCGGATGATTTAAAGTTTGGAAGAATAATTGAGTCTTTAGAAGACTCAGTATTGTTACAGACAGATTTAAATAGACTTGTAAATTGGTGTAATCTTAACGGCATGAATCCAAATTATTCTAAATGTTCACATGTTAAATTTACAAGAAATACTAAGTTGATCAATAACCATTACTTCATAGGGAATAACAAAATACAAGAAGTGGAAGTGATAAGGGATCTAGGTGTATATTTTGACAAAAAACTATCTTTTGTACCTCATATTGATAGTATTATAAATAGATCTTCCAAAATGTTAGGGTTTGTCATAAGAAATGGTAGATCATTTAAAAACCCTAAAACAAAAAAAATATTGTACAATAGCCTTGTAAAGAGTATAATTGAGTATTGCAGTGTTGTCTGGCGTCCCCACTATTCTACACATTCGTTACGATTGGAGAGAGTTCAAAAACGCTTTATGTGGCATCTTACATACTCTGTTGGAAAAGCACTAAAAATATCATCTTATGCAGATAGACTTCAATATTTTAATATGCTACCCTTATCAATATGTCTAAAATTAATAGATATTATGTTTTTATACAAGGTGCTTAGAAATGAAGTAGATTGTCCACAGCTTCTCGCCCAATTTAAATTTCGCACTCCAATAAGAATTCCACGCAAACCAATTCCACTTCTTTACCCACCACGTCGTAGAACTGTTTTTGGTGCGCATTCGCCAGTCGCAAGGCTTTGTAAGGTATTTAATGAATGTAGTGAAGTCGTTGATGTTAATTTTGATTCCATATGTCAGTTTTATAAGAATTTATATAAGTACTTCAAACAATGTGAAAGTACAGATCGTGTACCAAATTGTTAACAATTAATGTAAAACACGTACACACACACAAACACACACACACACACACACACACACACACACACACACACACACACACACACACACACACACACACACACACACACACACACACACACACACACAAACACACGCACGCACACGCACGTGCACGCGCACACGTTCATACAATATCAAATTATTTAGAATAGGAATTCCTTAGATACCTTATATATGCAGTTTAGTACTGCATATATGAGGTATCTGGGTAAATCTATGTAAATTGATAGCATGTTGTGATTACCTTTAAGTGATTGTACATTTAGAAATAACGAAACTGTAAATTTTAATTAAGGATGTAATAATGTATCAATCGTTGGTGATCCTAATAAAGAGAAAAAGAAAAAAAAAAAAAAAATGATAACAATGTAAAAGATATATTAATTCACTTAAAAAAAAATATTGGAAAAATTTAACAAAAACAATATAATTGTATTAAATGTTTTAAAAAATTATAATGTTAATGTTAATCGATTAAATAAAATTATCCAAAATATATGTAATAAATATACAAACTGTAATTTCGTGAATTGTAATTACTGTACAAAAATTGACATTTGTAAAAAAATCAATTACCATATTGACTGTAGTGACTATGAAAATAAATACTTAAATATTTGTGAACTTAAGAAAATAATAGGGGGTAATAAACCAAGCAAAGATAGATCAGACGTTAAATCTAACCACTACAAAAGAGGTACAATCCCATTTTATTTTAAACGCAGTAAAAATTTAATGACACAAAGCATTACAAACTTTATTTCGCCTGTCACAAAGATACTATCACCAAAAAAGGGTACTATACCCTATTACTTTCCCACAGTTAAAAAAGATGATTTTTTTCGAAACAAAGACATCACTGAACTTTAAAATTCTTCATCAAAATATCGCAAGTATTTTGTCAAAGAAAGATATTTTAGAGCTAACGCTAAAAGAGTTGCATGAGGTACATAATGATCCTGACGTTATATGTCTCTCCGAAACATTTTTAAGGAAAGGTGACGATAATTATGTAAAACTTAGCGACTATGAAATAGTAACCTGTTATTGTAGGGATAAACAAAGAGGCGGAACTTGCATTTTAGTTCGAAAGGGTTTAATATGCAAAGAGTTGTCCTTTGTTAAAGTTCAGGCAGTATAAAACATATTTGAAGTATGCGGCATCGAAGTTACAGCAAATAAATGAATAATAATATGTCTATATAGAACACCGCAATCAGATCCTAGCCTTTTTTTAAAAAAATTAGATAACTTACTCTATAGTTTAATCACAAAGTATAATACTAAGAAGCGCATGGTTATAGCAGGAGATATAAACATAAATACATTAAAAAAAGGAAAATTCACTAGTGAGTTACAAGAATTATGTCACAATTACAATTTAAAAATTCATATAAACGTTTCTACGCGAAAACTATCTTGTATAGACCACATAGTGAGTAACATTCCAAACGCCACTGCAACTATATTACCACTTCATCTCTCGGATCATAACACAGCACAAATGTTAACCTTTCCAGTAAAAAATAAGTTAACATCGGCACCATCTTATTACATTTTTAAGAGAGATTATAACTTGGACCATATTCAAAAATTTAAAGATTGTCTACAAAACTTATCGTGGTATGAAATCTATATGGAAACTGACTTGAATAAGGCCTTTAACGTTTTTCACGAATTGATATGTCTTTTTTACAATCTATGTTTTCCAAAAATAAAAATAAAATTAAACAATTGTCACACAAGAAAAAATAAATGGATAAGTCAAGGATTAAAAAAAAGTTGTCGAACTAAACGGGTCCTTCGATACACATACTATAAGCAAAAAAGTACACGTAATAAAATGACCTATACAAACTATTCTAATATTTTAAAGAAATGTATTTATAAATCCAAACAAATTGATAATATTAAATATATAAATAATAGTAATAACAAATGCAAGGCAGCATGGAGAATTATTAAAAATGAAATTCATAATCTTAACGTTAAGGATAATATAGACACCATTAAAGTTGGAAATAACGTATTATCAAATCCCATAGAAATAGCTACTGCTTTTAATGATTATTTTATAGATACGGTCACAAATCCCACCTCAACAAAAAATTTGAATGTAAAATACGATTTAAGTACAAACTCAAAAGCAAATTCGATGTACCTCAAACCTATGACAGAAACTGAGGTAAAAATGGAAATATTATCATTAAACAATACAAACTCAGAGGGATATGACGAAATAAACACAAAAATTTTAAAATCATGCGCTGATAATATATCCAAAATTTTGACACATCTTATTAATTTATCATTCTTATCAGCAAAATTCCCAGAAGCACTAAAGTTGTCAATTGTAAAACCATTATTTAAAAAAGGGAGAAAGGATGATATTCAAAATTATCGCCCAATCACCTTGATACCTATTTTGGCCAAAATTTTTGAAAAATGTATGCATAAAAGAATAGTTGATTACTGTGATAAATACCAGATAATTAAAAGCGAACAATACGGGTTTCAAAAACACAAATCGACCTCACTTGCTATGTTTTCTTTAGTAAAAACAATACTTAGTTACATAAACAATAAACAATTGACAACAGGATTATTCTTTGACCTCTCAAAGGCCTTTGATTTCGTTTCACATGATATATTATTGCAAAAATTGGAAACAATTGGGATCAGAGGACTAGTACTTCAGTGGTTATCGTCATATTTAAATGGTAGACAACAATGTGTTATCATTGATAAAATAGATAAAAACAATAACTTGACATCTTATTCATCTGGATTTAAATATAATAAATTCGGTGTTCCGCAAGGAAGTATATTAGGACCGATTCTTTTCCTATTATATATTAATGATATTATTGACATTACGAATCATAAATGTATTCTATACGCTGATGACATTTCAATTATTGTGACATGTAATAAAAATAATAATACAATTAGAAATCATGAAGATGACATTAATAATACAATTGACACACTAATAAAATGGCTTGACATAAATAATTTGAAAATTAATCTAGATAAATCCCATTATATACAATTTAATAAATCTATCAATTCCAATCAAAATATGAAATTTAATATACCAAAACTAAAAGAAGCTACATGTACAAAATTTCTGGGAATAACGTTAGATGCAGATATAAACTGGAAAGAACAAATAGATAACGTATGCTGTAGAATTAATAAGTTTGTTTATGTCCTTAAACAAATCAAAACATTGTAAATATTAAAACGGCAATTACAACCTACCATGCATACGTAGAGTCTATTTTACGCTATGGACTTATAATATGGGGGAATGGTACTGATCGAAATAGAGCATTCGTTGCCCAAAAAAAATGTATTCGTGCAATATGCGGGATATCGCCAGGAGAATCCTGTAAACCGCTATTTAAAAGACTTGGTATATTACCCCTCCCGTCACTATACATTTATGAAGCTGGCCTGTTTGTTTTTAAAAATAAGTCATTATTTGTTAAAGCAAGTGATATATATCCTCGAAACCGACGTAACCCAGACAAACTTGTCCTAGATGTTATTCCTAGGCTCGTTAAATATAACAAAAGCTGCCTAAATATGTGTGTAAAAATATACCATAAAATACCTAATGAATTTAAATTATTAAGCGAAAGACTATATAAGAAACATTTGTATGATTGGTTAAAAATTGAATGCTTTTATGATTTAAAAGATTTTTTTAGATTTAAATAATTATTAATATTGCCTAAACTTTTTAAAATTATAATTTGCATGCTATTATTAGCGAAACACGACTGCACTATATAAATTGTAACATCTTTTTATACCGTGATTCTTGCAAATAAAGATTTATGATTTATGATTTATGACCAGTGGCGTAGCGTGCCTTAGATGGGCCCTGTATCAAAATTTGTTTTGGGGCCCCAATGAAGAACAAAGATTTAATAACAGGAACAAAGACACTTGCATTGAATTAAAATTATTATATATTGATCTTAAGTTATAATTTACAATTAATACTCCTAGGAACTAAGTGTAGGGGACTGCAATGGACTGTATGTGATTTTACTTTACTTATCTACTGTGTGTTAGGATGAACCATACTAGGGATGTTTATGGAAGAAAAGATGGTACTCTTGACGATTATATATTAAACTATTTACAATGCGGCAATAACAACCTTTATTCACAGAAGGGAGTCTTGACTAATTTTCTTGATTCTTTCTTGAGGCTTCTTTCTTGATTCTTGTTCCTTGAGTACCGCTGTCGAATTGAACGACTCGGAGCCCAAAACGCCCTTCTTATATTCCCGTGGAGGGTGTCTCGGCACAAGCCTGGTCTTATGAGATGTGCCGCACGATGATTGGTCGGCGGCATCACGTGATGTTTGGGCGGTGTGCGGGGTGTGCGGGGCTTAACGGAGTTTGAAGGAGCGACGGGGCGGCGGCTCCCCTCGCCGTCCGTAACATCCTCCCCTGGCGTAGCAAGCGAGCCTACTCTTCTTTCGGGAGGACGGCGGTCTTCCTCACCGGTCGTTGCAGTATTTCGCCTCTGGTTCAAATCTCCACGTTGCGCACCACGCCGTCAGATCCGGGAAACGTTCTTGTTACTATTCCCCTCGGCCACACGTTCCGCGGTGGGTTGCCGTTTGCAACCATGACGAGGTCGTCTTCTTTTACTTCTTGTCGCTGGGCGTCCCGAGAAGCTCCGCGCGTGATCAGCGTTGGCAAGTATTCCCGCACCCAGCGCCTCCAGTACTCGCCGCTCTCCATGCCCGACGATCGGTGGGTGAGCACGGCGCGGTGATTGGTAGGCCCGATGGTCCCAACATGAAAAAGTGGTTGGGTGTCAGTGCTTCTTGTTCCTTCACGTCGACCGGTACGGGGGTCGACGGTCGAGAGTTGACTGTATTTTCCGCTTCTGTCAGTAATGTTGCTAGAGTTTCCTCTTTTGGACTCTTCTGGTGGAGAGTGGCTTACAGCGCTGTCTTCACCGAACGCTCGAGACACTCCCATGCGCCTCCCTGGTTGGGCGCACCCGAAGCGATGAACAACTGATGAACAACCCGAGGCAAATGAACAGACAGATCTCCAAATGCATGCGGCGGGACTTACGCAACTTCAATACAGCTCGTGTTGAAGAAGCGATCGAGCGGAACCAAGGCTCCAAAGTCTTTGCCAGAGATCTGTCTGCCAGAAGGAGCCAACTGTCAAAGCTGAAGACCGAGTGTGGCAGCATAGTTTCCGGGGCACCTAAGATTTTGAGTGAGATTGAGAGGTTCTATGGGCAGCTGTACACGTCATCGTTGGAGCCACACGCAAGTGTGAGTAACGATCCAAGAGCGACTCTTATCCGACACTATTCCGAAGATATCCCAGACGTTGGTCTGAGCGAGATTAGAATGGCTCTCCAGCACCTTAAAAACGACAAGGCCCCAGGCGAGGATGGAATTACAGCGGAGTTTCTGAAAGCGGGTGGAAAACCGGTGCTTGAAGTCCTTCAGAAGCTCTTTAATTCCGTCCTCCATGGTGGCATTACACCGGAAGCGTGGAGCAGAAGTGCGGAGTTCTTGTTCTTCAAGAAAGGCGACAACGCTCTCTTGAAGAACTACAGACCGATTTCCCTTCTGAGCCGCGTCTACGTGCTGTTTTCGAGAGTCATTAAGAATCGTCTCGCGCGCAGACTTGACGACTTCCAGCCTCCCGAACAAGCCGGTTTCCGAAAAGGTTTTAGCACCATAGACCACATACATACCCTTCGGCAAATTATACAGAAGTCCGAGGAGTACAATTTGCCACTATGTCTGGCGTATGTGGACTATGAGAAAGCCTTTGATTCCGTCGAAATTTGGGCGGTGCTGCAGTCCCTTCAGCGGTGCCAAGTTGACTGTCGGTATATCGAAGTGTTGAAGTGCTTGTACAGTAGGGCTACGACGGCTATCCGAGTACAGAACCAGAGTACGAAACCGATCCAATTGTAGAGAGGTGTAAGACACGGTGACGTCATATCCCCAAAACTCTTTACCGCTGCATTGGAAGACGTTTTCAAGCTTCTGGACTGGAAAGGATACGGTATCAACATCAATGGCGAGTACATCACTCTCCTTCGATTTGCCGACGATATAGTCTTTATGGCAGAATCGCTGGAGGACCTAAGCACTATGCTCAATGACCTCAATAGTGTTTCCCAACGGATAGGTCTTAAGATGAACATGGACAAAACAAAGATCATGTTTAATGTCCATGTCACACCTATGCCGGTAGTTGTTTGGAACACTAAGCTCGAAGTTGTTGACGAGAAGATGTTTACCTGGGACAAATAGTCCGACTAGGTAAGTCCAATTTCGACCGAGAGGTCAATTGACGGATTCAACTCGGTTGGGCAGCGTTCGGGAAATTACGGCACATCTTCTCGTCAGGTATACCTCAAAATTTGAAAGCGAGACTGTACACCCAGTGCGTGTTGCCAGTGATGACATACGGAACATAGACGTGGTCCTTCACTGCTGGCCGGATGAGGAAGCTCAAGGTCGCTCAGTGAGCTATAGAGACGGCTATGCTCGGAGTGTATCTGCGTGATAAACTCAGAAATGAGGATATCCGCAATAGAACCAGAGTGACCGACATAGCCGAACGGATTAGTAAGCTGAAGTGGCAATGGGCCGGCCATATAGCTCGAAGAACCGACAACCGATGGGGAAGAAAGGTTCTCGAGTGGCAGCCTCGTACCGGCTGGCGAAGTGTAGGACATCCCCCCACTAGATGGAGTGACGACCTGGTAAGATATGCAGGAAGTCGATGGATGCAAGTGGCTCAGGACCGTGCTTTGTGGCATTCTTTGGGGGAGGCCTATGTTCAGCAGTGGACTTGTGTAGGGTTGTAATGATGATGATGATTATGACGTCGAGTCAGCGTGAAGTCCTTCAGCCGCGGTGCCCACTCTTCCATCGCCCGTCGTAACTTTGTATCTGCTCCAGGAAAATTGATCTCGTTGTCCGAATATATGACACGTGGCTACCCGTGCCTAGCCGCCATGCGCCGCAATGCCAATATCGCCGAGTCTGTCGTTAGGGAGTAAACAATTCTAGATGAACCGCGCGCGTAGTCAAACATGTAAACAATGTTTCCCACCGTTTTTCGTGCCGTCCTTCTATCGTAACCGACAAAGGCCCGAAATAATCTACTCCGGTGTACGTAAACGGTCGCGCAAACGCCCCTAACTGTTCAGGTGGTATGTCTCCTATAACCACTGGCCGTAGTGTTGCCTTGCATACCCTAAATCGCAGACATCTCCGCTCTACTTCTCGTACGGTCGGTCGTAGTCGGAGGATATGATATCTGGTACGTAAGCCGTTGACCACCCTCTCCTTTTTTTATAGGATAAGGGTGACAAACAAGCACACAATCCACCTGATGGTAAGTGGTTGCTGCGGCCCATAGACATCTACATCTATCCTCTATTACAATTCAAAATGTAGGTGCGTTGTCACCCGTGAGGACTAAGATAGAATGCCTCATTTCCAGCAAAAAGGGCACGCCTGTTGGCGTGGCTTGCCTCTTGATGCACCTTCTCTATCAGCAGCTTGACAAATCGGTGGCGTCCATTTAGTATGACGGGTCGCTTCATTCGGTCGTCCACGTCGGCTGCGTCGATTCTTCCCCTGGCCCGTAGTATCCCGTCTTCAAGTATGGGGTCGAGCTTCCTCAGAGCGCTGCCGGTGACCAGATTCTTCCCCTGCTGAAGTCGGCTGATGTCTTCAGTGAAGCTGTCGAGCTGATTGCGTTCCACCCACATACGCTCTGCCTTCTGGATGTGCTGTAGCGTTAACTCTCGTGCCTGTCCTCGTATGGCATCGATGAACTGCAGTACTCGTGCTGTGGCCCTGATCAATCTCTCGTAGGCAGAAAAGCGTTCTATCTCTGGCAGGTGTGGAACGTCCTTGGTGTCGCTCTAATGCGCCACGATTTCTTCCAACTCTTCATCCTCTCCTGCCTTCTCTTCCTTCTAAAGAGGCCATCTGTTTTCTTCTTCGTAGAGAAATGACGGTCCGGTGAGAAAACTGCGGATCTGTGGGGGATTTCCGTTAAAGTTATTGCGTCTATAATAGATACAATCGCGCCTTATTTAGCTATTATTTTTAATACTAGTATGGAATCTGGTGTGTTTCCTGATTTAATGAAGCATAGTAAAGTAATACCTTTATTTAAATCTGGTAGTACATTAGACCCCGCCAATTTTAGACCTATTTCTGTACTACCAACACTTAGTAAGATTTTTGAAAAAATTGTTCTTGATCAAATGTTAATTTTTTTAAATATAAATTATTTACTTCATAAAAATCAATTTGGTTTCACAAGGGGTCGTTTGACAACTGATGCCGGTGTTGAGCTGATTAAATATATCTTTAATGCATGGGAGAATTCACAGGATGCTTTGGGTATATTTTGTGACCTATCCAAGGCCTTCGATTGTGTTCACCATGAAACATTAATCAGGAAACTTCAACACTACGGTGTAAGAAGTGATGCTCTTGAATTAATTATTTCATATTTAAGTAAGAGAACGCAAAAAGTTGTCATTAACAATATGAGCTCTTCCGGGTCGATGGTACAAATGGGCGTGCCTCAAGGCTCGATTCTCGGCCCCTTTCTGTTTCTTGTGTACATTAATGACTTACCTTACATAGTAGGGGATAACCATGATATAGTATTATTTGCAGATGACACTTCTTTAATTTTCAAATTAAGTCGACAATTACTAAAATATGACGAAGTAAATAATGAAAAAAAAATTAGATATAAAATTAGTAAATTGGTTCAAAGTTAATAATTTTCATTTAAATGGTACAAAAACAAAATGTATGAAATTCATGACTCCAAATGTCAAACAATTAAATACTAATGTAATTTTAAATGGGGAGAAACTGAGTCTTGTAGATACCACCATTTTTCTTGGAATCACACTAGACGCGAAGCTTCAATGGAGCCAATCAAACTAGCAAGCAGACTTAGTTCTGCAGCATATGCTGTAAAAAAGATTAGAAGTCTAACTAGTGTTTAAACAGCTAGACTAGTTTACTTTAGCTATTTCCATAGCATAATATCGTATGGTATTTTGCTATGGGGACACGCAGCTGACACTGAAATTATATTTGTTTTACAGAAGAGGGCCATAAGAGCAATTTATGATTTAAAGCCTAAAGAGCCGCTGCGACAAAAATTTAAGCAAATTAATATATTAACTTTGGCCTCTCAATACATTTATGAAAATGTAATGTACGTACACAAAAATAAAAGTAGTTTTACAAAAATAAGTGATATTCATTCTGTAAATACTAGGAACAGACACAAGCTAGTAGTACCAGTTACTCGACTCCATCGAGTCAGTAATTCATTCTTGGGGCGATGTATACGCTTTTACAACAAAATTCCAGAAAATATACAAAATTTGACCTGCTCAAAGTTCAAAAACTTTATTAAACTAAGTTTGTATAAAAAGGGTTATTATAATATTAAGGAATTTATAGATGATAATAACCCCTGGAAATGAGGTGATCGCTACCAATCTATTTCTAATTTGTTATGTTGTTAATTTGTGTAACATCATGATTGTAAGCTGTTATTTATAAAAAAAGTCCCGCTGGGTTTCTTGCTGGTTCTTCCCAGGACACAGGTTTTTTCCGAACCAGTGGTAATCAAACAAAAGAGTGACTTTCAATAAGTATTATTTATAATCTATATTGAATAAAAAAGTTTCTGTTTCTGTTTCTGTTTCGCTTTCGGTCGCTTTCTCTCTGATATCCGTCGTGCATGATTTCCGCGCGTCCCTCGCCTATTAGGTCCGCCTGTAACTCTGATCGCGGCGTATTTTTAGGGGTGACTGTCGCCTCGGTCGTTACAAACGTAGGCCTATCCGTACTGTCGCGATGAGTACGTTCCCTATCATCTTGCGGTCGGTTCCCTATTACTCCCCCCGTGGGAGCATAGCACGTATCCGTACAATCCGATGACTGTTCGGTGAGTCGGAGTCTTCAATATGCCGTAACTGGGTGTCATCCGGACGTTGTCGTCCTTCCATGGCAGTCCGACCTGGTATTGCTCGCCGACCCTCTTGACGGTGCACTGGAATATGTCGACAGCGCGTCCCTCTTTCCGTTGCGGCCTACTCTTCAGCGAGATGAAATGAAACACTGCTTCAGTATCCGCATAATTTCCGTATCCGTGAAGCCATATAAGCGCGTGGATTCTTTCATTGCGGCTTTAAAAGCTAACCATTCCGCGGCTGACCCGTTAAAAATAGGCAAGTCCTGTGTCTGCTTCGCGGCGGCTGGTCTAAACCGTACCATGTTTTCTAATGCTTCCGCTAGCCGTTCGATATCCCTATCTTTCCCTCTCAGGGTGAGCGATCTACTTCTACCCCTAATAATAATAATAATAATAATAATAATAATGTCCTCCAGACCGAATTTCGACCACGGCGGCCAGTCTCAACGGAGACGAGCCATCTGCGCAGGACAGGATTATAGTGCCCAAGTGTATGCGCAAGCACATGTGCACTCTCTATTCCCTCACTCTCATAGCCCGATGGGACGGTAAACCGACACGACCGGAGAGAGATCCCTATTACCCTCTAATGATACACGACTCTGGGATGTATCGCGATTATTCGGTGACCGTGACCTACGTATACCCGCATCGCAACGATACGGCGACGATAATCTACGTTCCTCGTGGCGATGGTGACCTATGCTTAGGTGATAGAGTGCGGCGTTTGGCGCGCGTCGGCGATGTAGCCCTTACATGACGATCCACCTGATTCAATTCTACGGCGACTCCATTATCCCTCTGTATTGTATTTATGTGACGTGGTTGATCGTTATTCACGACCGACCTCCTCTGAGCATCTTCAACGTACACGGGTAGCGCAGGAACGGTTCGGTTACAGTTCCTGTAACTGCGCATTGTCCCTAGCGTATATTCTCTTAATTAGATCTTCTTCGATTTGAAGTTGTATTAACTAAGTTGATTAGAAGTGTTGTATTTGATCTGTTTTAATTTCGCGATCGCGCTAGCTGTCGACCGGGCAGAACGAACTGACGAGGCGTGCGGCGCGGGCCTATGTACAGCGTCGGTAGCTACGGGCGCGGCGGTACGTACTGTCGAACCCGTTTCGGTGGCCGGAAGATCTTCTATAATCACGGCAAGTGTATCTGTACGCAGCGCGAATGTACTAATCTCTCCTAAACGATCAGTCGTAGACACGGACATAGCGGGGCGCGGCGACGCGAGTACGGGCGCGGGCATAGATTCAGGCGTCGGCGGGGGCACGGCGGAGGGCGCGTGTGTCAACGATAGATAGTCGGACGGGGAAGCGGGACCTTCTTCGAAAATCCGCATTCCTACCGGCGTTTCGTCGTCGTTCCTAGTATTCTGGCTTCTTGTTTCACGCATGATGTCCCACGTTGCGGCTTCCGATCGTCTTCAAAAAGATGCACGTATTGGTTGCCGTTCCCGCCACAAGTGGTGTTACCAGGAGATTACAGTTTGTCACCGTTAGGGAGTAATCACCTAGCCGCGTAAACGCGGTTAAGAAACGAGAAGTTTGTCGTATAGACAATTAACGTAAACGTAGACGTAGTATCGTCAGAAACGTAGAAATAATTAACCGACCAGCTTCTTTCTTCGTCGATGATCTTCTATAATAATATTCTTTTCTCTTTTATATATGGTCTTCAGCTAATTAATCTAGACAAACAATTCAAATCAAATATACACTTTTCTTGCCTTTTGTTCAGCGAACATAGCTGAAAACGATTCGGCGGCATTCATAGCTGAAGATGATTTCAGTTTTACTAAATTATTTGCTTCTATAGACAATAGTGATAGCCTTTCACGTCCCATAGAAGTCCTTGGAGTTTTTACTTACACACGTTCGGGGCCCCTGTAGCCCGGGGGCCCCGTATCATTGATACGGCTGATACGGCGGTAGCTACGCCCCTGTTTATGACGTATCACATTGGTTATGGCATCCGCGCAGCTCGATGAGTCTCTAGAGGAGAAGCAGACCTGCCGCCAAGGATAAGATGCAAAGAAATGCCGCATCTCATCCCAGTCTGCTGACTTGTATCGCCACATTCGTCGCATCCCGTGGAAATCGTAGTTAGGTGGGGAATATAACGATACAGATTTCACCAGACAGTGGTCCGAAGTTCCCAAGGGTGAGGTAACCTGAACATCGTACCTGTCTGGATCGGTCGTCAGCAGAAGGTCGAGGCAGTTGGCTGTGTGCCCATCCACATCAGGTACCCTAGTCGCTTGTTGCACCAGCTGGGAGAGCCCCAGCGACAAGGCAAAATTCCACGCCTCTCTCCCAGCCAGGGGCGTAGCTACCGCCGTATCAGCCGTATCAATGATACGGGGCCCCCGGGCTACAGGGGCCCCGAACGTGTGTAAGTAAAAACTCCAAGGACTTCTATGGGACGTGAAAGGCTATCACTATTGTCTATAGAAGCAAATAATTTAGTAAAACTGAAATCATCTTCAGCTATGAATGCCGCCGAATCGTTTTCAGCTATGTTCGCTGAACAAAAGGCAAGAAAAGTGTATATTTGATTTGAATTGTTTGTCTAGATTAATTAGCTGAAGACCATATATAAAAGAGAAAAGAATATTATTATAGAAGATCATCGACGAAGAAAGAAGCTGGTCGGTTAATTATTTCTACGTTTCTGACGATACTACGTCTACGTTTACGTTAATTGTCTATACGACAAACTTCTCGTTTCTTAACCGCGTTTACGCGGCTAGGTGATTACTCCCTAACGGTGACAAACTGTAATCTCCTGGTAACACCACTTGTGGCGGGAACGGCAACCAATACGTGCATCTTTTTGAAGACGATCGGAAGCCGCAACGTGGGACATCATGCGTGAAACAAGAAGCCAGAATACTAGGAACGACGACGAAACGCCGGTAGGAATGCGGATTTTCGAAGAAGGTCCCGCTTCCCCGTCCGACTATCTATCGTTGACACACGCGCCCTCCGCCGTGCCCCCGCCGACGCCTGAATCTATGCCCGCGCCCGTACTCGCGTCGCCGCGCCCCGCTATGTCCGTGTCTACGACTGATCGTTTAGGAGAGATTAGTACATTCGCGCTGCGTACAGATACACTTGCCGTGATTATAGAAGATCTTCCGGCCACCGAAACGGGTTCGACAGTACGTACCGCCGCGCCCGTAGCTACCGACGCTGTACATAGGCCCGCGCCGCACGCCTCGTCAGTTCGTTCTGCCCGGTCGACAGCTAGCGCGATCGCGAAATTAAAACAGATCAAATACAACACTTCTAATCAACTTAGTTAATACAACTTCAAATCGAAGAAGATCTAATTAAGAGAATATACGCTAGGGACAATGCGCAGTTACAGGAACTGTAACCGAACCGTTCCTGCGCTACCCGTGTACGTTGAAGATGCTCAGAGGAGGTCGGTCGTGAATAACGATCAACCACGTCACATAAATACAATACAGAGGGATAATGGAGTCGCCGTAGAATTGAATCAGGTGGATCGTCATGTAAGGGCTACATCGCCGACGCGCGCCAAACGCCGCACTCTATCACCTAAGCATAGGTCACCATCGCCACGAGGAACGTAGATTATCGTCGCCGTATCGTTGCGATGCGGGTATACGTAGGTCACGGTCACCGAATAATCGCGATACATCCCAGAGTCGTGTATCATTAGAGGGTAATAGGGATCTCTCTCCGGTCGTGTCGGTTTACCGTCCCATCGGGCTATGAGAGTGAGGGAATAGAGAGTGCACATGTGCTTGCGCATACACTTGGGCACTATAATCCTGTCCTGCGCAGATGGCTCGTCTCCGTTGAGACTGGCCGCCGTGGTCGAAATTCGGTCTGGAGGACATTATTATTATTATTATTATTATTAGGGGTAGAAGTAGATCGCTCACCCTGAGAGGGAAAGATAGGGATATCGAACGGCTAGCGGAAGCATTAGAAAACATGGTACGGTTTAGACCAGCCGCCGCGAAGCAGACACAGGACTTGCCTATTTTTAACGGGTCAGCCGCGGAATGGTTAGCTTTTAAAGCCGCAATGAAAGAATCCACGCGCTTATATGGCTTCACGGATACGGAAATTATGCGGATACTGAAGCAGTGTTTCATTTCATCTCGCTGAAGAGTAGGCCGCAACGGAAAGAGGGACGCGCTGTCGACATATTCCAGTGCACCGTCAAGAGGGTCGGCGAGCAATACCAGGTCGGACTGCCATGGAAGGACGACAACGTCCGGATGACACCCAGTTACGGCATATTGAAGACTCCGACTCACCGAACAGTCATCGGATTGTACGGATACGTGCTATGCTCCCACGGGGGGAGTAATAGGGAACCGACCGCAAGATGATAGGGAACGTACTCATCGCGACAGTACGGATAGGCCTACGTTTGTAACGACCGAGGCGACAGTCACCCCTAAAAATACGCCGCGATCAGAGTTACAGGCGGACCTAATAGGCGAGGGACGCGCGGAAATCATGCACGGCGGATATCAGAGAGAAAGCGACCGAAAGCGAAACAGAAACAGAAACAGAAACTTTTTTATTCAATATAGATTATAAATAATACTTATTGAAAGTCACTCTTTTGTTTGATTACCACTGGTTCGGAAAAAACCTGTGTCCTGGGAAGAACCAGCAAGAAACCCAGCGGGACTTTTTTTATAAATAACAGCTTACAATCATGATGTTACACAAATTAACAACATAACAAATTAGAAATAGATTGGTAGCGATCACCTCATTTCCAGGGGTTATTATCATCTATAAATTCCTTAATATTATAATAACCCTTTTTATACAAACTTAGTTTAATAAAGTTTTTGAACTTTGAGCAGGTCAAATTTTGTATATTTTCTGGAATTTTGTTGTAAAAGCGTATACATCGCCCCAAGAATGAATTACTGACTCGATGGAGTCGAGTAACTGGTACTACTAGCTTGTGTCTGTTCCTAGTATTTACAGAATGAATATCACTTATTTTTGTAAAACTACTTTTATTTTTGTGTACGTACATTACATTTTCATAAATGTATTGAGAGGCCAAAGTTAATATATTAATTTGCTTAAATTTTTGTCGCAGCGGCTCTTTAGGCTTTAAATCATAAATTGCTCTTATGGCCCTCTTCTGTAAAACAAATATAATTTCAGTGTCAGCTGCGTGTCCCCATAGCAAAATACCATACGATATTATGCTATGGAAATAGCTAAAGTAAACTAGTCTAGCTGTTTAAACACTAGTTAGACTTCTAATCTTTTTTACAGCATATGCTGCAGAACTAAGTCTGCTTGCTAGTTTGATTGGCTCCATTGAAGCTTCGCGTCTAGTGTGATTCCAAGAAAAATGGTGGTATCTACAAGACTCAGTTTCTCCCCATTTAAAATTACATTAGTATTTAATTGTTTGACATTTGGAGTCATGAATTTCATACATTTTGTTTTTGTACCATTTAAATGAAAATTATTAACTTTGAACCAATTTACTAATTTTATATCTAATTTTTTTTTCATTATTTACTTCGTCATATTTTAGTAATTGTCGACTTAATTTGAAAATTAAAGAAGTGTCATCTGCAAATAATACTATATCATGGTTATCCCCTACTATGTAAGGTAAGTCATTAATGTACACAAGAAACAGAAAGGGGCCGAGAATCGAGCCTTGAGGCACGCCCATTTGTACCATCGACCCGGAAGAGCTCATATTGTTAATGACAACTTTTTGCGTTCTCTTACTTAAATATGAAATAATTAATTCAAGAGCATCACTTCTTACACCGTAGTGTTGAAGTTTCCTGATTAATGTTTCATGGTGAACACAATCGAAGGCCTTGGATAGGTCACAAAATATACCCAAAGCATCCTGTGAATTCTCCCATGCATTAAAGATATATTTAATCAGCTCAACACCGGCATCAGTTGTCAAACGACCCCTTGTGAAACCAAATTGATTTTTATGAAGTAAATAATTTATATTTAAAAAAATTAACATTTGATCAAGAACAATTTTTTCAAAAATCTTACTAAGTGTTGGTAGTACAGAAATAGGTCTAAAATTGGCGGGGTCTAATGTACTACCAGATTTAAATAAAGGTATTACTTTACTATGCTTCATTAAATCAGGAAACACACCAGATTCCATACTAGTATTAAAAATAATAGCTAAATAAGGCGCGATTGTATCTATTATAGACGCAATAACTTTAACGGAAATCCCCCACAGATCCGCAGTTTTCTCACCGGACCGTCATTTCTCTACGAAGAAGAAAACAGATGGCCTCTTTAGAAGGAAGAGAAGGCAGGAGAGGATGAAGAGTTGGAAGAAATCGTGGCGCATTAGAGCGACACCAAGGACGTTCCACACCTGCCAGAGATAGAACGCTTTTCTGCCTACGAGAGATTGATCAGGGCCACAGCACGAGTACTGCAGTTCATCGATGCCATACGAGGACAGGCACGAGAGTTAACGCTACAGCACATCCAGAAGGCAGAGCGTATGTGGGTGGAACGCAATCAGCTCGACAGCTTCACTGAAGACATCAGCCGACTTCAGCAGGGGAAGAATCTGGTCACCGGCAGCGCTCTGAGGAAGCTCGACCCCATACTTGAAGACGGGATACTACGGGCCAGGGGAAGAATCGACGCAGCCGACGTGGACGACCGAATGAAGCGACCCGTCATACTAAATGGACGCCACCGATTTGTCAAGCTGCTGATAGAGAAGGTGCATCAAGAGGCAAGCCACGCCAACAGGCGTGCCCTTTTTGCTGGAAATGAGGCATTCTATCTTAGTCCTCACGGGTGACAACGCACCTACATTTTGAATTGTAATAGAGGATAGATGTAGATGTCTATGGGCCGCAGCAACCACTTACCATCAGGTGGATTGTGTGCTTGTTTGTCACCCTTATCCTATAAAAAAAGGAGAGGGTGGTCAACGGCTTACGTACCAGATATCATATCCTCCGACTACGACCGACCGTACGAGAAGTAGAGCGGAGATGTCTGCGATTTAGGGTATGCAAGGCAACACTACGGCCAGTGGTTATAGGAGACATACCACCTGAACAGTTAGGGGCGTTTGCGCGACCGTTTACGTACACCGGAGTAGATTATTTCGGGCCTTTGTCGGTTACGATAGAAGGACGGCACGAAAAACGGTGGGAAACATTGTTTACATGTTTGACTACGCGCGCGGTTCATCTAGAATTGTTTACTCCCTAACGACAGACTCGGCGATATTGGCATTGCGGCGCATGGCGGCTAGGCACGGGTAGCCACGTGTCATATATTCGGACAACGAGATCAATTTTCCTGGAGCAGATACAAAGTTACGACGGGCGATGGAAGAGTGGGCACCGCGGCTGAAGGACTTCACGCTGACTCGACGTCATAATCATCATCATCATTACAACCCTACACAAGTCCACTGCTGAACATAGGCCTCCCCCAAAGAATGCCACAAAGCACGGTCCTGAGCCACTTGCATCCATCGACTTCCTGCATATCTTACCAGGTCGTCACTCCATCTAGTGGGGGGATGTCCTACACTTCGCCAGCCGGTACGAGGCTGCCACTCGAGAACCTTTCTTCCCCATCGGTTGTCGGTTCTTCGAGCTATATGGCCGGCCCATTGCCACTTCAGCTTACTAATCCGTTCGGCTATGTCGGTCACTCTGGTTCTATTGCGGATATCCTCATTTCTGAGTTTATCACGCAGATACACTCCGAGCATAGCCGTCTCTATAGCTCACTGAGCGACCTTGAGCTTCCTCATCCGGCCAGCAGTGAAGGACCACGTCTATGTTCCGTATGTCATCACTGGCAACACGCACTGGGTGTACAGTCTCGCTTTCAAATTTTGAGGTATACCTGACGAGAAGATGTGCCGTAATTTCCCGAACGCTGCCCAACCGAGTTGAATCCGTCAATTGACCTCTCGGTCGAAATTGGACTTACCTAGTCGGACTATTTGTCCCAGGTAAACATCTTCTCGTCAACAACTTCGAGCTTAGTGTTCCAAACAACTACCGGCATAGGTGTGACATGGACATTAAACATGATCTTTGTTTTGTCCATGTTCATCTTAAGACCTATCCGTTGGGAAACACTATTGAGGTCATTGAGCATAGTGCTTAGGTCCTCCAGCGATTCTGCCATAAAGACTATATCGTCGGCAAATCGAAGGAGAGTGATGTACTCGCCATTGATGTTGATACCGTATCCTTTCCAGTCCAGAAGCTTGAAAACGTCTTCCAATGCAGCGGTAAAGAGTTTTGGGGATATGACGTCACCGTGTCTTACACCTCTCTACAATTGGATCGGTTTCGTACTCTGGTTCTGTACTCGGATAGCCGTCGTAGCCCTACTGTACAAGCACTTCAACACTTCGATATACCGACAGTCAACTTGGCACCGCTGAAGGGACTGCAGCACCGCCCAAATTTCGACGGAATCAAAGGCTTTCTCATAGTCCACATACCCCAGACATAGTGGCAAATTGTACTCCTCGGACTTCTGTATAATTTGCCGAAGGGTATGTATGTGGTCTATGGTGCTAAAACCTTTTCGGAAACCGGCTTGTTCGGGAGGCTGGAAGTCGTCAAGTCTGCGCGCGAGACGATTCTTAATGACTCTCGAAAACAGCACGTAGACGCGGCTCAGAAGGGAAATCGGTCTGTAGTTCTTCAAGAGAGCGTTGTCGCCTTTCTTGAAGAACAAGAACTCCGCACTTCTGCTCCACGCTTCCGGTGTAATGCCACCATGGAGGACGGAATTAAAGAGCTTCTGAAGGACTTCAAGCACCGGTTTTCCACCCGCTTTCAGAAACTCCGCTGTAATTCCATCCTCGCCTGGGGCCTTGTCGTTTTTAAGGTGCTGGAGAGCCATTCTAATCTCGCTCAGACCAACGTCTGGGATATCTTCGGAATAGTGTCGGATAAGAGTCGCTCTTGGATCGTTACTCACACTTGCGTGTGGCTCCAACGATGACGTGTACAGCTGCCCATAGAACCTCTCAATCTCACTCAAAATCTTAGGTGCCCCGGAAACTATGCTGCCACACTCGGTCTTCAGCTTTGACAGTTGGCTCCTTCTGGCAGACAGATCTCTGGCAAAGACTTTGGAGCCTTGGTTCCGCTCGATCGCTTCTTCAACACGAGCTGTATTGAAGTTGCGTAAGTCCCGCCGCATGCATTTGGAGATCTGTCTGTTCATTTGCCTCGGGTTGTTCATCAGTTGTTCATCGCTTCGGGTGCGCCCAACCAGGGAGGCGCATGGGAGTGTCTCGAGCGTTCGGTGAAGACAGCGCTGTAAGCCACTCTCCACCAGAAGAGTCCAAAAGAGGAAACTCTAGCAACATTACTGACAGAAGCGGAAAATACAGTCAACTCTCGACCGTCGACCCCCGTACCGGTCGACGTGAAGGAACAAGAAGCACTGACACCCAACCACTTTTTCATGTTGGGACCATCGGGCCTACCAATCACCGCGCCGTGCTCACCCACCGATCGTCGGGCATGGAGAGCGGCGAGTACTGGAGGCGCTGGGTGCGGGAATACTTGTCAACGCTGATCACGCGCGGAGCTTCTCGGGACGCCCAGCGACAAGAAGTAAAAGAAGACGACCTCGTCATGGTTGCAAACGGCAACCCACCGCGGAACGTGTGGCCGAGGGGAATAGTAACAAGAACGTTTCCCGGATCTGACGGCGTGGTGCGCAACGTGGAGATTTGAACCAGAGGCGAAATACTGCAACGACCGGTGAGGAAGACCGCCGTCCTCCCGAAAGAAGAGTAGGCTCGCTTGCTACGCCAGGGGAGGATGTTACGGACGGCGAGGGGAGCCGCCGCCCCGTCGCTCCTTCAAACTCCGTTAAGCCCCGCACACCCCGCACACCGCCCAAACATCACGTGATGCCGCCGACCAATCATCGTGCGGCACATCTCATAAGACCAGGCTTGTGCCGAGACACCCTCCACGGGAATATAAGAAGGGCGTTTTGGGCTCCGAGTCGTTCAATTCGACAGCGGTACTCAAGGAACAAGAATCAAGAAAGAAGCCTCAAGAAAGAATCAAGAAAATTAGTCAAGACTCCCTTCTGTGAATAAAGGTTGTTATTGCCGCATTGTAAATAGTTTAATATATAATCGTCAAGAGTACCATCTTTTCTTCCATAAACATCCCTAGTATGGTTCATCCTAACACACAGTAGATAAGTAAAGTAAAATCACATACAGTCCATTGCAGTCCCCTACACTTAGTTCCTAGGAGTATTAATTGTAAATTATAACTTAAGATCAATATATAATAATTTTAATTCAATGCAAGTGTCTTTGTTCCTGTTATTAAATCTTTGTTCTTCATTGGGGCCCCAAAACAAATTTTGATACAGGGCCCATCTAAGGCACGCTACGCCACTGCTCCCAGCGTGGTCGGTCTTCTGGTATGGGAACAGCCAGTCCTGATGACAGGCATTAAAGTCCCCCAGAAAAACCAACTGTGCATTAGGGTACCGATTTAGAGCCACATCAGAGGCTTCACTGAGGTGTTCAAACAGCCTAGTTGTCTCCTGGTCGCCGCTGTGCGATCGATAGACACAAGAATAAATAATTTTATCCATTCCAGTGTCTATCAATACCCAGATCGTAGAGAAAGTGGGGTCTTCAAGGTGACGGAGACGCTTACAGCAGATGTCGTTGCGGACGTAAACACAGACTCCGGCGCGCTGATGGAAATATTATGCTCCAATGTGTACCCAGGGTAGCCAAGGTACGCCGCATCTAGAGGACATCTGATCTACGTCTCAGTCAAGAAGAGTAAGTGCGGCTTGTCAGTCTCAAGGTGGTAATGGACTGCATTGAGATTACAGTGCAGGCCTCGGATGTTTGTGAGGTGCACTTTAATGGAGAGGGAGTGCAACCGCTGTACAAACTTACTCTTCTTTTTCCTTTTTTTCATATATGGTGGGAGTGAATAGGTTGAGAGAATGGCAGTTGGACGAGGCGTCACACATATAACCTAGGGACGCAAACAGAGTCATAGCATCGATGGAACCTAGCATGGAGATCGCGGGGACGCCCGAACCCCCCTGGAAATCGCCACCAGGCCCTCTCCTCCGGTCGCCAACCGGCATGGTGGAGCCATCCCAGGATTTTTAAAATGATCAGGATTCGTAAGATGGCGGGGCAGCCTTTCATGAGTGGCTGGCTCATTAATTGGGCCCCCAACTATCTACGGTCGGCCAGCGGTGCAACCGTGCTTCGGATCCCGCTAACCTCCATAACCAGGCACCTGACACTAAGAAACGGCCGCGTCGCAACCGGTCCGTATGCGTAACGCAACTGTCCAGACCCATTCTCCCTAAGATATGGGTTTCACCTAACATCATACCGGAACACGATTTGCATCATTTGGCGGTATGTCTTTGCCAGGTGGGTGGTAACTAACCCTCGGCCGGGCCTCTCACTAGTAGAGGACCAACCTACCACCAGTATGTAGTACTGCTCGTTTGGCACTACCCAGGGGATACGTGTAGGGAATCAGGGTTCAAGTAATTCCTACGGACGCGAGCAGCTTCATCCCCCAAATACTCGATATAAAATAATAAACCTTTACTAATAAGCCAGATTTTTTTATAACTAGTTTTACGGCTCTGGGTTCTAGCTATTCTGAGCCTGAAGTTCAATGTATAATTATCCTTCATAGTACACTGCTTCACAGTATATTGATGCGTCACATTGTGCATTTTTAACAATAATGCAACAGCAGCAAACCACCGCCGGTCAAGTTCCTGCCAAAAACTCTAATAAGCCAGAGTTGCCACGCTTAGCAAGAGGGATGGCAATTGCTGTATCTTTAGATGTTATTAGGGAGACGCTATTGCCCATCTCCAGATTTGTTTCTCTATGTCGCCTCTTGCGGCACTCACGGGATGATTGAGGGTAGTGGATGTGCTTACACTGCCACTACACGGGCAAAATGTCTCTAGATTGTTCTACCCATTATAATAATGTCCTCCAAACCGAATTCCAGTTACGGCTGCCAACTCCAACGGAGACTAACCATCTGCGCGGGACAGGATATAGTGCCCAAGTGTATGTGCAACCACAGGTGCACTCTCTGTTCCCTCACTCTTATAGTAATAATAGTAAAGGCTTATTAGTAAATGTATTGACTGTGTAAGAATATCCACAGCCCTATAGCATTCCGTGTTTTCCTTTCCGAACCAAACCAGGAGATGGGCAGAAGCATCCTGTCTGGCCTGATAACAGATATCTAAATGAAAATAAAAAACTTCGGTTGCCAACCCGCTTGCTAAACGCGACAACTGTAATCCACCCTATGAGGCAATCTATGGGGGAAGCCTATTTTCAACAGTGAACAGGCTGTAATGGTATACCCGTAATTTCGTAGTTACAGAAACAGAAACCGTTTTATTCAATATATTATAAATAATACTTATTGAAAGTCACTCTTTTGTATAATTACCACTGGTTCGATAAAAAACCTTTGTCCTGGGAAGAACCAGCAAGAAACCCAGCGGGACTTTTTTTTTAAATAACAGCTTACAATCATGTATGTTACACAAATTAACAACACAACAAATTAGTAATAGCTTGGTAGCGATCACCTCATTTCCAGGGGTTATTATCATCTATAAATTCTTTAATACTATAATAACCCTTTTTATACAAACTTAGTTTAATAAAGTTTTTGAACTTTGAACAGGTCAAATTTTGTATATTTTCGGGAATTTTGTTCTAAAAGCGTATACATCGCCCCAAGAATGAATTACTGACTCGATGGAGTCGAGTAACTGGTACTACTAGCTTGTGTCTGTTCCTAGTATTTACAGAATGAATATCACTTATTTTTGTAAAACTACTTTTATTTTTGCGTACGTTTTTTTAAAGTTGCACATTGAGATTACAGTGCAGGCCTCGGATGTTTGTGAGGTGCACTTTAATGGAGAGGGAGTGCAACCGCTGTACAAACTTACTCTTCTTTTTCCTTTTTTTCATATATGGTGGGAGTGAATAGGTTGAGAGAATGGCAGTTGGACGAGGCGTCACACATATAACCTAGGGACGCAAACAGAGTCATAGCATCGATGGAACCTAGCATGGAGATCGCGGGGACGCCCGAACCCCCCTGGAAATCGCCACCAGGCCCTCTCCTCCGGTCGCCAACCGGCATGGTGGAGCCATCCCAGGATTTTTAAAATGATCAGGATTCGTAAGATGGCGGGGCAGCCTTTCATGAGTGGCTGGCTCATTAATTGGGCCCCCAACTATCTACGGTCGGCCAGCGGTGCAACCGTGCTTCGGATCCCGCTAACCTCCATAACCAGGCACCTGACACTAAGAAACGGCCGCGTCGCAACCGGTCCGTATGCGTAACGCAACTGTCCAGACCCATTCTCCCTAAGATATGGGTTTCACCTAACATCATACCGGAACACGATTTGCATCATTTGGCGGTATGTCTTTGCCAGGTGGGTGGTAACTAACCCTCGGCCGGGCCTCTCACTAGTAGAGGACCAACCTACCACCAGTATGTAGTACTGCTCGTTTGGCACTACCCAGGGGATACGTGTAGGGAATCAGGGTTCAAGTAATTCCTACGGACGCGAGCAGCTTCATCCCCCAAATACTCGATATAAAATAATAAACCTTTACTAATAAGCCAGATTTTTTTATAACTAGTTTTACGGCTCTGGGTTCTAGCTATTCTGAGCCTGAAGTTCAATGTATAATTATCCTTCATAGTACACTGCTTCACAGTATATTGATGCGTCACATTGTGCATTTTTAACAATAATGCAACAGCAGCAAACCACCGCCGGTCAAGTTCCTGCCAAAAACTCTAATAAGCCAGAGTTGCCACGCTTAGCAAGAGGGATGGCAATTGCTGTATCTTTAGATGTTATTAGGGAGACGCTATTGCCCATCTCCAGATTTGTTTCTCTATGTCGCCTCTTGCGGCACTCACGGGATGATTGAGGGTAGTGGATGTGCTTACACTGCCACTACACGGGCAAAATGTCTCTAGATTGTTCTACCCATTATAATAATGTCCTCCAAACCGAATTCCAGTTACGGCTGCCAACTCCAACGGAGACTAACCATCTGCGCGGGACAGGATATAGTGCCCAAGTGTATGTGCAACCACAGGTGCACTCTCTGTTCCCTCACTCTTATAGTAATAATAGTAAAGGCTTATTAGTAAATGTATTGACTGTGTAAGAATATCCACAGCCCTATAGCATTCCGTGTTTTCCTTTCCGAACCAAACCAGGAGATGGGCAGAAGCATCCTGTCTGGCCTGATAACAGATATCTAAATGAAAATAAAAAACTTCGGTTGCCAACCCGCTTGCTAAACGCGACAACTGTAATCCACCCTATGAGGCAATCTATGGGGGAAGCCTATTTTCAACAGTGAACAGGCTGTAATGGTATACCCGTAATTTCGTAGTTACAGAAACAGAAACCGTTTTATTCAATATATTATAAATAATACTTATTGAAAGTCACTCTTTTGTATAATTACCACTGGTTCGATAAAAAACCTCTGTCCTGGGAAGAACCAGCAAGAAACCCAGCGGGACTTTTTTTTTAAATAACAGCTTACAATCATGTATGTTACACAAATTAACAACACAACAAATTAGTAATAGCTTGGTAGCGATCACCTCATTTCCAGGGGTTATTATCATCTATAAATTCTTTAATACTATAATAACCCTTTTTATACAAACTTAGTTTAATAAAGTTTTTGAACTTTGAACAGGTCAAATTTTGTATATTTTCGGGAATTTTGTTCTAAAAGCGTATACATCGCCCCAAGAATGAATTACTGACTCGATGGAGTCGAGTAACTGGTACTACTAGCTTGTGTCTGTTCCTAGTATTTACAGAATGAATATCACTTATTTTTGTAAAACTACTTTTATTTTTGCGTACGTTTTTTTAAAGTTGCACGTTACTTTAAAGTTGCAAAACTACTTCATCATCAGCTCCTTGTCGCCCACTACTATGGCGCAATAAAGCTAAGCTACTTACTTCTAAGTATTATGTGTAACGCCTCAGACAATATTGTATGCCGTAACCGCAAACCGCGCAGGTGTGTTCTGCTAGGGCCTAGAAAGATAAATGATTGTTGAACTTATTATTTTTTTTATCGATTAATTACAATTTTTACATAAGAAAAGGAGTTTTAGTGGCTTATGGAGTGGATTTATCAAGTCCCCATAACTTTTGAAAATACTATCAATTGTTCAACTCAATCTATGTTTAAAACTCTTCATCTATCATGTGGGAAGCCATGGAATGTAAATGGCAGTTTAATTTTGTTTTGTTTAGTTATAATTAACTTTTTTCGGCTAAAAAATGGCGAAATTTTCGGTGGTTTGTGAGCCTTATATTAATTTATTTTAGTAAATACACTGTTTCAAACCGTCATTCGTCATTACGGCCTCGGCCGCCGTTGTGAGTGGATATTGTATCGCTTGTTTGCAGTGAAAAAGATTGCCGTAGAAATACAAAATATTCCAAAAACCATACATACTTGACCAAGGTAAGATATTATTTTATAATCACAGATTTTTAATACAATATTATGTTTCCCTAAAAGCACGCAGGATTTATATATAAATATACTTATATAAAATTACTTATAATATATACTTATACTTCTTGGACTTTATAGTCCTGAAAGTGTACTCCGGTATCTGCTACTGGAACTCCTCGACGAAGAGAACTAGATGTGCTGAATTTGGGCTCGTTTTATTAGTTATTATGAGACCTTACCTCCGGGCTTGATAGAGTGACTTAAGTGTAATTCAATGATTGCTACTGGAGCTCTTTGACAGATAGAACAACAATTTACATTTGTTTAATTTATTCACAGTCATCTGAGCATTATGATGGATATGGATTTTCCAAGCTTTTTTTACATTGAAATTTGACATAAAATGATTGGAAAATTTGAAGTATAGTAATAATTATAAGGTTTTTAGTGAAAACTTGTGTGTAATTAAACTACTTTAAAAAATTACGTATAACCATGTTATACGTAATTTTTTTAATACGCTTATGGCATGCGCAATTGGATTTACCAATATTTAATCGTTTTCGCTAAATAATATTCTAAATTTCAATTTGTTTGTTACGCTTTTAGGAAACGCTGGATTGATTTGGATGAAATTTTGCACACGGATAGAGCTCGCCCTGGGTTGCACATAAGATACTTTTATCCCGATAAAAATATCCCGTGGGATACTTTTCAGTGTTGGTTCATACTAGACGAACAAAGCCCCGGGAGTAAGCTAGTATAAAAAAAATTACGAAGTAGATTACAGTAAATAATATTTGTAGACAATAAAAGACGTCAACAATGTTATTTTAGCAATATTATGTTTATGTTCTGGATGTCGGAGAATTTCTTGTCATTTCAGTTCGTGGCATTCGAGGGTTGTTGGTCAGTGACCAAAAAGTTTAAAGGCGAAAATGTTTTATGCAACTAGGATATTATATAACTTCGAACATTATTCATAGAGGTCGAAGGGCCTCTTAAGCTTGGGGGCCCTCGGGCACTCCGCCTTGCACTACGCTAGCTACGTCACTTGTGAGACCGCTAGCGTGACGTAAGAGTCGATAGCACCGGAAACCTTTTTCAATGGCAACGATCCATTTTGTCGTGAATAAAATGTTCTTTTCCCTATACACTGGTAGCCCGTAACAAAAAGCTACAATTTGAATTAGTTATCAAAATTTCAATATTGTAGCGGGCTTACATACGTATCATAATAATCGTTGCTTATTAAATCTCTCTTTACTCTTTGCCCTTTAATGAAGAGAGAGAGAGAGAGAAAGCGGTCAGAGAGACTTTTGAAAATTATGTATTTGAAGGAACTATTGCTGTCGCTCTGCGAGTACTCGACGTTCGAAAATGATCATATCCGACTGAATAGCCGAAGTAAAAAGGCATAATTCGAGGTTTGTGTCTCTACCATTTCCTCCTCCAATGTTGAACCAATTTAAAAGATATTTCATAAACTAAATAAGAAGGATATAAGTACATTATGTTTTTCTTTTTTCAGCATTAGTTATCAAACACTAGATCTCTGTTGACAGCGATCTATATAAGCAAATTTGAGCATTTTGTAAGGGTTCGAGTTCGAGTGCTTATAAAGATAATGTATCATCAAAAAGGAAAACATAGGGACATAGAAGAGGTTGATATTTATTTTACTGTAAAAACTCATTGCTAAAAGGTAAAGGTATAAGGTAAACCAAATCCAGAAAGAAAAGAAACGAGAGCGTTTGTATGGAGAAAAGAGCACCCGCATTTACTCTTAAGCTTTTCTAATAATCTTCCGCTCACCAGATGTCGCTAGTTGTACTAAGTGGAAGTTTTTCTTGTTACATAATGTCATATAATTGAGAAGTTGCATGGTTCATAACAGTTTATCAGTTTCTAGAGTATTATGTAAATATTTAAAATAATGACTCAGTGTGTTGCTTTTTAACTTTTTGCACATTTTTCACTATTTTCTTTTACTATAAGGAATATCCGTAGTTTGGTTTATTCATTTCTCAAGTAATATAAAATATAACTAATATTACAGAAATAAACGTTATCATTTACATTTTTCTAACAAATTAAGTTCCCTGCCATGAAAACTGTCAAATATTTCACCTCATTCCTAAATGGCGCCCTGGTGTCGCAAATAAAAAGTTAAAGAACTTAAAATAAGTCGCAGATATTATGCATTAACGTCGATTTTTATGAGTAATACAGTAATGTATATATTATTATGGGATTTAACTAAATATTGTAATATAATTAAAATACATCTGTAATTAAATTATATTATTATCTTCAGAAAGCCACCTGCATTTTTATTTCGGTAATCTTATCTAAATAATATTCTCTGAAAAATAAATCAATAACTGTATTGATTATTATATTATATATTGATGATATTATAATATTATATATGATATTATAATATTATATATGATATTATAATAAGTATAACAATAATTGAGATATTTTTCCGAAAATACAATTAAAATAAGAAAATGTCTAGATGCCATCTATCGGTATACACTGAAATTAGCAAGTCCCGACTTTGTTGAATGTTTCGATGGGATGGTTGCAAGTTCCAACATGAGTATTAGAACGTCATGGGTAGTTTTGTCTAGGACTTAAATAAGACTTATGTTGGAACGTAGGTCTGTGCCATTTCTTTATATTTCTAATAGTAATGCATAATATTGACAAATTCGCACTTATTCCCGAAATCTTTAAAAGGACACGCCGCCATCTAGTGGTGAATCCCCTTTATTAAGTTAGACGATAAGAGGACTTTCTTTAAAACATTTTACTAAATAAAGCTCTGTTATCACCAAAGACATTTAAGTAGTAGTAGTAGTAATAGACCGGACATCAGCAGCAAAATTGTCGTCTGTAACTTATGTCCTATAGGATATATCTCCGTTAGTCTTAGTGACATCGTCATAAAGTCAAGACGCATTCTTTTCATATCTTTAAAAAATATTTTTATAGAAAATATGCCCGGTTGTGCATTAAGATATTGTAAGTCACGATATGGAGCAAAAAATGAACGTGATTTTGGTTTTTTATCGTAAGTATAACGTATATTTACCGAATAATCTTTAAATTTTATTATTTCTAGTAGATTGTTCTAGAAAATTAATTTTTATTGTACTAAGCGCCCTCTGTTATCCTGTAGCGTCACTATTTATTTAAAGTTAGTGATTGACGACGTTTATCGATTGGGTTTATCGATAAAAATAATATACAGGATGCCGATTTAATCATTTACAATATTTAAGGAGGTAAAACAGTCAAAGATACTGTACCCATACCAACAAAAATGAGTAGCATATACCAACTATGCTAAGTCGCCTACTTTATGTGGAAGGGTGGCAAAATTTTTTTAGGCATGATGATGAGATTTTCTGTGTTGCTTATGAACATGCTGAGGATACTTGCTGTGTTGATGTTTAGCAATACAGCAAGTCTTCTCTTTTACATACCGGGCGTCATTGTCTGGTGGTATTCAAGGGCAAAATCATTATAAATACTGACTTACAGTGATAGGAGAGTGCTATAGGCTTGTGACATTAAAAAAATTGTACTCTTAAAGATATTAGCTTCAAGAAGTTGTAGGTTAAGCCTGAGGTAGGAAATAAGGCAAAAACTTAATTTAACAATTTTTATTGATGTGGGTACTGTTTTTTAAGTAGTGCAGCTGATGAAATTGACAAAATAATATAAAAGGAGAAGAAGACGTCTCCATACATTCTTGGGCCCAAGTGTTAACAAGATGAAAGTATCATTTGAAAGCGTATATATAAACAATTAACAGCTGAAAAGATATGTCCATCTAGAAGCTGATATATTGTAGAATAAGTAAAATAGAGATTATCTATTACCTACACTGTAACAGGTGATTTTTCACTGTTATTACATTGTAATAGGTTATTTTTCACTATAAATACTTAAAGGTATAAAAGCAGGATCAGTATAAAATAGAGGCATAAAAAGTTAAAGTGATTTTTTTCGTGTGATGGAAGTCATGATAAATAGATTTATACAGTGAAACAATCATTTTACTCCTTATTATTATATTTTAAAGCATTTCAAGCTTAGTAACCTTCAACAACATTATCGATACTTTGGTATCGAAAGGGTAACATTCCTAAAACGATCTTATATTTTAATCTTTCAAATCTTTGAAGTACAAAAGGGGCAGTCAAATGTCACCTTTGTAGAACGCTCCATAGAGTATGCTAATATTTAGAAAGGACCCTCAGAACCTAAGAGTATATATATGATAACTACGTTTAGTCAGAACCATAGTGCTCAGAACAATTATTTTTTAAATGTTATTTATATGAATTATAAAACTAATATTTTATCAGAATTACTTTCGTTACTAAATTACGCTTCTCTAAATTAACAAAATTTACTTTAAATGACGAGTTTCCGTCGTTACCTACGCGTCGCGTTTACCTCACATACTTTAGTGTTATTTCCTTCGCCGCGTGAGTGTAAGAGACAACTACAAATTTATAAAAAATTAAGTGGGTGCAATAGAAATTTTTGTTAGTTTTTATATAAAGGCTAAGTAATTACACTGTCTTTAAAAGTTAATTCCTTATATTTTGCTTCGTAACAATTTTATATACTTTATAAAATTTCCATTTCAAATACTGTGTCGTTCACTTATCACTATATTTAATAGACAGAATTAACTGAAAATTAAATACAAGGTGTGAATGATCACTATAAATATTGTGTAATTAACACAAATTTTCATATTCCACAAAGTCTTAAAATTACGTTTTATGTTATAATTTCGATATATAATGAACATTATGCCGAAGTTGTTTTCAACAATAATTAAAAATTTTGTTCAACTAACTTCAATATAAATTATTAAGGATAACAATATTAGACAGACCTTGATCAAATTTATATGGAACCACATGTGAAACACAAACTTTCAAATAAAAAAGAATCATCGAAATCAGTTCACCCAGAAGGAAGTTATGAGGTAACACACATAAAAAAACATAGAGTCGACTTGAGTACCTCCTCCTGTTTGAAGTCAGTAGAAAAATGGCGTTGGTCAAAGATTTCATAATAAAGTATATACCTATGATTAAATTTTTTTTTGAGGCTCCTACTGAATATATCAATATAATCTTTGTATATAAAATTACGTATCACATTGTTTGTCTGTGATGAACTCCTAAACTACTGAGCTGATTTCAATGAAATTTTGCACACTGTGTGCAGTTTGGTCCAACTTGAGAGATATGATAGTTTTTATCCCGATAAGTGACCCTCAATATTTTTTCTTACGAATTTAATAATTTTTATAGGACACAAGGTCATCGGAGAGGGCCGAGCAACGTCTGCCTGGCTAGCTAGTAATATTATAATATATTTATTTTCTTTATGGAAATTGAGTGTTTCTATATCTTTGTTTCTTTCTTCATAGTATTTATTTGATTTTAACATTTGACGATTCGTTAGATTTGCTTTAGTGGTAGAAGTGACATAATATGTTCTTTTTTCTTTTCAGTGGAATTGTTTGGTTTTGTTATTTATTACTGTTCTAACCATTGAACTTGTTTACGCAACTTTTGTTTAATAAATTGTTTGATGATGTTTGATGACTTTTTTTACACACAAAAATATTGTTTCAAATAATAAAATTAATCCCTCCCTCTCCTTACAGTTTCCTTCCACTGCTGGTCATGGGCCATGGAAATAAAGGGGAGCACAGAATTTTGCTGCCACAAATATCACGCACCTTTGCAACCCTGCCCTAAACATCGCACGGAGTATCCGCATTTCACCAAGATTAAATTTAGAAAAAATGTTCGCCTTTTTCCTCCAACATTTTTTTTCTTATCACTATTACAACAAACACCGTTACATCCTAAAAAAACGCACTGAACATAGGCCTCCACTATATTCCTCATAGAGGGTATACTTGTCATAGTTGCCACGTTCTGTTCCACGGTACACATACCTTGTCACTTTGTAACAAGGTACGTGTACCGTGGAACTTATGAGTGGATCAGCACCTCTTACGAAACCCACGGAATGATATGAATATTCATACACCGCCACTACACAGCAATTGATAATTTCGTTACTCTAGCGCTCACTTGACCTTCATATAAATAATTCGATATTTTAATTGTTAATATTTTTTTAATTTTTGGATTAGAACATAGTAATGACTCTAAGTTATATTTACCATCTTTAAAAAAAATTGTCTTTGGCCTGACCTACTATACTCTTAGGCTTGACCATAGTTCTGACTAAGTATATCCAAAAAATGTCAAGTTCTGAGAGGTTAAGCGTCACCTACTGGGGAATAGCTAAAATGTCTTAATAAATGATAGTGTAGTTTTGCTATTTTTAGCTAGAGGGCGTCACACACGCACGAGCTTAAAGTTTTTGTATGGAAATTCCCCCAATGCCCGCTCTATAGTATATATATATTTTAAATCTCTTTGGTTATCACCATGAAGCTAATACAAAGGGGAGACGGCATAATCAACTGTGCACTGTGATTCTAAGTAGGTCCTGACGTCATCATAGTGGGCGTGGCTTTAATTAGTATACTGTCAGCATTCGTCCTGTGCGCTTATGTGTTGAAAAAATCGCAAATCGGTGTATTTTCGTAGTATTAAGAAGAAAAGGATGAAGTATTGTGTTTTATTGTGTAAAAACTACTCAGATAGACGCTCTGACGTTATGGATGGCATTACATTTCATTTGTAAATAATTTTACACCTAATTTATTAAAATAGTTCTAGAAAAATCTCTGCGTCGGCTTTCAAATATAATTAAATATATTCGACACTAGATGGCGACACTTTGTGGCATGTGAACTAAAAATATAAAGGTCCGTAGAGCTCAGTATTGGTAAAATAATCATACGAAGGTGCTGAAATTTGTTTTGCATTCAGACATAAAGAAATTTTAATCACAACATATTATTTTTATAGTTTATAATCATTTTGAGAACAGGTCGTATTCTCGTCTAGTAAACCTCATAAAAATAACAAAAAGACAGGGCCCTAATTAGAATTCAATTATTTTTCCCAGTAATCCACAACTTTATTAAAATGCAGGAAATTGTACTTAGGCTGATTTTTACGAAATGTTTAAGTTATATTTAAGTGACATTCTATATACAAAGAATCACTTAAATACAATTTAATGTTCTTATATTGGCATTCAAAAAGTGCATTCGGATGCCTAATTTGGAATAAAATATTTATATTTTAATTGATTTGTAAATAAAATTATATTAATTATAATAATTTGTCTATTATTTGTTCTCCCTCAGAGCCCACACATAAATAATAGTCCAGCCGTTACTGCGTGAAAAAATTACACATACACAGTACATACTTAGTGTGGAATAAGCTCAAGGAGACAGAAAGAACACACAAAACGTCGCCTTTACAATATTAGTGAGATAAGTAGGATATTTAGTTCCAAATTAAATATCCTACTTAATATTGAACATAGAATATTTAGTTTCAAAGAGACTATTTTATGGATAAAATAAATATTTCTTGAAGGTTGACTTTCACGAAATGATAAACATATTTAAATTGTATTTAAGTGATTCTTTGCATATAGAATGTCACTTAAATATAACTTAAACATTTCGTAAAAATCAGCCAAGTACAATTTCCTTCATTTTAATATTGAATGCTGGGTTACTGGGTATAATAATTGAATTCTAATTGCGGTCCTGTCTGTTTATTATTTTTATGAGGTTTATTTGACGATAGATGGCGGCTTGTTCCCAAAATTATTATGAAAACTATAAAAAAATTACTTTGGCGATTAAAATTTCTTTGTCTGAATGTATTTGCTTCATGAGATAGACGCTCCGATGCTATGGATAGCATCACATTTCATTTATAAGTAATTTTACACCTAATTTATTAAAATAGTTCTAGAAAAATCTCTTTGCGTCGGCTTTCAAATATAATTAAATATATTCCACACTAGATGGCGACACTTTGTGTCCTGTGAACTAAAAATATAAAGGTACGTAGAGCTCAGTAATGATAAAATAATCATACGAAGGTGCTGAAATTTGTTTTGCATTCAGACATAAAGAAATTTTAATCGCCAAAATATTATTTCTATACTTTATAACATTTTGTGGACATGCCGCCATCTAACGTCAAGGTAGCTAAGCTACATTGCAACATCGATATGGAATGATTCGAGTAGTTTTACTATTTATCGGTAGATGTAGATAATGTAAAGTGGGCGGGGCTTTGCATCCCCTCACCCCGCAAATTGTCACGCGTTGTTACATAGTGAAATTTAATTACAACGTCTCCTCTTTGTATTTGCTTCATGGTTATCACTAATCATTGATTTGAAAGCTCCGTGGCGCAGTGGCTTAGCAATAAGTTGGTGCGCTAAGAGCCGCGGGTTCGGACACCGCAAGGTACAAGTGTGGCCTACAAATAACTTTTCCGGATCTGGATGTTTATCCTTGTGATATTTATGTACGTAAACCACGATACAGGAGAAAATCCTAATGACAGTGTCCAGAGGACATTAAAAAAAATATCACATATGACATAGTACACTAGTTTACGTGGTAGAGTTACATTGTTCTCTAAACAATGCTACAGTCATGCTGTATTTCGCATGGTGACAGGGACAGATCGGAACAAAAATTAATAATTTTTAATCTGGAGGTAGCCGTGGTTAACTATGACATTGGGACGTTAAACACCTCAGACCATGGGTGCTATAAAGTACTCGAAACGTCGGGATTATAAAATAAGTTAATATACTATTTAAAGCTTTTTGAATATTATAGGGTTGTTCGGAAAGTCATTTCGTTTTTTTTTTTGTGGAAATGAAAGACAGTTTTCGTATAATAAACAAATACTTTATAAAATTATATATTGACCGTTCTTGTCCAACACCTTTTACCATCTTTCTGGTAATAGCATAATTCCACGCTCATAAAATTTTTGGTCTTTGCTGGTAAAAAACTGATCGAGGAGGTTTTTCGAGTGACCGGAACAACTAATAATCCGATGGTGCCAGGTCTGGAGAATATGGTGGGTGTAGCATTGCATCCCATTCAAGCTGTAAAAGCTTTTGGCGAGTGACCAAACTTGTGTGAGGTCTCGCGTTGTATTGGTGAAACATTACACCTTTCCTGTTGATTAGTTTGTCCAGCTGATGACAGTAGTATCTCCGTAGTACTTCCGAATTGATCGTTGTGTTATCCGGTAAAAGCTCAAAAAAACGATTCCTTTAAAATCCCACCAAACAGACAGCATCACCTTTTTTGGTGAATATCGGCTTTGGAAATGGTTTGAGCCGGTTCATCTTTTTTTCTCCATGATCTCTTGCGTTTGACGTTGTTGTATACAACCCAGTTTTCGTTCCTAGTGATGATGCGCTTCAAAAACGAATCAATTTCGTGACGTTTGAGAAGCGAATCGCAGACGTCAATGCGGCGACACAGATTTCTCTCTGTGAGAACATGGGGAACCCATACATCGAGTTCGAGGATAATCCCAAGCCTTTCAAGTGGTTATAAACTGTTGTATTTGATAAATTTAACCTCAATCCGATCTCACGTGTTGTTATTCGCCGGTTCACATCAACTAATGCCTTTATCGCATCTTTATCAGCTTCAACCGGCTTTCCCGAAAGTGGTGCATCTTGGACATTAAAATTGCCGGATCGAAATTTAGCGAACCAGTTCTGGCACTGGCGTACTATCAACACACCTTCTCCATACACATCAGTCAATTTCTTTCTGGCTTGAACAGCATTTTTACCCTTTCTGTAGTAAAACTGTAAGATATGTCGAAAATGCTGCTTATCGCTCTCCATATTTAAAAGGGCACCAACCAAAAACTACTGCGTAGAATTAATTGGAATTTTTCACACACAAGCCTTGCTATATGAGCTCTCAAAGCATATAAAAATTATACGGCTTAAATGTGAATTTGGGTGCAAAAGAATACAATTAAAGCCTCTGTCGGGAAAAAACGAAATGACTTCCCCAACAACCCAATATGATAAAAGTCGACGTGTATAAGCCACAGCATCCGTTAACCATCAGGTAGACTGTGCCCCTTTTACCTTTACCTACTTTTACAATATTTTAATGCTGCAATTTCGCAAGTGAATAAAATTTATTCAAAATCCCATCGACATCATCTCGATGGTTGGCAGTGCACTACCGTACGTTTTACGAAGAATTTTCTGCCTCGCACGTTACCCTAAACATTATGGAATTTGACTATCTCATTTGTCTTTGACTGCCTCATTGTTCTAATGTAAAAATATTGTCAAAGTTCTCGCTGTACCGATGTCAATTAGAGTTAATAAAACCACATACAATTTTGAAATAAAATTTCTTAAAATTTAATTAAATTTTTTTATGGTCGACATTTCTAAAGTTAGGCCCGCCACATACATACAGAATTCCGTTTCGGGATTCCGTTTCGATATTCCGATTCGGAATCCCGCACGCAGCAAGTCCATATAAAATCTATGACCCGCCACACACATACGCTAATTTCCGTACAGAATTTTCTCCGAATCGAGATTCCGTATGACTGCCTGTGCGTTCGGAATCCCGAATAATCCATCAAAAATCAATTCATATAAAATCAAAGACCCGCCACACATATGCGGTAACTTTCCGTGCGGAATTTTGCAGGCAAAAAAAAAGTAAAAAAAAAAAGTGTTAACAGTGGTAGAGCCAGGCGGCAGCTTTTGCTGTCGCACGGATGGGCCGACTCGAACCGGGGTGGTACCACGACCTCACAGAATACCAGCGTGAAGTAGAGGTTTACTTCTGCGTTTTGCTTGGTGAGTGCAGGTGGCCGGAGGCCCTTTTTACTGGAAATGAGGCATTCCATCCTAGTCCTCACGGGTGAAAACGCATCTGCATTTTGATTTGTAATAGAGGATAGATGTAGATGTCTATGGGCCGCAACAACCACTTACCATTAGGTGGACTGTGTGCTCGTTTTACACCCTTATCCTATAAAAAAAAGAAAAGTAAGAATGTAATAGAAATGCAAGTATTCAATAGATTTTGTATGAGTCGCTACACACATTGGTAAATTCCGTACGAAACGCGCTCAGTGTTCGTCGCACGACCGAAGCGAGTAGGTGTCTTTATGTATGTTTTTACATTTAATATAGCTTTTCGTAACCTTTCATCTTATTTTGTTAATAATTCCTTGAAAGAGTTTACAGATATCCATATTTAAAAAAATATCTCTGGATAGATAGATCTTTTTTCATAATATTGGCTATATTGCAAGCTTAGGATGATAACGGGATGCACCCGGTAACAATGATACAGCAAGAATAGAATCTCAATCAGAAAATTGTCGTCATTATTCGCTGGCAGAATGTCTAGACTCACTGGCTAAAGTCTCTCAACTGACCCTTCTTATTCTGAACGGAAATAAACGTATGTGTGTGATGTATTCACGGAATACCGAATCGGAATTCCAAAACGGAATCCCGAAACGGAATTCCGTGTGTGTCGCAGGCCTTAACGGGAAACACGGTTCTTGTTACATATATAATTCGCCTATACTCTTCTATAAATATTTTCTCTGCTAACACATTTCCTTCCATAACAGTCGTCAAAGGATGACCAATTCTTTCTTCATTTTTCAAAATTTACGAGTGTAAGTATGTATGTATGTATGTCTATTTCTTTAGCACGCTTTGTATCTTGATGAATTTTTGTTTAGATAGGGTGTCGTTAGATTGGATCGTGTAGTGCCGGTGTATGAGTATCCACTAGTCCATGTCATCACGTGGGTGTCGTGAGAGGCAACAGATGGATACAAATCAGCGACGTCTTCTTAATAACGACTGAAAGTAAAAAACGGCGGTTAACAACCCGCTTGCAAAGCCTAGCAATTATGGCAAAAATCCCCACCGTTAGTCAATCTATGGGGAGGTCTATGTTCAGCTGTGAACTTTAATATGCTGTAAAAATAACGGTCGTTAGATTCGGCTCAGTCGTGAGAGTGACACAGGGTATAAAATTTTTCTTTTTACTGTAAACTTTTTTAAGTCGTCGGGTTTTTAAATTACTATTTTTACCATTAAACTTGTATATGAAACCATGGATTTAAACTTATATATAATCCATTGAATGAAACGCGAAATTCTTCAATATAGTTTCTCAGACTATACATGGTAGAGTCTTTATACCTTTAATATTATGTGGTAGAGCCGTATAGTTGTAGCACGAATATCTTGGCTTGACCGGGGTAAGATCACGCTCAAATAGAGTACCAGCATAAAATAGCAGCTTAATGCTCCTGGGTTTTGTATGGTACATGTAGAGAACCGGAGACACTCTTTACTTAACGAGGCATCTTACTCCTCAGGGGCGACAACGCATCTGCATTTTGATTCTTAATCAAATGATATTAAAAGGATAAATGTAGATGTCTATGGCCCATAGCATCTAGTCGTTTGTCTGTCACGCTTTTCTATAAAAAATACCTAAAACAAAAGAAAAAAGGAACGCTGCTTACATTTCAAGTACCTAACAACAAACCAAAACAATGCTACACAACATAATATGCATCTAAAATGGTGTGTATCTCGTAAAAGGTCACCGCTGCTTATGCAGTTCAGTGGACTTTACGAGATGTTATAGAATAAAGTAAAAAATGTGTGCGTGAGTGCTTGTCAAGAAGATGAGCATGGATTCGACTTCACTTGAAATGTACGCTCATATAATAACAAACATTTGTATGTGGCATAACTCTACCATAATTAAAAATTAAAAATTTTGTACCATCGACTTCAACATAGATTATTAAGAATAACTCAAAAACCATTGGTCAGTCCTTGATCAAATTTATATGAAACCACATGTGTAGCACCAGCTTTCAAATTAAAAAAAAGAATCATCAAAATCGGTTCACCCAGTAAAAAATTATGAGGTAACACACATAAAAAAATTATACAGTCGAACCGACTGTATATTTGTGATCTATTTGGTATGACCTACTTTCCGTCAATTGATTGTGTTGTGTCAAATCAAATATTTTTCAACTGTTAAAAGCTACATAATATATTTGTATTATTGTTATTTAGAGGGCAATTTTAGCTTACAAAGAATCATGCCCACTTTCCATACATTTAAAAACCTGATAGTGAAAGTTGATGTATAATTATAAAGTATAGTAGAAAAACTACGTGTAAGCTTAGAAAATAATGTCATATAGTCATTTTTACGATTTAAACGCGAAATTAGTATTTTTTTGGGATTCGAAATCCCAAAAAAATACTAATTTCACTTTTTAGGTTAGGATTTGCCGTAACCAAATAGGTAATAAAGAAATAAATGTGCTATAATTTATTATTAACGCTCGAAGTTAAGATAGCAATACTTATCTAGTTATGGTCTAAAACGTCTTTGTTACTTTGTGAATTTCTTGAAACCAACTGCCCCTAAGTTACCACTTACGCTCGATGATTGTCACCATAAATTGAGTGTCTAGCTCTATCTGCTATTTATTCAGCACACATAAATACTTACTAACTACATTTAGTTCATCTTCATTGTCAAAATGATCACTTATCAACCAAACACATTTCATTGGCCTATGGTACATACTTATATACATACCTGATGAACAAAATGGGATAAACAAATAAAACACTATGGTAAAGTGACATGGTTTATTAATTATCATCATTTTCACTTCAATCTCTCACCAGTACGTCATCCAGAAATTCTGCTGGAGCAGAAATATTTTCTTGATACCATATAGGGTTGTAAAAAGAAGTAACACAAACAAAATGGCACAGTACACAACGAGACGCAAACGCAACAACGAAGAACTGCGCCGATGCCAATTGCAAAACTGTCATATGTCAAAAAAAATCCGTTTTATTCGTCCGCACTCGATGACATACTGAATGATTAATTTATTTTATTATTATATTATTTTATATTAATATGTACTATACAAATACAAATAAATAAATACTTACTGATTAAATGAAACATAAAATAATGTATAAAACTCAGAAACAGAGTTAAGTAATGTAAAGTAGCAGTGTATAAAATGGAACGTCCTAAAAAAAGGGTAGTTGAGATGCGTTCAAATATATAATACGTTTACCCTTGACGTAGAATAAGCTTATAGAAATATGTAAAAATATTTTTTCCTGCGTTTCTTTTAACATTGTGATAACCGTAATTAATTTACAATTCAATTAGCTGAATTTTAAGATTTATTTCATTTCTATACATTGTCAGGTGAAAAATGGGCATTGTTCTTTTAAAAAAAGATCAGTAAATATATAACATAGTTATTATAATATTTTTTTTGACTTCAGTCATAATACATTTACAATTACAACCAAAATATAGCTGCAGCATGGCTCTGCTGCAGCTATATTGTGCTTGCAGCACAAATGAGTCGGCTCGACCGGGCAAGGGGCCCACTCTTGCAGAAATAGTAGCTTAATGCTACTGTGTTTCGTACGTTGAGCGCAGAGAACCGGAGACTATTACCTCCGGTTCTCTGCGCTAGATATCTTTGCTAGAAATCGTAATATTTTTGAATTTTATTAAATTTTCTTGTTAAAATTATACCCACACTAGAACTTTCTTTAGTGTCGTGGCGGAAATTTGCATACATAAATTGTACTATGGTATACATTTAGACGTGGAACAATTATTTGAAGATCATATAATTACTTGTTCCGTGCGAGATTCAAATGCGCGGCCTCAACGCTACAATTAAATACTAAGTCACTGCGCCACGGAGCCGTCGAAATTGCATTTAGTTATTATCGCGTTACTTAAGTAACAGTTACCCCTACGCTAAGATTTTCGCCTGTATCGTGGGAACAGATAACATTCATAAATTACACAAAGTCAAACGTCCTGACCCGTAACAATTATTTGTAGGTCACACATTGTACGTGGTAGAGCCATGCTGCTGCTATATTATGGTTGTAGCACGCATGGGTCGGCTCGACCGGGCCTACCACGCATTCACAGAGTACCAGCGTAAAATAGCAATTTAATGCTGCTGTGTTTCGTATGGTGAGTGTAGAGAACCGGAGACTGGAAACGAGACATTCCATCTTAGTCCTCAGGTGTGGTAACGCATCTTCATTTTGATTCTTAATATAGGATAAATGTAGATGCCTATGGTCCACAGCAACCACTTACCATCAGGTGGACTGTGTGCTCGTTTGTCACCCTTATACTATAAAAAAAAAAACATAATATGTATATTTTCATTGCGGGAGCGAACCCGTGACTTTAATACGTTGCAGTCAATTGTTTAGCCACTGTTCTTTCTCCCTCTGTTTATTGAATAATATTATATACAGAGCGGTGTTAGTGCAATGGGCACTTGTCGATGTTAACCCACCCCCAAACAAATAAGTTATTTAAAGCGCATATAAAATCTAAAAGCATCACACCACGAACCAGACCGGCGGTATCGATTCAAAAAATTTTTCCACATCTCTACGCAGACGCGAAGATATAAAATTTTTTATGGTCCCCCCCCCCCCGCTCGCGTCGCCCCTCTCAAAATTCGTCTGGCCGCTGCCAAAGAAAATTGAAGGCAAGGAATGTGTGGGAGCTATTTTTAGAGCCGTCATTTCAAGGAGGACATTATTTCCGGGGCCAAATAAAAAAGTATATTTTGAAATTAATTAAGTATATTACACTTTTACGTGGTAGAGCCACGCAGCAACCACATTATGGATGTAGAATGAAAGGGTTGACTCAACCGGGGAAGAACCACGCTCTTACAAAATACCAGCGTAAAATATCAGCGTAACGCTGCTGTGTTTCGTATGGTGAGTGTAGAGAACCGGAGACCCTTTTTACTGGAAACGAGGCATTCCATCTTAGTCCTCAGGGGTGGCAACGCTTCAAGGTATCCTGTGTACTCGTGCTACAACCATGTTATAGCTGCAGCGTAGATCTACTACATAAACTTTCTGACTACGGGCTGTTACTGAAAACTCAATCACTGAATTTTGCCCGAACCGGCATTCTAACTCGGGAGCACGCGATCAGCAGCCAGCCTTACGACCACTGGACCAACTAGGCTGTCAAATAAGTTTTATCTGTCGTAGTGTGGACGGCCTTGGCGGCTATAAGGAAGCGAGATGGAATAATATCCATTTCCGTCGCACTTTTTCTTATCTTGCCACGAAAGAAATGTTATTTTATTTTGAATGACGCTTCATTTTAATAAAATGCTAGTAATTAATTTATTTGTAAATGTTAATCAATAATACAATACGTTTATCAATAATAATATACTACGAAAGGAACTTCGTTCCAACCGAGTACTCCACGACACTCACGCATGTTTTTGTTTTTCATTTTCTTATAAACCTTCGATAATAAGGGTGAAGGGGCGGTTTTTTTGGCTCGAGCTTTAAGCGATAGCAACCCACGACAAACCACTCTATAGCTTTTTCGATTACATGTAATATCGATCGATTACAGTTTATGTCTTCCTCTAAAATAATAATATGATACTTAAAAATGTTATAACTACTTTTATTTTCTACCAAATGCAAAAAGAAGACGGTAACACAATTAAAACAAAAAAAGATAAATAGAGAGTTTTTAAAAACAATTTTAAAAACTCTCTATTTATCTCTTTAATATTGGTTCTTTGGGTAATTTTCTGCCGACTTCCAAAAAGGACACGGTACTCAATTCGACTGTATGTTTTTTTTATGTGCGTTACCTCATAACTTTTTTCTGGGTGAATCGATTTCAATGATTCTTTTTTTATTTGAAAGCTGGTGCTTCCCGTGTGATCCCGTATAAATTTGATCAAGTTCTAACAAATAATTTTAGAGTTATTCTTAATCATGTATATTGAAGTCGGTTGTACAAAATTTTTAATTTTAAATTATTGGTTTACCGTTACCGTCACATCCTATTAAAGTCCCCTGCTGAACATAGGCCGGCCCCATAGATTGCCTCATAGAGGAAATATTTGCCATAGTTGCCACGCTTGACAAGAGTTTTATTTTTATTTTTAGTCGTTATTAGCAAGACGCTGCTGCCCATCTGGTGATTTGTTTCTCTGTCGTCTCTTACGGCACGCACGCGACGATATGGGCTAGCTAGTGGATATTCTTACACTGACAGTAGACGGTAATAAAATATAAACGGCTGTAAAATCAAAGTTATAGTCTGGTTTCAATAATTAATATAAGATCATCAAAACTCGAATTAGCATAACTTATTCAAATAGTTTGTATAATTATTGATTCAATGAGAAATATGTGTCATCTAACACGCTTGTATTTTACTTAAATATCGCGCTCAGTATTAATGAATATGAATTTGTAACTTAATATGTATTAATTATAAATTACTAGAAATTGGCCGCGGCTACGCCCGCGTGTAGGTCGAAGACGACATTATTTCGAAAATCTCAACGAAATAACACAATGGCGATCCAGATCTCATCGTGCGTTTTATTTAAATAGCCTGTGTAACCCTCCAGCCCACAAATTAACTATTTAAGGGCAAAAAAATCTATAACCACACCAATCGATCGACGTCACTTGACTTGAACTGATTTTGATAAAAAAAACATATTTGTTTCAGTCCCTGGATGGTTTGGACTCACAATTAGACCCGGTAGGTTATCGCGATCCAGAAAACACCCATGCAAATCCGGGGCGAATCACTAGTAACTCATAAATAAAACAACTTATATGTAAACTTATATATTTATTGCTTTTCGATTTCATTACATTTTAAACACTTTTAGAGTTCCATACCCAAAGGGTAACCTATGGGAGCCTATTACTAAGCCTTCGCTGTCCGTCCGTTTGTCTTTCAGCGGGCTGTATCTCATGATCCGTACTAGGTAGACAGTTGAAATTTTCACAGAATGTGTATTTCTGTTGCCGCTATATCAACAAATAAAACTAAAATAAATAATTGAAGGGGGCTCCCCTACCAGAAACGTGTATTACGATAATACGGAACCCTTCATGCGTGAGTCCGACTCGCACTTGCCCTGCTTGTTTTCATTCGTTCAAACCATTTTTGAGAACATAAAAACCATTGGTCTGAAAGCACGTTGTTCATTTGCTGGTTGAAAGCTATCACGGACGCTTCTGGCTCCGTAAATGTCAAAACTCGAAAAAACGAAAATACATAAATAGCATGTTGCGAGGTAGGTAGGTAACTGTGTGTGAGAAGAGGAATAGCGTGACCTCCTTTTCAGCCCCTCAGCTCCTTTTCTCCTTTCAGTTCAGTTTCAGTTGTCGCAGTTGAGGGTTGCCCTCACGAATTTCATCATAGAGAGAAACGTGGTAACGATTACGTTCTTCGTAAGAATTCCTTATGGTGCTCAAATGTGGTGCTTCCTTTCCAAAGGTAGTTTAATGAAGAGCAGTGTAATCTGGTATAAAGAGTGAACTTTTGAAATCGTAAAAAAATCATCGCCCTAAAAATGTTTCGCGCTAATTCTATTTTTGTTACGGATGGCGTACTTTAACTTGTGATAGTAAAATTATGACACTCGACTTCCCGCCATAAGTACAGCTGGTCATAGGACCATTGAAGTGATAGAATGATAAACGTAGTGATTTGTATACTCTTTGGAATTCTGAATGAGAAATAACTTAAATTTTATTCTATACGAGTTTAATGTTTCCCCGGTCGAGCCACATCACCATCACCAATGGTCAAGCACTGACATATTATCTATAGGTCAAATTTAAAATTTAAAAAACCCTCGAAACAAAATATGCTGATGATCTTCAAACAGCTGAAAATATTTTCTTGAATTGTAGCTAAGAACACTAGAGTGTTCTAGATCAAGTCACCTTTCAAACAAAAAACAATTTAAATCGGTTCATTCGTTCAGGAGCTACGATGCCAAAGACAGACACACATATACACACGTTAAACATATAACACTCCTCTTTTTCGTCTGGGTTTAATAAAATAAAAAGGACAACCCATTGGTTGACGTGCCAAGCTACAAATGCCGGGTGGCTGAAACATTACTTAAAACTTTTCTTTAATTATATTTCTATGCAGGCTTATTTTTCAAAGAGTAGCCAAATTTTAAACTTAAGTTCAAATATATAAATAATGATATACCGTTATTGCAGTTTTTAAAAAATACCAGTAAATAAGGCTTCTACTTGTATTTGAAATTATTCCAAATTGAATGTGATTTAGGGGCAACAATGTTTTTGCCTACCGATAGACCGTTACGAATGTGTGCGTGCGTAGTAAAATCAGTTAAAATAAACCTAGCAAGTTAACAGCATAGCAAAGTGGCGAAGCAATCAGCTTTGTAGCGGTTTCTAACGGTTGCCGTTGAGCAATCAGTTTCAAAATAGGAGGTACAGATGCCTGGGTGATCAGTAATCGATTGCTGAAAACAGAATTTGAAAATTCGAAACCGTTCTCGAGATAATCGTGGGACAGACGGACAGACGGACAGACATCGTGAAATCAATAAGTGTCTTCGCAAGCTTCGCCACTTAATAATGCATTAGCACGCACTTAGATTAATAAATAGGTCATCGCGCGCTTTGACTAAATACTGCACTAGTTGAAAATGACAGCTCGGTGAATGCGGCATCGCAATATTCATTTATTCATTTATTGATAAAATATAAGCTTACAGTATATATAACCAAATCGCTTATATCTATACTCAAATTACAAAATAAAGTAAAATAAACAAAAAAAAATCACCGATAGTTAATATTAACATACACAATATAAATTACATACACAACAATTTATAATGAGATCTTTTTACTTTATCATAAATAAAACTTAATTACCTAAACTTATATTATTCTTATTTCTATCTTACGAAGTTATTTAAGAAAATTAACACATTTTTATACATTACGCTAGATTTGTCAAAAAATATATCTGACGTTACCTACACGATCCTTCCTTAGCACAATATACTCGGGAGGGAATAGTTCAGAGTCATATACAGAATCGTTGAGAAAAGTTTCGGTAAGGACAATAAGATCACTTGATATTAAAGATATATTATTATAGAAAGTAACAGTTTTTGTGCGTAGACCTCTTACATTTTGATAGTACAATAGTATTTTTTTAGATCGTACTTTATTATTACGTTTATTCTTTTTTTTTTGTGGGCTGTTCTATACGAGAAAAAGCTTAGCACTTTCTAATTGAGGATTGGTCTTTCGAGGTGTAATTATTGGGTAACCATAGTAGTTATAGTCAATATTTGTATTATCTAATATATTTTTGTAAATGTGTTGTATTCCCTTTTTATTGATTTTCCCAGTTTTAAAAGAGTACATGTTAAATTAATTTAAGAGATTGGAATCATAAAAGTATGCATAATGATTGTTTTGTAATTCCAAATACATTAAATTATTAAATAATTATATTTTATAATTATATATTAGTGATCCACATATGTATGTACGAGCACATAGAATTATATTAGTATGATAAATATGGTGTAATGCTTCCCTTATGGTTTTTACTAACTCTATACAATCACATGTGGTTCTAAAATCTTTTTCACCTATCATAAAAATGCAATAGTCCCACATATCGTATCCATGCAATTTTTCATCAATGTTCTGAAGTAAATATTTAATATTACTATTCGGCGAGAGATAGCGGATGTAGTCAAACTGTTTATTAAACGTAGCATCAACAGCTGACAGCGTACCCCAGGATGAGCTGTTAGTCAGGATACACAATTTGGGTCTCTTACTTTTATCAATTTCTGAGCTTGCATTACACATATGCTGAATTAGCAAGGATTCTTCGGATTCTTTAGCTTGTACTGCCTTTTGAAGGGTTATAATTTGACGATTAAGGGCCGCTATTTCATTTTTCGCTGACTTCAGTTGCAGCTCGAGATCTTTAAGATTCTGCTGGAGGGTTAAGATGTTCCTGCTAGAGAAGTCATCTGTCTTGTTGTCATTGGAAGTTCTGGGCGGTGTGGCTATTATATTTATATCCGAACATCGTAGGGATCTTCTAATTTTCTTTTTGATGCTGCAGTTTAATTTACTTTCCTTTGGCGGTGTTTTGGATAGAAAAGACTTTAAAATGTTATTTTCTTTGATAAGGTTGGAATTTTGTGAACGGAGATCATTATTGTCTAGAATAATGTTTTCTAGTTCATTTTGTGTTGTGGCAAGATTCATTCGTAACTGTTCTATGATGTCTCTCATGTCCTGAATAGAGACAGCTTCCGTCATTGTGTAATCCATACTTTTTGATAGCAAAGTTTCATCAGTGGTTCGATAATCGAAAAGAATGTCTGTGGTTTCTTTTCCTGATTCTATGCTAGCTGGAGTAGACATTGGAGTAAACACTGGTGTGGTCTCCTGGTCAGTATTAGAAGATAGGATTACATTATCGCTTATATTGCTCACCAGCATCTTCTTTCTCAATGTCACATTGCTCTGCTCAGTAGTTACTAAGGTTTGCCCAGCGATTCTTTTATCGCATGATTTGCATTGCAATAGTTTTTGCACAAGGTGCAAACAATTGTGCTTTTATAATCAACTCGACTTTTACATTTATAGCATGTAACAAGTGCCCTCTTACGGCCGCTGTTGATATCACATCTAATCTTAGACGACATAGTTAATTGATAATTGATTGATTGAGAAGTAATGACACCAGTTTCTCACGAATGCCTGCTAGATGTCACTGGGTGTCTGTATATGTTCAACAAAGAAACGCGCTGATTGGTCAATTCAATCGGTGGTAGTTCAAGTCGTAAGAAAAAACGATATTCCTATTCCTTCACAACAACAAAATAAAAACCTTCAGTGCACTGATATTATTCCAGAGTCAAGAATACTTATTTTTTAATGCTATTACAACTGTTGTTCACTAGCTAAGCGTCAATGTTTTATTTTAACTTTGTAAATTTTGAACTTTGTAAATTTTGTAAAAACTTACGTATTGTTCGCAGCACAATTTTGTCCAAAGTTAGTTTCTGATCACATAGATAACAATCACACACAACGGTTACACACCAAAGTTTTAATTTACATACAGTTCACCACCATAATAATTAAACTATATTTTTAATTGAAATAAAACTACGGAGCTGATGTAAACAAAACTTTAACCCTTAAAAAAATGTTTCTAACGCTGACCAATTAATAAGACCGACTGACCTTTTATTTATGACCAATATCTGACCTTTCAGATGGTATAATTGGTCAATCGAAATTCCGCACATGAGGTGCTAACATCGCCGAGCTCAACTTATTCAATTTTTTTTTATATTAAATTAAACTGACCAAATATTTATACAAGCTGACCAATTATCAGCGAATGCTTCTCCATCGCACATATTTTTTATTTTTTATTTTTTTCGCAAATGAGGTGCTAAAATTTCTCAATGACCTTGAAAAACTTTAACTCTTAATAAAAATGTTTCTAACGCTGACCAATTCATAAGACCGAGTGACCTTTTATGACCAATTTCTGACCTTTCAGATGGTATAATTGGTCAATCGAAATTCCGCACATGAGGTGCTAACATCGCGGAGCTCAGTATCACCAGGATAAAATAAAATAATTATCAGGATCATCAGAGCTCATGACTCTTATATTATTATCTAGTATAGTAATACTGTAAACTAAGACGTCCAATAAAATCTTAAATTAGAAAAATAAATTAAGTTAAATTAAAAAAAAAACAACTTTCACTTCGTTCGTGCAAAAAATTAAATTGCTTCGGAAGTCGGTGCTAAAGTATAGACTAAAATCTGGGGGCACGGGAGTGCCCCCGCCAAGTCGAGCAAAAAAGCGGCACATCCGTACCATCCTTTTCTCGAAGCAGTTCAGGGCATTTTAGAAACCCTATAACTTCGTTATGGATAAAACTAGAAGCCTAAATTTTCACTAAGCAAGTAGGCATTGTATGAACTCAGTATATTTCAAAATGCATTTGAACTAGTAGTTTAAGAATTATAACTAGCCAAAGTTTCTTAATTTTGTCACTCACTGACTGACCGATCATCAAAACTCTAAGGCACTTCTAGCAGACATAGAAACTTCTTTAGAGTATAATTATTATTTAATATATAAATGAAGAAAAAATTAAAATATTTTGCAATTTCGGTCCAGTTTTCGGGATACACTAACTGCATAAATAACTTTGTAATCCCATATAAATATATAGGATTACAAATTTACATTTGCAATGAATGAATCAGTGTACCTATATATGTATAATATAATGGAATAATAGGTGTAGATAGATACCTACATATAACTATCTACAAAAAGAAGTGAGATGCCATCAAAAACATAACTTGTAAAATAAACCAAGTCTCGCAACTCAGTTCTTCTACCGTAAAAAGTTGTGAGATCCATGTAATACCAAGTCGGTTAATTTATTCCGTCCCTACTTAAGCGTCCTTCTGTCTTAAATTATTACGTAATTAGCTAACCTAACAAAATCTTATAGTGACTATATCAATTTCAAAAATCTTTTATGTTTTAAATAAATAAATTGACTTGGCAATCGCACTAAACAATCTAATTTAATATAGTATGTAATATGAGAGATACATTGTGTTAAAAGCTTTTAGAAAAATTAACTTCGCAAATATCCGCGTTATAAAATAAAATGATGTCTTACCTAGTATGAAGAGCACCTCCCGCCCTCCCTCAATAGCGTGCACTATCCCCGTCACTCCATCCACTAATCCCAGCACCGCTACTCCCAACACCACTACACTAGGCAAGACACACCACTGACGATAATACGACACGTGTTTCGCCTCTACACGAGGCATCCTCAGGTGATATAGACTCTACGGTGGCTAACCGCTAAGACTTAGCGGTTAGCCACCGTATTAGTGGTGACGGGGATAATGCACGCTATTGAGGGAGGGCGGGAGGGGCTCTTTATACTAGGTAAGACACATCATTTTATTTTATAACGCGGATATTTGCGAAGTAAATTTTTCTAAAAGCTTTTATATAATGGATTTCCGCAAAGTAACGCTTTTTTTTTTTTTTGCGCCCGAAGCAATTGGAAAAGGGCTACCACAGAGGGAGGCGGAAAATGCATTACGCATACCACGACAGCCGGTCTGTCCTGGTTATGCGGGACTCACTGCCTACCGGGGGACCTAAGTGATACCCGCTAAAAACCGCCTTTGGGGAGTGGCAACTTAGCTGTTTAAAGCTTCTTATGCCGTATCGGAAGCGACCCTCTTTTGGGAAAAGACGGCGCAGGCGGCTACGAGCCGCTGAGGGAGTGCCTACGAAGGCAAATTAATTATGAATAATTTAATTAGAGTTGGCCTGAGCCGCCATGAGGCAGTTCAGGTCGTTTGACAGTTTATTAGGCGGGTCCGAGAGAGAGTTTCTCGGCCTGCGGACTCGATAGCGAGAGGGGAGTGGGGCTGCATAAGTAGCTGCCTCACGAATAAGATGATTGGAGTGCGACTCTGAGGCTTTGAAGAAGTTCTCAGAGAGTTTTTTAAGAAATTGTTGAATTGTAGGGAGCTCTAGGTCCCGATGAAGGTCGGCATTACGGACGTACCAAGGTGCGTTCGCAGCTCGACGACAGAAAAGGTTTTGAACTACTTGGAGTTCATTAATAATTTTAGGGTTAGCGTGGGCAAAAATGGGGCCCGCGTAGGACATGACTGGTCGTATACAGACCTTATAAAGGGTACGCTTGTTTCTGAGGGACATTTTACTGTGTCGGCCCAACATACTGTTGAGCCTATTCAGGTAAAAACGTGCGTGACGGGTTACTCTTTTGACGTGGGGCCTGAAAGTTAGCCCTGTGTCTAGAGTGACACCTAAATATTTGGCAGACGTATGCCAGGGGACAGGGGTCCCTAGCATACGTATTGGTGGAGTGTTTTTGATACGGCGTCGTTTATAATCGAAGTGAACGGCGGAGCTCTTCTCCGGGTTCACATCGATGCGCCATTTTTTGAACCAAGCTCCTAGGTCATCAACTGACTTTTGGACCTTGTTCCGTATGAAAGGTAGCGAGATACCTTTACAGTAGAGAGCAGTGTCGTCTGCGAAGAGGGAGAGCTGAACACCTTTCGGCGGAATGGGAATATCGTTGGTGAACAGGATGTACAGCAGAGGAGCAAGTACTGAGCCCTGAGGGACACCAGCTTTGATGGGGCGCTGTGAAGATAGCGTGCCTTCGTGTCTAAAACGAAAGGTACGATGATTTAGATAAGAGGCCACGAGACGTACTAGACGATCGGGGAGACCTATTTTGTATAGTTTGTAGATAAGGCCTGTATGCCAGACTCTATCAAAGGCTTTGGCGATGTCGAAAAAGACCGCGATAGTCTTATGACGACGGGGATAAAAACCGCTGAGGATATATTCCACAATACGGTGAACTTGTTGGGGGCAGGAGTGTTTCGCTCGGAAACCGAATTGATGGGGAATGATAAGAGGGTCACCGTCTGTGGGAAACAGATGGCGCCTCATGCGATTTTGGATGACTCTTTCAAAGAGCTTGCCCATGGCCTTGAGGAGGCTAATGGGGCGATGACTGGAGGGGAGGTTGAGAGGCTTGCCTGGCTTGGGAATACCAATCACAGTTGCCTCTTTCCACGTAGTGGGAAAGTAGCTAAGGTTGAAGCAGGCGTTGAAGATAATAGATAAAAAGGTTAACACCTGCTCAGGAAAGTGTTTAAGGGCTTGGTTGGAGATGCCATCCGCGCCCGGAGCCTTTTTGGGCTTAAGTCCTTTGATGAGGGATGAAATCTCATCATTGGACACAGAGATAGGTTCGGAGGCTGTAGGGGGTGAGTTCCGGCGGCGGACCTCATCTTTCACTGCCTGGACGTGTGAAGGGTCAACGGGTTGAGAGCTAGGAGAGAATTGAGCGGCAATGCTGTCTGCAAAGCACTCAGCCTTTTCCTCGTCCTCGAAGGCTACCGTACCGTCGGGACGGGAGAGAGGGGGAGTATGGGTGATAGCGTCTATGCGGAGGGCTCTTGCCATCCGATAGTACGCTGTATGAGAGGGAGAGATATTCTCCATGAGTTTACTCTTTTCGAGGTCTCGAAATTCAGAGAGGCGGAAACGGAGTTCTCGTTGAAGACGATTAGCCGTGTGCCTATATTCGGGCGTGGGGTATTTTGCTGCTCTCCGGAAAGCAGCTTTCTTGGCTTTTAATAGGTTGCTAATATGTAGGGGAAGCCCACTATTATAAGCAACCGGGACTATCCTTTCATTCTCCTTAAGGGAGGTTTTAATAAGGGTGGAGAGTGAATCGACCGCGGTGTCGATTTTTTCGGGACTGTCTAAGTCCGACGATAGGGAGATGGGAGAGTCCTGTGAGTCCAGAGCATTCGCTAGGGACTCCTTGAAGCCCTTCCAATTTGTGAAGGTTTTAGTCGAGGGTGTAGAGGGGGGTGGCTGATGGCCGAGAATGAGGGAGACCGGTCGGTGGTCGGATCCTAGATCGTCTAGTGTCTCGATTGCCCTGAGGTTGAGGGAAACACTTTTGAGTAGTGCAAAATCTAGCACGTCGGGAGCGGGGTCGGTGACATCGGGATAGTGAGTAGCACCTAGGGGACTGTGAACGGTGAGGTCAAGAGACTGCGTGATATCGAGCAGTAACTTGCCACTACGAGTGGTAGTACGGCATGTCCATTCAGTATGCTTGGAGTTGAAATCTCCAAACATAATGACTGGGTTACCTAAAGATAAAATAGCCTCAAAATCTCTTTTGAGGGGAAGGGTTCCCGCGGGGATGTAACAGGAGGCTATGAGAATAGACTGATGTCCAGTCATAGCTAGCCTGCATACCGTGGCTTCCATATTGGTAAGCTGCGGAGTAGAAATGGGAGAGCAATGGAGTGTCTTCTTGTAATAAATGGCCGTACCGCCACCTTGGCGGTCGATCCTGTCATTACGAAGAAGAGAAAAGTCTTTAATAGAAAAAGGCCTTTAGTGTCCTTAGTTTTGAGGTTAGTTTCCTGTAGGAGGAGGAAATCAGCTTCACGACTTCGAAGAAAGAGCTTAAGTTCTGGGAGGTTATTTCGCAAACCGCGAATATTAAAGGATACAAGCGATAAACCCTTAGGTTTGATACGACCGTGAGACTTTGGTAGAGCAACCTGCTCTGTCATCGTAAGTTAAGTTAATTAAGTTAACTTAACTTACAACGAGCACAAAAGATTATGATGCTCTGCAAGAGCGAGGAGTCGGTCCTGAGGGGACCTCGCAGTGCGCAATTTGCGTGCTAACACAGCGATTTCCCCAACGTCAATGTTCCTAATAGCGGAATACACCGTTTTTAGGTCATCAGCCATTGAGGGCTGTGATTGTTGTGGGGCGGAGGTAGTCCGCGGTGGGTCTGCCTTTTTGGGGCCCCAGGGAAAGACTGGAGGCTCCATAGGCTTAGAGAAGCCCGGAGGGGGCCGAATAATCCCCTGAGGGGGCCTAAGGGGACCCTGAGAGGGTCGAGAGAAGCCCTGGATGGGCTGTGAAAGGCCCTGACGGGGCAACCGTTGGTAGAGAGCCGGGAATGAGCGGTCATTGACCGGCGGTGGAGCTTGCCTACTGGGGCGAGGATGAGGTGCGCAAGGGCAGCCTCTGTAGTTAGCCGGGTGGCCTGTTTGCTTACACAGGACGCACGCGGGTGGGGATTCGGCGTCTTTGGGCCGAGGACAATCCTTAGTATTATGGGGTTCAAGGCACTTAACGCACCTGGGTGTAAAGTAAAGGAAGTAGTAAAGTAACGCCTGTTTCTATTAATTATATACATTGTGTTTTCATGCGATGGCCAAGTCAATCTATTTATTTAAAATATAAAAGATTTTTGATATTAGAATAGAATAGAATAGAATAAATTTTTTTCAATATTGATTATTATATAATACTTATTGAAAGTCATTTTTTATTTACCACTGGTTCGGAAAATACCTCTGTCCTGGGAAGAACCAGCAAGAAACCCAGCGGGACTTTTTTTTAACATAATTTCACTTAACAATAATTTTTTTTATACAAATTTTAAATGATATTTTCATATAACCAGCACGGTGGCGATCACCCTATTCCCAGGGGTTATTTTCATTCATGTATTCCTTGATATTATAATAACCCTTCTTGTACAGTTTTTCTTTAATAAAACTTTTAAACTTGTTTATTGATAAACTTTGAATATGTTCTGGGATTTTGTTATAAAAGCGTATACATTGCCCCATAAATAAATTACTGATTCTGTGGAGTCTAGTAACTGGCATTACAAGCTTATGTTTGTTCCTAGTATTTAAAGTATGCACATCCTTATTCTTATTAAAGCTATTTATGTTTTTATGCACATACATTACATTTTCATAAATATATTGCGATGCCAAAGTTAATATGTTTATTTCTTTAAATTTTTCTCTGAGGGACTCTTTACAATTTAGGTTATAAATCGCCCGTACGGCTCTCTTTTGCAAAACAAATATAGCTTCAATATCAGCCGCATTACCCTATAGCAAAATTCCATAAGACATTACGCTATGAAAAAAACTAAAATACACTAATCTATAGTATGTGCCAAATCGATTGAGAAAAACGGACAATGACCTTTCGGTCGTTTAACCAGGGGTTACAAACCTTCAATATATAGGCACATTTTATATGTAGTACTTTCTTTATTTATAATGATTTTTTTATAATGATTGATATAATATATATTTATTAACTATTATTAAAAAGTTATGTGAAAGATCGCTGTAGAAGAAAAATCATCTATTGTTATAAAGTACTTTATTCATTTAACAACAAAAAACATTAATTTATAACACATATAAAGATTCGAGTGATAACGACACCGAATAAGTACGTACTTATGCAAAAGATAAAACTTTATTTTTAATATTATATAAGAACTTTATTTTTATTCGGTGCAATCATCACTCGTATCTTCACTTGATGAACTATCTGTAACATTAATTATAAAGCGATCTGCAGTTTGGTCAATTCTATCATCCATGCCACGCATTTTTTGTTCAACCTTAAGGACATGCTGAACACAGTTTTTCCATTTATCTGGCGTGATTTGAGTTAAACCATCTTTAAGTAAATTTTTAACATCTTTTAACTTGAAAGTTGTATTTTTTCGTGCAACGTACCCTTTCACATCTGCCCACACAAGTTCAATGGGGTTAAGCTCACAGTGATAAGGAGGTAACCTTACCACTGTGATGCTTTTTTCTTTTGCCATCTCGTCGGTGACGTAACTTCGATAGTTATCTTTAACTGCCTTTATTTTTTCCATTAAGTGGGTCTTTGTGTCCGAGGGCACGTATGCGATCTGTTTAGATTCTAGCCATTCCTGCATATTTTGTTTCCGCCAAGACATTGTTGGGGTTTTTTCTAAACGTCTGGAGTGGTAACTAGCGTTATCCATAACTATGACATCGCCGCTTTGCAGTTTTTCTATTACTTTTCTAAACCAGTCCTCGAAATGGAGAGCGTCCATACTCTCATGGTAGTCACCAGTAGATGATGATTCAAATACCCAATCACATCCCTCCAAAAAGCCATTTTCATTGCCAACGTGTACAACTATTAATCGCTTTCCTTTACCCGAAGGGGCTTTCGCGCCAGTAGAGTAGCCTTCTAACCGTGATTGACGAGAAGATTCAATTGTGGTGTCTTCCCATACCTTTCCCATAGTATGACCTGCGTTAATCCATGTTTCGTCAAGGTAAAAAATGTTACGTCCCTCGTTTCTTAATATTTGTATTTCTCTCAAATATCTGGTACGCCACAGAACTATCTCTGGGCGATCTATTAGACCACTTTTTCTGTTTCTCTTTATATATTTGAATTTTAAATGGCGCAACACACGTCGCAGGGAAGTTTTGCTCAAGTTTGGCAACTGGTCATCTTGATTTATACTGAGCAAAATTTTGTCTAAAGTCGGTAATTCTCCTGCAAGAAAGAACTGATGCACTTTCGCTCTTATAGCCGATTTATCAAAATCGTCCAACTTGTCAATTACAGACTTTTTTCTTTTATTAATTATTCCCTTTTCTGGTATTTTATGGGAATCTCTATACACGCTTAATACGCGATATATAGTGCTCTTGCTGACTCCTGAGATCTCCGAAACCTTTTCTACCATATTAACGTTTGAAGGATACACGTCTTCGGGCCAGGTGTTTTTGACATATTTGTATACATTAATGATAATCTCTTGTTCCCCGACCGACAAAGTGGTAGGTTTTCTCTTTTTTACTGGTGACGTTAAAGGTGCTCCAGAAGATGGGCCTGTAAATAAATGACAAAAATATACTACCATAGTACTACATCACATAAATACATATTGTTTTAGAAAATAAATACCACATGGTCACATAAAAAGAGCGCTTTAAGAAATAGAAAGGCTACGTCGTCGCATTTGTACCTATTTGTACGTACCTGCTACGTTTATTATGGGTCGGCGACGTCTCTTTCCACTTGATGTTGAAGGACCGGGTCCTTCACCAAATTCTCCTGAACTCATGTCGATTTAGTAACGACCGTCACAGTAAAACTAATATAACAGATTCAAAAAACAAAAACTTAACGATATAACAAATTTAACAGTAAAAACTCAACTAAAACAATGCAATGAATGCTATGAATTACCCGAGACGTACACACGCAAGCGCTATCCGAACACGAATGAAAACAAAATGGCGGACCGGCCCAAAAAAGGTGACGCATCTCTGGCTGCCATTGTCACGTTTCTTTTAGAACGAACTGACGTAACGCGCGTTTTGTTTATTTTAAAGGGATGAATTTGCAAAAGCTCAATATGGTGATTATATTGCTTCAAATATTTTTTTAATATGAAACTGTTATTAAATGAATTGCTGCGTTACTTACCATAAATTGAAATATAAAATATAACACATTTTTCGCGATGTACCGTAAGATTTTACTATGTTTATAGGAACCACAGACAATATTATTTAAGAAACAAAAAAACAAAACATATGTGCTGACCTAGAAGTGGGAATAATATCAATATTTAAATATTGTTATCACATCTAAATTGAGATTTTGTAAGTTACGCCTTTTGACACTCGGCTCATATCTGAGGTCATTGTCCGTTTTTCTCAATCGATATGGCACATACTATAGCTGTCTCAACATCTGTGAGACTTCTAATCTTTCTTACAGCATATGCTGCAGAACTAAGTCTGCTTGCTAATTTAGATATATGGGGGGCCCATTGAAGTTTCGCGTCAATAGTAATACCAAGAAAAGCATTGGTATCCACAAGACTCAACTCCTCCCCATTTAACAGCACATTGGTATTCGAATGTTTTACATTAGGTATTGTAAATTTAATACACTTTGTGTTATTGCCGTTTAAGAGCATATTGTTGGCGTTAAACCAATGTACTAATTTCGATAGAGCATTATTTACATCGTCATAATTAATTAACTGTCGTTTGAGTTTGAAAATTAAAGAGGTATCGTCAGCAAATAATACTATATCGTGATTGTCCCCTACAAGATATTTCATGATACATGATATTGATATGGTCACTTGGAAGATTTTATTAGGTTAGCTAAGTAAGTAATAATTTAAGATAGAAGGACGCTTAAGTAGGGACTGAATAAATTAACCGACTTGGTATTACATGGATCTCACAACTTTTTACGGTAGAAGAACTGAGTTGCGAGACTTGGCTTTTTTACAAGTTATGTTTTTGATGGCATTAGACTTTCAATAAAAAGTATAAGTCGACTTTAAAATAACTATAATGAACAAAATTACTTGCACACAATAGATATTATTTCACTCGTTATATGATAGCTTATATCATCATCATCATCATCATCATCATTAAAGCCCTTCACAAGTCCACTGCTGAACATAGGCCTTCCCCAAGGAATGCCACAAAGCACGGTCCTAAGTCACCTGCATCCATCGCCTTCCTGCATATCTTACCAGGTCGTCACTCCATCTAGTGGGGGGACGCCCTAGACTTCGCCGTCAGTACGAGGCCGCCACTCGAGAACCTTTTACCCCATCGGTTGTCGGTTCTTCGAGCTATATGGCCGGCCCATTGCCACTTCAGCTTACTAATCCGTTGGGCTATGTCGGTCACTCTGGTTCTACTGCACTGCGGATATCCTCATTTCTAAGCTTACCACGCAGAGAAACTCCGAGCATAGCCCTCTCCATAGCTCGCTGAGCAACCTTGAGCTTCCTCATCCGGCCAGCAGTGAAGGACGACGTCTCAGCTCCGTAAGTCATCACCGGCAACACGCACTGGTTGTACAATTTCGTTTTCAGGTTTTGAGGTATGTCTAACGAGAAGATGCGTCGTAGTTTCCCGAACGCTGCCCAGCCGAGTTGAATCCGTTGATTGACCTCTTGGTCGAAGTTGGACTTACCTAGTCGGATTATTTGTCCCAGGTAAACATACTCGTCAACAACTTCGAGCTTAGTACTCCCAACAACTACCGACATATGTGTGACATGGACATTAAACATGATCTTTGTTTTGTCCATGTTCATCTTAAGAACTATCCGTTAGGACACACTATTGAAGTCATTGAGCATAGAGCTTAGGTCCTCCAGCGTTTCTGCCATAAGGACTATATCATCGGCAAATCGAAGGGAGTGATGTACTCGCCATTGATGTTAATACTGCATCCTTTCCAGTCCAGAAGCTTGAAAACGTCTTCCCATGCAGCGGTGAAGAGTTTCGGGGATATACCGTCACCCTGTCTTACACCTCTCTGCAATTAGATAGGTTTCGTACTCTGGTTCTGTACTGGGATAGCCATCGTAGCCCTACTGTATAAGCACTTCAGCACTTCGATATACCGACAGTCAACTTGGCGCCGCTGAAGTGACTGCAGCACCGCCCAAATTTCGACATAAATCAAAGGGTTTCTCATAGTTCACATACGCCAGACATAGTGGCAAATTGTACTCCTCGGACTTCTGTACAATTTGCCGAAGGGTATGTATGTGGTCCATGATGCTAAAGCCTTTTCGGAAACCGACTTGTTCGGGAGGATGGAAGTCGTCAAGTCTGCGCGCGAGACGATTCGTAATGACTCACGAAATCAGCTCGTAGACGCGGCTCAGAAGGGAAATCGGTCTGTAGTTCTTTAAGAGAGCGTTGTCGCCTTTCTTGAAGAACAAGACCACCGCATTTGTGATTCACGCCTCCGGTGTAATGCCACCATGGAGGACGGAATTAAAAAGGCTCTGAAGGAGTTCAAGTACCGGTTTTCCACCCACTTTCACAAGCGCCGTTGTAATTCCATCCTCACCTGGGGCCTTGCCGTTTTAAAGTGCTGGAAAGCAATTCTAATCTCGCTCAGACTGACGTCCGGGATATCATCGGAATAGTGTCGAATAAGACTCGCTCTTGGATCGTTATTCACACTTACGTGTGGCTCCAACGATGATGTGTACAGCTGCCCATAGAACCTCTCAATCTCACTCAAAATCTCAGGTGTCCCGGAAACGACGCTGCCACACTCGGTCTTCAGCTTCGACAGTTGGCTTTTTCTGGCAGACAGATCTCTAGCAAAGACTTTGGAACCCTGGTTCCGCTCGATCGCTTCTTCAATACGAGCAGTATTCAAGTTGCGTAAGTCCCGCCGCATGCATTTGGAGATCTGTCTGTTCAGTTGCCTGTATGCTGTAAAATCTACTGAAGACTGCAGCTTCATATCCCGTCTAATAGCCATGAGATTAAGAGTGTGATCGGAGAGGTTTTGTGTTCTTCTGCGGTGGGTCTTGCAAAATTTAGCTCCGACCGTATGGACAGTTTCCACGAGCTTGTTATTCATATCGTCCACTGCATTGCAATCTTCTAGACACTGAAAACGATTTCGTAGCTCAGCTCGAGCTACGAAATCGTTTTCAGGAAGCTGAAAGGTTTCGGGACTTTGGATTAGAGCATGAGGGGGATGGAGCGTTGACTTTATTAGACGTGACCTCTCCATCTTAATGTGTAGGTTCAGTGTGCCTCTCACCATTCGGTGATCGCTGCCGGTTTTCACCCTCGTGATTACTGAGACATAATTGAACAGTTGTCGTCTGGTCGTCATAATGAAGTCAATCTCATTTCAATTGAGAGGACGAACACGAATTGCATGGTGGTTCTTCTCCTTGTGGAGGTTATACATGTTTCGAGGAGACCCTCTTTACATGGGCGGCATCTCAGGAGGACACGACCCCCTGGTACTGGGTGCTGCGTTGGCAGCTTGTGGGTTGGTTTCACCTGATTTGGTGCGCACTTAGCGCCATCAAATCAGGTGTCGGTATGCTCACTCATCCCCGGCGTCCCCGTCGCCAGGTGGTGAGCGTAGGAGTTCACGTGGGAGTGGCCGCCCGTCAGGTGGGCTGGCGTGTAGAGGAGCAAGATTTTGCAGGTGGAGATGTGGTCCGTTATCTGCGCGGTCGAACAACCGTCTCGCAGTACGGGCCACGAATTCGGAGATGGATTCGACCTTAAGGTCGCGTGCAATGATATCGTTCCTGACGTAGCGACCGGCTCCTACGATCACCCGAAGCGCAAGATTTTGCTGGGCTTGCAACCTCCTGCGCTGAGTGGCCGAGGTCAACGCGTACCAGGCTGGTGCTGCGTAGGTCAGCCGCGAGCGGATGTACGTTTTTTAGATACCTATTTTCGTTCTTGTTGGGAGTTTGGATGCCAGTATAGGATAGAGTTTTGCTCGCGCGGCTCTGGCCTGTCTTACGACATTATTAACCATCGGGGTCATGCGCAGCGAGCGATCTATCTGGCATCCTAGGTATGTGATGGTACTACTCCAACCCACATCCTGCCCGCGGAGTTGCAGAGTTGGAGGTGTTCTGGTCAGCCTGGTCATGAAGGCGACGGTCTTCCCGACGTTGACCGCCAGCCTCCATTTTTCCAGCCACTCAGGCAAGAGGTCGAGTACCCGCTGCAACTTCTTAGCAGCTATATCCACCCGACGTGATGACGCAAAGTACGCACTGTCGTCGGCGTACAAAGCAAGGACTACGTCATCTTCCCATTCCTTCAGATGGCCTTGAAGGGTGGGGATGTCGTTGCTGTAAACCGCGTACAGGTGTGGTGATAGGCAGCTGCCCTGTGGCACTCCGGCCAAAATCGGTCGTGCCGCCGAGACAGCCCCTTCCAGGGTGACATGGAAGCTCCGCCCCTCTAGGTACGACGCTATTAACCGCACAAGCATGGGCGGTAAAGAGGTATGCTGAATGAGTTTGTAAACTAGCCCTGCGTGCCACACCCTGTCGAAGGCCTTCTCCATGTCGAGAAGGACACCCCACACAGATGCGGCCGAAGTTATATTCGGCCGCAAGATAGTGTAGCACGCGGGCCAGCTGAGAAGTGGTGGAATGCCCCCTGCGGAAGCCGAATTGCTCTTCCCGCAGGGTGACATGTGGAAGAATTCTGGTAAGGGTGAGTTTTTCGAAGAGTTTTGCTATGTGCGGCAATAGCGTTATGGGGCGGTAGCTGGCCGGGTACCTCCTGTCTTTTCCCGGTTTCGGCAGCACGATGATCTTGCCCTGCTTCCAGATGGTTGGGAAGTGGCCAGTCCTCAGGATGCCGTTGTATAGCCTGGTGAGTGCCACTATTACCCTTCTGGGCAGCTGCTTAATGGCTGTGGTAGTAATGACGTCATATCCCGGCGCTTTACGGGTAGGTAGGCGCATGATGGTGCGCCTTACCTCCGCTGGTGAAATAAAGTCGTCGCCCCGCAAGGGCGGCGCCGGGTTTGAGAGGTATTCCTGTACGCGGTCCTCTATACTTTGTATGTGGTCTGCGTACCCCTCTGCTATGTTATTTGGAATAAACTGTTGTTCTAGGTGCTGTGCCATCAACTCCACCCGTTTTTGGGCGTCGTAAATTCTGCTCCCCGTGCTGTCCACCAGTGGGCAGACAGGTGGTGGTGTCTTTGTGAGCTGCCGGTTGAGGAGATGCAGGAAGCCGGGTGTCTCCGAGGCTTCGTCGACTCGCCTCTCCCATGCCTCCCCCCTGTACGCTCTCATAGCTTCCGACAGCTCTTCCGTCAAAGAGTTAAGTTTAGTTTTAAGCCGTGGGCATCGTGTCCGTGCCCAGAGCCTCCTCAACTTCCGTTTCTCAGACAGTTTGCTTTGCAGCGCGCGTGGGAGTTCCTCCTTCCCGCGCCCGGTGGAGACAGGGTGGGAATGAAGTTCTAGTTGTTTTTTAATAGTATTGTGAAGATGAAGGGCCGCTGTCTCCACATCTTCACAGGTGGTGATAGAGGCGCAGAGTTGGAGGCCCTCCAGCGCACTGCGGAAGCGCACCCAGTTTGTCTTCATTCGGAGACTTCTGGGCACTACGGCATCCGCACTGGTGTCGATGGTAATCAGCACGGGGAGGTGTTGCGTGTCCACATCATATAGTACCTCCAGCCGTGTTGGGTACGGCACTAGATGGCACAGCACTATGTCTAGGACTATGTCGGGCTGGTGTTCAGGTTTGGTGGGGATATGGGTGGGCTCATCAGGGCCCAGCACCTCGTATCCCCATTCTTCGGCGTCGTCATACAATTTCTTCCCTGCTGGTTATTAACCCGGAGCCCCAAGCGGGATGTTTCGCATTGAGGTCTCCGGCGATAATAGCGGGTGTTGTGGAGTCAAATATCGATCTTATATCTTGGGGGCGAACGAGGTGCCGGGAGGTCTGTAGGCGGCGTATATCCTTGTGTCTTTGGTCCCCACTTTTAACCTTATTCCCTTAGTCCTCGTAGCTATGAATTGTGAATTGGTGCCAACTTCTTCGTGCATGACGTCCCTCCTCACAAGGACCGCGGTACCTCTGTACGCGATACCTTCTGGGGAGATCTCGTCATGTCGGTACACGAAGAAGTTGGGGTGCTTTAGTTGGGCAGAGGGGCGCAGTTTCGTTTCCCCCAGCAGCACAATCTGAATATTGTGCTGCTGGACCAGAGTTCTTAGGTCGGCCACCTTCCCCGAGATGCCGCCGGGATTCCAATAGCACATCTTAAGTTGATGGCCTGCTGACGGAAGTTAATTGGGCTAAGGCACTTAAGATGGCCGAAAGGGGGTTGGTACCGGTGGTCATGGCAGTCAGGACCTCTCATAGGATCCTGATCACCACGCCCACCAGTTGAGCGAGGGCCTCCTCGATGGTGGTTGGTGCCTGGGGCTGTGTTTGGGGTGTGACAGTTATTGTCCTTTTACGTGGGTGTGGGGCTCGGGGTTGGGGTGCAGTTTGCTCATCCTGATTAGAAATAGGGGGGAAAGTATATCGCGGTTGTGGCCATGGATCTCGTTGGTGTGTGGTGGCGATGGGTGGAGGAAGAGGAGTGGATGTACCTCCCACTTGAACTGTTTGGGTGGTCGCCTTCCTCTTCTTCTTATTTTTCCTCCCGCGTTTCTTTTTGGGGCGCTCTGTGCGCTCCGTGGCATCATTCGCCGGTGGGGCTAAGGTTGCCCCGGTCGTTGCGAATGTTGGTGCTGGCGTTATTGTTACCTGCCGCTGCTGTGCTTGCGGTGCCTGACGTTGTGGTTGTTGTTGCTGGTATTGCTGTTGGGGTTGTTGCTGCGTATGCATTTGAAGTGGTGGCCATTGTGGAGGTGGTGGTTGCCACTGTGGTGGGGGTGGTAGGCGTTGCGGTGCCCATGCTGCTTGCGAGGGCATAGGAGGCTGCATATTGATGCCTCTCTTCCTTGCGATTCGCTGCAGCACTGGGCACCGCCTGTCGTTCGCCGAGTGATCTTTCCCGCAGTTTGCGCATTTGGGTGGCGCATCCCGCGGCTGTGGGCAGGCTGAGGCCAGGTGGTCACCCGCACAGCGAACACATTTGAAGGGCCGGTAGCAATTATAAGATGCATGCCCGAACCCTTGACATCTGTGACACTGTGCAGGACCAATTCTACCTGTCCAGGCTTCTATTGTTATCCCCGGCATGTAGAGTAACTCGTTAATTTGATATAACCTGTTGAGCTCTTCTGGGCTTAGGTGATTCATCTTGACATGAAATAGACAGCCAGGCCTGTCTCTTTTGGGTGGTATGGAGCGTACAAATGTAACTGGGAAGCCCTTCTCTATGAGGGCCTCCTGTATGTCTTGTGGGTCTGTATCAGCAGGGAGCCCTCTTAACCCCACCTTCGTGGGTTGCTCCTCCTGTGGGGCGTAGCAATACCACACGAAGGTGGCGTCTTCCTTGCTTCGGTCTATAAGGTAGCGCTGGACCTTCCTATACTCATCATCGGACTGGGGCCGGAAACGAACCCCTTTCCCAAATGGGCGAGCGTTCGGAGCATTGCCGAGAAGCTAGTGTAAAATTTTGAAATGCTTCGCCCAATTTGGGAAGCATTCTAGTATGATAGGTGGATATTTAGACACTGGGTTGTCTACGGATTTTTGTGGTCTTTCTGCGGGTGGTGGTGGTGGTGATGGGGGCGCTGTTCTCGGTGCTGCGGCTATGCGCGCATAGGAGTCCGGCGCCGAGGATGGTCCAGGTGTGGGCTCTTGGTTTGAGGGTTGGGCGTCTTGTAGGGGAGCAAGGGTAGCGTAGGACGTATTGTCCCACTCCCGTTCTCCTTCTGGGTCCTGTTCACCGAAATCCTGCATCTCAGTTGCGCAGGTCGGAGAGGTGGTTGGTGACGGTGAATTTGGCGGGATATTATGCCTCACTACAGATGTTGGGGCTAGTCTTTTGGATGGGGTTGGCGAGGTAGTAGGCGATGCCGAATCGGACATGGAGTCAGACCCGGCTTTCAGCCTTTTCTCCTCTTGGAGCTCATCGTCGCTTCTTTCAGGTGGAGTTCTCCTCCGCGAGGCTAGGCTCCGGCGTGGAAATGGAGCCGGTTCGACGCTAGGTGGAGACACAGCTTCACCAGCGCCGAGCGCGGCGCCGGCAGCCGGGAGGCTACCTATCCGCCTCGGGAGTTGGCTGTATGGAGGGAGTACTCTCGATCTCTCAGGAGCGAAGAGGTCTCGCTCCATGAGGGGCCTGTCCAGTACTCCCGGACGCCTATCAGGTGGTTTGTGGCGTTGTGGGGGGGGGGGGTTCCCCCTTGTCTGACATCTCTTAGGTGTTAATTCGTGCTCAGCCCTGGGCTTTCACACACCTTACTCCCCTCAGCGCGTGCAACCACACCGGGTGAGACCCTTGAGGGAGGCCCAGCGAGGCGCCCGCGAGCAGGGAGGGGTGTGTGAGGCGCAGATGGAATTTGGGCGTTAACTCAGCACAGAGTGCGGCACACTTGTAATCACTTTTTAATTATAAAAAGAGGGTTCAGTGAAAATAAAGATAAAACGCAAAGTAGGGCACAGCGTGGGTAGTGACCTTTGCGCTTACCTTAACCGTAGCTCGACGCAGGAAATGCGCCAGCGACGCCTCGACGCCTGACGGAGCGAAGTCAACGTCGGCGGAGTCGATCGCTGACACAACACGTACACAATCGGGAGCGCAACTGAACACGTCCGCACTGTAGCACGGCCCGCGACGAACTGGTGGACGAATTGCATGAAATCCAGTTTAACGGGGTACCTTCAATACTTTACTCGAAAGAGAGCCGCGCCCTCTGTGCGATTTCGCAACTCAATTACATCAAATTTGTACCATCACACTCCCACGGTTTGCCCAATATCTTTATTTGCATAAGACATACATTTATACATTTTCTTTATAAAGATAGCACAACAAAATATCTATACTATGATATACATTACATTTCAATATCACAAAAACCTTTTATTTATTCAACAAAATATGCCTATTTTACAACATATGTACTAAGTTAGAATTCTTAAATATCTAACACATAAGGTTGAAACAATGTTCTTTATTTGAAAATACAAATATCTTAACTAACACAATAGTTTAATTTACATTTTTCCTATATATTTTACTATTTAAAACACTTTTAAATTTCTTATACAAAACTATCAATATTTTACTATTTTAGAGGAACATGTAAATAAAACTAACACAGAATTCACCTATTTTGCTCATACAATCAACCTGAAACATTTTACAAGTCAATTTTACATAAATTGCTGAAATTTAAAAAAAACAAATTTCCATTTATTAGGCCTCCTAAATTGCAAATTAGCGCGCGGCTTTTATCTAGCACTATGTAAACAACTAATTTTTACACGACCCCCCACAGGTCTGTAAGAGGCCAGTGAAATCCTTGGTCAGATAGCACTTATCTGTGTCTTATAAGACACCAAGATTCACGAACAATGTTCTTATCAGTTATCATGTTAAGCTATCAGATAACACGTACAAATATTTTTATGAATTAAACATTGAAAATAGACATTTTATTTTTCATACAAAATGTACTCAACTTACATAAACAATTGTTATGCAATACTACTTTACATTAATTCCAAAATACAAAGTGATCATTTCGACCGGGGAATGAACCCTGATCCAATTTTATTTTAATATATCTTTAAATCGATAAGAAAACAATGGAAAGTAATTCAACCGGGGAACTGAACCCGGAATCATGAATTATATCTTAAAATTCTTTCGAAAATATTGCAAAGAAAACGACAAACTAGTCCGACCTGGGAATCGAACCCAAGACTTTTAAATTATTAATTCGATATTTCTTTAAGATTTAACTATGCGTTTTCTTATAAGACAATTATTGCTTGATAATTGAACTTTAGAAGTTATTCGTAATCGGTAAACTAATAAATTGAAATATTCTTTATAGGCGCGTCGCGAACAATATCTATAAAAATTACACCTGACACTACCTACATTTTTCACTAAATATTTACTGATTACTAGTAATGTGCCGCGGCTTCGCACGGGTGATTTCTAGATCTCAGCTACAGCGCCACCTACCGGGTCCAGTTGTGAATCTAAACCGTCCAGGGACCCACTGAAACACATAAACGTGATCGAAATTCGCTCTGGAGGACATTATTATTATCTGGGTTATCTATAAAGCTTTCTCATCTGGTTAAATATATTATAATTATTTATTATTATTATTACTTACGTTACGGCCTATTAAAGCCCACTGCTGAACATACGCCTTCCCAGCAGGTTGGATCATAGGGGGACGTTTGACATAGAAAGTTGCCACGCTTGGCAAGTGGGTTGGCAACTGCATTTTTTTATTTAATCGTCATAAGAAAGACGCAGCTGTGCATTTCCTGATTTGTGTCCCTCTGTCGCCTCTTACGACACGCATGGGACGATATGGGGTAGTGGATATTCTTACACCGACACTTTAACATTGGCATTTGAAATTATTATTAATTACTAACCTATAATTAGGAAATCCAGCAAAATAGAACGGTCATCTGTGACCCAGACCCGACAGAAACGAGACATATCTTAGTTTTTTTGTTATTTTTTATACAGTTAAGTTATATATTTTTTATATGCGAAATCAATGGCTAACACCAAAATATTGCCTTATGTTTTTGTTCAGGCGATACACAAAAGAAATACAAAATGCCTATTTATCTACAAAATTCTTAAATATATGTAACTAAATGACGATACAATAGCTATAGGATGTATCTAGGTGACCTGGAGATACAGCTGGATTATATGATTTTTGAACTTCTAGTACAAGAATCTACTTGGATTCATTAAAATCGTCGTATTCATTGTGCATCCGAGATTTAGGTACCTATCATTGGGGTTTCATGATCTATAACAAAAAGAAAAATATGTCGAAATAAAGTTTTATTGTATTTCTATGTCCCTTAAAACATAATCCATACCCAGGGCGGGGTGGTCAAAGTAATCTCGATGTCTAGCCCACCCTAATTGTCAGCCATATCAAATAACCACTTACAATGCAAAAATCAAGTCCGGTAAAGAGAAAGCCAAAAACCGACGAAAAATGTAATCTAGACAACAAAAACACACAGATCTCAACACAGAATGCGAAGAACTGCGCCGGCCATAGATAATATACTATATACTATTTCGTACATATTTCAATAAAATTAAAAAGAAATTACTCTTTATTTAACCTTATTTCATCGTAATTTAATTAAATCATCGAATACGACGATTTTAATGAATCCAAGTAGATTCTTGTAATAGAAGTTCAAAAATCATATAATCCAACTATATCTCCAGTTCACCTAGATACATCCTATAGCTATTGTATCGTCATTTAGTTACATATATTTACGTATTTTGTAGATAAATAGGCATATTGTATTTTTTTAGAGTAACGCCTGAACAAAAACATAAGGCAATATTTTGGTGTTAGCCATTGATTTCGAATAAAAAAAATATATAAACTATATAAAAAATAACGAAAAAACTGAGATATGTCTCGTTTCTGTCGGGTCTGGGTTTTTTTTCTATAGGGCGTGACCGTTCTCCTTTATCGATGATCATTTTAATTAAATACAAAATTAGTAGACTTAATTTGAACGAAAAGTTATTAGGGATTTGATATCACATTAATTTTGTAATGGATCCCGTAATCTGTCACATCTTGTTTTGATAAGTTAACGACTTGGCCCTGTAAGGCAATGGAATTACTGAGCTTAAATCTTAGATGTACAATTTGTAAGTATGCTTATATCGGAATCAGTATTATTATCTAAACGAGTTATATGTTTCGTTCGATACCAGATTAAACTAATATGAAATGTTAAGTAACATACTTTATACGCCTTACTGTTAAACGCTGGCTTCCTCTCATTTCTAAAAACAAATTAGAGGAAACCAGCATTATAAAAACCTTTAAAAAAATTACCCCGCACACTAGGATTTTCCCCTGTGCCGTGGGGGCAGTTTACAAACATAAATTGAACAAGGACAAACAACCAGTTCCGGAACAATTATTTGTAGGCCATACAAATACTTGTTCCGTGCGGGATTCGAACCCGCGGCCCCCAGTGCTGCAACTCATTGCTAAGCCACTGCGCCACGATTACTTACTCTACACAAAGATTATCTCCTCTCTACATAGTATAAAACAAAGTCGCTTCCCGCCGTCTGTACGCTTATATCTTTTAAACTACGCAACGGATTTTGATTCTTATTCTCTATATAGTATAAAACAAAGTCGCTTCCCGCCGTCTGTACGCTTAGATCTTTTAAAATACGCCACAGATTTTGATGCGGTGTTCATCATCAGACAGAATGATTCAAGACAATTCAGAAAGTTTATAATATATGTGTGTTATATATTATATAATTTTCCGTCCGTGTGTATGTGAGTGAACTCCCAAACGGCTGGACCGATTTTTATGAAATTTTGTGTGTGTGATTAAGTTGATTAGAGAATGGTTTAGATTCACAATTAAATCCGGTAGGTGGCGTTGTTTACAATTACAATCTACCACATAGTACGTGGCTACTGCAGCACGTAGACCTAGCCAACGTCAAACAAAGAAGGTAAATACCAGATTTTTATTATAGGATAAGGGTGACAAACGATCACACTGTCCACCTGATGGAAAGTGGGTGTTGTGGTCCATAGACATCTACGTCTATCCTCGATTAGGAGTCAAAATGCAGATGCGTCGTCACCCGTGAGGACTAAGATGGAATGCCTCGTTTCCAGTAAAAGGGGTATCCGGTCGTTTACATTCACCATACAAAACAAAGCAATGTTAAGCTGCTATTTTACGCTGGTATTCTGTGAGAGCGTGGTCCTTCCCAGCTCGAGCCGACCCATTCGTGCTACAACTATACCACGTCCTAGTAGCAAACCGAAATAACTCTCTTAACATCCTTGATTTAGGATTTGATCTAAATTTAAAACATTCGCGTTAAAGATTATTTTGTGATGTGGTCCCGTATAGATTTGAAGAAATTTTTTCAACTCTAAGGGTGAATAAATAGGGGATAAAGATTTTAATGTAACTAATTAGACATCCTAATCGTTATCTTAAACTCGAAAGGGTAAATAATTAAATTTTGAATTACAAGTAAAATCGATTTAAATAATATTTACAGTAGAAATAGGCGTGTTAAAGATGGCGTAGTTTTCTTGACTTTAAAAAGTGCTTTGTAAAGACTAACTATAGTAATTGATATTATTACATGGTCACTGACTGTGACTATACTACAGCAGCCACTTACTATCAGGTGGATTGAGTAACTGTTACACTGTAAATTTACGAAATATATTTATTTCCTAGTCATTTCTTAAGTCTCAAGTCTAAAGTCTCCGCACGAAGTTTATAATCACTGAACACGGTGACCGCAAATACAACAAGAATTTGCATTAGCCGCGGAAACACGGGAAAGAGCGAAAACAGAAGAGGCACAGGTCCCGCATATGACTTTTATGGACAAATGACGATGAAGAATATAATATACAGTATGTCACAAAATTGAAATCTATAATTAGAAATCTACCGCTTTCGCCGTTTTCTTTTTTTATAGTGACATTGTAACCCACCACATTCACAGATGGCTGAATCTTTACTCGCTCAAAAGCTAAGGCCATTTTTTTTTTATAGAGTAAGAGTGAAAAACGAGCACACAGTCCACCTGATGGTAAGTGGTTGCTGCGGCCCATAGACATCTACATCTATCCTCTGTTATAGATCAAAATGCAGATGCGTTTTCACCCGTGAGGACTAGGATGGAATGCCTCATTTCCAGTAAAAAGGGCCTCCGGCCACCTGCACTCACCAAGCGAAACGCAGAGGTAAACCTCTACTTCACGCTGGTATTCTGTGAGGTCGTGGTACCACCCCGGTTCGAGCCGGCCCATCCATGCGACAGCAAAAGCTGCCGCCTGGCTCTACCACTAGTAGTGTAGTAGTGAGGAAATGCAGCCAGCGTTCTTAGTCGCATTTATGCACGTATGGAATGATAATTTAACATTGTATTTTGACTTTTTTTAATTATTAGATATTGTACGCATATTTTTATGAATGAAGAAATACATAAAAGTATATGTGATGATAAAATTTTTATGTATATGTATGTATGTATGTATGAATATATTTTAAAAATTTCCATTTTTAATTCTGATACCTTTATCACGCGCTTTGTGTTGAAGATAAATATCGCGAGGAATCTGCGTCGGAATAAAAATATTCTGAGGATGTGTGGATATTAGGATAATTAATATTTTATAGAATCTAACGCACGGGACAGCGGTGTGGATACCTGTTTTAAAAACTTTTGAAATGAGAGGAGGCCTGTGCCCAGCAGTAGTGCATGTACTGACTGTTACAATATTCCTTATACAACACACCGGCGATATTTTTAAATATCAAACCGCTCACCAACGAAATCAACATAAAAGTCCAAAAAATTCTACACCTTGAAGTCAATCAAAATTTTTGTGACTATTCATAAACTCGGACGTGTTCCGTAACGTACTTCATATAATAACCCCGTAACAAATTTCTATTTTGGTGGCAGGCGGCGGCCATTACGTAATATTTTTGGTGTAATAAAAAAGTTTGAGTTAGAAGTGCAACAAACACATTTCATTATTAACTGTATGCCGCAGTAATAAAGCTTAATGTCAAATGTGTAGGAAAAATTGTGGATAGGAGAGCGTTCGAAATTCAAAACAGTCCACACACGCGCCGCGTCATCGATTTTCGAAATGGAGTTGGGAGTTTGAGAAACCGCTCCCGTCCCCCGCACCGTTCCCGACGGTTTCCATTTACAATCTTTTTTATTTTTTGCTTTTTTTACTTGTCGAACCCCGTGCGTATACTTTGAGATGCGATGTGATGAGATATTTTATTTAATAAGGGTCCTTTTTTCAAGTATTTTCATGTCATGGAACATTTTGTTGTGGTCTATACCGATAAAATTACAATAAAGTTATAGCCTAAATATACGTCCCACAGCTGGGCACCGGCCTCCTCTACCATCTGAGAGGGTTTTAGGGCAAGAAAGTGTCCACCTCAATGCGTGTTGGCGAACTTCACATGTCTTCGAAATATTTTTTTGTATTTTCTATTTCTAATAGACATGCAGGTTTCCTCACGATGTTTTCCTTCACCGCCGAGCAAGTGGTAAATCAGCGCTTAAAATTGCAATTAACAATTTCATTGGTGCTGGCAGTGGCGTATCTAGGCGTGGGTGAAGTGGGCCTTCGCCCACTGCCAGACTTTACAACAAATGACTAATTAATTTGATCACTTTTACGATTTTTACAAATTTAAAGGCGTATTTGTTTGGGGTCTCGCAAGAAGCCCCTCTTGTGTGCGACTGTGAGGCCGTTGTAACTATCTTCAAAGACCGCGATCGTTATATTGACGGAATACGAGACTTGTCAGGAATTAATAGCTATGAGTAGTATGTCGTGTCAAAGCATGTTTGGTAGGACAGACCTATTGGGTAGATCTTGGGAACGAAAGAAGAAGGGGCCTCGCTGAAGCGACATTGCCCACGCCTACACTAGCCCACGCTACGCCTCTGGGTGCCGGCGGGGACCGAACGCGGATGGCTCGCGTACTCTGAAATTTACAGCGAGCGCTAAGCCCTTGAGCTACTACGATCTGATCAACAGATAACATTGCATTTAAAAAAAAATTAATAATAAATAAAATCAGGCGTTACTTTGCGAAAATCCATAATATTGAAGTTGTTAGAACTTAATTTGTTCATTTCCGTTTTCGCGTAATGAAATAAAATTATGTACCTTCACCTGAGAATGTCTCGTGTAGAGGCGAAACACGTGTCGCATTAACGACGGTGAGTTCTCATTCCTAGTATGGTGGTGTTGGGAGTGGTGGAGCTCCCATTTATCAAAACTAGCAAGCAGACTTAGTTCTGCAGCATATGCTGTAAAAAAGATTAGAAGTCTTACCAGTGTTGAAACAGCTAGACTAGTTTACTTTAGCTATTTCCGTAGCATAATGTCGTATGGTATTTTACTATGGGGACACGCAGCTGACACTGAAATTATATTTGTTTTACAGAAGAGGGCCACAAGAGCAATTTATGATTTAAAGTCTAAAGAGACCTTGACCTCTCAATACATTTATGAAAATGTAATGTACGTACACAAAAATAAAAGTAGTTTTACAAAACTAAGTGATATTCACTCTGTAAATACTAGGAATATGGTTTGGGAATTCCCGACAATTTCAAAGTCCCGGGACACGGGCCAGCCTATAATCAAAGTTCCGGGAATTCCCGGGACTTCAAGACTTTTAAGAAAAAGCTTTTTGTTTTTTTTTAAGATGGGTAAGCCTTTTTTGAAGAATTTTAATTCAGTTAATTTCTGGTGAAACGTATTAAAAAGAGGCAATTTTTTTGTAAAAATCAACATTTATTAAACAATTAAACAGAAAATTAAATAACTGTAACGTTAATTTCAGTCTTAATAATTGCTTTCTTTATTTCTTTTACGCACAGACGTACTTTTTTTTTGCGCCCAGAAGCAATTGGAAAGGCCTACACCGATTGCGCGAGGAAATGGAGAATGCTTTATGCATACCACGACAGCCGATCTGCCGTGGTTATGTGGAACTCACTGTGACTACCTACTGGGATCCTAAGTGATACCCACTAAACTCCACTTTGGGGACTGACAATTGGCCGATTAAGCCGCTTTGTTGGATCGGAAGCGACCCTCTTTTGGGAGAAGAGGGCGCAGGCGGCTACAAAGAGCCGCTGAGGAAGAGCCTACTTAGGCAAATTTAAGAAGAATCAGCCTGAGCCGCCAGGAGGCAGTTCAGGTCGGTTGAAATTTTATTTGGCTGGTCCGAGAGAGAGTTTCTCGGCCTGCGGACTCGATAGCGAGAAGAGGGTGGGGCTGCATAAGTAGCTGCCTCACGAATAAGATGATTGGAGTGCGACTCTGAGGCTTTGAAGAAGTTCTCAGAGAGTTTTTTAAGAAATTGTTGAATTGTAGGGAGCTCTAAGTCCCGATGAAGGTCGACATTACGGACGTACCAAGGTGCGTTCGTAGCTCGACGACAGAAAAGGTTTTGAACTATTTGGAGTTCATTAATAATTTTAGGGTCAGCGTGGGCAAAAATGGGGCCCGCGTAGGACATGACTGGTCAAATACAGACCTTATAAAGGGTACGCTTGTTTCTGAGGGACATTTTACTGTGTCGGCCCAACATACTGTTGAGCTTACTCAGGTAAAAACGTGCGTGACGGGTTACTCTTTTGACGTGGGGTCTGAAAGTGAGCCTTGTGTCTAGGGTGGCACCTAAATATTTGGCAGACGTATCCCAGGGGACAGGGGTCCCTAGCATACGTATTGGTGGAATGTTTTTGAGACGGCGTCGTTTATAATCGAAGTGAACGGCGGAGCTCTTCTCCGGGTTCACATCGATCCGCAATTTTTTGAACCAAGCATCATCAACTGACTTTTAGACCTTGTTCCGTATGAAAAGTAGCGAGATACCTTTACAGTAGAGAGAAGTGCCGTCTGCGAAGAGGGAGAGCTGAACACCTTTCGAGGGGATGGGAATGTCATTGGTGAACAGGGTGTACAGCAGAGGAGCAAGTACTGAGCCCTGAGGGACACCAGCTTGGATAGGGCGCTGTGAAGAAAGCGTGCCTTCGTGTCTAAAACGAAAGGTACGATGCTTTAGATAAGAGGCCACGAGACGTAATAGACGATCGGGGAGACCTATTTTGTATAACTTGTAGATAAGGCCTGTATGCCAGACTATATCAAAGGCTTTAGCTATGTCGAAAAAGACCGCGGTGGTCTTATGACAACGAGAATAAAAACCGCTGAGGATATATTCCACAATACGGTGAACTTGTTGGGGACATGAGTGTTTCGCTCGGAAACCAAATTGATGGGGAATGATAAGAGGGTCCCCGTCTGTGGGAAACAGATGGCGCCTGATGCGAGTTTGGATGACTCTTTCAAAGAGCTTGCCCATGGCCTTGAGGAGGCTAATGGGGTGATGACTGGAGGGGAGGTTGAGAGGCTTGCCTGGCTTGGGAATACCAATCACAGTTGCCTATTTCCACGTAGTGGGAAAGTAACTAAGGTTAAAGCAGGCGTTGAAGATAATAGATAAAAGGGTGAAAAAAAAGTGTTTTAGGGCTTGGTTGGAGATGCCATCCGCGCCCGGAGCCTTTTTGGGCTTAAGTCCTTTGATGAGGGATGAAATCTCATCATTGGACACAGAGATAGGTTCGAAGGCTGTAGAGGGTGAGTTCCGGCGGCGGACCTCATCCTCCACTGCCTGGACGTGTGAGGGGTCGACGGGTTGAGAGCTAGGAGAGCATTGTGCGGCAATGCTGTCTGCAAACCACTCAGCTTACCGTCGGGACGGGAGAGAGGGGGAGTGTGGGTGATAGCGTCTATGCGGAGGGCTCTTGCCATCTGATAGTATGAGATGGAGAGATATTCTCCATCTCATACAGCGAATACTCTTTTCAAGGTCTCGAAATTCAGAGAGGCGGAAACGGAGTTCTCGTTGAAGATGATTGGCCGTGCGCCCATATTCGGGGGTGGGATATTTTGCTGCTCTCCGGAAAGCAACTTTCTTGGCTTTTAACGGGTTGCTAATATGTAGGGGAAGCCCACTATTGTTAGCAACCGGGACAACCCTTTCGTTCTCCTTAAGAGAGGATTTAATAAGGGTGGAGAGTGAATAGACCGCGGTGTCGATTTTTTCGGGACTGTCTAAATCCGACGATAGGGAGATGGTAGAGTTCTGTGAGTCCAGAGCTTTAGCTAGGGACTCCTTGAATCCCTTCCAATTAGTGAAGATTTTCGTGGGTATTGGGGGAGGTGGCTGATGGCTAAGAATGAGGGATACCGGTCGGTGATCGGATCCTAGATCGTCTAGTGTCTCGATTGCCCTGAGGTTGAGAGAAACTCCTTTGAATAACGCAAAATCTAGTACATCGGGGGCGTGGTCGGTGTTATCAGGAAAGCGAGTAACACCGAGGGGACTGTGGACGGTAAGGTCAAGAGACTGCGTGATATCGAGCAGTTTCTTGCCACTAAGGGAGGTAGTACGGCATGTCCAATCAGTATGCTTGGAGTTAAAATTTCCAAACCTAATGACTGAATTGCCTAAAGATAAGATAGCCTCAAAATCTTTTTTGAGGGGATGGGTTCCTGAACGGATGTAACTGGAGGCTATGAGGATGGACTGATGTCCAGTCATAGCTAGCCTGCACACCGTGACTTCCATGTTGGTAAGCTGCGGAGCAGAAATGGGAGAGCAGTGAGGTGTCTTCTTGTAATAAATGGCCGTACCGCCGCCTCGGCGGTCGGGTCTGTCATTACGAAGAAGAGAAAAGTTTTAACGGAAAGGCCTTTATTGTACTTAGTTTTGAGATTAGTTTCCTGTAGGAGGAGGAAATCGGCTTCACGGTTTCGAAGAAAGAGCTTAAGCTCTGAGAGGTAATTTCGCAAACCGCGAATATTAAAGGATACAAGCGATAAACCCTTAGGTTTGATACGACCGTGAGACTTTGGTAGAGCAGACTGCTCTGTCATTGTGAAGTTAAGTTAATTAAGTTAACTTAACTTACAACGAGCACAAAAGATTATGATGCTCTGCAAGAGCGAGGAGACGGTCCTGAGGGGACCTCGCAGTGCGCAATTTGCGTGCTAACACAGCGATTTCCCCAACGTCAATGTTCCTAATAGCGGAATACACCGTTTTTAGGTCATCAGCCATTGAGGGCTGTGATTGTTGTGGGGCGGAGGATGTCCGCGGTGGGTCTGCCTTTTTGGGGCCCCAGGAAAAAACTGGAGGCTGCATAGGCTGAGAGAAGCCCGGAGGGGGCCGAATAGTGCCCTGAGGGGGCCTAGGGGGACCCTGAGAGGGCCGAGAGAAGCCCTGGGAAAGGCCCTGACAGGGCATTCGTTGACAGAGTGCCGGATATGAACGGTCATTGACCGGCGGTGTAGCTTGCCTACTGGGGCGAGGATGAGGTGCGCCGGGGCAGCCTCTGTAGTTTGCCGGGTGGCCTGTTTGTTTACACAGAACGCACGCGGGTGGTGATTTGGCGTCTTTGGGCCGAGGACACTCTTTAGTGTTCTTTGGGGTTCAAGGCACTTAACGCACCTGGGTGGGGCGGAGCAGTTGGCCGCCGCATGACCATATAGCTGGCAGCGGTGGCACTGCGCCGGGAACCCGCGCCTATGTGAGGGCTCAACCCTCACTCTCGACAGGCCACACACTGTGCGTACCTGCCGGAAGATGGCTTTTGCCTCAGGCACGTTGGTTAAAATTACTAGGGCAAGAGAGAACCTCTGGCCCGTTCTGCTGTGCATTTTGTGCACGGCTTCTACGGGGAGTCCTTGGGACTTAAGGTCCTCGAAGATTTCCTCGTTGGAGGATTCGAAAGGGACGCCGCGGATGACGGCCCTGACTTTGCGCTCTTCTGGAAGAGCGTACGTATGGTAAGAAACTCGTTCGGCTGTGAATAGCCTGGTGAGACGATGGAAGTCGTCGATTGATTGGGGGATTATTTTAATAGCATCCCCGAGGTTGATGGCGTGGTCGTACTTTATGCCTGCGTTGTAGCAGGTTTTGGACAGTTTGGTGAATTGAATTGCCTTGTCTCTTAAGAAGACAGGGGGCAGGACTTGCTTCTTGGCAAGGACTGGAGCACAGCGAGAGGCTGGCTTGGTCGGAGCGAGGATGTCTAGTGACATAAGTGGGGCCGAGGCAGCGGCGGGGGCTGCGGGGGCAGAGGCGGCAGCGGGAGCTGCGGAGGTTAAAAGGAGTGGCAGGGGACGCTGAGACAGGGGGGTGCGGTTTTACGCGGCGCGTTTGCCGCTGCGCTTGGAGTTCACCGTGGGGAACGAGGAATCCACGGTTCCGTCGGAGTCACAGGACTCCGATGAACCGGTGCCAGAATTGGTGGCGGGCCTCTTCCGGGAGGCCGACGCAGAGGACTCGGACTCGGAGCATGCGTACTCCATCTCTAAGGGGGCGAAAGAGTTCTTAGTCTCTAGGTATGCCGCGATTACGGGCGGCGGTTGGAGTGCCTGAGGGGCAGGGGGAGTGACATGGGCGGCAATGGCGGCGAGGGCCGTCTCATCCAGGTTTAGGCCCAGACCAAGAGTCTGGTTCAGGGCGGCGACGAGGTACTTGATTTGGCTAACTGTGGACATGTTGGGGGGCAGTAGCAGCGGCCCGCTCACCTTGGCTCCTACTTTCCTGAATGTATCCTTGGAGTACATTGACCGCCTTCAGTTGTTAGGGATTGAATTTTTACCGAACCTAAACTATGGGCGGTTCATTGAGTCCAGAGCCAAAGCAGCCGTAAGGCTACTTGGTGGCCTTGCAAGGGTGCGGCGGTACTTCACGTTGGGGCAGCTTCTTACCTTATATAAAGCGCAAGTCCGGTCGTGCATGGAGTACTGCTGTCAAATATGGGAGTGGAATAATTTGCTGGCGTCTATCTTTCCGTCCGAATACAATCTGGGCGTCTTTAAGGCAAGAGTGAATAGGTTTTCGTTACGATACGACAGTGCGATTTACCATCTAAGGCTGCATCAACACTTATCACCAGGTGGGATTGTGGTCAAACACTAGCTTATAAAAAGTAAAAAAAAATTAAAAAAATTATAATGTATATTGAATAAAGAAGTTTCTATTCTGTTTCTGTTTCCATCATCGCCTGCAATTCTAGAGATAATTATTGTAGATGTCGTAAACGGATGCATCACATTTCGTCCTGCCATGTGATCCTGTTATGTGACACTTCGCTGTCCTGTAAGTATTGTAAGATCTCATGTCATCCGCAAATCGACCGTGTGGCGGCGTTGTCGTCGCTCTGCAAGCGAAACGCACCGAAGCGGAACACAGCAACTTGAATCTATTCTATGAGAGCACGGCCCCTTCCCCGGTCGACCGATTCATGCTGCAACAATAATATAGCTAAAGCATGACTCTACCAAGTTAAAAATACGTTTCTTTACGTGGTAGAGCCACGCTGCAGCTATATTTTAGTTTTAGCACGAATGGGTAGGCTCGAACGGGGTAGGACTACTCTCTCACAGAATACCAGCGTAAAATAGCAGCTTAATGCTGCTGTGTTTCGTATCGTGAGTGTAGAGAACCGGAGACCCTTTTGCTGGAAACGAGGCATTCCATCTTAGTCCTCATTATTCTATATGATTCTTAATATAATAAATGTAGATGTCTATGTATCACAGCATCCACTTATCATCAGGTGGATTGTGCGCTCGTTTGTCACTCTTATACTATAAAAAGAAAACCTAAACGTTGAAGTGTCTCTAGCAATGGTATGTATTTCCTAAAATAAAAGTGTTAGTGTTACTGATCCGGACTCTGAACGCATTGTGCATAATGCGAACAGGGGAACCTTTTAACTGCTAACAAGGCATTCTGTCTTAGTCCTCAGTGATGACAACGCATCTACATAATATTATTCTTGGCATCGCATTAGAGCCACGCTGCAGCTATATTATGGTGGTAGCACGAATGGGTCGGCTCGGCCGGAAAAGACCCACGTTCTCAGAGTAAAATAGCAGCTTAATGCTGCTGTGTTTCGTATGGTGAGTGTAGAGAACCACATAGCCTTTTTACTGGAAACTACCATATGAAACACAGAAGCATTAAGCTGCTTTTTTACGCTGTTATTACCCTGGTCGAGCCGACCCATTCGTGCTGCAACCATAATATAGCTGCAGCGTGGCTCTACCAAACAAAATTAGCTCTCTGTACCCTTAAGATGGGAACACGGTAGTGCATGCTGCTATTTAACGGATTAATAGATAAAAGTGTGATATCCACGAGTACCAAGACAAAATACGCGCCTCTCAATCGTGAGTTTTCCAATTTCTGCAAAGTCGAGTCGCCAAGTCGAGCAAAAAAGCGGCACGGCCGTACCATCCTTTTCTCGAAGCAGTTCAGGCCATTTCCGAAACCCTATAACTTCGTTATGGATAAAACTAGAAGCCTGAATTTTTACAAACCAAGTAGACATTGTATTAACTAGATACATTTCAAATTTCATTAAATTTGAACTAGTATTTTAAGAATTATAACTACTCAAAGTTTCTTAATTTTGTCACTCACTGACTGACCGATCATCAAAACTCTGAGGCACTTCTAGCAGACATAGAAACTTCAAAGGAGAAGGAGACGTCTTCATACATTCTTGGGCCCAAGTGTTAACAAGATGAAAGTAGGACCATTTGAAAGCGTATACATAAACAATTCATAACTAACAATCTGGCAAGATTTGTCAATCTAGGAGCTGACTTATTATAGAATAAGTAAAAGTGAGATTATGTATTACCTACACTGTAACATGTGATTTATCACTGTTATTACACTGTAATAGGTTATTTTTCACTATAATTACTTAAACCTATAAAATTAAGATCTGAGATCGATTACCTGAATTGTCATTGTAACTGTTACTTTAAGGAATGTTGATGTTTTGTATTTTTTATTATTATTCTGTAGATATGTACGCAATTATATTTTGTCTTCCTAGTCAAAACAGAAAAATAATCGAAAATAGACATTAAAATGCTATATTTAATCGAGAATCGATTATATTGCGCTCGTTTCAAATCGAATCTAAAATCTATCTTTTTCTTTTAAGTAAATAGTTTGAAATTTGAACTGTCAAGTCAAGTTTCAAAATGAGAAGTCCTCTATTGGAAGCATAGACTATTGGAAGCTAACATTCAGAAACAAGAATTTCACTAATGTATTCTTTATGGTAATCGATTTATTGCTATAAAGAATACACTACAATCGATTTTCTAAATTATTTTTTATTTTGTTGTTTTTTCGAATTCTAGATTGTAAAAGGAGCTACTTTTTTGTATTCTACTTTAGAAAAATATGGCCAATTTTTTAAAGTATAAACCAATTAGTTAACTTCAGGCCCAAAATTGCCAAGTCAATCTATGTATCAATCTATGGACTGAATAAATTAACCGACTTGGTATTACGTGGATCTCACAACTTTTTACGGTAGAAGAACTGAATTGCGAGACTTGGCTTTTTTTACAAGTTGTGTTTTTGATGGCATCGTTAATATTCTCTTGAACGATGTAAATTCCGTTAACCAATTTAAAGAACGGCCGATTGCGTATTTGGCCACGGTCTATCGGTACGGAGTTCCGTACATATTATGAGCAATAATTTATAACTTTCTGATTTATTAGATATTTAATTAGGTGCTAATGCTTTTTTCAATAGTTCTTAGGTTAGTTTGTTTTGGACCCAACTTACAAACTAAATTATGAATATGTAGATGTTTTCATAATTTATTTTTAAGTTCCGCCATGAAAATCAATGATTTTACAAAAATTGGGAAGTTATTGGTTTCATGCGTGCGTGCGTGCGTGCGTGCGTGCTGCGTGTGCGCGTGTATGTGCGCGTGCGTGTGTGCGTGCGTGCGTGAGTGCATGCGTGAGTGTGCGCGTGCGTGAGTGCGTGCGTGCCAGCGTGCTGCATGTGCGCGTGTGTGTGCGCGTGCGTGCGTGCATGTGCGCGTGCGAGCGTGCGTGCGTGCGTGAGTGCGTGCGTGCGTGCGTGCGTTTGTGCGTGCGTGCGTGCGTGCGTGCGTGCGAGTGTGCGTGCGTGCGTGCGTGCGTGCGTGCATGCTGCGTGTGCGAGTGTGTGTGCGCGTGCGTGTGTGCTTGCGTGCGTGCATGTGCGCGTGAGTGTGCGCGTGCGTGCGTGCGTGCGTGTGTGAGTGTGCGCGTGCGCGCGTGCGTGCGAGCGTGAGTGCGTGCGTGCGTGCGTTCGTGCGTGCTAGCGTGCGTGCGTGCGTGCGTGCGTGCATGCGTGCCTGCGTGCGTGTGTGAGAGCGTGCGTGCGTGCGTGCGTGTGTGAGTGTGCGCGTGCGTGCGTGCGTGCGTGCGTGAGTGCGTGCGTGCATGCGTTCGTGCGTGCTAGCGTGCGTGCATGCGTGCGTGGGTTCGGGCGTGCTAGCGTGCGCGCGTGCGTGCGTGCGAGCGTGAGTGCGTGCGTACGCGAGTGAGTGCGAGCGTGCGTGCGTGCGTGCGTGCATGCGTGCGTGCGTACGTGCGTGAGTGCGCGCGTGCGTGCGTGCATGCATGCTACGTGTGCGCGTGCGTGCGTGCGTGCGTGCGTGAATGTGCGCGTCCGTGTGTGCGTGCGTGCGTAAATGCGTGCGTGTGTACGTGCGTGCGTGAGTGTGCGTGTGCGTGTGCGTGTGCGTGTGCGTTTGCGTGTGCGTGTGCGTGTGCGTGTGCGTGTGCGTGTGCGTGTGCGTGTGCGTGTGCGTGTGCGTGTGCGTGTGCGTGTGCGTGTGCGTGTGCGTGTGCGTGTGCGTGGGCGTGTGCGTGTGCGTGTGCGTGGGCGTGTGCGTGTGCGTTTGCGTGTGCGTGTGCGTGTGCGTGTGCGTGTGCGTGTGCGTGTGCGCGCGCGTGTGTGTGTGTGTGTGTGTGTGTGTGTGTGTGTGTGTGTGTGTGTGTGTGTGTGTGTGTGTGTGTGTGTGCACATGTGTGTGTTTGTGAGCTCGATGAAACACTTTGCATGTGAAATTAGCGAGAAGTTCTAGGGATGGCTTGTAAGTTCAACCGTATTTTTATATACAGACTACCAGTTGGTGAGCTACCCGATTATGTTCCAGGTCGGGTCAAAATCAGCTTTTGTATTGTATGTCATAAAAATTTCCGTAGCAGGTCGGAGTTAGTAAGTTAGCCGTGTTTCATCGCCGTGTCGTAAACGTTTTTCCTGCACCTGACGTAAAGTCATTGGTCCTGCATCTTATCGCTCTTCGTTTGTTTTGTTGTGCTCCTTTGTCACCCTTATTCTATAGAAAGAAATGGTTTTTGAGATAGAACCCATAACAGAAATAGTGTCAAACTAACTAAACTAAACTAAATTCTTTATTTTTGAAGATAGAAAAGAATACAAAATATATATTTGTATGTACGCAATGAGCTCTAGATCACGATAGCCCACTTGCTAGGGTATGAAGTAACATATTTTTTCGGCTTCTGTTTCATACATATAGTAAAATTCGTCCATTAGGTATTTAAATGTTTTATACCAGTTTTAAACTATTTAAATCTTTATAGGTTTTTATAGCAAATGCTGTCCTTGTTTTTCATTATATATTGGGTTTTCATTTGAAAAACCAATATAAGTTACAAATTTTAAGGTATACTTTAGTGATTTAAATACTGTTTCCTTGAATTTTTAATAGTGAAACCCTTGACGATATCGTCGCAACAAGGGCCAATAATTTTACGCTCACCAGATGTCGCTAGTTGAAGTGAGCTAAAGTTATTTGTTACACAAGGTCATTCTAGTTGAGAAATTGCGTTTTAAATAAAACTTTATCGGTGTCTAGAGTGAGTAAATACACAAAACAATGCCTCAGTGAATTGCTTTTTCATTTTTTGCAACATTTTTTCCTGTTTTAATTTTTTTACTTTTACGAGTAGGAATATAGGTAAATACGTAGTTTGGTTTATCCATCTCTTATATAATTAATATTTCAGAAAAACACATTTATCCTTACTTTTCCGAACAAAATAACTTCCCCGCTATGAAATGAGTCAAATATTTCACCTCACTTTCAATGCAAAGTGGTGATAATGCATCCAATCTTTCCTACTCCATCATAGTGCGACATGGATTTTAATATCTTGTTTTTTATTTCTTTTTAATCTTATAAGTTTACGCCGTGTAGTGGCGGTGTAAGAATATCCACTACCCCATATCTTCCCGTGGGTCGACACCGACGGGAAGATATGGGGTAGTGGATATTCTTAAAAGGCGACAAAGGGAAACAGGCAGGAGATGGGCAGCAGCATCTTCCTGGTAACGGCAAAAATACAATAAAAAAAACTGCGGTTGCCAACCCGCTCGCCAAGCGTGGCAACTATGGCAATGTACCCCCCATGATGAAAGTTACGAAGAGACGACCCCCAGTCCCCGGCGGCCCCGCTATTCCTGGCTACGGTGGCGACCATGGTAACGGCGGGGCAGGGGGTGCTTAGAATCTCCGGTGGAGGTTCGGTTGCCACCTACGACGACTCGACCTGGCAACATACAACGCACGCACCCTGAGACTGACGAGAAGATTGTGGAGCTGGAAGGAGAGATAGACAAGTTACGCTGGCATATTATAGGATTATCCGAAGTCCGAAGAGAGGGGGTGGACACGGTAATCCTCGAATCCGGCAACTTGCTCTATTACCGGGACGGGGCGACCATCTGTCCCAAGGAGATGTCGGATTTATCGTCCACAAGTCTCTCGTTAACAACGTTGTAAAGATTGAGAGTGTGTCGACGAGGGTTGCGTACCTTATACTCAGAATCACCAAACGGTATTCGCTGAAGGTCATACAGGTTTACGCTCCAAACTCGGCACACACCGATGAGGAGGTGGAGGAAATGTATGAGGATATCTCTAGAGCCATGCATTCCTCCAAACCCAATATACGGTGTTAATGGGAGACTTCAATGCAAAACTAGGCACAAGAGAGAACGGTGAGCTGAAAGTGGGGAAATTTGGAAAAGGGCAACGGAACCCAAGGGGCCAGCAGCTGGCCGACTTCATGGAGAAAGAGGGACTCTTTATGATGAACTCTTTATTCCAGAAGCGGCCCCACAGGAAGTGGACCTGGTCGAGCCCCGACGGTTCGACAAAAAATGAGATTGACTTCATTATGACGACCAGACGACAACTGTTCAGTGATGTCTCAGTGATCGCGAGGGTGAAAACCAGCAGCGATCACCGAATGGTTAGAGGCACACTAAACCTAAACGTTAAGTTGGAGAGGTCTCGTCTAATGAAGTCAACGCTCCGTCCCCCTCGTGCTCTAATCCAAAGTCCCGAAACCTTTCAGCTCGAGTCACAAAACCGTTTTCAGTGCCTAGAAGACTGCAATGAAGTGGACGATTTGAATGACAAGCTCGTGGAAACTGTCCATGCGGTCGGAGCTAAGTTCTGCAAGACCCGCCGCAGAAGAACACAAAACCTCTCCGATCACACTCTTAATCTCATGGCTGTTAGACGGAAGATGAAGCTACATTCTTCAACAGATTTGACAGCATACAGGCAACTGAACAGACAGATCTCCAAATGCATGCGGCGGGACTTACGCAACTTCAATACAGCTCGTATTGAAGAAGCGATCGAGCGAAACCAAGGCTCCAAAGTCTTTGTCAGAGATCTGTCTGCCAGAAAGAGCCTACTGTCAAAGCTGAAGACCGAATGTGGCAGCATCGTTTCCGGGGTCCCTGAGATTTTGAGTGAGATTGGGAGGTTCTATGGGCAGCTGTACACGTCATCGTTGGAGCCGCACGCAAGTGTGAGTAACGATCCAAGAGCGAGTCTTATCCGACATTATTCCGATGATATCCCAGACGTCAGTCTGAGCGAGATTAGAATGGCTCTCCAGCACCTTAAAAACGGCAACGCCCCAGGCGAGGATGGAATTACAGCGGAGCTTCTGAAAGCGGGTGGAAAACCGGTACTTGAAGTCCTTCAGAAGCTCTTTAATTCCGTCCTCCATGGTGGCATTACACCGGAGGTCTGGAGCAGAAGTGTGGTGGTCTTGTTCTTCAAAAAAGGCGACAACGCTCTCTTGAAGAACTACAGACCGACTTCTGTTCTGAGCCGCGTCTACGTGCTGTTTTCGAGAGTCACTACGAATCGTCTCGCGCGCAGTCTTGGCGACTTCCAGCCTCCCGAACAAGCCGGTTTCCGAAAAGGCTTTAGCACCATAGACCACATACATACCCTTCGGCAAATTGTACAGAAGTCCGAGGAGTAAAATTTGCCACTATGTCTGGCGTATGTGGACTATGAGAAAGCCTTTGATTTATGTCGAAATTTGGGCGGTGCTGCAGTCCCTTCAGCGGCGCCAAGTTGACTGTCGGTATATCGAAGTGCTGAAGTGCTTATACAGTAGGGCTACGATGGCTATCCCAGTACAGAACCAGAGTACGAAACCTATCCAATTGCAGAGAGGTGTAAGACAGAGTGACGTCATATCCCCGAAACTCTTCACCGCTGCATTGGAAGACGTTTTCAAGCTTCTGGACTGGAAAGGATTAGGTATCAACATCAATGGCGAGTACATCACTCACCTTCGATTTGCCGACGATATAGTCCTTATGGCAGAAACGCTGGAGGACCTATGCACTATGCTCAATGACCTCAATAGTGTTTCCCAACGGATAGGTCTTAAGATGAACATGGACAAAACAAAGATCATGTTTAATGTCCATGTCACACCTATGCCGGTAGTTGTTGGGAACACTAAGCTCGAAGTTGTTGACGAGTATGTTTACCTGGGACAAATAGTCCGACTTGGTAAGTCCAACTTCGACCGAGAGGTCAATCGATGGATTCAACTCGGTTGGGCAGCGTTCGGGAAATTACGGCACATCTTCTCGTCAGGTATACCTCAAAACTTGAAAATGAGACTGTACACCCAGTGCGTGTTGCCAGTGTTGAAATACGGAACTGAGACGTGGTCCTTCACTGCTGGCCGGATGAGGAAGCTCAATGTTGCTCAGCGAGCTATGGAGAGGGCTATGCTCGGAGTTTCTCTGCGTGATAAACTCAGAAATGAGGATATCCGCAGTAGAACCAGAGTGACCGATATAACCCAACGGATTAGTAAGCTGAAGTGGCAATGGGCCGGCCATATAGTTCGAAGAACCGACAACCGATGGGGAAGAAAGGTTCTCGAGTGCCAGCCTCGTACCAACAGGCGAAGTGTAGGGCGTCCCCCCACTAGATGGAGTGACGACCTGGTAAGATATGCAGGAAGTCGATGGATGCAGGTGGCTCAGGACCGTGCTTTGTGGCATTCTTTGGGGGAGGCCTATGTTCAGCAGTGGACTTGTGAAGGGCTGTAATGATGATGATGATGATGATGAATCTTTTATGTTGTGTTTTATGTCTTTTAAATTTAAATTTGAATTTGTAGCCATCAAACTTAAGAATACAACTGTAGGTACTTACATAATGAAATATCTTTGTTTGGAAAAACTGCAATTCATCCTACGTCTAGTTCTTAAACGAGAAGAGTCGTCAATAGGTATACAATACAGAAAAACAAATTAATCTGTTTTAATACGAATAACAGTTACATATACGAGACTTACGTTAATTCCACGAATAGCGTTTGTTTACAATACCTAACGAAAATACTGATTAAATTTTGTTTCTTAGTAGTAGATGAGACGTAGTAGGATTTCACGTTTTTTGAAATTCTCTTATCAGTTCAGTTAAACAATTTTTATAAGTTAGTTAAGTATTTTTAAAGTTATCGAGATTAATATATTAATTTTTTTAATATTTTTTTAAGCAACCTGTATAAAACCTCAGGTACTATTTCCTTTGGACTATGTATCAATTTCCATAGTCATAAATGAAAATATGTGCAATATGAAATATGAGAAGAAATCATTGCGAATATTGATATCATAAAAACAATTCCCAGACAAAATCATTTATCGCAGTTTTCAAATAAATCAAAAAAGTTAGTTTAGTTAATGCATTTAGTGTGTAATAGCGAGTGATATGTTTTTATCAGAAGTTTAAATAACCGTTACCTGCTTATAAAAGTCCACTGCTATATGTTTAGTAGTAGTAGTAGTGCTATATGGCTTCCCGCATAGATTGCCATATGGCCTCATATGCCGGATTTTGCCATAGTTTCCACACTTGGCAGGCAGTTTGGCACCGCAGTTTTATATAATTTTTGAGTTTTTTTATAGTATAGGGTGACAAACGTGCACAAAGTTTACCTGATGGTATGTGGATGCTATGACCCATAGACATCTACATTTATCCTCAATTAACAAAACCGTTTTCAGTTTTTTTCTGCCAATTGGCCATACGATCGGAGCTAAGTTTTGCAAGACCCACCGCAGAAGAACACAAAAACTCTCCGATCATACTTTTAATCTCACGGCTGTTAGGCGGGAAATGAAACTGCAGTCTTCAGTAGATTTGGCAGCATATAGACAACTGAACAGACAGATCTCCAAATGCATGCGGCGGGACTTATGCAACTTTAATACTGCTCGTATTGAAGAAGCGATCGAGCGGAACCAGGGCTCCAAAGTCTTTGCCAGAAATCTGTCTGCCACAAAGTGCCAACCGTCGAAGCTGAAGACCGAATGTGGCAGCATCGTTTCCGAGACACCTGAGATTTTGAATGAGATTGCGAGGTTCTATGAGCAGCTGTACACGTCATCGTTGGAGCCACACGCAAGTGTGAGTAACGATCCAAGAGCAAGTCTTATCCACCACTATTCCGATGATATTCCGGACGTCAGACTGAGCGAGATTAGAATGGCTCTCCAGCACCTTAATAACGCCAAGGCCCCAAGCTGGGATTACAGCGGAGCTTCTGAAAGCGGGTGGAAAACCGGTATTTGAAGTCCTTCAGAAGCTCTTTAACTCCTTCCTCCATGGTGGCACTACACCGGACGCCTGGAGCAGAAGTGCGGTGGTCTTGTTCTTCAAGAAAGGCGACAACGCTCTCTTGAAGAACTACAGACCGAATTCCCTTCTGAGCCGCGTCTACGTGCTGTTTTCGAGAGTCACTACGAATCGTCTCGCACGCAGACTTGACGACTTCCAGCCTTCCGAACAAGTCGGTTTCCGAAAAGTATTTAGTATCATAGACCACATACACACCCTTCGGCAAATTGTACAGAAGTGCGAGGAGTATAATTTGTCACTATGTCTGGCGTATGTGGACTATGAGAAAGCCTTTGATTCCGTCGAAATTTGGGCGGTCCTGCAGTCCCTTCAGTGCTGCCAAGTTGACTGTCGGTATATCGAAGTGCTGATGTGTTTGTAAAGTAGGGCTACGATGGCTTTCCGAGTACAGAACCAGAGTACGAAACCTATCCAACTGCAGTGAGGTGTAAGACAGGATGACGTTATATCCCCGAAATTCTTCACCACTGCATTGGAAGACGTTTTCAAGCTTCTAGACTGGAAAGGTTACGGCATTAACATCAACGGTTCGGGAGATTACGACACATCGTCTCGTTAGACATACCTCAGAACCTCAAAACTAGATTTTTCAACCAGTGCGTGTTGCCAGTGATGACCTGAGACATGGTCCTTCACTGCTGGCCGGATTAGAAAGCTCAAGGTCACTCAGCGGGCTATGGAGAGAGCTATGCTCTAAGTTTCTCTGCGTGATGAACTTAGAAATAAGGATATCCGCAGTAAAACCCGAGTGACCGACATAGCCCAATGGATTAGTAAGCTGAAGTGGCAATGGGCCGGTCATATAGCTCGAAGAACCGACAACCGATGGGGAAAAAAGGTTCTCGAGTGGCGGCCTCGTATCGGCGGAAGAAGTGTAGGACATGGAGGAAGTCGATGGATGCAGTTGGCTCAGGACCGTGCTTTGTGGCATTCCTAGGGGGAAGCCTATGTTCAGTAGTGGACTTCTGAAAGGCTGTGATGATGACGATGATGATGAACAATACAAATTTAGATGCGTTGTCACCCATGAGGACTAAGACTGAATGCCTCGTTTCCAGTAAAAGGGGTCTCCGTTTCTTTACACTTACTATACAAAACACAGCAGCATAACAGTATTAAGCTGGTACTTTACGCTGGTATTCTGTGAGAGCATTGCCCTACCCCGGTTGAGCCGCCGACCCATTCGTGCTATAACCATAATATAGGTGTACCGTGGCTCTGCCACGTATAATCAGAGTTATTATCGGGAAGGCATTGCTGCACATCTTCTGGCTTTTTCCCTCTGTCGCCACACATAAAAAACGTCGTCTGTAACACACATAAAAAAAACATACAGTCATATTGAGTACCGTCTCCTTTTTGGAAGTCGGCAGAAAATTAATATTTGTTTTTCGTTTGGAGTATTTGAATAAAAAAATTCAAACACTGGTGGACTAATGTCCAAGGTCGTCTAACTCGGAGTTAAGCCGTGACCTTGAGCATTAAAACATATCGTTTTATTTTAAAAATAATAATAGCTTTCGAACACAATTACATTTTATACACGTGGAGGAATGAAATTAACACAGTGTTTAATCTCTATTTCTCGACGTAAGAAATAAAAGGAAGAGAATCTCAATTCGAGTGTATTCGTCTTCTTTTTTGTATGTATGCTACTCAATATCTTTGTCAGCCGGAAGTGGAAGGATTTTAAATATTTTTTTAATTAAATGGGTTATACTTTAGTGGTAGGATCAAAGGGTATCAAAGGTGGATGCCCCGCCCCTAGATTTTTTAAATTATTATAAGCCAGTGCTTGACCACAATCTCACCTGGTGGTAAGTGGTGATGCAGCCCTAGATGGTAGATCGCACTGTCTTACGTAACAAAAACCTATTCACTCGTGCGTTGAAGACACCCAGATTCATCAGATTGTATTCGTCGTATGTTAAATTTAAAGTCGGATCCTCGTACTTTCAAACCATTCGTTGCTCATACTGGCTGAGACCGAAGATCACAGTAAGCCATGTGAATGGCGATGGGTACCGACGTCACAAAACGTGGCAGACGACGCCACCAGAAGTTTTCCTTCCACCTTCGATGTGAACCATCCCTGGTTTCCAGGACCTGATTTCCTCAGGCTAACTCCTGATTTATAGCCCATGCAAGTGGACATAAAAGAAAGTTTTGAAACAGATGAAGAAAAGTCACCGAAAAGCGTAAATACGTTATGTATGTACCTTACAAGCGGTAGAAAAATTTAAGAGATTAGGAAAGTCGGTTAAAGGACCCGACAATCCACCGGAAAAGTTTGTTATGTGTTCCCACGATTTATTAACAAAGTCGGTTAAAGGACCCGACAATGCGTTGGAAATAGCGCTTTAAAAAAAAGGCAGAAATGTTAAAAATGGAAGTTCGTTCAAGACGAGTGTTTCCACTCGGAAATAAACGATAACGATATAAATAAAAAGGGAAGATAACCTCCTTCGTTTGAACGGACGTTTAGCTTTAAGTCTAATTTGACAGAGAAAAGTAGAAAACCTGTTGTCTTAGACGGTAAACGTGAAATCGTTAAAATGATGATTAGAGTTTAGAGTTACGGCACGGACAATGCTCATTTTCCTAATTTTTTGATATCATATTTAGGCTGTGTGACTTACATGAATATGACTATAGACATAGTAGTGCAGTTACTTTTTAATAAATTTATAAGAATTTTATCTTATTTTAGTGGTAAGTAGTAGGCAAAAGTGACAACTAAATGGGCCGCTATAAATGGCAAACGGGGCAGACCTAGCCGGAGATAGTGGGATGAACTGGACTCCTTCGTGAAGGACTGGTCTATAGTGGCTCTGGAAGAGAGAAGTGGAAAGAGAGTAGGGAGGCCTTTGCCCTGCAGTGGGACATTTCAGGCTAGTAACAACTGATCAATAATGGGGCGGTAATTAGATATACTAAATATATGCAGTGCATAATGTTAACCGTCAGGCTTTAATTTGGATTTAGGATACCAATTAAGAAGTACTTAATTTCAGCCATGTATTATAAATCGGGGTTGTCATAAACTGAAATAAATGTTATTAATTATAATGTCTATGTTATAAAAATGGTTTTTGAATTGAAAATTTAGTGTAATGTAGGATACTTGCTTTGCCATCATACATTTACTATATTAGGAACATCTTTTTTAATTATTTTTTGAGAAAGATAAAAATAAGCAAAATTTCCTTCGAGACAAATCTTCCTTCTTCAGTTCAAAATAATTCATATTTTCTGTTTTAGCTGTACGCTTGTGGAACACCTTCCCTCCACATATTCGCCGCGCTCAATCCTATTTCCTTCAAAAATCTACTCAAAGCTTATTACTAAGCAATCTTATAACTCCCATCATACTTCTTGTCATCGTCTTATTATGTTTAACCGACTTCAAAAAAAGAAGGGGGGGGACCTCAATTCGACTGTATTTTTTTGTATGTTAACTCATAACTTTTTTCTACGTGAGCCGATTTTCATGATTATTTTTTTATTTGAAAGCTGGTGCTTCTCATGTGGTTTCATGTGTTCATAATAATTTATATTGAAGTCAGTTGTACAATTTTTTTATATTACCACATGTTTCTTAATTTAATTGTGTAAAAATTTCCCCCCTAACCTCCCTCCTAGCTATTCGTTGTGAACAATTCTTTGAGTAATATGTTGTCTGGAAGAAATCGCATCGAAATAGTTTACAATTTTATAATTTTCATCCCTTATTTAACCGTTAGGGTTGGAGTATCCAAAAATCCTTAAATACGTGCTACTAAAGATTCTTACCAAAAGCTTATATAATAGTGTTGTTAAATAATATATAATTAATCATGGCGGAATTTCAAACAATATTTCATCTTTAATTTTACCTCCTTTAGGGTAGAAATGCGTAGAAATGTCAAAAATACTGACACATGTTTCTTAGTTTTTAATCTCAATAGTCCAGGAAATGAAGCTAAAAAAATGGTAAAACCTCGCAATTTTTTCGTCCAGCACCGATTTGTACAAAAATTTGGTATTAGGCTTATTTCACCCTCTAGTTAATTTTCTATATTGAGCCTTTGTACGCTTTTTGTTTTTTAGGGGTGAAAACTACCCCTTATTGTAAAAAATTATAAAATAACATTAAAAACCTAAATATGGGTAAAACTAATTAAATAATGATTGTTTCATGCTTTAGGATACAATTTCATAATATTTCAACCTACCCTTGAAAACATTGAATTTTTTATAATACACAGTCAGGTCATAAGTATTGTCACACAGTAAAAACTTTTCTTTTAGAATGCTGGCCACAAAAAAGTTTATTGAATTCGCATTTCGAATTGTTCATGAACATAAAACTATACTTTTTAGAATTTTACTCATTTTTAAATATGGAGTGGACGCTTAAAGAAGACCGTGTTGCAGTTATTGCATTGCATCGTTGCGGTTACGCGTCAATTCAAATTTTTGACATACTGAAAAATTTGAATATAACTAAAAGATTCGTTTATCGTACCAAACGATACAATGAAGACTCTAGTGTAGATGACAGGTCAAGAAGTGGTCGCCCTCGGTCTGTTAGGACTCCAGCAGTGATAAAAGCTGTGAAGGCGCGAATTCAAAGAAATCCCAAACGTAAGCAGAAACTGTTGGCCCTTCAGATGGGGTTAAGCAGAACCACGGTGAAAAGGGTGTAAAATGAAGACTTAGGGCTTCGGGCATATCGAAGAAAAACAGGACATCGTTTAAATGCACGACTAATGGACCTGAGACTAAAGAGATGCCGCGCTTTGTTGAAGCGGTACGCAGGAAAAAAATATCGGGAAATTCTTTTTTCGGTGGAAAAATTTTTACCGTAGAAGAGAGCTACAACAAACAAAATGATACGCACACAGTAGTGAAGAAGCGAGCAATCGTATTCCGCGTGTCCAACGAGGTCATTTTCCATCCTCGCTCATGGTATGCTTGGGAGTTTCTTATTGGGGCTTAACAGAGGTACATTTTTGTGAGAAAGGTGTAAAAACGAATGCAGTTGTGTATCAAAATACAGTCCTGACGAACCTTGTGGAACCTGTTTCTCATACCATGTTCAATAACAGGCACTGGGTATTCCAACAAGATTCGGCGCCAGCTCATAGAGCGAAGAGCACACAAAACTGGCTGGCGGCGTGTGAAATCGACTTCATCCGGCACGAAGACTGGCCCTCCTCCAGTCCATATTTGAATCCGTTAGATTACAAGATATGGCAACACTTGGAGGAAAAGGCGTGCTCAAGGCCTCATCCCAATTTGGAGTCACTCAAGACATCCTTGATTAAGGCAGCCGCCGATATTGACATGGACCTCGTTCGTGCTGCGATAGACGACTGGCCGTGCAGATTGAAGGCCTGTATTCAAAATCACGGAAGTCATTTTGAATAAACTTTAGTGTCATAAGAATCTATGTTTTGTTAAGTTCATTTTGGTATATAAATGGTTACATAATGAATAAACTTGTTTCAATTATTTTATATTAAACATGTGACAGAATTTATGACCTGACTAGGTATAATTTAATAGAAAATTAAAAAGTAGAATTTCATAAAAACAATTATTATCACAAAAATAATACAGGTTCAAATACATATATGTTTTTTAAAAGTTTGTCTCACCGATTCGATCTTCTCCGTGGTCGATTTCATCTTCGTCTTCTTCAATTAATGGTGGACTTATTATTACAGTCTTCACCCCAGCACCCAGAACAAGTAGAATTACAATACAACCCAACTTTTCTGCACCCGCATGGAGCACCGCACCCTTTTTTGCATTGGCAAAAAATCATTTTTAAAAGTCCATCGGGTGCAGGCGGTTTGTTCATGCGCACGGGGTGTAATAAACCTTCTTTTAAGCACCATCCCCAATCTATTGCTCGAATGTTTTCATTTCCAGTGTTGTTGAATTTGATAGTAACATCTTTTTGTGTGCTCGTCTAACGCCTGAACTTAAGAACGTATAGCTCTTTTTTAAGATTAAAGACAATCCGAGATTGTACCCTATCCAAAGATCGATCTAAATCCACATCCCAATAACATATGTTAACAAGCCCAATCTTTTTTTTGCGGCGATCGCAGTCGATGCAAACATCTATCCGATTCCTCTCAACTGTTTCGTTGTATGCATAACGACTGTTGTTTCATTCAAATAGATGTATTAATAAAATAACATAAAATGATATTTAAAATTTATTACTATTGACACTAATTATACGTTATTACGTTAGCTACTTTTTTCTCTCTAATTTTTTTAAATTGTTATATTTTTATTAAATCAATGTAAATCTATAGTTAGAACAAACATTATATAACGAAACGTCGGCGGTAAGTAGCGTTACCGTAGCGTCAGTGCGTCGGTCAAAAAAAAACGGTCATTGTCAAGTTTCACTGCTTAGCTTCGATCGTGTGTGTTTGTTAATACCATTATTAATTTCTGAGCGTATATAAACTTTTTTTCGAATTTCAACTTAAGAACAGAAACATTTACAGCAAATATATTGTGTAAAATAAAAGAAAACACGTAAGAGTTTTGAACTAGACAGATTAATCCTACGCTTTTCTCGGATTGCGAATTTGGATTGTTTACACCATAGGTTTACACCGATCGAACCAAACTTCAAAATTGACAGATAGGTTATTGATACACACAAACTGTCATTCACCCACAGAGGTGTATCTTTTTCTGTAATCCGACCTCCCAAGGATAGCTTGCTTCTGCAGATAGTAATTTTAATCTCTGGATTGATTATTGGCACTGTTGCGGACGGCGAGGGAACCGCCGCCCCGTCGCCCCTTCATAACCCGTTGCGCCCCGCATACCCCGCACACCGGCAGCAGATCGACGACTAATCAGCGTGCAGCATCGTCGTGCGACGCTACTCACAGGCTAAGACGCTCTCTTGCGACACATAAGAAGGGCGTTTTGGTCTGTGAGCTGTTCATTTCGGGCGCGGGACTCGAATACAACAAGAGAAGAAACCTCAAGAGAATACCTTCAAGAGAGAAGAATTTATACTCCATTGAAGATTCCCTTTGTGTATATAGTTAATTAGTGAAAGCCGCATTGTAAATAGTTTATTTTATTAGTTTTTTGGTATAGTCTACAGTACCATCTTTTCTTTAAGCAGTCCCCTAGCGTAATATCAGTTCAGTAATCAATCAATACAGTCCACTAGCTCCAGTAAATAAATACAGTCCACTTCGATCCCTTATATTCTCGGTCCATCGTCGCCGGATTCAAGCCAGAAGAAAGAAGGTAATTACAGAAGAAAGGAGGTAATTACGGAAGAGAGAAGATAATTACAGAAGATCTTCAAGGAAGAAAGAAGTTCGTCGACGAAGAGAGGAGATCGTCGGTACTAACTTCTCTGTTTCTTACGACTACGTCACATACGTCATAATATTGTCTGTTTTGATTCTTAAACCGCGTTTACGCGGCCAGGTGGTGGCTCCCTAACGGTGCCAAACTGTGACCATCTGGTAACGCCCTTGTGGCGGGAACGGCGTCCAATATATGCGTCTTTTTGAAGACGATCGGAGGTCGCAACGTGGGACGTCATGAGGAAGACACGAAGCCAGAAGACACGGAACGACGACGAAACGCCGGTAGGAATGCGGATATTCGAAGAAGCAGCCGCGTCCCCGTCCGATTATATCGCGTTGGCACAAGCGCCCTCCGCCGCGCCTCAGGCCCCGCTCGCGCATGCATCTACGCCCGCGCCCGCGCCCCCGAGCCGCGCCCCGCTATGTCCGTGTCTACGACCGATCGTTTGGGAGAGGTTAGCACATCCGCGCCGCGCACAGAGACACTCGCCGCGATTATAGAAGATCTTCCGACAACAGAAACTAGTTCGATAGTACGTACCGTCGTGCCGGTAGCAGACGTTGTACATAGACCCGCGCCCCGCGCCCCGTCGGTCCGTTCAGTCCGTTCAGCCCGGTCGACAGTTAGCGCGATAGCAAAATTAAAGCAAATCGAGTATAATGCCGCGGAGGAACTAGCTGCAATAAGAAGGAAGCAATTACAACTCGAAGAAGATCTCATCAAGAAGAAATACGCTAGGGACGTCGCTCAACTGCAGGAAGAAACAGATAGGGAAAGTCTAAACGAAGACGATTTAGTAGAAGATAGGGTACGCGTTGATAGGTGGTTAGAGAACGTAGAGACTGTGCGGGGGGAGCCGCCCCACTGCCCGTCTCAGCCCGCGCCCCGCATCGAGATAGAGCAAGCCCCACCGAATAGGGGAATTGGTTACGAATACGCTGAAGATGCCCAGGGGAGGACGGTAGCGAATGATTTTCAACCGCGCCGCGTAGATACGATACAGAGGGACAATGGAGTCACCGTAGAAATGAACCAGGTGGATCGCCGTGTACGGGTTACGTCGCCGTCGCGCGTCCAACGCCGCACTCTATCGCCTATACATAGATCGCCACATCGCCACGCGGATCGTAGATCACCGTCGCCGTGTAAGGATGTAGGTATACATAGATCGCCATCGCCACATCGCCACGCGGATCGTAGATTATCGTCGCCGTGTTACAAGGATGTAGGTGTACATAGATCGCCAGCGCCACAGCGTAGGCTAGAGGGAGATAGGGGTAGAGATAGGTCGCTTACTCCGCGAGGGAAAGATAGGGGTATAGAACGACTAGCGGAAGCTTTAGAAAGCATGATTAGAGTCAGGTCCGCCGCCGCGAAGCAGACGCAGGACTTGCCTATTTTTAACGGTTCGGCCGCGGAATGGTTAGCGTTTAAAGCCGCGATGAAAGAATCCACGCGTTTATATGGATTCACAAATACGGAAAATATGGTAAGGTTGAGGAATTGTTTACGTGGTGAGGCTAGGGACGTAGTATCGGCACTGCTGTTTACCGCAAAGGATCCAGCAGATATTATGCGAACACTGGAGCAGTGTTTCGGCCGCCCGGAAGTAATTATAGATCGTGCATTAGAGGAATTAAAACGCCTTCCGCGCCCGGGTCAAACCGCCCAGGAATTAAATTCATTCGCTATTAAGTTACAGAATATAGTGTGTATTATGCAGAACGTCGACGGCAAAGGATATTTACAAAATCCGATGCTAACTCGGGAGGTCACTAGCAAACTTAGCCCTCACTTACGGTCGCGTTGGTGCGCTTATGCGGAGCACTACGGAAGTGCGGACGAACCGGACATCGTCACGCTATCCCGGTTCATGATGAGAGAGGCTGACCGTGCGTTAAGTCATGCCTATACGTCCGTAGCGCCGACTAAGGAATCGCCCGTAAGACGAGAGGCGCCGCCGTCGAAAAGAGTTATATTGACACGCCGCGTAGAGGATAGCGCCCGCGACGTAAAGACGTTCATCGCCCAGGAGGACACCGGTAGTGCCTCATGTATGTGTTGCGGGAGTGAACACTCAATCGCCAAATGTAGGAAGCTAGTGCAAATGGGTTTGGACGACCGGTGGAAGTGGGTTAAGGAAGATGGGGTGTGTTTTAGGTGTTTAAACAGCAAACACCGACGCTTTAGATGTAAAGCTAGGAAATGTGGCGTCGACGGCTGCAACGCCCCCCACCATGCCCTCCTTCACGCCCGCAAGGCCCGCGCACCTGAAACATCGGCAAAACCGGATGAGACCGTGCTCGTCGCGTCGAATGTTAATAGTAGTGCGTCCGTTTTATTGAAAGTGTGCCCCATTACCGTACGCGGACCGCGTGGTAAGGAAGTAGATACGTATGCGCTACTTGATGAAGGCTCTACTATTTCGTTAATCGACGACGACTTAGCTGGCGAGTTAAGAGCGGAAGGACCGACGAAGCCGCTTAACATTCGAGGCGTGAATAACAGTCAACTCGAGGCCGATAGTAGATTAGTTAGCATAGGCATACGTGGCAAGACGCGCAGTGAGGTGTATAATATAAGTGCGCGGACAATAGCAAATTTAAAGATAGTTTCGCAGTCTGTGAGTAGGGAGTGCTTACGGTTAAAGCACTTTACGTGACCTACCGAGTTCGGTTTTTTACGACGACGCGAAGCCGAGATTATTTTTAGACACCGGCAACTGGCATTTAATAATCACCCGTAATTTGAGAATAAGACGTCGAAGGCAGCCTATAGCTGCACGTACGTTATTAGGGTGGGTGGGCGGTTAACGTGTAGAGAAGACGGCGAGACCGTATTACACGTCGTAAGCACTAGCGGACGGTCAGATAGGGACATCCGAACGTTTGCCAGTCAGGACGAGGAGGTAACGGAACTCCTCAAACGGCAGTACGAGATAGATTCTATAGGTATCTCGCTAAAGAGTAGGCCGCGACGGGAAGAGGAGCGCGCTGTCGACATATTCCAGCGCACCGTCAAGAAGGTCGGCGAGCAATACCAAGTTGGACTGCCATGGAAGGAAGACAACGTGCGGATGCCACCTAGCTATGAAATGGCAGCTCGAAGACTACGGACGATCGAAAGAAAAATGGACCAGTCGCTGGAGTTTCGGGACTCTTATACAACCCAAATAGACATCCTCCTGGCAAAAGGATACACAAGGGAAGCCGAGGGGACAGAGAGAGAGAGGACCCCAAGAGCTGGTACCTGCCACACTTCGCAGTACGGAACCCGAACAAGCCTGGGAAGACAAGAGTAGTGTTCGACGCGGCAGCGCGCGCATCCGGTAGATGTCTTAATGACTATTTACTCGACGGCCCCGACTTATTACGGAACTTACCGGGCATACTGTTTAGGTTTAGGGAAAATGAGATAGCCGTGTCCGTGGATATTAAGGAAATGTTCTTGCGTGTAAAAATCGACCGTCGCGACCAACCCGCGCAATTGTTTCTCTGGCGAGGAAATGAGCGATCCAGCCCACCGCGGGAATACGTTATGACGTCTATGATTTTCAGCGCGAGGAGCTCGCCGTTTCTCGCACATAGTGTTAGAGATCATAACGCGCGCGCACATAATAATAATAATAAAATTTATTTCAGTAAAAAGATTTAGTTTACAATCATTAGTGGCCGGAGTCTCCTTTTAAGCAAATAATGCCTGTAGCAGGTGACTCCGCTCTTCCATATCTATATCTATATATTATATTATATACTTATTAAATATGTATTACAAAGAATAACTTACAGGCTAAAAGACAGTATTTACAGTATTTTCCTCTCTTTATAATATTTGTGCAGGCATGCGTGTGCAGGTGTGCGTGCGTTGGTGCGTATGTGCGTGCTTGTGTGCGCGCGCGCTCGCGCGCGCATATGTGTATGTATGTGTGTGTGTGTGTGTGTGTGTGTGTGTGTGTGTGTGTGTGTGTGTGCGCGTGCGTGTGTATGTTTATGTAAGTGTGTGTTTGTGTGTGTGTACTATTTTACTGAATGTAAAAGCAACTCAGTGTTCTCATAATTGAGTGACTCTAACCAATGATGTACCACCTTTTTACATTCGATATATTGTTTCGAGTAAATATCTAGTTCTTTATTGATTTTATTATAAATTTGCGCCGAACGACTATTGTATTGTGTACTAGCAAATTTAGTTTTAGTTTGGGGCACTGGAGCTACATAATTTTTTCTTCTATTTCCTTTTTTACTTGGATCATAGGGTATATTTTTATGTTTATGTAGTGTGATCTGTTTTATATACAGCTTCCTTACCGAAAGTAACCCACTATCGAGATATAGCCTTTCCGTAGGTTATCTAATATTTTTAAAGTACATAACTTTAATAAGCGCACGTTGTGCTCTCTCAACCTCTATAATCTTGGTTTTCGCCGCACCTCCCCAAACAGGAATGCAATATCCCAAGACAGATTGAACCAGGGCGATGTATATCTCATTCAATATATTTCTTGATGTTTCTCGGTCATAATTTTTTTTATTAATACCTGGAACCACATGCCTTAATGATCGAAAAACCCAAATCAACTTTCTAACTCTTACGGCAACTTGCTCAAGCTGTTGATACCAGGACAGTCTCTGATCCAAAATGACGCCCAGGTACTTAGTATGGGTAACTTTATTAATGATCGGGCAGTTGCAGTTTTCATCCTCGGTGTTACTACAATCATGGACCCTTATGCTAAATCTGTCAGTAGGCTGATTTTTATTGTAGACACTGAAACATATATAGTTTGTTTTATTTGTGTTTAGCGAGAGCAAGTTGCATTTTAACCATGTAGCTATTTGGGCCATTCCTTTTTCAGCACTATTTTTCACAGCTTGCCAGGAGTTTCCAGTAAAGACGACTGCTGTATCATCTGCATACGAGAAGATTTTTGCGTTATTCATTTTTAGGCTACAAAGGTCGTTGATATATACAAGAAATAAAGTAGGGCCCAATACACTCCCCTGTGGGACTCCGTATGCTACTTCTGCATCTTCACTGTAGAACTGTTTCAATTTGACTCTTTGTTTCCTATTAGAGAGGTAGCTTTTGAAAAGACTTAGTGGCGTTCCTCTTATACCAACCTTTTCTAGCTTATTCACAAGGATTCAATTATTAGCGAGCTTAGGGAAGTTACAGCATCTTCTGTGGATTTACCCGTTCTAAATCCATATTGGGAAGAAGACAAAGTATTATATTTATTTATAAATTTTACTAATCGAGTATTCATAAGCTTTTCCAAAATTTTTGATATGCTAGGTAAAATGGATATAGGCCTATAATTATTCACTTCCATCCTATCCCCACCCTTGTGTACTGGAATAATAATAGATTGTTTTAACAGGGCAGGGAATACCCCTTTATTAAAACAAAGGTTGGCAAGGTGAGTTATAATAGGCACGACTTCATTTCTTACAAATTTTAAATACTTTGTTGAGATCATATCCCAACCAGGTGCACTGTTAGATTTTAGGCTCATCAAGATTCTATCGACTTCATCATGATCTGTGTCAAGGAGCGTAAAGGAATTTCCCAGGGCAGGCAGTGTGTCAGAAATGTTATATGAGTCATGCAAGGCAATATGTGGAATTTGTTGAGCAAGTTGTTTACCAATATTAACAAAGTACTCATTAACAAAATTTGCTGCTTCGGTAGGGGTGGGTTTAATATTTAATAATTCTGTGTTTTGGCTTTTCGATTGGTTTGAATTTGTTATATTTTTTATGTTTTTCCAGAGTAGCTTATTACTGGAAACTGATTTAGCAAGTTGTTCTCTTTCATAAGTTCTTTTCAGCTTTTTAATTAGATTATTGCAGTAATTTCTATATCTTAAGTAGGTTATTTTTAAAAATACATTGTGTGGGTCTTTTTTTAAGTTCTTTTGTAATTTATTTCTATTATTTATGCACTTAAGAATACCAGTAGTAATCCATGGTTTTATAATACGTTTACTCCTTGGAATTTTAATAGTAATAATATTGTTTTTTATAGAATTAGTTATATTTTGCAAAAGAAGGTCAGTTAATACATTAGGGTCATAACATTCTAATAACTTAGCTAGATTATTTTCTTGTAGATATTTTTGAGCTTTTTCGTAGTCTAGCATAGATTTAGTTTTATTTGAAAATTGATTATATTTAATTTTGGATAAGCATAAAAACGTAGTAAAATGGTCTGTAATGGTGGTATGTATAATTGCAATGAAGGCCGAATCTTTTTTACTGTCAGTTTTGAGCATAAAATGATCCAAACAGTTGTGGTTCCTTGTGGGTAGCATATGTCCCGGAAGTATTTCAAATTCTGCCAACATGTTAAGATAGCTCATTCTATTCTTGTATTCTTGAGATTGCTCCGTATTTTTAGGTCTAATATTGATATTTATGTCCCCAGCTATTATAATATTTTTATGCATCGATATTGTCTCAAGGTGTGCTTTAAGAGAATTTAAAAAATTATCTATATTTGTATTTGATGGCGAGCGATAGATACATAAAAGTATATTATTTGAAATGTCTACTTGAATACAAGAAGCCTGTGCCAGTTTTATCTCTTTTACTTTATTTTTTAATAAAGTATTTACATAAAGAGTAACTCCATCATTCTGGTTTAGCTGGTAAGTAGTAGAGTAGGTGTGGTAGTCAGTTAATTGTGGGATAGGCTTGTTACTGTCTAGATCGAAGCTAGATAAATTTAACAGAAAGTCATTGAAGTTACTATAGATACTTCTTATATTTTGTGAGATAATAGTCAGGTCATTTTGTTTTACTTGAAAATGGGTAGCAAGCTCTAAAGTATCACATTCAATATTACGTGCTATTTTTAAGTTGTCTATTTCTTCTATATTTTGTAAGGTCTCACTCATTTAATAATCTACCTGATATAGACGTATTTTCTGATACTGAATAAAATATGTGAGGTTGAGTTACTAATATATTTATAGTTTTATTGATACTTATGTCGTTACGCTGGACTAAGTTCTCTTTTACATTGTATATTCTGAATAGTGTATTTAATGTGTGTAGTGTATACATAATAGTGATATTAAAGTGTGTGTAAATACAAGAGGTGTGAGTAACATATGCATAATTTATTTATTTTGACAAAAATATTAACTGATAGAGTAACATAATTAAACAGAATTTTAACATTAACGAACAATTAAAGGGATATAACAAAGACATTAATTTTAGATAAGTTAAGAAAAAATGTAACAAAAGGGCTAGTCATTTATCTAAAAGAAGATGTTGTACCTGTACCTCGCTTCTAATGGTGATTATAGGAGAAAATTCGTCTTTTCTTACGTATACTTTGCCATATGCGGTCCAACAGAACTTGTATCCTTTAGACTTAACCAGGTCTCTGGCAAGGAAGTGTAGGCGAGATCTTTTCAAAGTAAGGTGCTCTGATAAAAATATGGGTGTGTCTTCCTGTACTTTAAAACCCAGATGCTTAGCACACAGCTTACTTTTGTTTTTTTATGTTAAAAGCTTTACCCATTTTTAATATTTCAGCTTTAAGGATCGTAGACCCAGTTTCCACAACTATTGGTGTATTTAGTTTTTCAGATTTTTTGCCACGTACTCTATAAATATCCTTTATATCTAATTTATCAACCTTACAACCAATGTTTTGTGATAGACTCACAACCATATCAATTAGGTCTTCTTTTGTTTCATTATTTTTCTTTGGAACATTTTTTATTTCAATATCCGTTGGCGCTTAACGCTATCGTGCGTCACAGTCATTATATGGACGACAATTTAGTCAGTTATGCAACGGTAGAGGAAGCGGTAAATACGGCAAGGCAGGTTACGGAAGTGCACCAAAAGGCCGGTTTCACCTTGGCAGGCTGGAATTCTAACCACGCAGCCCTATTGGAAGACAAGCCGGAGGAACTACTGGCGAGCAAGCCTAAGGAAGTAGGCTTAAGGCAAGAAAGCCCAGACAGAACCCTAGGGTTGTTATGGATGGCCGACGAAGACGCCCTAACATTCAACACCTCTATGAATAGGGTGCCGCAGGAAGTAAAGGCGCTACAGCGACCACCGACCAAGAGGGAAGCATTAAGCGCAGTCATGTCTGTGTTTGACCCGCTCGGACTGCTTAGCTACCTCACCATCACCGCCAAGATCCTGCTACAAGACCTATGGCGAATGAAGAAGGTCGGATGGGGTGATGAACTACCCGAGGAGGCAGCGGATGAGTTCCAGAGGTGGCTGCGAGTCGTCGAGGAGGTGTCACGACTACGACTGCCTAGGTGCTATGCTCCTACGGGGGGAGTGGTAGAGCGTCAACTTCACGTTTTCAACGACGCAAGCGAACGTGCGTACGCATCCGCGGTATATTGGCGTATACTATATCGCGACGGAACGGTTAGGGTACGATTAGTGGCGGCCAAGGCGAAAGTCGACCCAATTAAGGCGCAAAGCATACCGCGATTAGAGTTGCAGGCGAATTTAATAGGCGCGCGACTCGCGGAATTCGTGCAAGGCGAGCACAGAGTGGTAGCCGATAAGGTAGTGTATTGGACAGACTCCACTACGGCGCTCCACTGGATACAGAATGATACGGCGCGTTACACCCCATAAGTGGCTCATAGGTTAGGGGAGATAGCGGAAAACACGTCACCCGAGCAATGGAGGTGGATACCGACTGCAGAAAACATCGCAGACCAGGCGACGCGCGTGAACTACATAAGCAAGGAAGAAAGTGACAGATGGTTCACAGGACCACCATTCCTTTACGAAGGCGAAGACAGATGGCCTCGCCGTCAGGAAGAGAAGGCAGGGGATGATGAAGAATTGGAGGAAATCATGGCGCACCAGAGCGACACCAAGGACGCTCCACACCTGCCATACATAGAAAGATTCTCTTCCTACGAGAGATTGATCAGGGCCACTGCACGAGTACTACAGTTCGTCGATGCCATACGAGGAAGGGCGTACGGACTGACATTGCAGCACATCCAGAGAGCAGAGCGGATGTGGATAGAACACAGCTAACATGAAAGCTTCGCTGAAGACATCAGTCGACTTCAGCGGGGGAGGAACCTGGCAACCGGCAGCGCGCTAAGGGAGCTCGACCCCATATTGGAAGATGGCGTACTACGAGCCAGAGGATGAATCGACGCAGCCGACGTGGACAGCCAGATGAAGAGGCCCATCATATTAAACGGACGCCACCATTTCGTGAAGCTGCTTGGGGAAAAGGCGCATCAGGAAGCAAGCCACGCCAACAGGGAGAGGGTGGTCAACGACCTACGCACCAAATATCATATCCTCCGATTACGACCAACAGTACGAGAAGTGGAGCGGAGATGTTTGCGATGCAAGGTACGCAAGTTACACCACGGCCAGCGGTTATAGGAGAGCTACCACCTGAACGATTAGGGGCATTCGCGCGACCATTCGCCTACACCGGAATCGATTATTTCGGGCCTATAACAGTTACGATAGGACGTCGACATGAAAAACGGTGGGTAGCGTTATTCACCTGTTTAACGACGCGCGCGGTGCATTTAGAATTAGTATACTCCCTTACGACGGACTCGGCGATATCGGCATTGCGGCGCATGGCGGCTAGGCGTGGGTGGCCACGGGTCATATACTCGGACAATGGGACAAATTTTCATGGGGCAAATACCGAACTGCAACGGGCGATGGAAGAGTGGACACCGCAGCTGAAAGACTACGCGCTGACTCGGCGGGCAGATTGGAAATTCATCGCACCGGGCGCGCTGAACCAGGGAGGCGCATGGGAGCGTCTCGTGCGCTCAGTGAAGACCGCACTCGAAGCCACTCTGCATCAGAAGAGCCCACGGGAGGAGACGTTAGCGACGCTCCTGACAGAAGCCGAAAACACGGTAAACTCTTGACCGTTGACGCACGTACCGGTCGATATCAACGACGAAGAGGCGCTGACACCCAACCAATTCCTGCTGTTGGGACCATCGAGCCTACCAGTCACCGCGCCGTGCACACCTAGTGATCGTCGTGCGTGGAGAGCGGCGCAAGGACTCGTCGATGAATACTGGAGGCGTTGGGTTAAAGAGTAACTGCCGACGCTGGTTGCGCGCGGGGACTCCCGAGATGCTCAGCAGCGCCAAATCCAGGAAGAAGACCTCGTCGTGGTTGCAGATGGCAACCTACCCAGAAACGTGTGGCCGCGGGGGATCGTGGCGAAGACCTTTCCTGGACCGGACGGCGTGGTGCGCAACGTCGAGGTGAGGACCAGGGGCGGAGTCCTGCGGCGGCCCGTCCGGAAGTTAGCCGTCCTCCCGAAGGAAGCTTAGGCTCGCAGGCTACGCCGGGGGGAGGATGTTGCGGACGGCGAGGGAACCGCCGCCCCGTCGCCCCTTCATACCCCGTTGCGCCCCGCATACCCCGCACACCGGCAGCAGATCGACGACCAATCAGCGTGCAGCATCGTCGTGCGACGCTACTCACAGGCTAAGACGGTCTCTTGCGGCACATAAGAAGGGCGTTTTGGTCTGTGAGCTGTTCATTTTGGAAGCGGCACTCGACTACAACAAGAGAAGAAACCTCAAGAGAAAACCATCAAGAGAGAAGAATTTATACTCCATTGAAGGCTCCCTTTGTGCATATAGTTAATTAGTGAGAGCCGCATTGTAAATAGTTTAATACAATATAGTCTACAGTACCATCTTTTCTTTAATTTTTTTACCATTTTTTCTTCCTAGCGTAATATCAGTTCAGTAATCAATCAATACAGTCCACTAGCTCCAGTAAATAAATACAGTCCACTTCGATCCCCTAGAGGCACTGTCTAACCATAAAATGGATTGAATTATCAATCTTCGATTGCTAAAAATAGATTAAGATCGAATATTAATTTCGGGCGTAAGGCATCAACAGTGGGCAGAAGAGAAGAAAGTTTAACTGCACTGTTATTTGTTGTGGCTTTGATGAAGTATTCGTATCGCATTTGCTCGAGAAAAGCTTTCAAATCTTTTATATTTTGTAACTTTTTAAACTGTGTATCTTTAGCAACTTCGTATAACATTATTGCGCAGTATCTGCCGGCTTCTAAAATATCTTCGGTTTTGGCTATATATATACATCTATCTTTCATATATATACATATATAGATGTACTACTGTACAGAATCCCGACGCGTTCTCTCACGTCGGCTCTTTTTTCTACAATATCAAAAAAAATATATTTTTACCTGTATTAAAAAAAAAAGCTGATACGGTATCACAACAATACCTTAATAATTTGTCCACTGCAGCTCTCGCAGTTAAATAGTAATAGAATATACCGGTTATGTAGATTACTACGCTCCGAAGCGGGTAATTTGAATTCGAAAAAAAAATTTATCGGTTTTTCCTCCTAGCTCCTTCATTTTAAGTGATAGAAAAATTTTTTCAGAAATGATTTTGTAGGGCTTTTTAGGAGCTATAAGACTATGTGAGTTGAATTACTTAAGATCCCTTAATTTTTAAATGGGGAGAGTTTAAAGCGCTTGAATAAGGTGATGTTCGATCGTAAATGTAGGTGTTAAACGGCTATACCTCGCCGAATATTCACTGTACAAAAATCTGCACAGAGGGAAAATTTTGTCATTAAAAAACTACTTACAATTTAGTACAAAAGCGTTCTTTTCGTATCTTTAGTATTTTGGGAGATATTTTAAAGAAAAGGGTTAAAAACACGAAATTGAAATAAATCGTTTTCTCTTTAAACTCCAATTTTTCTAGGTCAAACTTCGTGGGTGTATTAATTGTACATATATAAAGAGATCAGATGGGCAGCGTTCGGGAAGCTACGACACATTTTCTTGGCAGACATACCTCAAAACCTGAAAACGAAACTGTACAACCAGTGCGTGTTGCCAGGGATGACTTACGGATCTGAGACGTGGTCCTTCACTGCAGGCCGTATGAGGAAGCTCAAGGTCGCTCAGCGAGCTATGGAGAGGGCTATGCTCGGAGTTTCTCTGTGTGATAAACTTAGGAATGAGGATATCCGCAGTAGAACCAGAGTAACCGACATAGCCCAACGGATTAGTAAGCTGAAGTGGCAGTGGGCCGGCCATATAGCTCGAAGAACCGACAACCGATGGGGAAGAATGGTTCTTGAGTGGCAGCCTCGTACCGGTAGACGAAGTGTAGAGCGACCCCCCACGAGATGACCGACCGATGTTGGAGTGACGACCTGGTAAGACATGCAGGAAGTCGATGGATGCAGGTGGCTCAGGACCGTGCTTTGTGGCATTCCTTGGGGGAGGCCTATGTTCACCAGTGGACTTATGAAAGGCTGTAATGATGATGAATGATGAAGCTAATATGAAATCGCCCGTAAAATGAAGGTTTGATTTTGCCTACGTAATAAAAGGCATAGTGTCACAATACCATGCTCCTACGTCCGTTACGTGCGCTATATCAACATTTTTCATTAATATCATTAACTGGCGGTACGTCCCAGTTTCGCACGGTTGATTTCTGTGAATCTAAACCATTCTTTAATCGACATAATCACACACACAAAATTTCATCAAAATTGGTCCAGCCGTTTAGGAGTTCAGTGTTATACACACAGACAAAAGAATTACATAATATAAAGTGCGTTGGGGTAATTTCGGACGGATTTTCGAAAAGTTGGAAGTCTGCCAAAAACTTTAATTTCTCGACATCCGTATACGTCAGATTTCTGGAACGTGGAGCAAACCGTTAATCGTTAAACGTAGTTTAGCTCTGAGAATCTTTTGCTTGTGTAAACTCAACGGTTTCTGCTTTGAAAGTGTGCGAAAACTAGACATATTTTTTTATATGCATAATGAAAAATTGGCCATTAAGGGGTAAGACCGGACTTAAATTTAAAACCACTTCTACTGCTTAGAGAACAAAGTTTATAAAAGAGATTTGTCCTATCTTTAACGCTGAAAAACATATTTCAATAAGATCTATAAAGTACTAGAAACATAAATGTTCCAAACGATTTTCTCTTTTTTTGTTTCTTGGCATCCGATCTTATCCCTGATATAAAGAAATTGTAATTTTATGTTTCTCAAACTTTGTTATGACATAAGATGGAATTACTCAATATAAGGTAAAGATCGGATGCATTTGATTATTTTATGGGAAAAAAATTAACAGTAAGGACTGACGAAATGCCCTGGGATAATGCAAGAGTTGAGGAAGATGTAAATATTTTAGCAAAGCAGCATTCGACGAAACAGGTAGTTAGGTAAGCAGTTAATTGATAGATTATTTTGTGTGCATATTTGTATGCGTATCAACATAAGCAGGCGTGAGATTATTTATAGAGTTAATTAGAATCAGGATAAGGGCATGAAGTCGGAAAAAGTAAAGCAAAGTTGACTAGACCAGAAAAAGGAACTTGAGTTGAAAGTTTCCCGTGAAACGAATTAGTTCTAAGCATTATCTAATGAGATAAATATTATGTAATTTATTATTATAAATTATTTTTTAAATAATTATTAAGTGGCGAAGCTTGCGAAGACACTTATTGATTTCACGATGTCTGTCCGTCTGTCCGTCCGTCTGTCCCACGATTATCTCGAGAACGGTTTCGAATTTTCAAATTCTGTTTTCAGCAATCGATTACTGATCACCCAGGCATCTGAACCTCCTATTTTGAAACTGATTGCTCAACGGCAAAAAAAAAAGCTGATTGCTTCGCCACTTTGCTATGCTGTAAGCTTGCTAGGTTTATTATAAATTACATTTTGATTTGTAATAGAGGATAGATGTAGATGTCTATGGGCCGCAGCAACTACTTAACATCAGGTGGACTGTGTGCTCTTTTGTCACCCTTATCATATAAAAATATGTATTTTAATGTGTACTTAAAAGTAATAAAACAATCGTATTGTTTTATTACTTTTAGATATACAGACTTGCTAACGAGACTGAGCCCTATAGTCACTTGAGTAATCTCCGAAAAAATATACATGACCCATGAAAGTTTAACAACCACTGCCATATTTGTAACGGGCAAAGATCGGATAATATTCATCCGATCTTCACTCACGCGGGGAAACATCGGATCTCGGCCTACAGCGATCTTAGCTCTGCATGGACCAGCTTTATCTGGCTATAACTTCATAAAACTTAGTATTCACACAAAATAATAACAAAAGAAGCCATATTCTCGCTAAAAATCGTAATTAAAAGTGATAGGGAAAGATCGGATGGACAAAAAGAATACAAAAATTACATTGTTTTATAAAATGCCGCGCAGCACAGATCCCACTTGCCGGAGTGACTGGCGCGAACTGAGGATCGGGGCAGGATGAAAATGCGTCGTGTAGCACATTGTTAGCATTTCAAAATAATTGGTAAATCCAATTGGGCATACCTTAAGCGCATAAAAAAATACGTATAACATAATTATACAGAATTTTTTAAAGTAGTTTAAATACATTTCGACAGCACTATCAGCTTCAACACCCTCGAAACCCATGAAAATGACACCCATCATGAAAAAATTGATAACCATTGCAGCTGCCACCTTGGATTTACATTTCGACAGTACTATCGGCTTCAACACCCGCGAAAACCATGAGAATGACACCCAAGATGAAAAAATTGGTACCTACTTCAGCCGCCATCTTGGATTTACATTTCGACAGCACTATCGGATTCAACACCCTCGAAACCATGAAAATGACACCCATGATGAAGAAATTGATACCTATTGCAGCCGCCATCTTGGATTTACATTTCGACAGCACTATACGCTTCAACACCCTCGAAAACCATGAAAATGACACCCAAGATGAAAAAATTGATATCTATTGCAGCCGCCATCTTGGATTTACATTTCGACAGCACTATCCGCTTCAACACCCTCGAAAACCATGAAAATGACACCAAAGATGAAAAAATTGATATCTATTGCAGCCGCCATCTTGGATTTACATTTCAACAGCACTATCGGCTTCAACACCCTCGAAAACCATGAAAATGACACCCATGATGAAAAAATTGATATCTATTGCAGCCGCCATCTTGGATTTACATTTCGACAACCCTATCGGCTTCAACACCCTCGAATACCATGAAAATGACACCCGTGATAAAAAAATTGGTACCTGCTTCAGCCGCCATCTTGGATTTACATTTTGACAGCACTATCGGCTTCAACACCCTCAAAACCCATGAAAATGACACCCATGATAAAAAAATGATACCCATTGCAGCCGCCACCTTGGATTTACATTTCGACAGCACTATCGGCTTCAACACCCGCGAAAACCATGAGAATGACACCCATGATGAAAAAATTGATATCTATTGCAGCCGCCATCTTGGATTTACATTTCGACAACCCTATCTATCGGCTTCAACTCTCTCGAAAACCATGAAAATGACTCCCATGATGAAAAATTGATACCTATTGCAGCCGCCATCTTGGATTTACATTTCGACAGCACTATCGGCTTCAACAACCTCGAAAACCATGAAAATGACACCCAAGATGAAAAAATTTATACCTATTGCGGCCGCCATCTTGGATTTACATTTCGACAACCCTATCGGTTTCAACACTCGAAAACCATGAAAATGTCACCCATGATAAAAAAACTGATAGTACTTACTTTTAGTACGTACTACTATTATTTATTCTGTGCTTTTAAAATATTGTAATAAAAAAATCTCTTATTATTATTATAATCAAGTATTTAAGAAATTTGGATATTCGAATATTGTGTATTTGTACAGCGATCTTTTTGAGCCGCTGCAAACATCCGAAACAATGTCCACTCACGACGGCGACTGACCAGTATATAAAAAGTACTCTGTGCGTCGAACTGAGTGAGTGAGTAAACTACTCTGTGGCTTTAGCTCCCTTTACAGAATTAATTTACATACAAGGCTACCAAATCAACGAAAATTTCGCCATTTTGGAGCCGAAAAAAATTTATTATAGCTAAACAAAACAAAATTACACTGCCATTTACATTCAGTGGCTTCCCACATGATAGATGAAGAGATTAAAAAATAGATTGAGTTAAACAATTGATATTTTCAAAAGTTAGAGTGTTTACAAGTCTTCCGGACTTGATAAATCCACACCATAAGCCACTAAAACCCCTTTTTTTATTTAAAAATAGCAATTAATCGATTTAAAAAAAATATTAATAAGTTCAACAATCATTTATCTTTCTAACAATGTGCTTTTTATATCATTTATGTATAATATGATTGCTAGATACGATTTTATTCGATAAAACGTTGGAATCTTAATTTTTAGGCGATAGTAGAACATACCTTGCGCTTTCGCTTAAGGTATGCAATAGGATAATTCGCCGGGAATTTGAATCCTACGGTCTTGCCCCATCACCGATCTTACCCCAACGCACCTTACATATAATATGCATGTATTATACTCGTACATATAAAGTATCCTCGAGGAGGTCGATGGTTGCCACATTGATTTATACGTGGTAGAGTCATGTTGCATATACGTGGTAGAACCATGCTGCAGCTATATTAGTAGTATAGTTGTAGCACGAATGGGTCGGCTCGACCGGGGAAGTACCACGCTCTCACAGAATACCAGCGTAAAATAGAAGCTTAACACTGCTGTGTTTCATATGATCAGTGTAGAGAACCGGAGACACTTTTTACTGGAAACGAGGCATTCCATCTTAGTCCTCAGGGGTGACAACCAGTGACAACGCATTGCAACGCAAGCATTTTGATTCTTTATTGAGGATAGATGTAGATGTCTATGGGTCACAGCAACCACTTACCATCAGGTGGACTGTGTGCTTGCTTGCCACTCAATCCTAAAAAAAAGAACATGCTTTTAAAGCTTTAGCATTTATTGTTTTGTCGTGTAATTTTATTGCACGCTATGATTTACTACTGCTCCCTCCCTTTTCATTTCGACTAAGAATATCATATTATAGGCTTCTAAAAAAATATAAAAAAGAGGATTTACCTACGGAGTTTCTTTCATCGTTTGTGCTTAGAACAGAGAAGCCTCATTTTAAATATAATAATTTAAAATTAAAAATTTTGAACAGCCGACTTCAATATAAATTATTAAGAATAACTCAAAAACTATTGGTCTGACCTTGATCAAATTCATATGGGTTCACCCAGTACAAAGTTATGAGGTACACACATAAAAAAAACATACAGTCGAATTGAGTACCGTCTCCTTTTTGGAAGTTGGCAGAAAATTACATCAGATTTGGAGATTAGCTCCTAAAGCCTACGCTACTATCCGTCTCAATAATTCTGGCTATTTTCTGTACTGTGTTAAAATCATTGGAGAGTCCGGCAGTGAATTATAACACCGCCAGCACTACATAGCCGTGCCATGGTAGCTCAGATGGTTAGCGCTCGCTGTAAGCTTCACAGTACGTGAGCAATCCGGGTTCGATCCCCGCCGGCACCAACAAAATTGTTAATTGCAATTTTAAGTGCTGACTTACCACGTGCTCGGCGGTGAAGGAAAACATCGTGAGGAAACCTGCATGTCTGAGAAATAAAAAAATGTTTTCAAAGACATGAGAACTTCGTCAACACGCATTGGGGTAGCGCGGCGGACATTTCCTTGCCCTAAAACCTTCTCAGAAATGAGAGGACGCCTGTGCCCAGCAGTGGGACGTAAATAGGCTGCAACTTTACTTTACTTTACACCACTACATTAATAATTTAACAAATTCAATATAAAAAAAATATTCATTGTTGATTTTTTAAAAACCGCTCGACAGATTTCGATAAAATTTAAATGGGACCATCTGGGATGTATTTATATAGATTTTGAAATAAAAAATGTGGTGAGTATGAATTTCATCAAGGTCAGACCAATAGTTTTTGAGTTATTCTTAATAACTTATATTGAAGTCGGCAGTACAAAATTTTTAATTTTAAATTATAGATTATATAATGTTCCGGCGTATTATATCTTCCTCTTGTTTATATCAAAGGTCACTATAGTGTGGGTAACGATCATGGTAGCTGCATTTTCGTTGACAGCTTCGAAATATTTCCTTATTTTTCTCCATTTGTTGAGTAAGCATAAGTATCAATCTCCTCCGACGATGAGAGAAACAGACACTTGAGGTCTTTTATCTACCGACTTCAAAAAGTAACCGGTACTCAATCTCACTGTATGTTTTTTTATGTGTGTTACCTCATAACTTTTTACGGGGAGAACCGATTTCGATGATTATTTTTTTATTTGAAAACTGGTGCTTCACATGTGTTCCCATTTAAATTTGATCAAGGTCTGACCAATAGTTTTGAAGTAATTCTTAATAATTTATATTGAAGTCGGTTGTACAAAATTTTTAACTTTAAATTATGTTACTATCTCCTCTGAAAACAATTTTCCAATAAGGGATAGTAATTTTCCGCTCACCAGATGTCGCTAATTGACACTGAAGTAAGGTTTTTGCTACACAATGTCATTTAACTGAGAAGTTAGTTTTAAATAAAAGTTCATCAGTTTCTAGTGTACAATGCCTCAGTGGCTCTTTTTTAAATCTGCTACTTTTATGAATATCTGTGGTTTGGTTTATTTATTTGGTAATCTAATGAATATAATATATACAACTAATAGTACATACTGAAAGAAAGATTAACGTTTACATTTTTAGAACAAATTGAATTTTTACGCTATGAAATCTGGCAAATATTACACCTCATTTTTAAGTGACGCCGCCCTGGCCACCGATTAATCTATAATGTGAACAGAGCATTTTAGATCTCTCCATCTATTTACATTGATTCAAATATCAACATTATCACACATTATTTACGTGTAAATGAAGCCTCACAATGACATAACATAACGCTTCTAATAAATTTGAACGTAGAGTAGAACTGGCAAATTATGGGTAGTGCTAATTTGTATATTCAAATTTGGATTTTATATTCTCACGACCTTTTGCTTTTTTTTTGTGTTTTAATATTTTTTATCTTAGACTTGAAATGTGAAAAATAAATTTTTTGTTATTTAAGAATAAAAAAGTAATGCATAATTTAAATTATATTATCATAAATTATATTATATTAATAAACTTCGTCCACAATGACCAACGACGGGGCCTACCGAGTACCGACTACATAAGTAGCATAACATTTCTATACATCCATACAAAATTCAAATTGTACAGGAATTAAGGTCTAATGACTATGCTCAGAGACTGCAGTTTGCTAAAAAAATGCTTGAGAGTTTTACGAACTTTAATAACATCATCATCAGACCAGGCACATTTCCACTTAACTGGGCATGTCAACAGACAAAATTGCAGATACTGCAGTGATGTTAACCCGCAATTGAAGCACCAAAAGCCCTTACACTTGCGCAAAGTTACTGTATGGGCTACTTTATCAGCCAGCGGCATTATTGATCCATATTTTTATGAAGATCAGAGAGGCCGCCCCGTTACCGCCAACACAGACCGATATATTGCCATGTTACAGAACTTTTGTGCTCCAGCTTTGCAGGACTACTCAGGTTTTAATCAACTATCATGGTTTCAACAAGATGGAGCGACATGTCACACCTCCAACGACTCCATAGCAGCAGTTCGCGAAATTTTTGGCCATAAAGTCATATCCAAAAGAGGTGACATTAACTGGCCACCCTGCAGCCCGGATTTGTCACAAATGACTTTTTTCCTTTAGGGCTATCTTAAAAGTAAAGTTTTTGATAACAACCCATCGTCTATTGAAGAATTAAAAAAAAATATACGCGAGGAAATTCATAACATTTCTCCAAACACTTGTCGGGCGGTGATGGAAAATTTTCGCTCTAGGTTACAGGTGTGCCAAAATAATCGAGGATCACATTTGAATGACGTTATTTTCAAAAAATAGAACCCCGATTTCTGTACTTTCATAATAAATAAACAATATTTCTCTCATATCCACTTTTCTACCGACTTCAAAAAGGAGCCGGTACTCAATTCGACTGTGTATTTATTTTAAGCGTGTTACCTCATAACTTCTTACTGGGTGTACCGATTTTGATGATTCTTTTTTTATTTGAAAGCTGGTGCTTCCCAAGTGGTCCCATGTAAATTTAATCAAGGTCTGACCAATTGTTTTTGAGTTATTCTTAATAATTTTTATTGAAGTCGGTTGTACAACATTTTTAATTTTAAATTATGTATTTTTTATGACCATTTGAAATGTTACCGGACTTTTGGTCCAGCCTTTATTTTCACTAACGATCTGCCACAGCTTCGCACGTGTGATTTCTGGATCTCGACAATATCGCCACCTACCGGTTTCAATTATGGTTAAAAACAATACTGGTGACCCCATAAGAACCCAAAATCGGTCGAGCCGTTTGGTTGATGAAAACACGCACACACAGACACACACACACGCGCACACACGCGCACACACACACACACACACACACACGCACACATACACACACACCGGAACATAATGTATAAATATAGAGAGTTGCGTAACGCTGTGGGGATTTATGAGATCGTTGAGTCTGTTATTTTGTTATTCTGTTCTCTGGGCACACAGTCCAACTCGTTTACCATCGGTGACTTAGGGACCTTCAAGAAAACAGCCTCCTTTTTAAAAGGCTGGCAACGCACTTGCAGCTCCCATGTTGTTGCAGTTGTTCGTGGGCGGCGGGCGACACTTACCATCAGGTGAGCCACATACTCGTTTGCCCCCTTTTATATAAAAAATAATAATGAAGATGATGAAACAATTGATTAGATTGAAGCAATGAAAAGTTCACCGACCTAGCATTATAATTATTATGATAATATATTCAAGTATAGACATGAAAGGTATCTGACAACGGCATCTCTAATTACTAATGTCACTACACACTTACATTGACAACGACACATTCTTAACGATCTTATTTTTTATTCTTAAAAACAGACGTTGTCACCACTCTAGAATTTTCTCTTGTACCGTGGCGAGTGGAGACAGTTAACAAAGATAAATTGCACAAGACAAACATACCGACTCGGATCAGTTATTTGTAGGGCTCTATTAGGTGGTAGAGTCAAGCTTCAGCTATATTGTGATCGTCGCACGAACCAGTCGGCCCAACCGGTGTAGGACCACGCTCTCACAGAATACCAGCGTGAAATATAATTTAAAAGATATAATTTAAAATTAAAATTTTGTACAACCGACTTCAATATAAATTATTAAGAATAACTGAAAAACTATTGGTCAGACCTTGATCAAATTTATATGGGACCACATGAGAAGTACCAGCTTTCAAATAGAAAATAATCACCAAAGTCGGTGCACCCAGAAAAAAATTATGAGGTAACACACATGAAAAAACATACAGTCGAATTGAGTACCGTCTCCTTTTTGAAGTCGGTAGAACCTGCTGTATATAACCAAAAAATTCTTTCGAGGAGTCCGTCTCGGTAGATTTTTGCCACTAAGCAGTAGAGCATGCACTAACATGCACTGCTAAGTTGCGGTACGAAGGTATAGAGGACTAGTATAAATTGAGGCTGCGAAGCGTTCCCTCTAGGTCCTGGAGGGTTCGTTTTTTTTTATAGAATAAGGGTGACAAGTGATTGTGGCCCATAAACATCTACATCTATCCTCGATTAAGAATTAAACTGCAGATGCGTCGCCACCCGTGAGAACTGAGATGGAATGCCTCGTATCCAGTAAAAAGGGTCTCCGGTTCTCTACACTCACCACACGAAACACAGCAGCATTAAGCCGTTATTTTACTCTGACATTCTACGAGGACGTGGCATTGAGCAATGTGACGTGGTATTTCTACGGTTGATTCATTCGTACTGCAACTATAATCTAATTACAGCGTGGTTCTATCACGACAAATCCTATGATATGATAAAATATAGAAAATATAGGTAAGTACCTACCCAAAAAGTGTAGGAAAGTTTTTGATTTAAACAAATCAACACTTCGAGAATTCTCTAGAAAGAGAGATAGCGACTGCGTGCCCGTTACTTCGCTTTATCTCTTTCACACATTGTTTACTTCTCTAAATTACAACGGAATTTAATCCGTTCTCTGTGCTTATGACACAAATGCGGGAATATTCTTTAAATATCTAGAAAATATAACATTCGATATTCATATTTTTTTAAACCTGTTTCTATTTACATTCTATTTACATATGAAAACACACATTCATTGACCTTGGCGATTTCATGTTTTGGATCAGTCGTTTACAAACCGGATCCGATAACATTTGGCTATAAATTATGACAGATCTTTTCGGAACTGAGCTAAAAATAAAACAAAAACTAGTTTCTGATTTGCGTGATATGAGAAATATGGTAACCAACTCTATGAGACATCCACGAGACATTTTTTTTATTTATAAAGAAATTTTTTAGTATTCCAACATGTGTGCTCACAGACAGAACTGTTCGAAATGTGGGAAAATACGATAATGATGATTTTCTTTTTGCTGTGTGCCGATCCATTTCGTGGTCTTACTTTGTTTTCTTTTTTTATAAAAGTGGGTCAAAGGCAAACGAGCATGCGGCTCACATGCTGATAAACTAGGTATGTGGTAGATATTTTATAACGAATAAGGATTTTTTTATATTCACTTAATTCTCAAAGTCTGATCTTTCCAAGGGCTGGATTATTTAAGACTTGGGATTTGAATCGGCTATAAAAATGATGTTATTTCAAAGTTATGAGTTTATTAGAATGAATGAACCTTTCCATTTAGGAATGGAAGTCAACATCATTCAAATGACTGTCACGGCTAGCCTTACAAAATTTAAAAATTTCCGTTACTTTCTGAACATACCTCGTATACTTCCCAGTGCTGCGCACAGGCCTCCACTCATTTCTGAGAGGGTTTTAGGACAAGGAAATGCCCGCTGCGTGAAATGAGTGTTGGAAAAATTCACATGTGCTGGACATATTTTCTTCTTATTTCTCACATATGCAGGTTTCCTCACGATGTATTCCTTCACCGCCGATTACGTGGTAAATCAGCACTTAAACTTGCAATTAACAATTTCAATGTTCCCGGCGGGGATCGAACCCGGATTGCTCGCGTACTATGAAATTTACAGCGAGCGCTTAGCGCCTGAGTTACCACGGCTCTAGAAAAGTTTGATTAACATCAATGAAAATTGCTAGAGACCTAAAAATAAATCTATGCACCATACACGCTTCGTCGATTGTCCGTGCTAAGTTTCATCATAATCGGACAGTTAGTTTTAAAAGAGAAGGCAATAAAAATTGCATCGATATCGGGGATAAGAGGGCTACGCTATGCTAAGCCCGAAAAATTGTAACAATCTGAGGGCACGGCAGTGCCCCCGCCAAGTCGAACAAAAAAGCGGCACGGCCGTACCATCCTTTTCTCGAAGCAGTTCAGGCCATTATCGACCCCCTATAACTTCGTTGTGGATAAAACTAGAAGTCTGAATTTTCAGTAACTAAGTAGGCATTGTATAAACTCGGTATATTTCAAATTCCATTAAATTTGAAGCAGCAGTTTAAGAATTATATCTAGTGAAAGTTTCTTAATTTTGTCACTCACTGACTGACCGATCATCAAAACTGTAAGGCACTTTTAGCAGACATAGAAGCTTCAAATTTGGAATACAATTGTTGTTTAGTATAGTTAATTATTAATGACTATTATTAAAGGAATATATGTAATAGTTAATTATTATTATTAAAGGAACTCCATCCGTGACTGGTCGTTGCTGCTGGTGATAACAGGGCCGGTTCTTTTCTCGCTCAACGGCTAAGTATAGCCATTCATACCGCGGGGAGTAGGGCTGTATCATAATTAAGTGACTAGTTTTTTTTTTTATTATAGTTTTTACTATCGTATATAATAAAATATTATACATTAAAAAAAATATTATCTTAATTTTTTTTTGTAAATTATTCTTAACTCTGTATGTGTCTTTCTCAAACCTTTTTTACATCCTCGGCGATCGCTTGCAAAAAGTGAATAATCAATTCGTAAGTAGTTGCTACCCGTTGTCATTGCTGGGCCTATACATTAAGCTAAGTTTATATGACCGCGCGGTTGGAGCATCCACATGACGGCATCTTTACGCGCGGCAGTCTGGCATCTTCGCTACTCATGTTTCCTGCATCGATGCCTCAGTCCGTCTCAACTCGCGCGGATTAACTGAACAGGTCGATACTCGATATATATTAGCTTGCTACCTATTTATCTATCTATGATATAGGTTCGTAGAACTTGATCCGTGCGATACCCCGCGGTGCCTCGCGGTTCAAAATCTTGCGCGCGGGTCGGAGCGCGCCGCGCGTGGCCGCCCGGTTATATTACTCTACTCTATGCGCGCGGTACTGCGCAGTGATGTAGATTTTAGACGATAATTGTCATTTACTTAGCGTACCGCGCGGCCATATGAACTTGAGTCTTACGACGACGAACGTAGTTTATATTGATGATATAGGTATAGAATTCGTCGCCGACAAAATACCGTTACATTTTTATTTATTTATTTATTTATTACATAATTATAACATCATTACAGTTATATTAACCAATGCGATGCTACAACTAACCTAAATATAAGAAAACTACTGACTTATAAATAATGACTATAAAATAATGAATAATAATATTAACATGATTATGAAATAAAATACTAATTAAAACAAATTACAATTTCCAACGCATTTGTATGCTGCAATGGTGAAATTCGTCTGACTACATGTAAATATGTCAATATCCTGTGAAATGATAGTAGTAGTAGGTAGTGTATGACACGTGTCAATGGTGCATTCTGGAACAACTTCGTCCTAGTAGCGGGGACGAGGAGTAACGGGGCGCGGCGACGAGAACACACGTAATTATCAGGTATAGTTCGATTCAAACTTAATGGCGGTTCGGAAGTTAGCTGCGAGTGCAGGTGCGCGCAGGTACAGTCAAGTTGACAAAAATTTAGGCTCAATTTAATTATTTTAATAACTGAAAGTTTTGTGTTTTAAGTTCTGTACATATAGTACATAAATGTCAGTTAGCAAGTATGAGGAGGGTTCAAGGAAGAAAAATACAGATGAATTAAGAACCTCAACCTTTTTTCAAGTCGGTTAAAAATAAAACAGATTTTATAAATAATATATAAAGTATTTATTTTCATTTTAAGTTAAGGGCTGTATCCCTTCCATAAAAACGTCTTTGCTTGTGGAAGGAGCTTCCATGGAAACATCACTTCCTTCGTCTTCGCTGGAATCTGATTCCTCCTCAGACTCGGTATCTGATTAATCGTTGCTGACATGGATTATAAATTCGTCCGTCAATCTATCAACGACAACGTCACTTTTTTTGTACTCTTCCTCTATCTTGATCACTTTTCGGCACAATGCCCCCCATTCATTTTCCCCCATTTCGTTAACTTTTTGCTGGACCAATTCCATGACTGAATTTACGTTCCTGTTAACGTTTTTTTTTGCGACGTATTTTTTTTGCTGCCCATGCCATCTCGATGGGGTTTAAATCGGGGTGGTAAGGGGGGAGGCGTAAAACTAAGTGGTTATTCTCTTTCAATATTTTGATCGATGTTAAATTTTTTGAAGCGTTCTTTATTCTTCGCAATTAACTTGTATAGTTGTGGCTTCAGCATTGTTTCCTCAAATTCAATATTTTTTTCACGAAGCCATGATTGCATGTCTGCTTTTCTTGAGTTTAAGGTAGGTGCAGGATCTTCTTGTTTGTTGTGATAAGAAGCATTATCTACAACAACGACTGAATTTGCTGGCAAATTTGGAACGAGTTGATTCTTGATCCATTTTTCATAATTTCATAATTCGTGTTATCATGATAGTCGCCGGTTTTTGTACCCGCCTTAAACTTAACTAACTTAAACCGCACTTAGCTTTAGCGCAGCGAGCACATCTGGGTGATGTATCCATCCACGTAATACGTTCCACACATATTTAATAAGCGCGATGTCTCTCCTCACACTCAGGCGGCTGTAACCGACCATACCCAGTACAAATAGACTCGGATACATGAGTGGAAGACTAGGATAGATTCCGTACTGCTTGAAATATAAAAATCGTGTAAATTTATTTTGAAGTTTTTCGATCATGACACTATATTTGCTTTCATGTGGATTCCAAATAATGGCATTCGTTTCAAGTTTACTTCTTACGAGAGCATTATATAAAATTCTAATAGTAAGTCATTGAGTTATACACAGTCAGTTCATAATAGGGTATTACACCCATTTTCAAAAAGTGTTTTAAATGAATCCCAGAGTGATAATGAACCACTACAATTTTTATATAAATTTTTTAAAACCGAATAGTGAGATAAAAATTACTTTTAATCTATCGTTTTAAATTTTCGCGTGAAAACGCTAGCCGCCATACTGTTCAACTCGTGACGTCACTGTCCTAGAATTTTGACAATTTTGCAAAGGAATAAGATACTTTTAAATGTTTAATAATGAGTTATCATCTATATCATTGCTGTGTTGTGCCTGATTGCAAAAAGACGAGCATAAGAACGCCGGGGAAGTTATGGATTAAAGTGCCAACTGATTTAAATATGAGAAATACTTGGTTAAAACTGGCAAGAAGAGACCCGAAGGCATTGTCTACAAAATCTATACTATACTTCCGTGAAGATCACTCTGATGTAAGTATGACTTATATTTAACTATCGATTAAACAAAACAAAACATCATGACATGATAGGTACCTATTGCAAGTCAAATTTTGTAATAGATTAGGTTCATTGCTCGTCTGTCCCGCGTCCCGCCTTTTGTGGGCCATTTTAATAGCCCTTGCAAGTGCAGTGCAGTGTTTTAGTTAATTCCTGTTTTCTTCTATTATATGGGAATAAAGACATGGTTTGTGCTCAGACCAAATAAAAAAGTGACTTGTTATTTCGTCTGAGCGTTTGTATAAAAAAATATAACAAAAAGTTTTTCTCACCTAAGCTTATATTATAATATCTATAACATTAGTGCTAAAAGCGAAGTAATAAACTCGCTTTTACAAATCCGTCTTCCATGACGCCTTTTCAATAAAATTTGGAATAAAAGTCAACAATCGTAATGATAACTTGAAAAATTTCGAAATTAACTAGTTAGTACACAGCACATGACCTATTTCTTTGACCTAGTGACGTCACGACGCTATCTAATATGGCGGACATCATTTTGCAGATTTGAGGCACAGCTAAAAAAAAATTATTCTTTAAATTGAAATATAAAATTTATAACGCATTTTTATAAATAGAAATCAATATTTCTCGTTTACTTTTTACAAAATCTATCATAAATATATATTCTTTAACTTATTTTTACATGGTGTAAAAATAAAATATATTATTGTCACACAGTAAAAACTTTTCTTTTAGAATGCTGACCACAAAAAAGTTTATTGAATTCGAATTTCGAATTGTTCATGAAAATAAAACTGTATACTTTTTAGAATTTTACTCATTTTTAAATATGGAGTGGACGCTTAAAGAAGACCGTGTTGCAGTTATTGCATTGCATCGTTGCGGTTACGCGCCAATTCAAATTATTGACATACTGAAAAATTTGAATATAACCAAAAGATTCGTTTATCGTACCATCAAACAATACAATGAAGACTCTAGTGTAGATGACAGGTCAAGAAGTGGTCGTCCTCGGTCTGTTAGGACTCCAGCAGTGATAAAAGCTGTGAAGGCGCGAATTCAAAGAAATCCCAAACGTAAGCAGAAACTGTTGGCCTTTCAGATGGGGTTAAACAGAACCACGGTGAAAAGGATGTTAAATGAAGACTTATGGCTTCGTGCATATCGAAGAAAAACAGGACATCGTTTGAATGCTCGTCTAATGGACCTGAGACTGAAGAGATGCCGCGGTTTGTTGAAGCGGTACGCGGGAAAAAAAATAATCGGGAAATTCTTTTTTCGGATGAAAAAATTTTTACCGTAGAAGAGAGCTATAACAAACAAAATGATAAGGTGTACGCACACAGTAGTGAAGAAGCGAGCAACCGTATTCCGCGTGTCCAACGAGGTCATTTTCCATCCTCGCTCATGGCATGGTTGGGAGTTTCTTATTGGGGCTTAACAGAGGTACATTTTTGTGAGAAAGGTGTAAAAACGAATGCAGTTGTGTATCAAAATACAGTCCTGACGAACCATGTGGAACCTGTTTCTCATACCATGTTCAATAACAGGCACTGGGTATTCCAACAAGATTCGGCGCCAGCTCATAGAGCGAAGAGCACACAACACTGGCTGGCGGCGCGTGAAATCGACTTCATCCGGCACGAAGACTAGCCCTCCTCGAGTCCAGATTTGAATCCGTTATATTACAAGATATGGCAACACTTGGAGGAAAAAACGTGCTCAAAGCCTCATCCCAATTTGGAGTCACTCAAGACATCCTTGATTAAGGCAGCCGCCGATATTGACATGGACCTCTTTCGTGCTGCGATAGACGACTGGCCGCGCAGATTGAAGGCCTGTATTCAAAATCACGGAGGTCATTTTGAATAAACTTTAGTGTCATAAGAATCTATGTTTTGTTAAGTTCATTTTGGTATATAAATGGTTACATAATGAATAAACTTGTTTCAATTATTTTATATTAAACATGTGACAGAATTTATGACCTGACTAGGTATGTACTACGTACTAGAGAAGCCATTCCGAACATTGACTATGTTCAACTGAACTGTACTGCAATCCATACAAACTAAATATTGCGTAAATTGAAGATTTGTGAATTCCATAAAATAATTATAATTACATTTTATTTAGAAATATGTTTGTTTAGATTAAATTAAGATATTTTATATTAAAATCTTATGTTAATTTTATATTAGTATCTTATTTTATATCTCGGGAGTAGTAGTCGCACATGCGCGAAGACATAGAGTAGGACACAATTTTTGTTTGGAATGGCTTCTCTAGTACGTAGTACATATAACTCAATGTAGTAAGTACATTACGAAAATCCCCGCACTGCCTTAAGATAAAGCCGAAATTCCTAAAAGCTATTTTTACAAATATTTAAAATGTGATTACGAAAATTAAGTTCCGGGACCATTTCGACGCCTAAGTCTCTAATATGTGTAACTCGTGGGAATAGGAGGCCATTCATTTGGTAAGCATAATTATGAGGGGCTTTTGCACGACCATAACTCATGACACAACATTTATTCACATTTAAGCTGAATTTGTTTTCTATGCCCCACCGTGCCACTCTCTCAATGGCCCTTTGCAAACTTTGACAGTCAGAAGCATTATTTACTTTCAAATAAATTTTAAGATCATCGGCAAATAGCAAACACTGTGCCTCCTCAACTACCGTAGGAACATATTCAACAGCTACGCCAAACTTTCCAAATATATATATATATATATATACTGTCACCGTTACCATTCCCGTTAAGCCTACATACTCCTCCGCCATTGATTGCCTCATAGGGGTTCCCTCTATTTGCCATAGTTGCCACGCTTGATAGGTGGGATGGCAATTGCAGATTTCTTTAGTCGTTAGCAGGAAGAAGCTACTGCTCAACTCCCGGTTTGTGTCCCTCTGCCGCCTTCCTTACGATCTACGAGGCCATCTATGTAGGAGTCAGTTAGCAGTCGACTTTGACAGGCTGCAATGATGATGACGATGGTGTAAGGCCCGCCACATACATACGGAATTCCGTTTCGGGATTCCGTTTCGGAATTCCGAACGGGTCGGTCACACACATACGGAATCCCGTTCTGCCCGCAAAATTTCGAACGGAAAAATACCGTATGTGTGTGGCGGGTCATAGATTTTATATGGACTTGCTGCGTTCGGGATTCCGAATCGGAATATCGGAACGGAATTCCGTATGTATGGGGCCGGCCTTAGTTTAAGTTTATATACTTATTTTGTATATTTTAAAAGAAATCCGACCAAGTTTCGAGACACGTCTAAAAGCAAATTTAATTTATATAAAATTTATTACACTTAGCAATGACCGAAATACTAAGGTACATGAAGGTAATATGGTCACCTTAAACTTTGCCGCCCTATAAAACCAAAACTAGGAGGAGGACAGAGAGAAAAACACAAAGTCGTTTACTATCTTCTATACATATAATAAAACTGTAAATAGCAGATGTCTGTACATTTTATATTTTTGTAATAAAAGTGATTGAGGGGTACTAAAAATAAGTAATTAAATACATTTCTACCATTTTTAGAATTTTCTGTCTGTCTGTCTGTCTGTCTGTCTGTTTGTTTGTTAACGTATCACGTTTAAAGTACTAATTTATATCATAAGAAATGTTAAGGAAATTATAAAGTGTACCTTCGGGTTACGTTTAGTCTTTATTTTATTAAAATCGGTTCATTCCATCAAAAGTTATGATAAATATTCTGAAGTATGGGTAGGGAATTTGCTCAACGGTGGCTTTGTTTGAGTCATCAAGTTGATGTTAGCAGCGCCATCTCTCTTTAAATATATACATATAATAAAAATGATGATAACATGTTGTGTCTCTTTCTGTACATTGTATATATATTTTGGTGATTAAAATCATTATGAGGAACTAAAAATAATTAAATAAGTAATTTTTTATAATTTTTAGAATTGTCTGTGTGTCTGTTTGTCTGTTTTTATATGAACGCATCACGTCTAAAGTAAACATCTTTTTTTTTCAAAGAAATCGTTAAGAAAATCATAAAGCGTATCTTCGAGTTACATTTAAGCTTTGTTTTATTAAAATTGTTTAATTCTATCGAAAGTAATCATTAATATTTTGAAATGTAGATTCGAATTTATTCAATGGCGCGATAAAATCTCAGAAATAGTAATTGTGTGTAAAAAAAAAACGTTCCATAATAATTAATATATTTATACTTAAAACATAAAAAGAGATTTAAAAAAGGATGTTTTCTCACACAAAGGACGTAATAGATGGAGTTGTACAAATTACAACCTTTTCTGATTTGCTGTGTTGAGATTTTTCGCCGATGAATCGTATGAAGAAATTTGTATCTATCGAAGCCATACAACGGAACCCGACCAAAAATAACAAAATTGCAACGAAATGTGGTGATATTGTATTTATAATATACGCAAAATCAGTACTGCCATTTTAGCGCTTTGGGAACTAGATTTAGCGCTTTTTTAGAATGTATAGCGCGCATTTCGAAATTTTAGCACCTAGCACTTCATCCAGCGCTTTTTGGTGTATTTAGCACACATTTCAAAATTGTAGCGACTAGCGGGTTATTAACTCTTTTATAGCAGCACTGTTAGTCCACATTACCGATAATAATAATAATGACCTTTATTATTTTTTTTCCACAAATAGTACATTGCAGTTTATCTTTTTCAAACATATTTTTTCCACAAAACAAAGAGCATGGGAGACGAGTCCAAACTAGGATACCCTGTGCTATGGATCTCCCGGCTTCCCCTTTAGGATGATCAACTTGATTTTTTGACCTACGACTATAACCACTCACACGTCCATGGATACTACGGTATCCAAAATTCCAAAATAAAAGTAGCGTTGTACGTCCTGGATACTATAGTATCCATAGCGTCAAATTTTATAAAACTGACATCTAGGGGTCATATGCGGTTCTTTTTGTGAGTTTTGGTTATGGAATCGATAGCTGACGAACTATTTTACGTATTAAATAAGAGATGGCAGTGTAACAAACTTTGACGAATGAACAAATAATTATCTAACTTCAGTGCTTCAGTCCTTCCTTCCTTTACACTCGGTGTTTTGTGTTTTTGTAGTGTCGTAAGTCATTTAGTTTTATTTAATATTTCTTAGATTATTATACATCATAGTAAACTAGATGATTTGGGCTTTATAATTACGTATACATATCACAGTTCCAAGTGTAAAATCGAATCATATTTTAAATAAAAACTATAACTGTTTAAAAAAAATGGCCATTGTGAAGTCGTCAGCCCAATTTTAATTTTGTTTACTTTGTTTTTCAGTATAATTATATTTAAGCAACGAGTGATAATTCGTAATAAATATAATAACGCACTTTAAGCGGGGAAATCCCCTTCATTAAAGTTTTCGTTCATGGTTTTGGCAACGCATTTATTTTGCTTTATTCAGTTTCAGTCAGTTGTTTAGAGCACAGCTAAGTTAAAAGTTACTTAGAATAGTACTAACTACTGTTGACAGCAATTGCCATAATTATAAGTCGATGTCCTGCGAAGTATTGATACATCAAAAAATATTGCCAGAAAAAAACTTAATGTTGTTTTCTTTATTATGATTATATTTTCTTGAATTATAAATTATAATAAAAAACACAAACTTTGTTTGTAGTTAATTTAGCGCGAAATCTAGGTCTTTTTTAAAGCGCTGTTTTCATGAAATCTAGCGCTTTTTGTGTTGTCCTAGCACTGAATGAGTTTTTTTTGATCTGGCAGCACTGCCAAACAACCCTCCATTAAGAAGTAACTTTCCTTTCAGTTTTAAGCGCGTTCAGTTCCCATTTACAGTCAGCGTGTTATGCGATGACCGTAAATAAAGCGCAAGGTCAAAATTTACGCGTTGTAGGAGTGGACCTCAGTACTGACTGTTTTGCACATGGCCAACTCTATGTTGCTTTTTCCCGCGTTAGTAGTCCCGGTAACCTTTTTGTGTACACCTCGGCTAAGTCTACTTCTAACGTCGTTTACACCGAAGCTCTATCATAAACTACTTAGAACTTGATGATAATGATTTATTTTCTTACCACTTATTGATACAGTAATGATATAAATCGTTTAATATTCTCTTACCTAAACGACAAATTCTTTATGTAAAATCTATATACGCGAGCTACGCCGCGGGCACAGCTAGTAACTAATATATTAATAAAAAATAGCAAACAAGCCTTGGCAATAATTAGGAACATTTCGAAAAATCAACTTATAAAAAATTTACTACACTATGTACTCAATACTAAAATAGACTAAAATATTTACTATAATGTCACCAGTCAAAATGGCTTCGATAAAGCGGCGCCCTTTTCTGCCGACTTCCAAAAAGGAGACGGTACTCAATTCGACTGTATGTTTTTTTTTTTATGTGTGTTACCTCATAACTTTGTACTGGGCGAACCGATTTCGATGATTCTTTTTTTATATGAAAGCTGATAGTTCTCGTGTGGTTCCATATGAATTTGATCAAGGTCAGACCAATGGTTATTGAGTTATTCTTAAATAACCTATATTGAAGTCGGCTGTACAAAATTTTTAATTTTAAATGATGTCCCTTTATTATTTGATTGACTGATAAAGAGCTACCGTATCACAGAGCCATCTATAGCTACTAACAATGCTGTGGTTGTTGAGAATTAAAAAAGTGACCATATTCAACGGATGAGCATATTACCCTCACGTACTTTATTATTTAAACTTTTCGACGGCTCCGTGGTACAGTGGCCGCGAGCTCGAATCCCGCACGGAACAAGTATTTTGCATGGCCTACCAACAACTGTGCCGGGTTTGGATGTTTGTTCACGTTTGTGTTTGTAAACTGTCTCCACGATACAGAAGAAAATCCTAGTGTATATAATCCTAGAGAAAGAAAATTTTGATGTTTTCATTATAAACAAAATAGGTGGAAAGTGCGTGTGCAATTTTTAATAATGTTATAACGGTAGGTATCCCGCAAATACCGAAACGGTTGGGTACCGTTTTATTTAAATATCAGCGATAAAACGATAGCATATTGAGCTTTTTAGTGTTTGAGAATATGGCTGGGTGACCACGTGGCCGGATAATTAAGCCTTTGACAACGTGGCTGTGTTGTAAATGACAACTTTACACAAAGAGAATGTATAGTCCTACCAACTTATCTGTGAACTGACAGCTACGGCAAAATTGTGAACTACAGCCGCCATTTAATCAAATGTCACTCGATACGTCATTGTTTTGAGATTTTATAGAAAAATTAAAAATTCCGAAAACCATTAAAAGTGATGCCCAAAACATTATTTTAAAAGTATTAAAATTTTGTGAGCAAGAAGCTCGAGGGCAAGCACCGATAATGCCTTTCAATCAGGTCTATAAAAGAGAATCAGCTGCTACAAGAAGGAACAAAACATAGCAATACGGACCGTATTGCTATATTTTATTCCTTCCTTTCGTATTTCCGATAAATGGATTGGTTAATGCAATTCATTTCTTTTTCAGATGTTAGTCAAGGATTCATTTCCAAAATAGTTAAAGAACCGGAAACCGCATAAACCACAGAAACGCAAAATACAACGCCCGGTAAAAAAGGCATATTATTTAATTAAAATTTAAATTGTTCAATTATGATATTTTTGTTTCTTCTTGTTTTTGGGCATATATCTGTTAAATCTTTGTTCTAGTCTTTTTATTCCGTGACTAATTTATTACCCTAGTATGTGGACTCTATGTAAGAATATAAGACCCTTAGATGGGAATATTCCCGAACTGGCAACACTTCAGCGCAGAAGCGCCAAGCTGTCAGTTCACAGATAAGTTGGTGGCACTATAATCATTACGTTTGATTTCACATCTCGATCGCCGGTGCCGTTGAGCCTTACTACTGACAAGACGCCATGATGAGATGTGCTCTTGTTTAATCTATACTAATATAATAAAGCGGAAGAGTTTTTTTGTTTTTTTGTTTGTTTAAACACGCTAATCTCTGGAACTACAAGTGTGATTTGAAAATTTCTTTTTGTATATTACAGCCAGATTCATGTGGAATAGTATAGGCTATCTAGTCATTGATAACACTTAATTAATCTTCGTAAATAAGGGATTTTAGAGACTAGACATTTTAATCTCTAAAATTCATTTATTCTTACCGTTACTGCCTATTAAAGTCCGTTCCTGCTGAACATATAGGCCTCCCCATATTTGCCACGCTTGGCAACAGCAGTTTTTTTATTATTGTTAACCGCTATCAGGAAGACGCTGCAGTCCATCTCCTGTTTCGTTTTCCCTGTCGCCTCTTACGACACCCACGGGACGATATGGGATAGTGTACATTCTTACACCGCCACAGCACAATAAGGCCGGCCACATACATACGGAATCCCGAAACGGAATTCCGTATGTATGTGGGGTCGGCCACACACATACGGAATCCCGTTTTGCCCGCAAAATTTCGAACGGAAAACTACTGTACGTGTGTGACGTTTCATATATTTTATATGAACTTGCTGCGTTCGAAATCTCGAATCGGAATATCGAAACGGAATCCCGAAACGGATTTCCTCATGTATGTGGCGGGCCTAAATGATCACAAACGTAGTAAATACCTAATAATTTAATAGATTTTTTCTATACTTACATGAAGATACTTACGAGCGTAAGAATACCCTAAACCATGTCGACCCGAGGGTGTCGTAAGAAGCGACAGAGGGAAAGTGAATAGGAGACCGGCAGCAGCGTCTTCCTGATAATATCTCAAAGGTCGCTGCCAACTCACCTGCCAAGCATGGCAACTATGTTTCTTTTTATTTTATAGCGACAAACGAACACACAGTCCACCTATGTTTGTGTATTGATGGTAAGTGGTTGCTGTGACTCATAGACATCCACATCTATCCTCAATAAAGAATAGAAATGCAGATGCGTTGTCACCCGTGAGGACTAAGATGGAATGCACCTTTTCCAGTAAAAAGGGTCTCCGATTCTCTACACTCACCATACGAAACACAGCAGTGTTAAGCTGCTATTTTACGCCCGTATTCTGTGAAAGCGTGGTCCTTCCCCGGTCGAGCCGATCCGTTCGTGCTACAACTATACTATTAATATAGCAGCAACATGGCTCTGCCACGTACAAAATTTATCGATTTTATTTAAAAACTGTATTGTTCTAACCAACAAAAAGGTTACAAAGAACGGATTTAATACCAGTTAGCATTCTCTGCCAGTCAACCCTTGGTGAGAAATAATGGCTGAAAGATGAATACAAACAAATACATAATAATCCATATACTATAACAATTATCCTTAACATACATATTTACATAATATATCTGGATAAAGGTAGCAGTACAGATATTATGCTGACGACATGGTTTTTGAAAGATGTTCCCAGGCCAATCTTTTGAAGGCTATCTTGTAAAATCCCCCGTGTGTTTCAATTTATAGGGGAGGCCTGTGTTCAGCAGTGGACTTTTACAACAATATAGCCTGTATTGTAGATTGTACTGAACCCTTTTCAACACAAGCATTTTAAGCATATAGTGTAATAGAGAATATGGCGTTTAAAGAAAATCTATCACCCTATTTCACCCCGTGGGTGTCGAGAGAGGTGACAACGGAATATTCCAAAAACATCTTGTGTTTTCCGATAGATAACATATGGATATATTTTATACGTGGTAAAGACACGCTACAACTATATATTATGTTTGTAGCACGAATGGGTCGTGGCTCGACGCGGGTAGGACAAAACCAGCGTAAAATGGCAGCTTAATGGTGTTGCGTTTCATATGGTGAGTGTAGTGAACCTGTGATCCTTTTTACGGGAAAGGAGGCATTCCATCTTAGTCCTCACGGTTGACAGCGATAGTGCAGATAAGATAAGTGCAGATATCTACTGGACACTTCCTTGCTCTTAAACCCTCTCAGGAATGAGAGGAGGCCTGTGCCCAGCAGCGGGAAGTATATAGGCTGTAGGTTTTTTACATGTGTATGGGCCACAGTATCCACTTACCATCAGGTGAACTGTGTGCCCGCTTGTCACGCTTATACTATAAAAAAAAGATGGCGGCATATCTTGTTATTAGAGCGATGATGGACAGAAGCGGCAAAGGTGCAAGATGTCTGGTGCTGTGATCATCAATCCTGCTAAAAAATCATACCTACAAAGGGAGAAACCGTCTATGTTCGTATAATTCCAATGTATGGCTATTTCCAGAAAAACTCATTCAAAGGAATTATACGAACTTAGGGGGTTGTATTGATGATTATAATGATTATAATTCTGTAAATACATACTCTTAACGCTCGCGAATCATATTTTGTGAAACATACAACCTGACACTGACCTGCAAATTGCAAAAAACGAAAGAAAATTTGAATTTCGCGGGCCACCCTGGAGCTTTCAACTTAAGTTGACAGTTAGTCGCTTTGTTCCTTTGTATTGATTAAAAAAAATCAATATTCGATGTTGAATAATGTTTTAAACGATACAGTAAACATAATAAAATCTGTTATTATATCTATACAAATAAATAAAATTGGAGTGTCTGTAATGTCAAAATAACACCTTTTTACTAAATGTATATGAAAATATGTATAAGTATACTTATAACAAAAAAACAATAATTAAAATGTTTGTCCATCTGTCTGTTTGTTCCAGCTAATCTCAGAAGTGACTGGACCGATTTTGACGGGACTCTTACTGGCGGATAGCTGATGTTATAAGTTATAAGAAGTAACTCAAGCTACTTTTATTTTAGATAAACAAATTAATCTTCCGCGCAAAAAAATTAATACCCATAAATTAAATTAATAAAACATATTAATAATTAAAAAAAAAATTCACGCGGGCAATTAATTAAAATTATTATGACTTAACAAATCTATATCTTATTAATTCAATTATTATTTATTTTAAATAAGAAAAAATATTTTGAAGACATAGTGTGAAGTCCGCTAACACGTATTGGGACACTTCCTTGCCTTAAAACCCTCTCAGAAATGAGAGGAGGCCTGTGCCCAGCAGTGGGACGTAAATAGGCTGCAACTTTAATTTTATGGACTATCATAATAAATACTTTCACGTTTACTTGATATTTTTTTATTGTGCAATGTTACACGCACGTTAGCCTCTGAGTTAACGTTTTGCGGAAATAAAAACTATATATACTCCTTTAATTGTGGTATGTACATTGAGTTATATGTACTACGTACTAGAGAAGCCATTCCGAACATTGACTATGTTCAACTGAACTGTAGTGCAGTCCCTACAGTCCATACAAACTAAAAATTGTGTAAATTGAAGATTTGTTTATTCCATAAAATAATTATTATTACATTTTATTTAGAAATATGTTTGTTTAGATTAAATGAAGATATTTTATAATAAATTCTTATATTTATTTTATATCAATATCTTATTTTATATCAAATTAAAGTCTTCGCTCATGCGCGACTACTACTACCGCGCATGCGCGAAGACATAGAGTAGGACACAATTTTTGTTTGGAATGGCTTCTCTAGTACGTAGTACATATAACTCAATGGGTATGTATGTTTTATCCGTGAAGTCGCGGGGTAAGCCAATCTCCCTACCCTCCACTGATACTTTCAAAAGCTAGTTTCCCACTCTATGGTCACCGCGTGCGGGTTTTTAATAAATAAAATATATACTATCCACTACAAAATTATTATATACCTCTTTATTTTATTTGATCGCGCTAAATTTTTAAAGAAGCGCTTAAAAATGTTATAACCAGATTGTTTAATGTTGCGCTCCAATAAACTTTCACACCGTAAAATTTCATCCCACCAAATTTCAAAGGCACCGTGTACAAAAACAGAAAAATGGACTAAACATTAGATACATTTCAAGTGACGCGGAAATTATGCTCAACTTTTTTTTTATATAGATTAGGGTCACAAACGAACACACATTCCACCTGATAATAAGTGGATGCTGTGGCCCATAGACAACTACATCTATCCTCGATTTAGAATCAAAATGCAGATGTATTGTCAACCATGAGGCCTAAGATGGAATGCCTCGATACATGTACAAAGCGTCTTAAGGGCGTTAAGCTGCTATTTTACGCTGTTACTCTGTAATCTGTGCGTGGTCCTATCCATGTCGAGCCGACCCATTCACGCTACAACTGTAATATAGCTGCAGCGTAACTCTAACACGTTAAAATTAACAAAAAAAAAGTTATTGCAAGTCGGCATACACGCACGCACACATATACACATGAACCATGAGTCTGAACTATAACTGGATATCGCAAACTTAAAAGGATACCGTTTTATTTAATTTATCAAGTAATCCTAAAAACGCGTTTTAATCGTATGATATCGTATAATATCTAACGCTATAGTAGCTAGAAACTAGCCGCGCCTATAAAATGAATTGAACATTGAGATTACGGAGAAAGGTGGGAAAATTCCGGAGTCGGTGGCCGCGGATTGTGTTACTCGCAGTGACAATTATTATGTAAAGACTCCGGACAGTCCTATATAAAATGTGTATAACGTTTTACTAGAACTTGATATGTATTACTACTAGAGCCCAATGACTTCGTCAATCTTACTTAGCGGTACCATGTAGCGACATCTATGGAAATGTATTAAATAAAGAACGATGTGTTTAGCGCGTCAAATTTTCATATCGATATACATCGCAACCGCTTCCGTAGATAGATAATAGATGGCGCTAGAGTAGTCAAGTGAGCTCGGCCACGGTCCTTATTGCTTTGTAAGAGAGATGTGTAATGTGAAAATAGCAGCTTGAGGTTGCTGTGTTTCATGTGGTGAGTGTAGATGTAGAGAACCGGAGACCCTTTTTACTGGAGACGAGGCATTCCATCTTAGTCCTCAAGGCTGACAACGTATTTGCATTTTGATACTTAACCGAGGATAAATGTCAATGTCTATGGGCCACAGCATCCACTTACCATCAGGTGGACACATAAAAAAGGAAATAAAAACGAAAAATAAATATATGTACATTTTGATTTTGTTTTTCTTTTCGAATGGATACGTTATAATTTAAAATTAAAAATTTTGTACAACCGACTTCTATATAAATTATTAAGAATAACTCAAGAAATATTGGTCAGATCATGATCAAATTTATATCGAACCAAAAATCATCGAAATCGGTTCAGTCAGTAAAAAGTTATGAGGTAAGACACATAAAAAAAAACATACAGTCGAATTGAGTACCGGCTCCTTTTTGAAGGCGGTAGAAAACAAGCATAAGATGAGTATGTCCCTTTTTCTGGAGTCTGTACTATTTTATATTCGCACCCGGAACTCGCGACGGTCGTTAACATATTGCACGCCTGATAACATGAAGCAGTGCTCTACTCTCGATATGTGGCCATACCCCAATTTTGCTACTTAAAACCGTTCTTATACTTTTAGCTACACATCAAATCCATATTAGAATATTTTTTTTTTATTCAATATTGATTATTACATAATACTTATTGAAAGTCATTTTTTATTTACCACTGGTTCGGAAAATACCTCAGTCCTGGGAAGAACCAGCAAGAAACCCAGCGGGACTTTTTTTTTAAACATAATTTCACTTAACATAATTTTGTTTATACAATTTTTAAATGATATTTTCATAGAACCAGCATGGTGGCGATCACCCTATTCCCAGGGGTTATTTTATTTAAAATATAAAATTGGTTATTATAATTAACGTTACAATAACTACAGACATTGAATTATAAGATTAGTTTATTTTCTAATTGATTCACTTTAGATTACATAACAAAATATGTAATTGAAAAAATATATGGACTGCCGTTCGTTGGTCTGTGCATCGGTGAGTCTTCTCGCTCAATAGAAATGTAAGCAATAGCTTGATATATACATATATATATATATATATATATATATATATATATATATATATATATATATATATATATATATATATATATATAAAGTATTAAATAAGATTTCATATATTCTAAGGAGGATCCCTACTGATTTTTGTTATTGAACTCAATGCCGTTTAAAAGTCGATCAGATTCCCTGTATTTTTTTCCTTGTAAAAATTATCGTCACTATTTTATGTTTTTCATCAAAATTAAATGAAACGCTCACTGGGCGTGCTATTTTGGGTTTTCCGAACTTTATTTTTCGGTTACCTTTACGTCAGTTTACAATTTGACTACTTTATTACTTGTCGGTTGGCCATAATATCTGCGCAAAAAAATCAATCCTCGTTTATGCGTCAACAACATGGCCACACGATTTAGAACTCTAGTTCGCAGTCGTCAAACCGATTTCGTTATTTGCACGTTTGGAAATCAAACTTAAGATAGAAAAACGTGGCACAGTTTTTTCCTGCATATTTTCGAAAATGGTCTATGCATTCATTTCGCAAACTGCGGAGTAAGGCTTCGCTTGGAGGCCTTTTGCAGTTTCTATTGTATTTGCAATCTGAAACGAAAAAAATGTTGCCTGTAATCATCCGCCATTGATGGCCCCAAAATTTGAAACATGACAATGCGTTTTACGTTAAAAGTATATTATATATATATATATTATAAAAGTATATATATCATTGTGGGCGAATCAGTGGGGTTTTTTTTTATAGAATAAGTATGACAAACGAGCACACGGTCCACCTGATGGTAAGTGGATGCCGTGGCCCATAGACATTTATGCTCGGTTAAGAATCAAAATGCAGATGCGTTCTCTACCCCTGACGACTAAGATGGCCTCGTTTACCGTAAAAAGGTTCTCCTATTTCTATACTCACAACATAATACAACCACTCTCACAGAATGCCAGCGTTAAATAGCATTAAGCTGCCCCGGTTGGGCTGACCAACCGTTACAACTACGATATAGCTGCAATGTGACTCTACCACGTATAAAAAGATTCGAGACTCTTAAGTAAGTTCGGAGTTTGTCCCATGTTGGTCTACAATTGATTGCTTATAGGGCCCATGTTTATGTTTTGGGACTTATCAAATAAGAATGTGCGTACCGTTACTTACCTAGCACATGGTAACGAGCGACTAATGGAGAGGCGATTAAGTTCATTTATTAGACATGGGTCTTTTCCTTTGTTTATTTGAATAAAATCGAACGCGAAGGGATCGCAAACTGCTTCGACTGTGGTGGGCGAGATCAGGACTCGAAACGCATACGCTTGCGATGTGACCAGCATAAGAACCGGAGCGGTGGGTCCTGATGCGAAGCATCAGATGGGACCTCTCAGTCGTGTCCGCGGCGCTTAGTTCATTCTATGAACTCCGTAATATTTAAGAAAAAGGCTGCTGATCGGAAACGAAAGAGAACATATCCAGCTCAGAGGCGGAGCTGTAAGGGTACTGCTGCCTCTCGTCACTGGTCTCCTGTTACTGGTAATCTGGTAATAAACCATAAGGAGACAGTAAGAGGTTCATCAACATTTTAATGAAGTTGCCGAGAACAGATAGTTTTTTTTATAAAACTGAAGTTACTAAATGAACTGACAGCGTGACCCACCTGATGGTAAGCAACAAGCTATGGACACCTGCAACCTGCTTCAAAGAAAGAAGATAGGTGCATTGCATCTCTGTAGACTAAGAAGAAATGCGTCACCTGTTCTTTTACGAAAGACCACTTAGAAAGTTAAAAGAAAAAAAGATTTTTGCTAATTTTTTCGTGACACTGGCCGGTTATAACATTTTTCGAAAATAATTTGGAACGTTTGTATTCTATAGTAATAGCGTTCGGTGCTCCAGATTTTTACGAGTCAAATTGAATATATACGATACGGGACTTTCCCTGGCAGATAGCTGATGTTATAAGGAGTAACTTAGGCTACTTTTATTTTAGGAAAATAATTAGGGTTCCGCGCAAAAAAATTAAAACCCTAAATTACACGCGGGCGAAGTCGTGGGGAACAGCTAGTGTTATAATATAATTATCGGCAACTACCCTACGTATCTATATAACGGTAATGCGTTTTTCTCCATCAAATATTTTGCACCAAATCAAAATAATATTTGTACAAAAGTGTGAAATTATTTAACTAGCCAAAATAAATAATTTCGCGGAACCCTGTTGACTTTCCCATGAAACCCTTAGGTATTGCGGAACCCACTTTAGAAACCTCTGAAATGGGCTATACCTCAAGGGTGGTCACATTTAAATTTGAAGGAAAAGATGATTTTCACTGGCAACTAGGCATTCTATCTTAGTTCTCGGAGGTGTCAATGTCTACAGTTTTATTCCTAATTGAGGAGAGATGCAGATGACTGTGTCCTCATTTGTCCTTTTTGCACCTTATGTTCTATAAAAAAAAAGATAAATTAACCTCAAAATACTAAAAAGAAGACAAGTGGTAAAATTAAAAATTTTGTTCCACAGACTACAAAATAAATAAAATGATAACATCATATATGTAGTCGAAGTCCATTAAATACGCATTATTAAGTATAACTCAAAAACTACTGGTCAGATCTTGATCAAATTTATATGATACCACATGAGAAGCACCAACTTTCAAATAAAAAAAGTATCTTTAAAAACGGTTCACCTAGAAAAAAGTTCCGAAGTAACTAACAGACATGAAAATACAATCGATTGAGAACCTCCTTCTTTTTTGAAGTCGGTTGAAAATAACTTCCACATATAGCTTCTGAAATCAAGTGCTTTAATTATTGCGTACACTAATGTCTTAGGTACCGACTCTATCTCGAGTACAGTTAATTGTGTAAAATATTGGCCGAGACCAAATTTGTAGATGATTTTATGTTCTACGATCTTTTTAATAAATTCGAAATTCATTTGCAAAGAAAATAAGATATTTACAAAAAATAAGTATAACTTTAAAAAAAAAAGTAAAAATCGACTTGAAATTGCTAATAAAAGTTATTTGTTTGCTACCCTTAGGGGTGGAATTGTTTTCCAATTTTATATAGCACCACCCTTGAACTGGAAGTATAACTATATAAACTATTTAATAAAAAAGTATCATTAAAATCTGTTCTGAATCTACGACGATATCATATGAAATTCCTTTAACAATAGTCCAATATTAAAAATTTTCCCCTCTTTTCCACCCTTGGGGGCGGAAGTTTTTCTTCAAAATTTAATGGGACTACCCTTGAGGTACAGCCTATTTAATAAAAAAAAAGAGTCATTAAAATCGGTTCACAATCTGCGAAGATATCGCATAACATACATATAAAAAAAGAACATACACTCAAATTGAGAACCTCCTCCTTTTTGAAGTCAGTTAAAAACAGCTTTTGCGTCCTGTGATCTTGAATAACTTGACTCGCGTAGAGAGTTTTAGCGGGAACTTGACCGGCGGCGGTTTGTTAGATAATGGTTTGAAGTGGGCTTTGAAATGTAAAAGTGGTGCGATTTTGTGTATTAAGTGTCTGCGCATGTGAACTATTAGTGGACACTGTGAAACAAGTGCTCTGATGGTGATGTGATTCTCAAAATAAGGTGTCTGTCTGCTTAGGCACCTTGAGATACCATCGCCAACCGTCAGCTGTCTGCTGGCTCAAGTTGCCGTCAAAATCTCCCAAGAGCTGCACAATGTGACGCATCAACCTATTGTGAAGCAGTATACTATGAAGGATAATTATAATATATTGTAACTTCAGGCTCAGAAGTTCTAGATCTCAGAGCCGTAAAGCAAGTTATAAAAAAATTATTAGCGTAGTCGTAATTCTTTGAGACTTTTCAGGATGTTTTCAGGTAACTTATAGCACAGAACAATTAATAGTACTGACAAGAACTTATCGGCAGAATTTCATAACGAAGACATAATATTACAAGCTTGTAGCTTATTAACTCTAAATTATTTTTATTATGTTGGTTGCAACATTTTTTTTAAATAGATTTTATTGTTTTAACAACAAAAGTAATTTATGTTCAGCCTATTTTATTTTGAAATAACGCATAATTAGTAGATAAGATAAAACACGACCGCCTCTAATAAGTTAACATCATAAACAATGTTATTATATTTTAACAAATCTGATACCTAGGTTTATTACAGTTTTATACGTATTTTTCGAATGTTAAGTTAAGGTTATAAAAAACAATAGTAGCATAGCTACTGTGAAATCGTTGTTGTCGCCGCAAAGGGGCAAACCTAAATTTTTCAAAAAATTACGAAATTTAATTAAAAAATTATTATTCCCCAATTACTAGCATTTTTCCATAAGAAAATTAAACATATTAGACTTAATGGAAGACTACAAATAAGATTTTCTTATGAAAAAAAGCTAGTAGGTAATCGGAGAATAATAAATGTTTTCATGCTCTCCCGTACTTTTTTGAAAAATTGGGGTTCGCCCTTTGCGGTGTCGACGACGAAATGATGCGTTACATTACATAAATATAATATACTACATAGCAAAATGTATATAGGTACCTAACCTCAAATCGACATTAAGTAGTGTACGTGCCTAAGTAGGTACGTAATAACAATTTTTTGTTGATTTTTAGGCAGGTAATTAATTGAAATCAAATATTTCAATAATTGGAGGAAGATTACGTTATGCAACAAAATTAAGTGTTATTTATAATTTTATTAAAATGTTGTAGGATAATAGTTGAATATTAGTTAAAGATATACCTACTGCAATTATATTATGAGATAAGTGCAATATCTAGTGGTTAACATTTTATTTAAAACGAATTCTAAAAGCAAAGTAACAGGTCGATTCCTAGGCTGTGACAGGCTGCCACATAGGCATAGGTAATATAAGCTTTAACTAGGTACCTATCGCTTGAGCATTCTATTCAATTGCAATAATTACGATTACGAGTCGCTAGTCGCTACGGTTACATTTACTCTGTAACTGTATTTAAATTCTAGGAAGTTTATTTCGAAACAGTCAACAAACTCAATGAAAGAACACGGACATGACTTGCTCAAAAATATAAAATGAATTTTTAGATTATCGATTCCGTAAGCCAAAGTCGCCGACTATACAATTTTTATGTAATACAAAAACGCCTACAAGTGCACTTTTTACCCGTACGATAAGTACGCATACGGGAAGTCACGCACACTAACGTAACTTTATATAGAAAAACAGCCGTTCTCTTTTCTAGTATAGCTGTAGATATTATAGAAAAAAAAAACTTCTAAATAGTATGGCATCGCTCATTTTCTTGAATTACTTTTCAAAAGTAAATTGTTAAAGTACGCGAAGCGAGGGCTAATAAAGTTCAGTTTTGCCCGCACGTACTTAGTATCCATCCCTTTCTCGCAACCGAATGCTTTCGAGTTTTCCCGTTCACGATCCAACTCAAAATACGCCAAAAATGACGTCGGACCAAATGTTTCGAAAACAGTGTTTCGTGTTTCTGTCTGCGGGCATCGCGCGCTCGCTCGCTATTTATTATTTGGAATTTTCCAATCTACTGAACATTGCTTATTGTAAGTTTTACAAACAAATTTGTATCTGATTCGCATTTTTCGCGCTATCGCGAAATATGAAAGTCGTAAGTGTAGCTGTCTATACGGTCGCTTTTCGTTCACCAATCTTCCTTTACAAACCGCCCGAGTTAAATCGGTTCTTTTATCTATGATTAGAAGTGAACTCAAAGAGCCGCTCGAATTGGGCGCGTATCATAGAAAATTCTGACAACTCGGAATTGTCACGAGAAATATAATGTCGTTTTTATTACATTTTTTGATAAATAATTTTTGTAGTTTTGATCTGACGACCATTCGACAGTCTTATCGATTTTCCTATTTAGCGCGCCACTGTATTTTGTACTTTTTCGAAAGGTCCGCATGCGAGTGTCTAGGCGCTTTCGAAAAACGTTTTACTTGTATTTTCTCGCGGCGAACGGACGTCGTGCGCGGTGCCGTAAATTGGTAATAATTCCGTTCATTACACAGTAATACGGTGCTCGAATATGGGTTAGTGCTCCGAAGGGAGTTTAGAGACGGTGCCGCTGTTGACAGTGCAATGTTTTGAAATGTTTGTACAGTGCAAGTTTTCACTATTTTGTTTGTCTAATAGTTGTGACTAGTGCATTCCGTGCGTGAAAGCATTCAGCAGAATTTTGTTTTTGTGTTGTGACGGATGTCTGAGGGGAAGAGTGACGGGTGGCGTCGTCAGCGCGAGGAATTGCTTGTCCGATGCCCATCAGCCGATTGTGTTGCTAGGGAAGGCTTGGCCCCGTAAGTATTCGGTACATGTATTTATAGAAAGCCCTGTACCCCTTTAGGTATATACAATTTGACATTGGTATTAAGGATCCCTTCACATATTCCATTAGGAATTACATTGATCTATTTTAAATCTAAAAATTGTTAGATTTGTACTGATTAGTCTAAAACCGCTGATTGAACTGTAAAGGAAAAAATACTAAATGACATCCATTAATTCACATGTGAAGCTTGTACCTATTAGCATAGATAACAAAAATAGATAAATTTGTTTACTCATATTATTCAAAATAGAATTTTTAGTTCCTCAAAATGTATAAAGTTGTTCAAATTTTTATCTATCTTTAATCTGTTTGCGTTATTTTCAATATTTTTTCTAAATTTAGTCATGTATTAGTAATAACAAAAATCTAACCTCTTTATTGAAATTTTGTTTTGTTACTAAGTAATTGAAATAGTATCACTGTAGAGTCTCTAATACAAAAAAAAAAAATATTTTTCTACATTACTACCAACTTTAGAGGTATGAAGTTTTATAAGTAATATAACAATATATATAATATCTCATCAAACAAAATTCATGTATTAGATTATTTGTTGACTATACTCAATCCACATAGTCTATTAAAGTTTGTGGAGCAGTTATGATAAGAATTTAAAATTCTAATGACTGTACTGGTAGTTATTTGACTTGTTATTCAGATGCCTACCCCAAATCACTTGTTGATTGAGTCACTTTTGGGCTTAAATTTTTGTTAGAATTGTGAGTAAACTGACTTGTTTTATCTAAGACCACTATAATGGTAAAATTATCTTGTATTAAGTTGTTTAGTTACGCTGTTTACTGGCAAGTGGTTTATAGTTTATTTAAATAGATTCTGTTATACAGTTTGTATAATACCTTTTAACTGTGAAGTGACAGTGCAAGAATATCCACTACCCCTTGTCATCCCGTGGGTGTTGTAAGAGGCGACAGAGGGAAACTGAAACAGCAGATGAGCAGCAGTATCTACCTGATATGTATTCAAAACTAGCTGTTCCCCGCGCCTTCATTCTTTTAATCTATTACGATTGGATTTCATGGGTTTTAATTTTTTTATGCAGAACCTTAGTTATTTTTCTGAAATAAGAGTAGCCTAAGTTATTCGTTAATACATCAGCTACCTGTCAGTGAAAGCCCCGTCAAATTAGGTCCACCCATTTCGGAGATTAGCCGGAACAAACAAACAGACAGACAGACAAAAATTTTAATAACTGTGTTATTGTTATAAGTATTGTATATACTTTCATAGGCATTTTGTAAAACGCTGTTATTTTGATATAACAAACATACACTTCAACTATATTTATTTGTATAGACATAGATATTAAAGAACTGCTGTATTCACCCTGCCTGCCAAGTGTGGCAACTATAGCAAAACAGAGAATCCTATGTTTAGCAGTGGACTTTTATAGGCTGTAATGGTAGTCTATAATATCAGTATGATATTGGACTATATTATTGAATTTATTAGTAGGATTACAAAGGAACATGATTCATTTTCAAATACTGTAGATTTTAATGTGCTCACAGTGTTTGAAGTACAATTTATTTGAATTTTTATACTTGCCAACTAATGTAGGTACATTTATTCATTTATTTGTTACAGCAGTTATAAACCACTGTTGAACATAGACCTTCCTCTCAGATTATCTCGTAGCAAATATCCCACATATTTGTCATAAAAAATATAGCAGCTTAATGCTGCTGTGTTTTGTATGGTGAGTGTAGAGAACCTGAGACACTTTTTACTGTAAACAAGGGATTCCATCTTAGTCTTTCGGTGTAACAACCCAACTGCATTTTGATTCTTATTTAAAAAAAAATACTAGTAATGTTATTAAACATTATTAATATTCCCTTTAACCACTTCTGGTAAGCTTAAAATGCTTGTGTTAGAAGTGGTTCACGACAGTAGTCGAATGGCGGATTCGAACCCACGACCTTTCGAGTTCGCGGTCCGCGCCTTGCCATTAGGCTACTGACGCTTTTTTGAGGATTTGAGGATTTTTGAGGATAAATGTAGATGTCTATGGGCCATAGCATCCACTTACCATCAGGTGGACTGTGTGCTAGTTTGTCATCCTTATTCTATAAAAAAAAACTTTGTTTTTTAAATTGCCTCATAGCAAACATTTCCCATAGTTGCCTTTCATGACAGGTGGGTTGGCAACCATCATCCATTAAAGATGCTACTCATCTTCTGTTTTAGTTTACCTCTGTTGCCTCTTACAAAACCCACAGGATAATACAGAGTGGTTGATTCTCTTATTTGCTAAAATAGTTTTTTTTTAATATTAAGTGTTGCAAATCAAAATATGAACAGAAAATAAATTTTTGTGGTTTAAAAATAAAGAAACTTTTTATTAATTACTCTTACTCAAAGCATCAATTTTAATAAATATAAAAATAAAAATATCAACTGCAATCTCCGTAGTTACTTACTTTACTGTGTAGTAGCGGTGTAAAAAATTTCACTACACCATATCCATCCCATGAGTGTCTAAAGAGGTGACAGAGGAAAACAAACCAGGAGATGGGCAGTAGCATCTTTCTAAGAATAACCAAGTTTAAATTAAAAAAAAAACTGTGGTTGCCAACCAAACGTGGCAACTACAACTATGGTAAATGTCTCCCCTGTAAGGCTTTCTATGGAGGGAGACCTATGTTCTGCAGTGGAATTTTAATGGGGTATAACGGTCTTCTCCTTAGTAATATTTGGCCCAGATTTCAAATAATAAATTATAACCATTTAGTAGAAGTCCATTGCATCATGTTACTGCACAAATGGGTCAGCTTAACTGGAGAATGATCATACTTACACAGAAGCACTACCACTACAGCTCATCACAGTCTACTAATGAATATAGGCCCCCGCCACAGATTACCTCAAAGTTTGTTTCCGAGCCACCTGCATGTTTCATCTGGTCATTTCTTCAGCTATTCGAGGCTGCATTTCTTTTTTTAATTTTTAATTTGGATTGCCAACATAAAAAACAGCAATGCGTTGTATTACAAAAAGTTAAATTAAACATACATGTTAATTAAAAAATAAAAAGAAAAGTATTCGAGTCTGCATTTCTTTTTTTAATTTTTAATTTGGATTGCCAACATAAATAACTATAATTTAAAATTAAAAATTTTGTACAGCCGACTTCAATATAAGCGACTTCAAGACAGGTTATTTAAGAATAACTCAATAACCATTGGTCTGACCTTGATAAAATACATATGGGACCACACGAGAACTATCAGCTTTCGTATAAAAAAGAATCATCGAAATCGGTTCGCCCAGTACAAAGTTATGAGGTAACACATATAAAAAAAAAAGCAAAAAAAAAAAACATACACTCGAATTGAGTACCGTCTCCTTTTTGGAAGTCGGCAGAAAACAGCAATGCGTTGTATTACAAAAAGTTAAATTAAACATACATGTTAATTAAAAAATGAAAAGAAAAGAAATAAAAGCTGATTTGTACAACCACAATTTAACGTACATCAACATGCTTTAGTTTGGTAATAAATTGAGTGAGGGTATCATGTGTAAATGTCAATGTGAAGTATGTTTTTGGTGAGCTTGTTGTACAGATAAGATATACGGATCACTGGGGATTCAATGTTACTTCACCAATAGTTGTTGGTTCTTTGAGCATCATAGCTAGCCCATTGCTATTTCAGCTTACTGAACAGAATTACACATAATATTAGTGTGAAATAGGAGCATAATGCTTCTGTGCTTTGTATGCTGAGTAGTATGAAAACTGGGGACCCTTTTATTAGTAAAAAGGCATTCCATCTTAGTCCTCAAGGGTGACGATACATTTTGATTCTCTTAAATCCAGGATACCACTAGGTGGTAGAAATTCTTTCCTGCTTGACAGTCAGTATAAGTACCTACTTATTTTTGCTGTCAAGCAACAGAATGTGGACTGCTGTTAACTGGTCTGGAGTCGATATATCATAACGTGATAGAGCCATGCTGCAGCCATATTATGGTTGTAGCACGAATGGGTCAGGCTGACTGGGGTAGAACCACGCTCTCACAGAATACCAGCTTAAAATAGCTTAATGCTGCTGTGTTTTGCATGGTGAGTGTAGAGAACCGGAGACCCTTTTTTAATGGAAACTAGGCATTCCATCTTAGTCCTCACGGGTGACAACACATCTGCATTTTGATTCGCAAACAAGGATAGATGTAGATGTCTATGGGCCAGAGCAACCACTTACCATCAGGTGGATTGTGTGCTCGTTTGTCACCCTATCCTATAAAAAAAACCGTTCACCAGCGGCGGTTAGTTAGATTACAAATGAATTTGGATATAACTAAAATTAGAAAAATTAAATTTAGTTAAAAAGTGCAAAAAATGAAATAGCAAATCACTGGGACATTGTTTGTGTATTAATATTATACTCTAGAAACTGTTGAACTACTATTTAAAACAAATTTCTCAATTAACTGACATTGTGTAATGATAAACTTTACCTCAGTCACAACTAGCCCCCATTATCCACATCTTGCATACTTTATATGGCTCTGTGGTTGCTGCTAAGAGGCTGCAAATATAGATTTGTTCTTCACCATCAGTTGTTGTTTATAAATTATTGATACAATAATTATAGATTTGGAACTGTTAACACACATTGGGTATTTAATGAGAATGCCTGTAGAACTTGTTAACCTTGGTTTATGATTGCTTTTTAGGTGAAGCCTGAATACCAATTAAATTATTCATTAATTTATTACAGCTTACCTAATGTGCAATAGGCTTCCCCCATAGATTGCTTCACAGAGGTTTTCATTGCCAGTTTTGCCATGTGTGGCCCGCGGGTTGGCCATCGCAGTTTTTAATTGTTTTTTTATAATTCGGAGTTGTTATCTGGAAGATTGTGTTGCTCATGTCATGTTTTATTTCCCTCTGTCGCCTCTTACGACATCCACGGGCTGATATGGGGTAGCGGATATTCTTACACGGTGTAATAGTGACGGCACTATACGGTTAAAATAATAATGACTTACATAATGTTAGCAACTAGGTTAAGGTGCGTCTGGGGTGACCGAAAAGCCATGGACAATTGTCATCATTATCATCATCGTTATCATCATCATCATCATCATCCTCAGCATTACAGCCTATGAAAAGTCCAATAAACCACCCACATAGATTGCCCCATATGGTAGATTGTTGCCACAGTTAAATTTATCTCTAATTTTGCTGAAAATTGGTCTTTTAAAAAAAATAGAAACAAATAGTTCGCTTTCTTATTAGTCGTAATGTCATAATTTTTTTTTAAACCTTGCCACTATCGCCTCTTACGTCACCCTCGAGATGATATGGGTAAGTGGATTCTCTAGCGTAGCGTGACCTTGTCAAGTCGACTGCTGTTGAGTCCAAGCTCGCGCGCTTCGCCTCCGAGGTGTGCAATTATTTGGACTTTATCCAAAAATCACCTGTTAAACCTATACTTTTCCGTTCTTCGGGCTTTACTTACGGACCTACATATATGCATTGGACAAAGGGTCCATGGCGCAGTGGCTTGGCATTGAGTTGTGGCGCAGAGGGCCGCGGGTTCGAACCCCCCCCACGGAACAGATATTCGTATGACCTTCAAATACTTGTTCCGTAACCTGTCCCCACGATACAGGAGAAAATCCTAGTGTAACATTTTTTTAATAAAAAAGAAAATTATCCGAATTAATTGGGACCGGATTCGATTTGGATAATCGAAAATTCGAATAATCGGACATAAGACTGGTATGTATATAGAAAAACGAACTGTCACACATAGAATAAACTTTATTAAGTTTATAAATGGTTTTACACTTTATAAAGTTTTATAAAGTGTAAAACCAGCTACACCCATTTTTTCACTGAACATTCTCGCCTTATCACATAAAATCGATCCTGAAATCGGTTGTCCAATAGATCGTTGCTGCAGAAACCACGTAAAAACAGCATTCTCAAGCTGTTCATCCTTTGCCTTTTTCATTACTTTTCGCGACGAACATCCATCACCACTTTCCAACGCAGTCACAAAACTTAAAATTTTTTCAATGTTACTTACTGTACTTAGGTTTACACTTAGTAATGTAAGTAAGTAATGTTACTTACTGTACTTGGGTTTTCACTTAGGACCGATTCGGATAATTGGCGATTCGGTTAATCGGCGTTCTACTGTGATTTAATATGCAAAGAGGTCCCTGAATAATATTGCTGAAATGATTTTCCTCCTTTTTTTACTAACGCATAGCTGTTCACAGCCGAACATGGGCCTCTTATAGGAGAGATAATTCGCCATTATCGCCACGCTCGGCAGGTGGATTGGCGATTGCATCTCGAACATTAGACGCTGTGTCCCGTCGGCTAGATTATTATATCGCCATATAACGTAGGCTATGGGATCTTCCTGGCAGCAGCTATTTTCTTTAATGCGATTGTTTGTAGCCAGTTGGCTTTTACAGCGTCATGGTACTCAAAGCTCGCAGCCTGTAATAGCGGACTGCTGATGATGATGATAATGACCTATTCGCTAACATTGTGACAACAACTAGCCGATATCCACGATTTTGTCCGCATTGCATGATATTATCAAGAAAATACACATCGCTGAACTCGTAGTGCTTATAATAATCTTTGTTTTTTAAAACTTTAATAACTCTATATTTAATGTAAAAATATTTATTTTTAGATAAGGCCCAAGTGTCTAATAAATAAAAACTTAGAAAACCTAATTGAAATCTATCCAGTAGTTTTTCCGTGATGCACGCACAACTGCAAACCTCTATAATTTTTATTTAATACAGAAGAAGATTAGTAGTACGTTGCGTATTCTATTTAACTTTTTATTAACCTTTTTATATGTTTGTAGTGTGTATCTGTGTGTTTGTGTCTGCCTGTGGCATCATAGCTCCTGAACGGATGACGGGGTTTTGGCGGGAACTTGACCGACGGTGGTTTGCTGCTACTGTATTATTGTTTAAATAATAGTTTGAAATGGAAATTGATATATATTTTTTTTATAGGATAAGGGTGACAAACGAGCACACAGTCCACCTGATGGTAAGTGGTTACTGCGGCCCATAGACATCTACATCTATCCTCTATTACAAATCCAAATGCAGATGCGTTGTCACCCGTGAGGACTAAGATGGAATGCCTCATTTCCAGTAAAAAGGGCCTCCGGCCACCTGCACTCACCAAGCGAAACGCAGAGGTAAACCTCTACTTCACGCTGGTATTATGTGAGGTCGTGGTACCACCCCGGTTCGAGCCGGCCCATCCGTGCGACAGCAAGAGCTGCCGCGTGGCTCTACCACTGTTAAAAATATGATATGCAAAAGTGGTGCGATTTTGTTGTGTATTAAGTGTCTGCGCATGTGAACTATTAGTGGAAACGGTGAAACAAGTGCTCTGATGGTGATGTGATTCTCAAGATAAGGTGTCTGTCTGCTTAGGCGCCTTGAGATACCATCGCCAATTGTCAGCTGTCTGCTGGTTCAAGTTGCCGTCAATACTCCCAAGGGCTGCACAATGTGACGCATCAACATATTGTGAAGCAGTGTATTATGGAGGTTAATTATACATTGTAACTTCAGGCTCAGAAGGGCTAGAACCCAGAGCCGCAAAGCCAGTTATAAAAAAATGACGGGATGAACCGATTTTGATAAAGTTTTTTCGTTTGAAAAGTGTCTTAATCGAGAGTTTTCTCAGCTATGTTTCAAGAAAATTTGTTCAGCCGTTTCAGTGGCGTAGCGTGCCTTCGAGGGGCCCTGTATCAAAATTTGTTGGGGGGCCCCAATGAAGAGTAAAGATTTCATAAAAGGAACAAAAACGCTTGCATTGAATTCAAATTATTATATATTGATTTTAAGTTATTCATCATCATCGTTACAGCCCTTCATAAGTCCAAGGAATGAAAAAACGAATAAAGGAATAAAAAACATATACATAAAAATGGTCTTCAGTTCTCTATGTACACATAAATTATCGTCAATTATCACGACAACGGCAAAAGTACTAATTCCACTAGTTCATCATCATCATCATCATCATAACAGCCCTTCATAAGTCCATTAAAGAGCATAGGCCTCACCCAAGGAATGCCACAAAGCACGGTCCTGAACCACCTGCATCCATCGACTTCCTGCATGTCTTACCAGGTCGTCACTCCATATAGTGGGGGGACGCCCTACACTTCATCCGCCGGTACGAGGCCGCCACTCGAGAACCTTTTTCCCTATCGGTTGCCGGTTCTTCGAGCTATATGTCCGGCCCATGGCCACTTCAGCTTACTAATTCGTTGGGCCATGTCGGTGACTCTGGTTCTACTGCGCATATCCTCATTTCTAAGTTTATCACGCAGAGAAACTCCGAGCATAGCCCTCTCCATAGCTCGCTGAGCAACCTTGAGCTTCCTCATCCGGCCAGCAGTGAAGGACCACGTCTCAGTTCCGTATGTCATCACTGGCAACACGCACTGGTTGCACAATTTCGTTTTCAAGTTTTGAGGTATACCTGACTAGAAGATGTGCCGTTATTTCCCGAACGCTACCCAGTCGAGTCGAATCCCTCGATTGACCTCTCGGTCGAAGTTGGACTTACTTAGTCGGACTATTTGTCCCAGGTAAACATAAACGTCAACAACTTCGAGCTTAGAGCTACCAACAACTACCGACATAGGTGTGACATGGACATTAAACATGATCTTTGTTTTGTCCATGTTCATCTTAAGACCTATCCGTTGGGAAAAACTATTGAGGTCATTAAGCATAGTGCTTAGGTCCTCCAGCGATTCTGCCATAAGGACTATATCGTCGGCAAATCGAAGGTGAGTGATGTACTCGCCATTGATGTTAACACCGTATCCTTACCAGTCCAGAAGCTTGAAAACGTCTTCCAATGCAGCGGTGAAGAGTATCGGGGATATAACGTCACCCTGTCTTGCACCTCTCTGCAATTGGATAGGTTTCGTACTCTGGTTCTGTACTCGGATAGCCATCGTAGCCCTACTGTACAAGCACTTCAGCACTTCGATATACCGACAGTCAACTTGGCATCGCTGAAGGGACTGCAGCACCGCCCGAATTTCGACGTAATTTTGATTGAAAGTCTTTGGGCTTTCTCATAGTCCACATACGCCAGAAATAGTGGTAAATTGTACTCCTCGGACTTCTGTACAATTTGCCGAAGGGTATGTATGTGGTATATGGTGCTAAAGCCTTTTTGGAAACCGGCTTGTTCGGGAGTAATGACTCTCGAAAACAGCATGTAGACGCGGCTCAAAAGGGAACTCGGTCTGTAGTTCTTCAAGAGAGCGTTGTCACCTTTCCGGAGTAGTGCCACCATGGAGGACGGAATTAAAGAGCTTCTGAAGGACATCAAGTATCGGTTTTCCACCCGCTTTCAGAAGCTCCACTGTAATTCCATCCAGCCTGGGATCTTGCCGTTTTTAAGATGCTGGAGAGCCATTCTAATCTCGCTCAGACTGACGTCCGAGATATCATCGGAATAGTGTCGGATAAGACTCGCTCTTGGATCGTTACTCACACTTACGTGTGGCTCCAACGATGATGTGTACAGCTGCCAATAGAACCTCTCAATCTCACTCAAAACCTCAGGTGTCCCGGAAACGACGCTGCCATACTCGGTCTTCAGCTTCGACAGTTGGCTCTTTCTGGCAGACAGATCTCTTGCAAAGACTTGGGAGCCCTGGTTCTGCTCGATCTTTTCTTTAATACGAGCAGAATTAAAGTTGCACAAGTCCCGCCGCATGCATTTGGAGATCTGTATGTTCAGTTGCCTGTACGCTGTCAAATCTACTGAAGACTGCAGCTATATACCCCGTCTAAAAGCCATTGAGATTAGAGTGTGATCGGAGACTTTTTGTTTCTTCTGCGGCGGGTCTTGCAAAACTTAGCTCAGACCGCATGGACAGTTTCCACGAGCTTGTCATTCATATCGTCCATTGTATTGCAATCTTCTAGGCACTGAAAACGGTTTCGTAGCTCGAGCTGAAAGGTTTCTGGACTTTGGATTAGAGCACGAGAAGGACGGAGCGTTGACTTCATTAGACGTGACTTCTCCAACTTAACGTTTAGGTTCAGTGTGCCTCTCACCATTCGGTGATCGCTGCCGGTTTTCACCCTCGCGATCACTGAGACATCACTGAATAGTTGTCGTCTGGTCGTCATAATAAAGTTAATCTCATTTTTTGTCGAACCGTCGTGGCTCGACCAGGTCCACTTCCTGTGGGGCCGCTTCTGGAAGAAAGAGTTCATCATAAAGAGTCCTTCTTTCTCCATGAAGTTCGCCAGCTGCTGGCCCTTTGGGTTCCGTTGCCCTATTCCGAATTTCCCTACTTTCAGCTCACCGTTCTCTCTTGTGCCTAGTTTTGCGTTGAAGTCTCCCATTAACACCGTATAGTGGGTTTTGGAGGAATGCATTGTTCTAGAGATATCCTCATACATTTCTTCCACCTCCTCATCGGCGTGTACCGAGGTTGATGCGTAAACCTGTATAACCTTCAGCGATTACCGTTCGGTGATTCTGAGTATAAGGTCCGCAACCCTCGTCGACACACTCCCAATCTTTACAACGTTGTTAACGAGAGACTTGTGGACGATAAATCCGACACCTCCTTGGGACAGATGGTCGCCCTCCTGGTGATAGAACAAATTGCCGGATTCGAGGATTACCGTGACCTCCCCCTCTCTTCAGACTTCGGATAATCCTATGACATTCCAGTGCAACTTGTCTATCTCTTCTTCTAGCTCCAGGACCTTCTCGTCAGTCCTCAGGGTGCGTGCGTTATAAGTTGCCATGTCGAGTCGTCGTAGGTGGCAACAGAACCTCCACCGGAGACTCTTAGCACCCCCTGCCTCGCTGTTACCATGGTCGCCACCTTAGCCAGGAATAGCGGGGCTGCCGGGGACTGGGGGCCATCTCTTCGTTACTTTCATGGGGGTATATTGCCATAGTTGCCACGCTTGGCGAGCGGGTTGGCAAGCGCAGTTTTTTTATTGTTGTTTTGCTGTTATCAGAAAGATGCTGCTGCCCATCCTCTGCCTCAGTTTCCGTCTGTCGCCTTTTACGACACCCACGGGAAGATATGGGGTTGTGAGTATTCTTACCCGCCACTACACGGGCTTATGAGTTATTACTTACAATAAATACTCCTAGGAACTAAGCTAGCCAAACAATTTAATTTTCGTGCCTTTTGTTCGGCGAACATAGCTGAAGACGATTTCAGTTTTACTAAATTCTTTACTTCTTTAGAGAATAGTGATAGCCTTTCCTGTCCCATTAGAAGTCCTTGGAGTTTTTGCTTACACACGTTGGGGGCCCCTGTAGCCCGGGGGCCCCGTATCATTGATACGGCTGATACGGCGGTAGCTACGCCCCTGAGCCGTTTGAAGATCATCAGCTCTTTGCGTTTTGGGGTTTTAAATTTTTTTTATTTGAGTTATAACCACTGCTAACATACGAAGCAATGTACGACAAAGTGACAATCATATTTGATGTCAACAAAGTTTGCGAATAGGCCTGTTGGTCTGTGACTCAACGTCATTACCGGTACGGTGCTTCTTTCAGGAATGTCCTTTAGTCGTCTCTTTCGGTATTCACGGGGCGATATGGGATCAAGGATTTTCCTACGCCACCACCGCATAGCGCAATTCTTCAGTTCAGTCAGAAAATTTAAAATTTGATTTTAAAGATACTGTTGACTTTTGTCTGGTCCCTGGTGCTGTGAGGCACCAGAAACGTAGAGGCTTCATAATGAATATAGGTTAAAATTAAAAGGCACAATATTACTCTAACTGTGCGCTAGGATGTAGTTTCATTTTTTAACTTATTATGGAACAGTGCTTGACCACAATTCCACTTAGTGGTAAGTGGTGACAAAGCCCCCTACATGCTTTTTTGTTTTAAGGAACTTATACTTGTCAAAATTCCATTATATCTTAATTATTAAACAGCTTTTAGGGTTGATTTTCACACTATCAGATTAGTTATTCATAGCATTTTTTTATAACATAAGGACGCAGTTACGCAGTAAGCAGGAGTGTTATCAAGCCTGGGCTACTGCTTCGGCGACTCGGGATGTAAACACCAGCATACTTAAAAAGAAGTATAACTTCGCCTCCAGGTCCTTCAAAAGAGTTATTGCCAAGGCAAAGTCAGAGCACATGGGTAGAATTGGCGAGAAACTAGTTCGCCTTCCTTCGGGAACCCGTGCATTCTGGTCTCTCGCCAAGGCTGTCCAAGGGAATTTCTGTAAGGCATCACTACCATTTCTGCACAGGGAGGACGACTCACTGGCCCACGCCGAAAAAGAGAAAGCCGACCTTTTAGGCTCCCTTTTTGGGTCCAATTCGACTGTTGATGACGGGGGGAAAACACCACCGACCATCCCGCGGTGAGTGCTCCATGCCCAATGTGCGGTTCTCACAGCGCTCGGTTCGCAGAGCACTCCTCTCCCTGGACATCCACAAGTCGAGTGGGCCTGACGGAATCCCCCCAATTGTGCTGAGGACGTGTGCTCCGGAGTTGGAACCGGTTCTAACGCGTCTTTTCCGGTACTCCCTACGCGTAGTCCCGAAATTATGGAAGACAGCTTATGTCCACCCAATCCCTAAAAAAGGCGACCGCTCAGACCCGTCCAACTACAGGCCTATCGCCATCACCCCCTTGTTCTCCAAAATAATGGAATCCGTTATAAACTGCCACCTCATGCGGTTTTAACAGTGGTAGAGCCACGCGGCAGCTTTTGCTGTCGCACGGATGGGCCGGCTCGAACCGGGGTGGTACCACGACCTCACAGAAAACCAGCGTGAAGTAGAGATTTACCTCTGCGTTTCGCTTGGTGAGTGCAGGTGGCCGGAGGCCCTTTTTACTGGAAATGAGGCATTCCATCTTAGTCCTCACGGGTGACAACGCATCTACATTTTGATTTGTAATAGAGGATAGATGTAGATGTCTATGGGCCGCAGCAGCCACTTACCATCAGGTGGACTGTGTGCTCGTTTGTCACCCTTTTCCTATAAAAAAAAAGAAACCTTGAGGATCACCAGCTGATTAGTGACCGCCAATACGGTTTTCGTCGGGGTCGATCAGCTGGTGATCTTCTGGTCTACTGACTCATAGATGGGCAGAGGCAGTAGAGTCGAAGGGGGAGGCATTGGCCGTTAGTTTGGACATTGCGAAGGCCTTCGATCGGGTTTGGCACAAAGCGCATCTTTCGAAGCTCCCTTCCTATGGGCTTCCCGATAAATTGCGCAATTGGATCACCAGCTATCTTGCAGATCGGAGCATCAAGGTCGTTGTAGACGGTGCATGCTCCGACTACAACCCTATTAACGCTGGTGTTCCACAAGGCTGCGTGCTATCACCAACACTGTTTCTTCTGCATATCAATGAAATGTTGCAAACCAGTAGCATTCATTCCTATGCGGATGACAGCACTGGTGATGCTCTATACACCGGCCGTGCCAATATTTCTCGGGAAAACGTCGCCGAATACCGGAACAAACTTGTTTCTGAAGTCGAGTCTTTGCTGGACAAAGTCTCGGATTGGGGGCGACTAAATCTAGTCCAGTTTAATCCTCAGAAGACACAAGTTTGCGTGTTTATCGCTAAAAATTGGCCTCTAAAAAGCTTGGCGTGCTCAGCAGAGCGGGACAGTATTTCATGCCGGCACAACGCCTGCAACTTTACAAGGCGCAGGTTCGGCCTCACATGGAATACTGTTCCCATCTCTGGGCAGGGGCTCCCCAGTGCCAGCTCCTTCCACTTGACCGCATCCAGCCCAGAGCGGCTCGAATCGTCGACGACCGAGTCCTTTCCGATCGGCTCGACTCATTGGCGCTGCGAAGAGATGTTGCATCTCTTTGCATTTTGTTTCGCATTTACCACGGGGAGTGCTCTGAGGAATTGTTCGGGTTAATCCCAACCGCCAAATTTCACGAACGCACATCGCGGCAGAACTCCCGATACCATCCACACCATCTGGATGATTGGCGGTCCACCACTGTGCGATTTAGAAGATGTTTTCTTCCTCGCACGACTTCCTTGTGGAATAGTTTACCACCAGCGATTTTTCCGGACCGATACGACTTAGGGACCTTCAAGAAAAAAGCCCACTACTTTTTAAAAGGCTGGCAACGCATCTGCAAATTTCCCTGGTGTTGCGGTTGTTCATGGGCGACGGTAATCACTTACCATCAGGTGAGCCGCATGCTCGTTTGCCCCCACTCCTATAAAAAAAGGATGACAAGCAACTACACAGTATCCATCTATGCTCGATTATGAATGAAAAGGCAGGTGTTACCTCTGGGTACTGGGGCTGAATGCCACTTAACCAGTGAAAAAGTTCGTAGTCGCAGAGCCATTCTGCAATTATATTTCTAGTATAGTTGTAGCACGAATGGGTCGGCTCGACCGAGAAGGATCACGCTCTCACAGAGTACCAGCGTAAAAAAGCACTTAACTTTGCTGTTTCGTATGGTGAGTGTAGAGAACCGGAGACCCTTTTTACTGGAAACGAGGCATTCCATCTTAGTCTTCACGGGTGACAACGCATCTGCATTTTAATTCGTATGCGATGATAAATGTAGATGTCTATGAGTCACAGCAACCACTTAATTTGGTGGACTGTGTGCTCGTTTGTCACCCTTATCCTATAATAAAGGGTCTAAGTGTGTATATTTGTGTACTTTCGTGTCTTAAGGACACACACACACACACCCCGACTTGTCGTAGCAGTCACAAGGCTCCATATGAAAACCAGCGCTGAGTGTGATGTATTATGTTGAGTTGGAGACTTATTTGGTATCATCACATTAATAATATTTTTTTAATTTAATACGCATGTCTATTTTCCCTGCTTTTTACTTGTTCATGCACAAGCAGTAAGCCTAATGCGTATTAATGCACAAGCAGTAAGCCTGATGCGTGCATATTTTTATGCAACGGAAACGCAAGGGGCGTTGTTTTTGTTTTAAATCTATGTAAAACAAAAAAAGAAACTTTTATTTCTCGTAAAAAAAAGTACTTAATAGTACTTTTATTTCTTTCTACGAGACCTCATCTCCCAATTTCGTCCCCTGGATGTCGAAAAATGCGATAATGGAACATGCTAGAAACATCAATAGGTTTCCGATAGGTAGCGATATTATCGGTTACCACCTACGTTCGACGTTAAATATCGAGATTCATGACGTTTAGCAGCGTTTTTTTTTTTTCTTGAAAACCAAACCAGGATTTTATACTGTATTATGGAGGCAGTTTGTGTACAAAGATTGCGCAAGGACAAACATCCAGTCCCGGAACAATTACTAGTAGGCTATATAAATACTTGTTCCGTGCTGGATTCGAACCCGCGGCTTTCAGTATTGTAACACATTGCTAAGTCACTGCGCGCCGGAACCGTCAAAGACGAGAGACAAATGCGCGAGCAGAGAAAAAGCGATAGGTGCGAGATGTCTGGTATTGGGATTGTCATCCGCTTGCCAAGCATCACGCGTTTGTATAAGACAAATCCACAAAGAGATAGATCTATGCCTAGTTGTGGAGTTTTACTGGCTGGTGATGATGATGGTCTGTCTATAAAGGGACGAGAGTCTGGTGATTAGTCACACAGATCATCTACATGTCTGTCATAACAAAAACTTAATAAAATTACTTATTGAAACTTATTTTATTATTAGAATAAAGTATAGTAGCAAAATTGCACAATATCTTTAAGGTCGTCACAGTCATTTTACAATCAATTAGTTGTCTGTGAAGAAAAATATAAATCAACAACTTATTAAATGAAAAGAACATTATGAAAGTTCAAAATTAATTTCATTCGTTCACTCAAACTACATTTCAGGGCATCATAGTTATATCAATAATGTCATGAAACAAATGGTAAAATTAAAAATGTTATACTCGTACAACCGCCTTCAATATATAAAAAATGTTGTACAATCCACTTCAATATAAATTATTACGAATAACTCAAAAACTATTGGTCAGACCTTGATCAAATTTATATGGGACCACATGGGAAGCACCAGCTTTCAAATAAAAAAAGAATCATCGAAATCGGTTCACCCAGTAAGAAGGTAACACACATAAAAAAAACGTACAGTCGATTTGAGTACCGGCTCTTTTTTGAAGTCGGTAGATAAAATGAGAAAATCATTAATGTAGTCGAAGTCAATTAAATACATATTGTTAAGGATAACTTTAAAAGTACTTATCAGATCTTAGTCAAATTTATATGGTACCACAATAGAAGCACCAGCTTTCAATTAAAAAAAGAAACATCTAAATCGGTTCACATAGAAAAAACTTCTGAGGTAACACACATTAAAATAAAGTTACAGTCGAATTGAGAACCTCCTCGCTTTTTGAAGTTGGTTAAAAAAATAATATAATTAAAGCTTTGTGGTAGCTCTTTGGTTAATGAGACTTAAAACCTCGTCGTGTTTATCTTAATAGGGCAATTATTCTTGTGGGATAAATGAGGCTCAAATACGTTCAAGTGTACACAGTAATGCTTTGAGAATGCATAGAAAAAACCTTATCCGGTTCCTTTCTCACTAGCTTAATCGATTATTAAGTAGATAGGTAGCATTACTGTTAGCGTAATTTCTAGGAAATATCAATATTTTATAATCTATATTTGTATATAGATTATATACAAATATAGATTATATTTTCTATTTCGATAATTTTATTTTCTATTACGTGGTAGTGCCACGAATTAGTAAGCTGAAGTGGCAGTGGGCCGGCCATATAGCTCGAACAACCGATAACCGATGGGGCAGAAAGGTTCTTGAGTGGCAGCCTCGGACCCCCCACGAGATGGAGGGACTACCTGGTAAGACATGCAGGAAGTCGATGGATGCAGGTGGCTCAGGACCGTGCTTTGTGGCATTCCTTGGGGGAGGCCTATGTTCAGCAGTGGACTTATGAAAGGCTTGTGATGATAAAAAAAATGTTACGATTTACGTCATAATTGAGATGGGTCATGTTTCTCAACTTGGAAAAATATTGGAGGGTAGGAATTGGTTACGGACAGCGGAGGGTCGCAGTCGCGATCGCGAGAAGTGGTAATTTTTGTCAGACATTGGAAGTTTAATGCACAAAAGTTTACGTACATATTATAGCTGTGTATCAGTGAATTTTGTATTAATTAAATACTAATAATGATGATGATGATGATGGTGATGGTAGTGCTACGCTACAACTATGGTAGATACGTAACTACAACATGAATGAGTCGACTTGACCGGGGTAGGACCACGCTCTGACAGAATACCAGCGTAAAATAGCAGCATTAAGCTGCTATTGTTGGTGTTCTGTATGGTGAGAGTAGAGAATCGGGGACCCATACTACTGATGAGGCATTCAATCTTGGTCCTCAGGGGTGATAACGCATCTGCATTTTGATTCGTAGTTGAGGATAGATGAATTATGTCTATGGGCCACAGCAACCACTTACCATCAGGTCCACTGTGTGCTCGTTTGTAACCCCTACCTTTAGAATAATACTTACGTTATAAAATATAATCAATTGACGTCCCGTAGGGGCATTGCAATTTAAAAAACGGGTAGTTTTTGTTTTAAATGCTGAATAGTTTTTTTATTCACGATACCATCCTCACCATCTGGATGATTGGCGGTCCACGATTGTGCGTTTTACTAGGAGTTTTCTTCCTCGTACAACTTTTCTGTGGAATTGCTTACCACCGGCGATTTTTTCGGAGCGATACGAATTAGGGACCTTCAAGAAAAGAGCTTACACCTTTCTAAAAGGCCGGCAACGCATCTGTAATTCCCCTGGTGTTGCGGTTGTTCATGGTCGGGGGTAGTCACTTACCATCAGGTGAGCCGCATTCTCGTATGCTCCCTCTTCTATATAAAAAATAAATAGTAGTCAGTCTGTTGTTTCTTATACTACTTTTGCCAAACTGCAGGGCAGTTTTTTGGCGAATGCATCAACCACTTACATTCTATATACCTACTGTTATTAATATCTTAATATTGAATTTAAATCTTAAAATACAAAAATTAAATTTAAACTTAGCAGTGTTACTTACATACCTAATTATATTTAAACTTATTAATATTTTAAATTTAATAATTACACGTATAAATATTAATTAAAATTATTATTATTTTACAAACAATATTTTACATTCATTAATGTAAATATATGTCTGAGCCAGTCAAGTGTGAGTCGGACTCGCGCACCGAGGGTTTCGAACAAAGCCGTAGGTACCCTAAAAATGAAATGAATGAATGAATACAGACCCCATGAGTCCGTTTTTTCTATATTTGTTAAGAACCTGTGTGAAAACATTATCTATGTCAGTACAGTTGCCCCAGGTGACTCTTCCGTAAGTTAGTATAGACTATTTTATATATATATATATATATATAGACCAACCAACGAGGCAATCAAAATTATGACCATCTCCAATCCACGTGAAACACTCAGACACGAACCTCCTCGACAGACAGACAGACAATGATCTAGGTAATTGTATAAGTGATCCGTCGTGCTCAAATTGGCACGGATACTGCGCGACGGTGAAATCTGCAGCTAAATGCGGTTTTCGAGTCTCCAGTTATTACTTGCTAACTTTTTAAATCTGAATTTTCATTCGACGGTCTCAGAAGGAAGATAATTTTAGTGAAGTTACTAGTGAAATGCGGGAAGTAAAGACTGTGTATGTGTATGATGTTATACCCGAAATAAAAAAAAATTTTTGGCCGTTTTGACCGTCTAGGAGTGTGTAATGAGAACATTTTGCCCCTATTCAACCATGACTCCCATGACAACCTTTACATGATAGGCTATTGAAACTGACTAGGCCTAAAGTTCGAGTCACCCCCAACTTATTTCTAGTCCTTATCTCCAATAATAATAATAATATCTTCCAGACCGAATTTCGGTGACAGCGGTCAGTCTCAGCTCGGTTCGACCTCGGGACCGCCTGATCAGCAGTCGCACTAGTACAACCACTAGACCAACTAGACAGTCAGGGTTATAGTGCACGAGTGTGTACTCAAGCACAGGTGCACTCTCTATGTCCTCACGCTCAAAGTCCGATGGAATTAAAAACTTCATTACAATCAGTAAAGTAGTTTCAGCGTTCAGTGGTAATACACTTAGTACATCGATACTTCCAGCTCTACAATAGTCCATACATCCATCCACTACAAACTATCAGGGGCCAGCCTCGTGGGGGCATTTTGCCATAGTTGCCACGCTTGTCAATCGGGTTGGCAACCGTAGTTTTTTATTATTTTACCTTTTATTATACTATCTACTGCATCGATTCACAAAACTTATTTAACAAATAGAAAACTATAATGACTTCTTATGTTTATGCGAACAGTACACATTAAATGAAACTAATTTTTACGGATTTTATCGCGTTCAATGACTTCAATGTAGTATCAGTATTATCCCCGCCCATTACATTTGATACACCACAAATCCTCGTTAAAGAACATCGATTCCTACCAAGGACGATTCGCGAGGCTATTGAAATTAAAAAAGAAAACATTCTAATTTCAATAGAGAAGATGGATGTATGCTGCCATCTGTTTATGATCCTATAATTAATAAACTTAAATCCAAACCCAAAAATGATAGTGTAAAGCTGAACGCACTTTTGTCCGCACCGTACGCATCGTACGCGCCGAGTTTTACTGATGACCTCGCACATTTGCCCGTACGCATCGCCCGCGCCGCACACAAATCTTTTGTATTACTAACAACTTTTGTAGTTTTTTCCAACCACTGGTGTGAAACGGTACAGTGAAATTGATCGCTCGAAATGTGTTGGCCTACAATTAAGGGGCTACTCCATGCGAACGACCTTGAGCATTTGTGTGCCGTGCCGCGCCGTCTCGCTACAATATAGGATCGCGTAAGAAATATGTAAGACGCCACCTACTGTACGGACGTAGTATTTTTTCAACATCAATAAACTATTTTATGGAAATACACACAGCGTACAACGATAAATGTATTTTAATTTTTTTATACGGTATATTAGTTGCATTATATTAGAATTATGTATTCTCATATATTATCTAATTATGAAATTTTATAATTAATTATGAAGCATTGAAAATTGTGAGTTTAAAAGATACCTACTCACTATAGGTAAATAGATATATAGCTCGCCTTTTGTACAAATATTTGGTGCAATAAAGAATAAACAAATAAATAGGATGTTTCGCAGAGTGAGAGTAATATAGAATGAGAGTCGTGGAGGCAGTTTACAAACATACACACATTGCACAAGGACAAACATCCAGACCCGGAACAATTATTTGTAGGCCTCAAAAATATTTGTTCCGTGCGGGATTCGAACCCGCGGCCCCCAGCGCAACAACTGATTGCTAAGCCACTGCGCCACGGAGCCGTAGCCGGGTTATAGGTAAATTGACCATACGTCCCGTTTTGAACGGGACTGTCCCTTTTCTCGGTCACCAGTCCCATTGTCCCCAAATAAAGCTCCGGGACACAAAATTGTCCCGTAACTCGTTGGATGGAAGTATTCAAAGTCAACAATCTTCAACATAATTTTTTTAATCGAATATATTTTATGTCTACCTCGTACAAATGCTCCGGTAGAAAGAGTATTTTTTATTTTGAATAAATTGTGGACGTCTGAAAGAAACACTTACGTTTCCAGTTCTAAAGGCGATGTTGTTAACAAAGATAACAATAAAAAAAACTTGAGCAGAATTTTATTCTTATTTAAAATCATCACCAAGCAAATTTAATCCACTGACAAATGTAATTAATAATTAAAAAAATATATGTTGCATTTAATAATTACCGTCTATACCGAATATAATTTTGTAGTGAACACTAATTGTATAAAGTTATAGTTTTTAGAGTATAAATAAACCCATGTCCTGTTTTGAGTTAAGAAATAAATGGTCAGTTTAGTCTTTTTAGTTAAATTAAGTTTTAAAAATTTTTAGTTTATAGTAAAAAGTAGGTATATTAGTACCTACTTAGATACTTTTTACCGAATTATAAGTATAGAACACCTTATGTACTCAATAATTTTTTGAAAAAGAAGAAAAAACAAGCAATAAATAATATACTATATTTTAGCAAAAAACTATAACTTAGTAATACTAATTATAACTTAGAACATAAATGAAAAACTCATAAATGACTTTTCGGCCCGAACCAGGCTTCGAACCCGGGACCTCATGATCAGCAGTCGCGCTACTACAACCACTAGAGTCTAGACTCTAGTGTCACTAGTCACTAGTCACCGGTCTAGTGCTAGACCAACAAGGCACTACTATACCTAATAAGATATTGTGGTTGGGTATTAGAATTATTTTTAACTGTATACTATACTGATAATATTGAATTAGCCTTTTATAAATTATAATATTTGAAGAAATGTTAATTATGGATTCGAACCTTACATGCTAATGGTGCTTCATTTTTTATTTGCATTTACTTCAAAGAAAGTACACGCAAAAAAAAAGCTTCATCGCGCAGTAAAAAACACAACAAATATATGTATAACTAATACGAAAAATTATACCCAAAACAAACAAATAATACTACTTAATATAATAACCTAATAAGTAATAATATTATCGACTGATAAGATGACGTGAGCGTGTGCGCTGGCAGACGCTCTAATGACACAGTTGTCATGTCGAAGAGCTCAGCGCTCACTGACCGTGGGCAGTGAATACGCCGATATTTTAAAATAATTTCTTAATAAAATCAAATTTTGGTCTTTTGAAAAAATTTTTACAATAGAAATTTTCATTAATAAATTGCCTATCTATTGGTGTAAATCGCAAAATAAAATAATACTTACTTTACAAGGAGATGCATGTTATCAATAATAATTTCACATTTATGTGGTTTCGTTGTAAGGAGATTATATTAATATTTATTCCTTTAAAAAAATTGGATATATCTCTTATAAAATCAAGATTATGTATAAATATAATGTGTTTTTTATTTGTTGATATATCTTTTAAGGAAAAAGTAGATAGCTCCTAAAAACCGCACAAATAACGCCTAGCATGACATTTTGCTCAACCTGCGCCTTAATTATATTGAATCTGTTTTTTTAATAAGATAAGGGTGACAAACGAGCTCACAGTCCACCTGATGATAAGTGGTTGCTGTAGCCCATAGACATCTACATTTATCCTCTATTACAAATCAAAACGCATATGCGTTGTCAGCCGTGAGGACTAAGACGGAATGCCTCGTTTCCAGTAAAAAGGGTCTCCGGTTCTCTACACTAACCATACAAAACACAGCAGTGTTAAGCTTCTATTTTAGGCTGGTATTCTTTGTGAGCGTGGTCCTTCCCCGGTTGAGCCGACCCATTTGTGCTACAACTAAACCACTAATACGAGGGCGGCACTGAAAATTTCGGGAATCAAGGAAGTGACACAACATTACTATTTAAAAATGTATTTATTACTTTTCGAAGTATTCTCCGCGAAATTTGACACATTTTTCCATACGATGGAACCAATCATTGAAGCAACCATTCCATTCGGAAGTTGGGGTCTCCAAAATGGCCGTTTTGTAGGCGTCCATAGCTTCTTCAGGTGATGAAAATCTCTGTCCACGCAATTTATTCTTTATTTTAGGGAAAGTATAGAAATCATTAGGGCTTAGGTCGGGGCTGTACGGCGGATGGTCTAATAATTCTATGTTTTCTTGCTCTAAAAACTCTTTTGTTCTGTGTGCGGTGTGAGAACTCGCATTGTCGTGATGGAGGATGATGTGGCGGTTGCAGTTCTCTTTACGGAGTTCAGAAACGACTTGTGGCAAACAAATGCTAGCATACCATTCTGCATTAACCGTTCTTTGTCCCTCAAGGGGAATAGTCGTAACATGGCCGGTTTTGGAGACAAACGTGGCCACCATTTTTTTTTTGCAACACTTCGTGAACGAACAATTTTTGTTAACTTTAACTCATTTTTGAACACCCAAACTCGTGACTGGTTTTTTGTTTCGGGTTCGTACGCATATATCCAGGATTCATCACCTGATACGATGTTGTATACAGCATTTGAGGATCCTGCGTGGAATCTTTCGAGAGTTCTGACGCACCAAGTAACGCGAGCCGCTTTTTGCTCTTCACAGAGCGAATGCGGTATCCATCGGGAAAACAACTTTTTTACACTTAATTGTTCATGCAAGATTGTTTGTATTTGACTCATGCCAATGTCTAAAGTTGCCTGAATTTCGCGGTATGTCACATGTCGATCTTCCTCAATCAGCTTACTCACAACATCAACGTTTTCTTGGGTGACTGCAGTTTTTGGACGACCTTGACAGGGATCATCACTGAGCTTGACACGTCCACGTTGAAATTCAGCAAACCAGCGATAAATTGTGGTTTTGGATGGGGCTTCATCACCAAATACAGAAATCATCCGGTCAACACACTGTTTTTGTGTTAAACCACTTCGAAAGTCATAATAAATCATCGCTCTTGAATTTTCTCGAGTCAATTCCATTTTCTCAAGGACTAAACAAGTTTGACAAAACCTTGTGACAAGACCGAGAATCTTTTTTTAAATAAATAAATGGTATTCGATTTTTAAAACCAAGGACTTTTCAATTAAAAAGATTTTAATATGACAGGAACAGTGGAAATATTCTATTCCCGCTACTTTTAGTGCAGCACTCGTATAGCTGGAGCATGGCTGTACCACGTCGTTGTTTGTGCAATTAATGTATGTAAACTACCTCCACGATACAGGAGAAAATAATTGTGTACCGTTTAAAAAAAAATCATAAAAAAGAAGAAGAATGAAAGGAAAAAGAATAAAAAACAAGAAGAACAATAATAATTTGTTATAAGCTACGGAAGTTGGGGTTTTATTTCGGCGATACGCTATGTACCGACTTCAGAAGCTGTTATGTGAAAATACATATTTTTTTTTAGTTTTTGAAGTCTAATTTAATTTTTATAAGAAACTTAAGGTTTCAAGATAATAATTTAGATTGAATATATAACTTGAGATAATCTAATTCACCATTTAGATAAATATCTACATAATTTAAAACTTGAGATTAGTCGAATCCTCGATTGAGATTAGATACATATTATAAATATAAAATATTCCGCCGTTTTCCGTATAAGATCTTTGACGCCATTAACATATTTGTGCGGACGTGAAATTATTAAATCCATTCAAGATATAAAAACTAATTACGAGTCTAATTTATGAGGAAACGGAGACATTAATTGATTTGTAAAATGATATCGAACAAGTTATGTAGACATAGATATATTTAACTTAGCTGTTTGCACTTTGCACCCACAATATCTTCTCTGCTTAGCCTGGAGGTAGACTGGTAGAGAATGCCCTTGTTGCATTAAGTCTGCCTTTTTGTACTTGGTGTGCAAATAAAGTCAACAGATTGCGCTAAAACTTTGTCAACTTATTGCTTGCATTTTTGCGAAGGTTATAGGCATAGTACAATTAACTTACAGTAGATGGCGCGCGTATCGTACCGACAAATTTATTTGAAAGTTAAACTTCAAATAATGTATTATCATTCCTAATTAAACAATAACTATCAACAGTGTAACGATTTTCTTACAACTATTTCTTCTGCGGCAGCATCGCGCCGGGACCACTCTAGCTATTAATGTTATTAAAGATATTAGATATTGAGTTTTTCTGATAGTTGAGTCCTGACTCCAGGCTGCTATTAAGAATTTATTGTCGAAAAATCCAATAACAGTGTTAGGCGCGGCCCGGGGTTCGAACCCTACGAGGCAGTCAGAAAAAACTTATCATTACTATTAGTTCGATAACAGAAAGTGCGTTTCCGTTCCGAACCTTGCACCAATAAGTACAAGTACGAACGTGAAATTATTATTCCTTATCGATATATTATATTCAAATAAAATAAATAATAACTCTAATACACTTCTCAGACCGTTCATATAACTTATTTATACCAGCGAAAAAAATAAGTTTTGTCAAGGCTTTAAAAATAGGTAGAAATTGCCGACTTCATTTCTTCGTCATCTGTAAATTTTCCCCGAACCTCTATTTTCATAGCTTAGAACAAAAATAACCTGAAAAGGTCAAGTCTGGACTACAGGGAGGATGGTTATAAATTTTCGAAGCCGCACTTGTAAGGAAGCCAGCAGCCCCATTTTTCTTTAATAACATCTTAATTTTTTTTTCTAGTAGCGTAGCGTAATACTGTCATATGATATTGACACCTTTACCTTTATAATATCTTTATATATAAAAAGTACGTGTCACGTTGTTTGTCCGCGATGGACTCCTAAACTACTGAACTGATTTCAATGAAATTTTTGGTCGATGTGCAGTTTGGTCCAACTTGAAAGATAGGATAGCTTACATCTCAATTTATAGTCGCAATACAATATTATTTTATTGAAAATTATTTGTCTATTATTTGACAGTCACAATTATCTGTTAGCTCCAAACGATTCTGTCAGATGACGATATCTGTTGACTGGATTGAGTAAATATTTAATAGATGGCGCTATGTTAAAAACACAAACGTTTAATATAAGCTACAATTTAGGAGTATAACCACCACGTGTTTCTGTAAGTATTCAACAGATAGAACCGATTTCAAAAAAAATTTGCAGACTGTGTGCAGTTTAGTCCAACTTGAGAGATAGGATAGTTTTTATCCCGATAAGTGTCCCTCAATTATTTTATTGCTAATTTCAGGAGTTTTTTTGGGAAAGCAAATGGTCGTTCGGAAAGGGCAGAAAAACGTCTGCCTGGTCAGCTAGTATATATATATATATATATATAAGCGAAAGACCACTGACTGACTGACTCATCACGAGATCTTTGAAATTTTACACCCGATTGACTTGAAATTTTGTATAGTTACTCATTTCGTAATGTAGACGCTCACTAAGAAATCGATCACTACAATCCCCTCTTTTCTTTTCTACCGACTTACAAAAAGGAGACGGTACTCAATTCAAGTGTATGTTTTTTTTTGTGTGTTACCTCATAACTTTGTACTGGGCGAACCGATTTCGATGATTCTTTTTTTATATGAAAGCTAATAGTTCTCGTGTGGTTCCATATGAATTTGATCAAGGTCAGACCAATGGTTATTGAGTTATTCTTAAATAACTTATATTGTAGTCGCTTATATTGAAGTCGGCTGTACAAAATTTTTAATTTTAAATTATAAATTATAACGTATATTTTCAGGAACAAGTTTTTCAACTTTTTGACAATGTTTGAGGATATACATCATTTGGTCGGTACCTCAGCGCTGATCGTCTTGAATTGTGTCTCTGCCATGGTGGAAAAGCTATGCCAGGTATAAATCATCGTTTTTCCAGGGCAAGAGTCGTGGTTAACAGATGATAATCTCTTCCATAATGATATGTGACGGTTTTCCTTGTGTTAGAAATGATACACACTCACGTAAATCACAACTCGTATATTCACTCGAATTTTAAACTCAATTGACATACATAAGCAGCTAACTAAGTACAACGGTAGAAATACATTTAATAGTGCGAACATAAATCAAACAATGCCATCTGTCGATAAGCAGACTATACTATACACAATATATATATATATATATATATAACCTTTTTACTCATTCCGCCCACCAAGGACTTGTCCTTCAAAAAAAATCCACATACTCCTAAAAAATACTCAACAACTAAAGAAACAAGCCGCCCACCGTGACAGTGTGAATTGAATCTTTATGACTTAGTCAACACACAAAGCTTACTAACAGGGCGTTTTAAATACCCTCCCTTACATTTAACACTAACGACTCGAGTCACATTATCAGGTCCGGCATGTTTTTTTATTACTTTACCTAAAATCCATTTGGCAGGTGGTATATTATCATCTCTTATCACCACTACATCTCCAATATCAATTTCAGGTTTTATCGTACACCACTTATTTCTCTGATTTAAATTACTTAAAAATTCTTTAGACCACCTTTTCCAAAATGAATTAACCATTTTTTGAATAATTTTCCACCTATCTAAGCCCCTCACATTTTGGTCGGAGTAATCTACATCGTTAATATTTAACAAAGGTTCCCCTATTAAAAAATGACCAGGTGTCAATGGGAGAGGGTCATTTGGGTTGTCACTAAGCACGCTCAAAGGTCGAGAATTTAAACAGGCCTCAATTTGCGTCAGCATAGTAGAAATCTCTTCAAATGTTAAGCTAGTGTCCCCTACAACTCGCTTCAAATGAGCTTTAGCACATCGTACACCCGCCTCCCATATTCCTCCAAAATTAGGTGCGTTTGGTGGTATAAAATGCCACTTTGTTGACTCCAAAGTTAATAATTCGGCTATTTCATTATGTATTTCAGATTTAGCATTATCAAACATTTTATACAACATTTTATTTGCTCCCACAAAGTTCGTGCCGTTATCACTAAAGAGATCTTGGCAATGACCTCTACGTGCAACAAATCTTCTAAATGCAGCGATAAAGCCTTTGGCCGTTAAATCAGATACCGCTTCTAAATGGATCGCGCGAGTTACCATACAAACGAATAAACAAATGTATCCCTTGTAGGATTTTGATCCACGGCCTGGAGAGAACCGGATATTAATTGGACCTGCATAATCCACTCCTGAACTTTTGAAAGGTCTGCTCGGTTTTAACCTAACCTCCGGCAACTGACCCATTAATTGTGTAGCTGCTGCTTTAGAGTACCTTAAACATACGACACAACTTCTGTAATACTTTTTAACCATATTCCGTGCTCTCAGTATCCAATATTTGGATCTCAAAAAACTCATCATCAGTTGTGGACCACCATGAAGAGTCTTTGTATGAGCATCAGCAACTATCAACAAGCTAAGATGATTCTCAGAAGGCAAAATTATCGGATTCTTTTGATCATAACTTACATTAGCTTGACTTAGGCGTCCACCTACTCGTAAAATCCCATTTTTATCTAAAAAGGGATAGAGAGTGCGTAACACGCTACGATTTGCTACACAACCTTTTAATTTCAAAGAATTTATTTCTTCCGCGAAATCACATTCTTGAACTTGTTTAATGCAAAGTTGCAGTGTCTGATTCATCTCGTCAGTTGTAGCAAATTTTGGAAATGGTTTCCTTTCATGTGGCGGCAACTTTGTTTTCAGAAATCTGCGACATAACGAAATAACTTTCAATAGCTTAGTTAAGTTTGAAAATTTCATCCACTCAAAATTATTACATCGGTTTTCTTCAACAACAAACGATTTTATTCGTTCTTCTTCATGAGTGTCCGACAACTCAGGTCTTTCAACACGAACGATTTGTTTCGATAGCCAGTCAGGACCGTACCACCATAATTCGTGACTCTTTAATTCTGTCGGTTTTAGTCCCCTTGACGCACAGTCAGCGGGATTAAAGTTAGTTGATACATGCCCCCACTGTTCAATATCCATAATTGTGAGAATGTGTGACACCCTATTACTTACGTAAGTAGTCCATCGATTAACAGGTACACGTAGCCAAGCCAATACTACAGTTGAGTCTGTCCAAGCATATAAGTCTACTTTAGGTATCTCCATTACTTGCGAAACCTCGTTTAATAATTTTGCAGCTAGAGTTGCTCCGCAAAGTTCCAAGCGGGGTATGGTCACCTCCTTTTCTATTGGTGCGACCTTAGTCTTGGCAGTAATAAGCCTCACCTGCACTTCATTATTATCGTCCACCACTCTGAGATAAATTGCAGCTGCATAGGCTACACTTGATGCATCTGAGAATGCGTGAAGTTCTAATTTAGACCCCTTTTTTGAACCAAGCCACCGTGGAATTGAAATATTTTTGATGTTCGTTAACTCGTATCTAAAGGTTAACCACTCAGACAAAAGGTTTTCAGGCAATTTCTCATCCCACTCAAGGGATGCTTTCCATAATTTCTGGATGAAAATCTTAGCAGTAATTATTACTGGGGCAATCCATCCAATAGGATCATAGAGCCTGGCAACATCCGATAAAACTTTTCGTTTTGTTATATATTCTTCTGGGTCAGATAGATTTACTACGTACTCAAAATTATCTGTACATCTGTTCCAACAAATACCTAACACTTTCATCACATTATCAACCTTAATCGTTACGGAATTTTCGATGTTCAAATTATTTTTCTTAATGTGATTTAAAAATAATTGGCTATTGCTACTCCACTTTTGCAATTCAAATCCACCAGCTCCCATCAGCTTACACATTTCTTCGTAAATGTGTAATGCTTCTTTCTCAGTTTCGCAACCTGTCATTAAATCGTCAACATAGTAATCTCTTTGTGTGATCTGAGCTGCCAACGGATATTTGTCTTTTTCTAATTCTGCTAATGTTTGTAAGGTTTTTACTGCAAGATAAGGTGCACATGCAGTGCCAAAAGTTAATGTTAGCAATTTATAGTGCTGTACTGGTAACTCAGGTTTAGTTCTCCATAATATCCTCTGAAAGTCAGTGTCGTCCTCGTGCACATATACCTGCCGATACATTTTCACTAGGTCAGCAACAATACCAATCGGATGTTTTCGCCATCGTAGTAATAAGTGTCGTAAATCTTGTTGGAGTTTGGGACCAACAAGTAAATCATCATTAAGAGACACGTTATTTACACCTTTACTAGAAGCATTGAATACGACTCTTACCTTCGTTGTTTCTTTATCTTCTCTCACAACTGCATGGTGAGGAAGATACACGGCCTTAGGATTGTTAACATCATCACGATTAACTACCGCCATATGGCCCAACGTTGCATATTCCTGTAAAACATTGATGTACTCGTTATAAAGTGTAGGGTTTTTACACAATCTTCGCTCTAATGAATATAATTTGTTAACAGCAATATCAAATGATTGACCATGTTGACACTGCGGATTAACTGTTTTAAAAGGTAATCTTACTATAAATTTACCGTCTTCACGCCTTAAAGTAGTTTCTTTATATAATTTTTCACAAAATATTTCCTCTGCTGTTAATTTCTTCTCGATACTATTAGGCTCGTTCTCCATTTCCCAAAATTTTTTTAGTAACTCATCCTCTCTTATTTGAACATGTAAAGTGATAATATTCTCACTATTCAACTCGTGTGTTACTTTACCTGACAAAATCCACCCAAACAACGTGTTTTGTGCTATTAGATTTCCATATGGACTCTTCTTAATTCCACTTAGCAATATTTCTCCGTATACGTCAGCACCGAGTAATATGTCAACCTTTCCCGGTGATGCAAATCCGGGATCGGCAAGAGGTAAAGTTTTTAATTCTAGCCAATCAGGTATACGTACTTCATGACCTGGTAATAATGAAGTAAGTGATTTTAATACATACGCGTTGACGCATATAACTCTCCCAGGTACGTGACGCGACTCGACTTCAATACTAACCGCATGTTTAATCACCATTTGACCATCTCCCAAACCTGACACCTTACCATTTACATTTGTACGCTTAAGACCTAACAATTGTACAGTATCTTCACTAACAAAAGAAGCTTGCGAGCCTTGATCAAGCAACGCTCTAATCACATAAGAACCATTTCTAGATTTAGATTTTACAACAGCAGTCGCTAACAATACATTATAACTTTTTAAATCTTGTCTCGAAAAATTTGCTACTACGTTCCTCTCGTTCACTGTAGAAATTTCTTTACTATTACATTGTTGAGGTTCTCCGTTAGATGAATCATTTTGTTTCAACATGTTAAAAGCTTCTTTATCCTCTTTCTCAAAATGAAGCAAAGTGTGATGTTTTTTACCACACTTGCGGCAAGAAGTATTTTGATAACATTTGTATACAGGATGCGTAGGTGCTAGACAGTTAAAACAAAGCCTTTTAGTTTGTGCAATAGTTTGTCTCTCAAGAACTGGTTGCTTTTTAAATTGAGTACAGTAATAAATAAAATGTGGGCCGTTACACATCGCGCAATTCTGCTCAGATGAACTCTGTTTTACATTCAAAGCTGAATGAAATGCCTTAGCTTTTACTGATTGGTTTAAACTTTTTGATTGTATGGTCATCTTATTGCTTGTAGTTTGCTTACTTGTATCAATCATCTCCAAAGTTCTAAATCTCGTTTCTAAAAATTGTTCTAACTGAGACCATTTAGGTAATTCATCTGATGCCGCACTTATATAATTTTCCCACTGTCGGTGCGACTCATGATCCAACTTTGACACTACCAAATGAATTATAACTGCATCCCATTGTTCCGTACCAATATTGAGATTATTAAGAGCCTTCAGGCAAGAAGTTGTTGTGTCTAACAAATGTCTAATGGCATTCGCAGATTCGTGTTGTATATTCTTTTGTCCAAATAATGTCTTCATTATAGCATTACAGTTATATCTTTTGTTGTTATAACGTTTAGTTAATTGTTCCCATGCTTCTTTGTAATTAGCTGATGTAGTAGCAAAATTCCTCAGAAGCACTTCAGGTTCTCCAGACAAACTCGATTTTAAGTAATGCAATTTCTGAACAGCTGATAGTGTATAATTTTCGTGTATTAACGAGACAAACATATCATAAAAAGATTGCCACTCGGTGTATTTTCCTGAGAAAATAGGAAGTTGAATTCTAGGTAATTGCACCTCAGAGTTTCCTTGACTTTTGTTTAATGCATTCTCATTTGCGTCTACCGCTTGTATAGTCGTGTTTAGATCGGTATTATAATCTAGGTATTCCTTTAACAAGGCTTTGTATTGTATAAAAGATTCTTGAAAGCTATCCTGTAAGTCATCTTGAAAATATTGTAACGTTTCCATTTGCTCCTCCGTTGCTATGGCAACTATTTCTAGATGATTCTGGTTGAAAGCTTCTTCCAACTTGTTCAACGCTTCCATTCTTGCTATCAGATAACTAGATTTTGCCCGAACCTCATGGTTCGCCTTCTTAAGATTGCGCTCGGCTTTTCTTAATTGTTCAAACAATTCTTGTTGCCGTTTGATTAATCTCTCCATTTTATTTTATTAAATTTAGAGTATATTTTCTTTAAAAGTCTTTCGAATTAATGATTTATAAAAATCCTGAAGTTCAACTCAATAAACAGTTCCAAGTAAATGGTATATTTAAAATTGAATGCAAGTTCATATAACACGTTTCAAATTTTATAAGTCTATGATATTTAAGACTTTTTTAGTCTATGGTAACAAATCACAAAATTTTTACAAGTCCACAATGGTTTTTTAAATTTTCTAAGTGTATAGAATAAAATCACGAAATTTTTACAAGTCTCAAATAACACTAGATTTTTCTAAGTCCACAGAACGTACTCACGAAATTTTTACAAGTCCAAGTATTCTAAGATTGTCTTCTAATTCACTGATATCTAACAAGTTTATTTACTCACGGTTTTAAAGTCCAATTTCGTTTACTTTTGCACTATTCTCACCACTTATTAGCACTTCACAGTTCACTTTGGTTCATTCTTCTCTTCTCCCGGGTTTCGGCACCAATGTTAGAATGATACACACTCACGTAAATCACAACTCGTATATTCACTCGAATTTTAAACTCAATTGACATACATAAGCAGCTAACTAAGTACAACGGTAGAAATACATTTAATAGTGCGAACATAAATCAAACAATGCCATCTGTCGATAAGCAGACTATACTATACACAATATATATATATATATATATATATATATATATATATATATATAACCTTTTTACTCACCTTGCTTAGTGAGGAACTTAATCACGGCCCGAAACTCAATTTTCTCCACAGCTAGTATTCACTTACCATTTGACTTGTATATACTGTGACATCTCAGAAGTTTAATGAACCGATCTGGCTGTAACTTGGTATATATTTATAGTTGTATTGAGTTACCAAGTAGTAACAGTAAAAAATCCCCCCTCCTGTTTCGTCGGGGCGCCTCTCCCCTCTAACCCCTCAATTCTGCGAAATTTTTAACACGCCTTGATATAGTTGCTCCAACTATTCCATTATAGGGATGGGCAAGTGAATAACAAAATCGATATTTTTAAACAGTATCGATAAATATTGTGTGATACATATCTATACATATTATATCGCAATGTTTTGTATGATGTAGTCATCATCATCATCATCATCATTACAGCCTTTCATAAGTCCACTACTGAACATAGGCCTCCCCCAAAAAATGCCACAAAGCACGGTCCTGAGCCACCTGCATCCATAGACTTCCTGCATGCCTTATCAGGTCGTCACTCCATTTCGTGGGGGGTCGCCCTACACTTCGCCTACCGGTACGAGGCTGCCACTCGAGAACCTTTCTTCCCCATCGGTTGTCGGTTCTTCGAGCTATATGGCCGGCCCACTGCCACTTCAGCTTACTAATCCGTTGGGCTATGTCGGTTACTCTAGTTCTACGGCGGATATCCTCATTTATATTTAGCTCGCTGAGTGACCTTGAGCTTCCTCATACGGCCAGCTGTGAAGGACCACGTCTCAGGTCCGTAAGTCATCACTGGCAACACGCACTGGTTGTACAATTATGTATGATGTAGTACGACATTTTTATTACCGGACGGTTGGACGACGAAACACACCGACAACAGCGCCATCAATGCTTTTGTAGCTGCTTTTGTTGCTTAATGTTTTGTCGATTTATATTATCATTTTAAAATATATCGAAATTTATACGAATTCGATAGTCTAAAATTAATAGATCGCCATTAAATATATCAACGATAAATATCGATATTTTTACGAGAAACTATCGATATATCGCTATTTTTTACCTAAACGTATTCCATTATAGCATTTAAAATTCCATGTCCTGTTTCAGTTTCCCCTTGTCCCCCTCTTACTACATCCGCGGGATGATCTGGGGCAGTGGTTATTCTTACATCGCCACTACACTTTGCATTTATCTAGTAAGTAAGTAATGTCTTGTAATGGTCCAATTTGAAACTCCCCCTATTTTTCCTTGGGGACGGAATTTTTCCTTCAAAATCTAATGGGACCACCCTATTCAATAAAAAAATTATTATTAAAATCGGTTCACAAATCTCCTAAGATATCGCTTAACATACATAAAAAAACATTTACTGGAATTGAGAACCTCCTCCCTTTTGAAGTCGGTTAAAATAATTATAAGAAAATTCATAGGCCAACCTTACAAAGAATATTAGCAATTTGGTATTACTTTTCCTGGCTTCACTTTTGTAAATTAGTGCGCTTTGTCCATCTTATTTTTTTATCTGAGCTCCGAACATCGCAATACAAGATAAACTCCGTTTAAACTTAGTTAACTTAACTGAACAATTTGAGCCATTTATTGGTTCGTTATCTTTATTTGACGTTTTATTTTAATAAAACTAAATCAAGTTTTACGTCATAACGTGTTATTATTAAAATAATTTGTCAGTGAAATCTATATATTGAAATTTATCAAAGGCAATGAATACGAGAGGCCTTCGGAGATTTGATGTTTTGATTTGCTTGAAACTAGGCGTTTATCTATGCAAATAAATAAAATTGAAGTGTCTGTTTGTAATGTCAAAATATCAGCTTTTTACTAAATACATATGAAGGTATATACGGTACTTACAACAAAAACACTTATTTTTAAAAATTTTGATCAAATATATATTCTTTTTAATTGTCCATTATGGCTACAATTTTGTTTGGAATTTATACGCTGTAGAGCCACGTTGCAGTTATGGTTGTTGCACGAAGAATGGATTGGCTTGACCGGGGAAGAAGAACCACACTCGTCAAAAATACCAGCGTTAATAGCAGATTAATACTGCTGTGTTTCGTACGATGAATTTAAATAACTAGATACCCTTTTATACTGGAATAGAATTCAATGGAATATTTTAATAAAGGTTTTTTACCCGACTACAAAAAGGAGGAGGTATGTACTTAAATAGTATTTTTTATGTGTGGTACCTCATAACTTTTTTCTGGGTGAACCGATTTCGATGATTCTTTTTTTATTTGGAAGCTGGTGCTTCTCATTTATTTATTTAATCTTTCATGCACAAAGTTGTACATATGGCATTCTCTCCCAGTAAACCATTAGGCTAAACAGAGATATACAAACAAGACGTGGTACCATATTGATCAAGGTCTGACCAGTAGTTTTTGAGTTATCTATAATAATTTATATTGTAGTGGGTTGTACAGAATGTATAATTTTACCGGTTGTTTTACTTTTATCACTGGTTCGGCCATACCCAAAGCATCCTCTGAATTATCCCATGTACAAAAAATATCTTTTAATAAGCCCAACACCGGCGTCAGTTGTCGAGCGACCCCTTGTAAAACTAAATTGATTTTTATTATGAAGCAATTTGTTTATATTAGAAATACTTATCATCTGTTCTAAAAAGGTTTTATCAAAAAATGTTACTAAATTTTAGTAGTACAGAAATTGGCGTGGTTAATGTACTATCAGATTTAAATGAAGTTATAACTTTACGGATTCATTAAATAAGGAAACACATCGGATTCGACGATTATATTAATAATAGAATAAAAAAAATTGCACAATCGACTTCAATATAAATTATTAAGAATAACTCAAAAACTATTGATCAAACCCTGATCAAATTTATATGGAGGCCGCCCCGTTACCGTCAACACAGAGCGATACATTGCCATGTTACAGAACTTTTGTGCTCCAGCTTTGCAGGACTACTCAGGTTTTAATCAACGATCATGGTTTCAACAAGATGGAGCGATGTACATCCGACTTCAATATAAATTATTAAGAATAACTGAAAAACTATTGGTCAGACCTTGATCAAATTTGTATGGGACCATATGTGAAGCACCAGCTTTCAAATAAAAAAAGAATCATCGAAATCGTTTCACTCAGTAAAAAGTTATAAGGTAACACACATAGAAAAAAACATACAGTCGAATAGAGTACCGGCTTCTTTTTGAAGTCGGTAGAAAATAGTGGGTAGATAAGGTGCTATTGTATATCTATTATGGACGTAATTATTTTAACGGAAATCCGCGATAACTGCCGTTTTCTTAACATCAATAGATTTAAATTATGTAACAATATTTTTTGGCAATGCCATGGAATTTAAAAATTATTAAGCATGCCTTTACATTTTTTCTAAGCAATGTTACCGTTACAGTTTATTAAAGTCCACTGCTGAGCATTGGTCTCCCCCATAGATGATATTTCATATATGATCATCATTTCCATAGATGATCATCTGATATTTGCCAAAGTTGCCACGCTTGGCAGTTTTTTTATTTTCAGTCGTAATTAGGACGACGCTACTCTGCCCGTCTGTTGATTTGTTTCCCTCTGTCGCCTCTTACGACACCCACGGGACGTTATGGGGTTGTGGATATTCTTACACCGCCACTACACGATAAACTGGTTACCAGTTTCGTAGACATTGATCGGTTCTCTGTTTTTTTATATACAATAAGGGTGACAAACGAGCACACAGTCCACGCCAGCGTAAAATGAAAGCTTAACACTGTTGTGTTTCGTATGGTGAGTGTAGAGATCCGGAGACCCTTTTTACTGGAAAAGAGGCATTCTATTTTAGTCGTCACGGCTGACAACGCATCTGAATTTTAATTCGTAAACGAAGATAGATGTACATTGTACATGTCTATGGGCCACAGCAACCACTTACCATCAGGTGGACTGTGTGCTCGTTTGTCACCCTATCCTATAAAAAAAAGGTTCTCCGGTTCTCTACACTTACCATACGAAACACAGCAGTGTTAAGCTGCTATTTTACGCTGGTATTCTGTGAGAGCGTGGTCCTTCCCCGGTCGAGCCGACCCATTCGTGCTATAACTATACTATTAATGTAGCAGCAGCATGGCTCTAGCACGTAAACTGTGTATTCAGAAATGCAGTGACCGATAAACGATGTTTATTCTTATAATGCTACTGAATCTTTAGTTAACGATGCAGATGCGTTGCTGTCAACTCATCTGCAATTCCCCTGATAAATCGTTCTGCAGCTGCTTCCGGGTTGTGTAAGATCTCAATTGCTTCAGGTACTCCTCCATGCCAACAATATTACAGGCAGAGCTGGAGAAAAAATTTACTAATAATTATTTTTTTTCCTTTAGCTGGTAATTTCAGGTAGTTTCAGCCACATCAGACAGACAGGTTGAAAAAAATTGTAAAATGGTTATTTATGTTTTTGTTGTCTGCAACATATTATGTATAGATAGATATTTTTGACGATAAAAGTGTGAATAGGCACTAATTTAGTTAAAATTTACGATAATTTGTTATTCATTATTGCGAAACTGTATAATAAACGACATCAAAGTCAACTTTTTTTTAAAGAAACCGTCAATCGTGTTGCTTATAACCGAACAGTTGTGATAAAATGTTCGTTACTTATACTTTTATACGGCGTATTACAAAAAGTGATTTAGTGATTTATTGAATTGAAAATTTAGTTCAAAGTATTGATTAATTAAAGAAATACTTTGCGAAATATGACATTTTCTGTAAAGCTACATACATACAGTAAGTAAGTAAGCTGAAGTGGCAATGAGCCGGTCATACAACTCGAAGAACCGACAACGGATGGGGAAGAAAGTTTCACACACGCAGTATTCGGAGAGCGTGGTTTCCCAGTCGAGTCACCCTACTGGTGCTGCAGCCAAAATACGGATGCAGCATTTCTGTGTAATTTGTCCATCCTTAATTATTTTATTTAAAAAAAAAGAGATTTCAATTCAACTGTATGTACTTTTTGAACCGACTTCAAAAAGGAGGAGGTACTCAGTTAGACTGTATTTTTTATGTGTTACCTTGAACTTTTCGATGTACCGATTTTGACGATTATTTTTTTTTATTTGAAAGCTGGTGCATCTCATGTGGTCTCATATTCTTTTCAAAGGATAAGAGTGACAAACGAGCACACAGTCCACCTGATGGTAAGTGGTTACTGTGACCCATAGACATCTACATCTATCCTCGATTACAAATCGAAATGCAAATGCGTTGTCAGCCGTGAGGACTAAAATGGAATGTCTTGTTTCCAGTAAAAAGGGTCTTCGGTTCTCTACACTCACTATACGAAACACAGCAGCATTAAGCTGCTTTTTTACGCTGGTATTCTGTGACAGTGTGGTCCTTCCCCGGTCGAGCCGACCCATTCGTGCTACAACTAAATTATTAATGTAGCTGCTTTTTCAGCTTCATTTTCATTGATAAAAATTGATCAAGATCCGACCAGTCGTTTTTGAGTTATCCTTAACAATGCGTATTTCATTGACTGCAACTATATTGATGATGTTCTCATATTATTTGTATTGAAGTCGGTTGTACAACATTTTAAATTTTACTACTTGTTTGTACATGTATATTACGTATCTCGTCTACGTCTTAGTGACATTTTTTACTTTGAATATTAACGAAGCAGTTTATCACTTTCAACTGCACATCCTATATACAAATAAATAAAATTTAAGTGTCTGTTTGTAATGTCGACATTACAGCGTTTTACTAAATGAATATGAAAGTATAAACGGTACTTATGACAAAATACACTATTTTTTTTTGTCTGACTGTTTGTCTGTTTGTTCCGGTTAATTTCCGAAACGACTAGACCGATTTTGACGGGACTTTCACTGGCAGATAGCTGATGGAATAAAGAGTAACTTAGGCTACTTTTATTTTAGGAAAAATAATTAGTGTTCCTCTTAAAAAAATTAAAACCCTAAAATATACGCGGGCGAAGTCGCGGGGAACAGCTAGTTAACAAAGTCATGTATAAATAAATACATTAGCTCTGCCCCGCGGTTCACCCACGTATAATTTAAGAAATCAATGATTGATTGATTGATCCGTAATATTTCAGTATAGACAAAATTTCAATAACATTTTCATGTGGTAATTAAATTATATTGGTTCTCTCGGTTCTCATCGGGCACCTAAGGTTATGCGTCGATCGCGCGGCGAGCCGTGTTTTGAATTGTTTTAATTTTTCATTATCTCTTAAGCTATGCTTCCAAATAACATGCTATAAAGAGCGAAGCTTGTCTCTTCAATATTATCTTGATGATGAAGGAGGTAATTTTCGTTCGTAAGGATTAATATGCCACGCTCATGAATCACTTTAATTTTCAGTAATTTTTTGTCACAAAATACCTTATAGTTCGGGAGCGCTTTTTTTCGAATCGCTTAAACTGAAAAATCAATATTTAAGGCTAGCTGAGAGGTGCATTGTAATGCTAAATAGTCTTTACTATTGCTCATGAATCTGGCTATCATATACAAAAAGAATTTTTCAAAACGGATGGGTAGTTTCAGAGATTAGCATGTTTTAAACAAACAATAAAAAACAATTCTCTGTTTAGTAGCTTTTTTAAATGCAGTTTTATCAAAATTCTGTGAAAACTAGCTTGCAAATAATTTCTATGTCTTATTTAGCTGATCACTGGTCGCCAAGGTCACATCGACCTTGCGAATACTCTCAAATTGGAAGTCGTTAGTGTGAGCAGACAGACTCGACCAATTATTACGACACCGAAATCCAAACCAGGATATCGTTATTTGCAATTTGTAAAACAAATTAATCGCGAGAGTACCATTTTTATCCGTTTTTTACAAAGAGGGTAATGTTTTCGATAGTATGTTTGTATGAATGTCTATCACTTTGGCACGCTCTGCAGTTTAAACGGCTGATGATGATTCTCGTCCCAGAATTTTTTTTTATTTTACGCAGTTGGTTTTTCTTTAATTACTGTTTTGATCTTTAAGCTTGTTGTATTCTATATAGTAAATACTAATGCGTGAACATCGAAAATTGAAGGAGGAATTTTTTTTTAAAGTCATTTATTTTTGAACTGAAAAAAGTGAAGTCACAGCTTATATACGTCTCACTGCTGGGCCCAGGCGTCCATTCATTTCTATGTAATATGTTTATGTATATAGTGAATTGAATTTCTTTATTATTATTAAAAGTTTATTATAAAATGAGAGGAATGAAAGTCATAGACGAAGTCTAGACGTTCAGTAATTACGCTGGTTTGCAGATATTTACTGTATTTCGTGGTATATAATGATCGTATAGAGTGTAGCCTGATGTGTTGATAGATTTCAATGTAAGATTCCGTACTGACAAATCCTCGGATTGTGATAAATATTAACGTGTGGTCTTGTGTCAGTGTTTACTCGTATTGAGTCAGGGTGCGTCGTGATAGAGCGTGAGCCGTGGTAACTCAGGGGCTAAACGCTCGCTGCAAATTTCACAGTACGCGAACAACCCGGGTTCGATCCCCACCGGCACCAATAAAATTGTTGATAGCAATTCTAAATGATAATTTACCACGTGCTCGACGGTGAATGAAAACATCGTGAGGAAACCTGTATGTCTGAGAAATAATAAAAAATATTTCTAAGGCATGTGAAGTTCACCAACACGCATTGGGGCGGCGCGGTGGACATTTCCTTGCCCTAAAACCCTCTCAGAAATGAGAGGAGGCCTAGAAGTGTGGTCATATATAGGCTGGAACTAATGCATCGTGATAGTAATGGAGAGGACGATTCCATTTTTGATATTGAAACCGTGGAACATACGATACTTGTCACTGGCCGCGTGAACCAATATCAGAACATTTTCAAAATAATCGTTTGGTATTCGAAAATAATTATCATATTCTATTTCGACCAACAGATTTAAATGTGTGTCATTTTTTCTTTTTTATATGTTGTTCCATACAAACCGGTTTAACTAAGTAAATGGTAAAAGCTTAGAATTATTACGCAATAATTCTATGGGTAAAAGCGTAATAATTTGCGTAATAACTCTATGGGTAAAAGCGTAATAATTTGCGTAATAATTCTATGGGTAAAAGCGTAGTAATTTGCGTAATAATTCTATGGGTAAAAGCGTAATAATTTGCGTAATAACTCTATGGGTAAAAGCGTAATAATTTGCGTAATAATTCTAAGGGTAAGAGCGTAGTAATTAGCGTAATAATTCTATGGGTAAAAGCGTAATAATTTGCGTAATAACTCTATGGGTAAAAGCGTAATAATTTGCGTAATAATTCTATGGGTAAAAGCGTAGTAATTTGCGTAATAATTCTATGGGTAAAAGCGTAATAATTTGCGTAATAATTCTATGGGTAAAAGCGTAATAATTTGCGTAATAATTCTATGGGTAAAAGCGTAATAATTTGCGTAATAATTCTATGGGTAAAAGCGTAATAATTTGCGTAATAATTCTATGGGTAAAAGCGTAATAATTTGCGTAATAATTCTATGGGTAAAAGCGTAATAATTTGCGTAATAATTCTATGGGTAAAAGCGTAATAATTTGCGTAATAATTCTATGGGTAAAAGCATGATGACCACGTTCATGGCTCAAAGAGCTAACATCCCTTTGCCTTCTAGCACTGGAAAATATTACAATAAAAGTTATATGTAAACAAATACATACTGTGATTTCCAGCCGAATTTCGACTACAGGCGATACTAGTTAATATATAAATATCCGACAATAAATTTTATTCACACTTTTTAACAATCGGCGGCGTTATTTGTCCAAAATAAATAAATACAATGACTTCTTGATATGGTTCGTATGCGTCGCTACATGAAATCTGTAATAAAAAAAAACCGGTTACATTGATAACGTACTATAATGAGTTGGCGCCACAATCAAGCGCATGTTAGGTGAATCAAAACGACCGAGAGGTTTTAAATTTACATAAATCGGAATAGATAATATAACAATCTGAGTTTATTAAATAATGTTTTCTAAGGGTTTTGACACGTAAACGGTGTTGCGATTTTTTTGTAATAGATGTGCAGACATGCGCAGGCATGTGAATTAATATTATAATATGATTAACTTTAAGCTGGGTCCAACTGGAATCCAGTGATTCTACATTCTGTCAGTTGTGTTTACCATAGCCGTATAATGACGGTGTGAGGATATCCACTAGGCCGTATCATCCCGTGGGTGTCGTAAGAGGCGACAGAGAGAAAAAAACTCAGGAGATGGGCTGCAGCGTCTTCCTAATAACGACTTAAAATAAAATATAAAAACATGCGTGAGTGTTGTAGTACACTCAAACGTATTATATTATTAAGTGGCGAAGCTTGCGAAGACACTTATTGATTTCACGATTTCTGTCCGTCTGTCCGTCTGTCTCACGATTATCTCGAGAACGGTTTCGAATTTTCAAATTCTGTTTTCAGCAATCGATTACTGACCACCCAGGCATCTGAACCTCCTATTTTGAAACTGATTGCTCAACGGCAACCGTTAGAAACCGCTACAAAGCTGATTGCTTCGTCACTTTGCTATACTGTTAGCTTGCTAGGTTTATTGATTAACAAATACAAATAAATGATAGCATCTATTAAAATGAAGCGCCATTTAAAATAAAACGATATTTCTTTAATGGCAAGATAACAAAAAGTGCTAGGGAAGCCAAAGCTGTCTACACTACGTCAGAAGGGGTCGTGACGGAACTATCTTACACTTTGTCTCGCCTAGCGCAGCCTAACCGCCAAATGCGTACAGTCCGATGGGGAACTTCGTTCCAAAAACTGCGATTGCCAACCCGTTTGCCAAGCGTGGCAACTATGGCAAATATCCCCCTTATGAGGTAATCTGTGCGGCAGGCCTGTGTTCAGCAGTGAACTTTAATTGGCTGTAGCGGTAACGATGTTTACCTTCAATTTGGTTTTATTAACATTTTGCCCGTCATCTTTTTCATTTAGCCGTATCTTTGACAATGTATTTATTCTATAGGAAGCCACTCCTAAGCGAGTTATTCGACATCCGCCATTGTTATGCGGTTCCGCTTTGAGTGCCGTTGTCACTGTCAAGGTTGGCGACTCTGAAAGAGTACTTGATGCATTTTGAAATTTTTCCAAATCTAAATGGCAACCGAACTAACTAACAGTCGACCTGATGGTGGCAATTGCAGCCCAAACACACTTGCAACCGATTTCATACAATGAAACATAGATAAGTTTTACACCTGATGTATAACATCAGGTGTAAAACTTATTTTCTTTAACTAAGGAATCTTACACGGAATGAATTTTTTCTAGTAAGCATATCGAGTCACAGGCGAGCACACAGTCCACCTAATGGTAAGTGGATGCTGTGGCTCATAGACATCTACATCTATCCTTGATTAAATATCAAAATGCAGATGCGTTATCATCCCTGAGTATTAAGATGGAATGCCTCGTTTTCCTTTAAAGTAAAGGTCTACGGTTCTCGCTATACGAAATACAACAGCATTAATCTGATATTTTGATTTGGTAGAACCACACTGCAACTATAGTACTCTTTCACAGTGACTATCGTGAATTAGCAGCTTCAGTCTGCTGTGTTCCGTATGGTGGGTGGAGAGAATAGGTGTCACCCTTATCCTATTTAAAAAATCGGTTGTCTGTAAAGTCGGTTTACTGACGATAGTTGAACGTGACAACGTCATAAGAAATATTTAATATCGAAAGGATCATTATCTTCTTTGTCGCTCGTTCCGCGCTCTCGTTTGCACTTTAAATGGAACGCCTAGGTAACGCCGCATGAGTCATGTTTTTTCGTGCGTGCCGCCAGCTTCATCGATTTATAAGACGTTGTCACGTCAAAAAAAATACATTGGTGTTCTGTGAGAGCATGGTCCTTCCCCGGTCGAGCCGACCCATTCGTGTTACACTTATACTATATAGCTATAGCGTGACTCTACCACGTATAATTGGACGATGTATTGTCTTCAGTTTTTAATACCTCTAGAAGGAGATTATTCAAACGTCTGGAAGAGGGCGAAAACTAAAAAAGAAAACAATTTTTTTTGTTTTATTACGTTCTCAATCATACATGCACATACATACCATTACAGCTTATAAAAGTCGACTTTTAAACATAGGGCCTCATAGGGAGGATTTTGCCATAGTTGCCACGCTTGGCAGGCGGGTTGGCAACCGTAGTTTTTTATAATTTGGAGTTGTTATCAGGAAGATGCTGCTGGCACACTTTTCGTTTTAATTTCCCTCTGTCGCCTGTAACGACACCCACGGGACGATGTGGGCTATTGGATATTCTTACACCGTCACTATACGAAATTACGATATTACGTTTTTTTTATAGGATAAGGGTGACAAAGGAGCACACTGTCCACCTGATGGTAAGTGGTTGCTGCGGCCCATAGACGTCCACATCTATCCTCAATAAATATGCAGATGCGTTGTCACCCGTGAGGACTAAGATGGAATGCCTCATTTCCAGTAAAAAGGGCCTCCGGCCACCTGCACTCACCAAGCGAAACGAAGAGGTAAACCTCTACTTCATTCACATACTTCACTCTATTCTGTGAGGTCGTGGTACCACCCCGGTTCGAGCCGGCCCATCCGTGCGACAGCAAAAGCTGCCGCGTGGCTCTACCACTGTTAAACGTATCTGTAAAAGTGTGGAAATAAGTTGTTTTTCTGTAGGATCCGGCGTGGGTATGACATTTTATTTTTTAATTTCACTCATGTACCGCAAGTCATCGGCGTGTATCGACGTCTGTCTATATAAACAATAACGCGATCCGTTACCGTTGTCTCGGTCAGCATTCCACGAATGCCCAGCCTAACCATAAACAGTTCATTTTTTTGTAGTGAACACTTCTTTAGGCGCGGCGGGCGATTTTTTGACGGTTAATATATTTTTTTTTATAGGATAGGGGTGACAAACTAGCATACAGTCCACGTGATGATAAGTGGTTGCTGTAGCCCAAAGACATCTACATCTGCCCACGATTACAAATCAAAATGCAGAGATGCGTTGTCACCCGTGAGGACTAACATGGAATGCCTCTTTTCCAGTAAAAAGGGTCTCCGGGTCTCTACACTCACCATACGAAACACAGCAGCGTTAAGCTGCTATTTTACGCTGGTATTCTGTAAGAGCGTGGTCCTTCCCCGGTCGAGCCGACCCATTCGTGCTACAACTATACTACTAATATAGCTGCAGCATGGCTCTAACAGCTAACACGTACAAAATATCTTTTTACCCGGCTGTGGAGGGTAATGTGTTTATTAGTCTATATGTATTTACAGAATTATAATCATTAAAATCACCAATATAACCTTCACTTCGTATAATCCCATTGTATGGCTATTTACAGAAAAACTCATTCAAAGGGATTATATGAACTTAGAGGGTTGTATTGGTGAATATAATGATACTAATTCTGTAACGTTCGTCGCTACGGTCGCGAATCATATTTTGTTAAACATACAACCTAACCCTGACCTGTAAATTCCAAAAAACGCAAGAAAATTTGAATTTCGCGGGCCACTCTGGCGCTTTCACCTTAATCGATTTGTCTTAGTCTTGTGAGGGTCACTAAATACATGACAGTAATCAAAATTCAATATGGCGTCAACCAGACGCCATGTAATGAGGAAAAAAAGAAAAACTTTTAACTATGTCAAGTGGAGTATCATTGATTTATAGTCTTTGCGTTCTAGCATGGTGCGGTTGACAGCTTACAGTTTACCGTGTCTAGAGATGGAACAATGTTAAATCGATTTAAAAGGGCGATTAACGATACACAAAGCAAAACAAAAATTACCGATTAGCTATCGATATAAAAGTTAAAACCGAAACATATATTTCTTTGTAAACTGCAATACATGTAAAATAAGTTAAAGTTTAATACAAATGATGACATAATAGTTACATAATAGCTGTTCCTGGACCTCGCCCGCTTGGTATCTATTACGATTGGATTTCATGGGTTTCAATTTCTTTTACGCGGAATCCTAATTCTTATTCTAAAATAAAAGTAGCCTGTGTAACTCCTTATAACATCAGCTAATTGCCAGTGCCAGTTATAAGCCGGAACAAACAGACGGACAGACAAATATTTTAAAAATTGTTTTTGTCTTTTTGTTATAAATACCGTATACACTTTCATAATATATATACTATTACTAAATGTAAAAGGCTGTTATTTTTAAATTACAAACAGACACTTCAATTTATATGGTATAGATTATACTATGTATTAATTTGCAAATAAAAGTCATCTTCTCTTTCATGTTGATTGCAGTGTTCATATTGACATTTAAACAAATAAAATAGCTACCAGCATCTGTAATTTTCAGTACGACGTTGACTGCACCGGCAGCTTTTCTGCCGACTTCCAAAAAGGAGACGGTACTCAATTCGAGTGTATGTTTTTTTTTTATGTGTGTTGCCCCATAACTTGGTACTGGGCGAACCGATTTCGATGATTCTTTTTTATATGAAAGCTGATAGTTCTCGTGTGGTCCCATATGAATATGATCAAGGTCAGACCAATGGTTATTGAGTTATTCTTAAATAACCTATATTGAAGTCTCTTATATTGAAGTCGGCTGTACAAAATTTTTAATTTTAAATTATTATCAAAGTACGAGTGCTAGTGCCTTTCGTGTATAGTGTTTCCAGGTCCAATGGGCCAAATATCGGGACGGAAGGTAAAAATAATCGAGAATTTGGTTAACAAATCTAATAAAATAAAAATAAAAAATAGGTTTTTGTAGCCATTTTGGCCGCCATGCGTTATGATAGTCTTTTTGACACAATGCACAATTTGCTTTAATTTTTTTTGTCTGAGCTGGCCAACGAATAATTTATCGTCCATGCATCGGAAACACTGCATATTCGTCTAAGTGTGTTTGTTTCCGAAAATCAGAAATTGTTGAACGATTAGTTCCAATTCCAATACATATTTACGTGATTTTTATATATTCGATTTATTTCAAACCCGAACCGATTTCTGGGAGTCTGGGGTTGTTCGTTATGGCATGGCATAGTGTAGCGTGATCCATCTATGAAATACAACAATATCTGTATGACAGTTTATCTAAAAAAAAAAAAAATACGAAACTTCATAGGCGTGAGCTGTCATTCACACCACGCTATCTTCGATATTGAAGTTTTTAATCATAAATACATAATGAAAAATAAAGTTTAGAATCTATTAACCGACTTCAAAAGGAGGATCTTACGCGATATCTTCGCAGTGTGAACTAATTTTGATGATTCTTTTTTTATTAAATAGGTTATACTGCAAGGTTGGTGCTATATAAAATTGGAAAACAATTCCACCCCTGAGGGTAGCAACTAAATAACTTCTTTTTTAGCAATTTGATTCGGTTTGAACTTTTTCTTATAAATTAAGTATACCTAATTATAACGATTTAAAGTTCGTTATCGACCATTCTCGCTTAAATTATCAAAACTTATAACAAAGCTGTGATAAAATTCTTATATAAACGTATAATGGGTATTATTAGTATTTTTTTTACATGATAAGGGTGACAAACGAGCACACAGTCCACCTGATGGTAAGTGGTTGCTGCGGCCCATAGATATCTACATCTATCCTCTATTACAAATCAAAATGTAGATGCGCCGCCACCCGTGAGGACCAAGATGGAATGCCTCATTTCCAGTAAAAAGGGCCTCCGGCCACCTGCACTCACCAAGCGAAACGCAGAGGTAAACCTCTACTTCACGCTGGTTTTCTGTGAGGTCGTGGTACCACTCCGGTTCGAGCCGGCCCATCCGTGCGACAGCAAAAGCTGCCGCGTGGCTCTACCACTGTTAAAGTAATTTTTTTAAGCAGTCAGCTTATTTTTTAAACAGTATTAACCTTTCTTGTTATAAGTTCGTGTCACCGACATGCTAATGTTAACAGTATATCTGTGGGTATAAGAATCATGACGTGTTGCGCGTATGATATGCGCGTTGGACGCTTTTTGAACGAGTGCTTATCTCGCGTCACCAATATGCTGTAATAACTGTTTAATAAGTATTACATTTATTTATTTATATTAATAATTATGTCAATTATATTGTATTTATAATATTTTGTACTGGGCTTTTGCGCAGCTAATATGTTTTGATTAAAAAATAAACTATATCGTGACAGACCTCCCCATAGATTGCCTCATAGGGGGGATATTTGCCATAGATGCCAGGCTGGCGAGTGGATTGGAAACCACAGTTTTTTTTATCGTTATTAGGAAGACGGTGCTGAGCTTCTCGTGATTTGTTTCCCTATGTCGCGTCTTACGACACCCACGGGATGATACACGGTACACCGTCACAACACGGTACATACTTGTAAAATGGTATGATGGGATTAAGATGTCTTCAGCTTACACAAAAAAAGATAGTTAAAATCCATGTTTTAAATCTTGTTCTTACGATTTACACTGTCGTTAGCATACTATAGGAACTTATAGCTATGTAACATAACTTACCTTACGATGTGACCCAATTTTTTTTAGCCTGGTGTTTATGGCTTGAGCGGGGAAGGAGGCGAAGTCTCAAAATGGCCGACGCAATAAGCTCCCTCCTCTCCCACCCTTCATGGCCGCACATCTATCGTGTATTACAATGCATTTATGTTTGTCAGTGCAGTTATTATTAACCGTGTGGATTGGTGGCGAACGTGCTTGACTTAAGTCCAGGGTTCAGATGCGTTTTGCGAATACGAAAAAAAAGAATACGAGCAACAGTGCTGTTAACACTACTAATGTTTTGGTTCACCACTCTTATGTTAGGAATTGTTGGTGGTTGTTTCGAACCTGCGACCTTTCAGTTTCGTAGTCCGTACTCTTAAGCATCACAAAGGCTACTGTCCCTTATATTTATAGTAGCATATCTCATTTTTTAGGGTTCCGTAGTTAAACAGCAAAGAACCCTTATATTTTCGCCATGCTCAGAGACTAGGTGCTACAAATCTGTAATTTGGCATAGTTATAGATATTAATCACGCCTAGAAAGCTGTCCAATAAAATCGTAAAAAAACATTTTTATTTTGTAAACTACCCATATAAGTAAATGGATGATGTTTTTTTTTACCCCTCTCTTCCATCATGTATCGTTGGATAGTTCTTCCAAAAACATTGGGGGTGTGGAACAACATCTTTTCGACTCAGAGGTCCGTTTGTGAAATATTTAGCTTTAGAGTGGTGTTTTTTATTGGAGTCGTGTCCAAACCCTGGTGGATGCTGTGGCCCATACACATCTGAACTATCCTCGATTAAAAATCAAAATACAAATGCGTTGTTGTCCCTGAGGACTAAGATGGAATATGTTTCTCGTGTTACCAAGTTTTCTGTGAAAGCGTGGTCTTTTCCCGGTCGAGGCGAACTATTCGTGCTACAACTATAATATAGCAGCACCGCCTGGTAACTCAGGGGTAATGCGATCGCTGTAATTTCACAACCCAGGTTCGATCCCCGTCGGCACCAATGAAATTGTTAATTGAAATTTTAAGTGCTGCTTTACGAGGTGCTCGGTGGTGAAAGAAAACATGGTGAGGAAACTTGCATGTCTGAGAAAAAAGACATGTGAAGTTGGCCAGCACGCATTGGGGCAGCGCAGTGGACATTTCCTTGCTCTAAAACCCTCTGGAGTCATTAAGGAGTATGTTAGGGCTGAATCTGAATGACAGAGTGAGAAATTGTGTGATAAGAGAAGAGTGTGATTTGCAAGATGATTGTGACCAGGATTAAGAAAGGAATGCTTCTATGGTTTGGTCATGTAGTAAGAATGAATGAGGAAAGAGTGACAAAGCAAATTTATGTTGCAGAGGTGAACGGCAGTCGGGAAGGGACGACCTAAGCGAAAGTTCATCGACCAAATTAACCCTTTAACCGACGAGCATGTATGCGTAGGTATATGGATGTGGTGGTGGCGAGAGAGGTGTGTCAGGATCGTGGCAAATGGAAGTCCGTAGTCTCTGCCTACCCCTCTGGGGACAGGCGAGAGTGTTTATGTATGTAAAACCCTCTGTAATGAGAGGAGCCCTGTGTCCAGCAGTGGGACGTATACTAGGCTGTAACTTTATGGCCTGGTAAAAAAAGGTGTCGTTATTGGCCTAGTGGCCGTTAGCGCTACTGACGACTTCAATCTTATCTTGCGAGGACTCATGCGTTCCATCTTAGTCGTCAGAGGTGGCAACGCATCCATTGCGTTCTTTGTATGATATTGGATGCAGGTGTCAATGATTTGCAGTACCGTGAAGTGGACTAATTAATAGAATCAGGCGTCACTTTGCTGAAATCTATTATATAAACGATGTTAAAAAAATTGCTAGTTAAGACCGTAGAGTAGACTCTGACTTGACGTGACGTGATCAACTTAGAGACTTTGCGGTCACCCAGCGCAGTATACTTCACCTGAGTATGCCTCGTGTAGACGCGAAACACGTATTATCGACGGTGGTGTGTCTTTCCTAGTGCACGCAATTGAGGGAGGGCGGGAGATGCTCTTTAAACTAGGTAAGACATAATTTTATTTTATCAAGCGAATCTTAGAAAATTATTTTTTTAACATCGTCAATGAAGTCTATAATTTTTTCTATTTTTATAAACTTTATTACCTCTATCTTCGATTGCTCGTACCATCTGTATGCCGATGACCTTCAGCTATACGTGCAAGCTGAAATAGGGGATATCCATAATGGGATTAAAAAATTAAATAACAACTTACAAGCTATCAAGGATTGGTCTACTCGTTATGGAGTGTTGGTCAATCCTTCAAAATGCCAAGCTATACTGGTGGGTAGCTCAAGGATACTAGCCAAGATTAATCTTGCAGACATACCCCCTATCTACTACAATGGGATTACAATACCATTCAGTAAGTCTGTAAAAAATCTTGGCCTACACATTGACAGCTCACTGAATTGGAGAACTTAGGTTACTGAAGTCAGTCGTAAAGTCACTGCTGCGTTACGTACTCTGTATCGTTTAAAACATTTTCTCCCCACAAAGTCTAAGATCATGCTTGTCCAATCACTCATATTACCCATAATTGATTATGCAGATGTGTGTTACCCGGATCTGTCCCAGGATCTTCTGAACAATCTGGAACGCCTTCTCAATAACTGTATAAGATTTATTTTCGGGCTTCGTAAGTATGACCATATTTCGCAATATAGATCTAAGCTTAATTGGCTTACAATCCGGCAGAGGCGTATTTCCAGAATGTTACTTGTTCTTTTTTCCATATTAAATGACCCATTTTCGCCTTCTTATCTTAAGAGTAAATTTCACTATCTCTCTTCATCTCAGGATAGGGTTCTACGTTCTTCTTCTGACAACAAAATATGTATTCCAGTTCACTTCACCGAGTTCTATGGTAACTCCTTTACAGTTCAGGCTGCACGCCTTTGGAACTCCTTGCCTGATGACATCAGAAAAGTTCCCAATAAGATTGCTTTTAAAAAGTTGGTGCGTAATCATCTATTAAAGACAACGCTTCTTAGATGAATCATCCATGTCATTTATATTTTGGACGTATATATTTATAGTTATTTATATGTACTATTTGTATATGTATGTTGGTATGAATATATGTACGTATATATTTGTATACTTGTATATATTTTTATAGTTTATTTATTGTATATATTAGTAAAATTTATATATAACGTAATTAATTATAAATTTCTATTTTGTTTTTATTCTATATTGCTACACCTACTTCAAATTCTCACCACTCCATGGGTTGACTGGTAGAGAATGCCACAAGGCATTAAGTCCGCCCTTTGTATTCTTTTAGATTAAGGAATGCAATAAAGAATAAATAAATAAATAAATGAAGTGGGCTGTTAGTTCGTTTTAAAAAGATCGATCTGTTTTAATAAAAAAAATACATATAAGGTACGTGAGGGTAAAATGGTCACCTTAAGCTTTGCCGCCCTATAAAATCAAAACTAGGAAGAGGACAGAGGCAAAAACACAAAGTCGTATACTATAACTAATATTATATTATGAAAAAAATAGCAACCAAGCTTTAGCAATAATTAGGAACACTTCAAAAAATCAACTTAAATAAAACTAAATACACTATCCAATACTAAAATCGAGTAAAATATTTATTATATGTCAACTGTCAAAATGGGTTTCGATAAGGCGGCGCCCTTTTGACCCTTTATTATTTGCTTGGCTGATACAAAGCTATCGTGTCACAGAGCCATCTATGCAAACAAGACTGTAGTTTTTGAGTAATTAGAAAGTGACCATATTAACCGGACGACCATATTACCCTCACGTACTATATATAAAATAAGAACATGTTTTCATTTTACGCGTGTGACCTAAGCAGGTGTGCGGAATTCCGTTAGCCAATAGGACGAAAACCGGTTTCACGGAAAAGCTGTTTCATTGGTTCAGAGGCAACAAGATGAGTATAACTTTTATAGACGGATACAAAAAGGAGGAGTTTATTAATCGAGATTAAAAAAATATATAATTTAATCGCCGAGATAAAACTTTGACGTTTGAGATCTCGTTTTTTAAAAGGCATTTTGTTGAACTAGATTCTTTATCCTTTACCGTTACCGTCAACGTTACCGTTACAGCCTATTAAAGTCCACTGTTGAACATAGGCCTCCCCTTGATTGCTTCATAGGGGGGATATTTGCCATAGTTGTCACGCACTACTACGGAAGTCCGTAGTCTCTGCCCACCCCTTTGGGTGGCAGGCGTGAGTGTTGATTTATCTATCCAGTACGTGTGTTTGTCACTGAACTCCTAAGCTGGTTTTGATGATTTGTTTTGTGTGTGTTTAAGTGAGTGCCCCATGCGAAGCCGGGGCGAATCGCTAGTATAAGTATATATGGTATGTTATAATACATCCAATAATATAAAGCGTCTCGCACACACAAGCGGCTTGCGGTGGCGGCTAACCGCGAGCCGCGGCTCCAGCCGCTGCAACAAACAACACCACCGCGGTCGCAGCGGCGGCATGAAGCGCCCGTCGCTGTCGTGTCTGTGCTACGTTTGAACGTCAGTCAACAAGGCTAACCGTGACGATGTCATTTTATTCTTATTATATTCAGCAATATTATCCCATATTTTGTTTTTAATCCTAATACTTTTGTAATCAATGTATGAAGCACTGTTCCCATTAAAATCTATGTATTTAGCGCCATTTTGCACGCAGTACACGCGGCCTATTGTCATAATTTACAACTGACCGCGCTGCGGCCTGCAGGTCTAGCAGGCCGCGACATGGCCGCACGGATTTGTAGAGTCACTTACTACTGATCTGCGAGCGGCTGACCATGGCTGCATGTTTCGCCTCTTCCTCCAATACGTGTGTGTTAACGAGTACGCGGTCAGTCGGTGGCCGCAGCGCGGTCAGTTGCAAATTTTTACAACAGGCCGCGGGTACCGTGTGAAAATGGTGCTAAATGCAGAGATTTTAATAGAAACAGAGCAATATTATCCAGTACTTTATGATACTTGACACCTTGAATACAAAATCATTAGGATTAAAAACAAAATATATGATAATATTGCTGAATACAATAAGACTTCGTCACAGTTTGCCATGTTTACTGACGTCCGATCGTAGCACAGACACCACAGCGAATGGCTCTTCAGGACGCCACTTCGGCCGCGGTGGCGTGTTGTTGCAGCGGCTGGAGCCGCGGCTCGCGGTTAGCCGCCACCGCAAGCCGCTTGTGTGTGCGAGACGCTTTATACGAGCCATGATATATTTGTTTGTTATTGTGAAATTTATGTATGTAAACTTATTGTGGTGGTAACGTTTAAAAAATATAAAAAAAAATTACGGGAGCGAAAATCGATCTAGTTAGGTCTCATTTGTGGGAAAATTCGTTTTTTCCGTGTTTTTTATTTTTAGAACACAAATAAAAATACATACATTATGTATATCGAATTAAGAACCAAAAAGAAAGAAGTCGAAAAAAGAAAGGCCCTTTTTAATATGCTTTTATTAGCTTCCCATGTATCTATCTATCTATCTATCTATCTATGTAACTAAATTTTTTAATATAGAGTTCACCAACTCGTAGACGGCCGATTGACTTGAACATTTGCACTCGTATCAAGGACCAATGACAATACAATAATTTAATAACTTTATCCTAGTATCCTGATCAGGATCGCCAGGTTAAAATAAAATAATTTTGCATTTAGCGTATTTCTTAAGTTTTTTAAAGGAAAATTTAATTTATTTGAAGTCAAATATTTTATGTATTAAATGTGCATGGATGGTGCTATTTGGACAGTGATGAAACAGGTGATGGTGTACCTCTAGTTATTGTGTACATCATCAATTGTGCTGGGTAAAGCTGTCGTCAAAATCTCCCAATATCTTTGCATTGTGATGCATCAAAATATTGTGAATAGTGAAATTCTGTGATTAATCAAGTACCTATGTATCAAAATTAGTTTTTCGAATATTTTGTATTTGTACGACGATCTTTTTAAGCACGAGCCGCTGCAATCGGACTGAGTGAGTAAGGCAGTTTATTTAGTAAAATTAATTATTACAAGGCTGCTCAAAACACCAAAAATTTCGGCATTTCTCAGTCGATAAAAAATTAATTACAATTAGACAAAACAAAATTAAACTGCCATTTACAGTCCATGGCTTCCCAACATGATAGATGAATAGATTAAAAAATAAATTGAGTTGAAAAATTTATATATTTAAAAGTTATCGTGTTTTACTCCTCCATGCGGACTTGATAAATCTACACCATAAGCCACTAAAACAACTTTTTATATAAAAATAGCAATTAAACAATTTGAAAAAAAATTATAAATTCCGCAATCATTTATCTTTCTGACCATGTGACTTTTATATAATTTATATGTTCAATATGATTGTTAGATACGATTTCATGCGACAAAACGGAATCTTGATTTTTAGGCGCTAGTAGAACATTCCTACGCGCATAAGGCATGTAAAATATTGTACAACCAAAACACATTTCTTAGAATAATTATACAATACTGACATGCGATTAAGTTGCATAATGTAAATTTGAAACCTTTATTGTTTCTGTGTGCCGAGGCTTTGTGGTTGTACAAATCTGTTTTGATTCGAGACATAAGTAATCAAGGAAATATAATTATGTGTTGCAGTGTATCTTAGTAGTGTATAAGGGGAATAAGATAATTTAAAATTTTGTACAATCGACTTCAATATTAATTATTAAGAATAACTCAAAAACTATTGGTTTTTTTTGCGCCCATAGCAAGGCTACCCTCCGGGGTACACCTCCGAGGGAGGTGGTGAATGCTCCTAGCATGCCACGCGGCCGACTGCGTGGTTATGTAGGTCTCACTATGAAGCGCCTACCCACTGAACACCACATGTGGGACTGCCTTTGGCCTGTACGGCCTTTCTGCCGAATCGGAAGCGACCTCCTTTAGGAAAAGGAGGCGCAGTCGACCTTGATCAAATTTATATGGGACCACATTTGAAGCACCAGCTTTCAAATAAAAAAGAATCTTCGAAATCGGTTCACCCGATAAAAAGTTATGAGGTACACATAAAAAAAACAACATACAGTCGAATTGAGCACCTCCTCCTTTATGAAGTCGGTAGAAAAGTATAGTAATAGCTGATTCGCGTGTAGTGGCGGTGTAATGGTACGTTTAAATTATCGGCACGAGCAACATGGATGACGTGTGTGTCTACTTGATATTTATACACTCACAAATATTTATTTGGGGGGTTGTAAAGCGACTCCCGAAAAAAACTGCTGTTGCCAATCCGCTTGCCAAGCGTGGCAAGTATGGCAAAAACCCTCCCTATGATGCATTCTATGGGGGGGGGGGGGGGGATATGTTTAGCAATGGACTTTAATAGGCTGTAAGTGTAGTGTGTTCGGCACAGTCCTCTTCTCATTGAGGGTAATTGGTAGATAGGAATGGTTCCACCGTGCAGCCACAGTGCGTAGACAGGCTTCTTATAATGTCGAAACAGTTCTTCAATGCTTAGACTTACAAGTTTCTTCACAATATTCTCTTTAGTCGCTGACTCGCTGATTTCTTAATAAATCTACTGATTATATGTAATTCTGGTTACTAGATTACCACGAAGTTTAGGGCGGCTGCTTTGAAGTGCAGGGTGTATGGCTGCAACAGGAATGAGTCGACTCGACCGGGGCAGGATCACTGTCGCTCAAATTATCAACATTCAATAGCAACATGATGCTGTTATTTTAAATTGCTAGTGGCGAGAACGTGACGGTAACTCACTGGTAACGGGGCATTCCATATTAGCCCTTAGGGGTGACGACGTGTCAGGGTTAGGATTCTTATTAAATATTTTTATATATAAGAATACGCACAGATCGCGCAAAGTAATAACATTACAATAAAAATGTGCTGATTATTATGGCAAAAGAATGTTCCAGCACTTATATACCGGAAGATTACCTTACGCATAAACTGATATTGAAGCTATATTTGTTTTGCAAAAGAGAACCGTTCGGGCGATTTATAATCGAAATTATAAAGAGTCCCTCAGACAAAAATTTAAAGAAATAAACATATTAACTTTGGCATCGCAATATATTTATGAAAGTGTAATGTATGTACATAAAAACATAAATAGCTTTAATAAGAATAAGGATGTGCATACTTTAAACACTAGGAACAAACATAAGCTTGTAATACCAGTTACTAGACTCCACAGAATCAGTAATTCATTTATGGGGCATTCTATACGCTTTTACAACAAAATCCCAGAACATATTCAAAGTTTGTCAATAAACAAGTTTAAAAGTTTTATTAAAGAGAAACTGTACAAAAAGGGTTATTATAATATCAAGGAATACATGAATGAAAATAACCCCTGGGAATAAGGTGATCGCCACCTTGCTGGTTCTATGAAAAATCATTTAAAATTGTATAAACGAAATTATTGTTAAGTGATTTTTGAAAAAAAAATCCCGCTGGGTTTCTTGCTGGTTCTTCCCAGGACTCAGGTATTTTCCGAACCAGTGGTAAATAAAAAAATTACTTTTAATAAGAATTATGTAATAATCAATATTGAATAAAAATGATTCTATTCTATTCTAATATGTGTGAGTGTGTACCTGTGTATGTATGTATATGTGTATATGTATATTATGCATTTATGCATATATAAAAATGCTTTTGTTATTTAAATTACTGTTCAGTTTTATATTGATACTATTTTGATTGATGATTATGAAAATTTTATAAAGATTACTAATAAATTTTGATCATGGAGTCAAATCTCATACCGCGGGCTTCATAAAAATCGACCAAGAAAAAATGCTATGAAAATTTCGTGGGCCACGACAGAGATTTATTTATAACATAAGGTTGATAAGCGAACACGCAGTTCACCTGATGGTAATTGGATGCTGTGGTCCATAGGCACAGAATGCAGATGCGTTGTCACCACTGAGAATTAAGATTATAATTATATTATATAATATATAATTAGCTTTAGCCTGTCTAGACTCTACAGGCAGTTAGCGATCGACCTGTTGCAAACAACTTAAACTTACAGTCCTCCAGATTACGTTCTGATATCATTCTGATGCGCGTTTCGGTATTTAAAATTAAAAATTAAAAAAAAACTCACTCACTATCAAGTCACCTTCCAAACAAAAACAACTATATCAAAATCGGTTCGTCGGTTTGGGCGCTACGATGCCGCAAACAGATACGCAGACACGTATACACACGTTAAACTGCACACAACAACAATCGAGCACACAGTCCACATGATAGATAGTAAATGGATACTTTGCTCCGTAAACATCTACATTTATCCTCGATTACGAATCAAAATACAGATTTGTTGTCAACCCCGAGGACTAAGATGGAAGCCCTGTTACCAGTAAAATGTTTTTTTTAAGGAATAAGGGTGACAAACAAGCACACAGTCCACCTGATGGTAAGTGATTGCTAATGCCCATAGACATCTACATCTATCTTCGTTTGCGAATTAAAATGCAGATGCGTTGTCACCCGTGAGGACTGATAGAATGCCTCTTTTCCAGTAAAAAGGGCTCCGGTTCTCCACACTCAGCACACGAAACACAGCAGCATTAAGCTGCTATTTTACGCTGGTATTCTGTGAGAGCGTGGTCCTTCTCCGGTCGAGCCGACCCATTCGTGCTGCAACTATACAATTAATCTAGTTGCAACGTGACTCTACCACGTATAAAGGTCTCCGGTTCTATAAAATCACCATATAAAATGCAGCAGCATTAAGCTGGTATTTTACGCTTCTGTTCTGTAAGAACGTGGTCATCGGTCGAGCCGACCCATTCTTAATACAACTATTATAATAAAGTGACGTCCATCGAAATGAAATCACATAAAAAGTAAGCGCCGTGGAGTCTTAACTCTGGTGCGTTCGGCTATAATTTCACATTTCTTATTCTCGAATTGAATACAATGAATAAACTGCAATACACACTCTACATCGCAGTCTGTTAAATCGATTTATTACAAAATGGCGCAAATACCAAATAGACCTTCTATTTGAGTGAAGTTAATCAAAATGGCAACGCTTGTTTTTGCTGCCGTTTTGCAACGTTTGACGCTAACAGGCGCACAAAAAATGAATATTTCGAAATTGACTAATATTTCAAAACATTGAAGCCTAGAAGGTTTCGTTTGAAATATTTAACTACATAAACATACATAGCTAGATAAGGAGAAAAATATCAGAAATGGCTGAAGTTTTTTCTTTTATATTCTACTAGCTGGACAGGCTAATATAAACATGATAGAGCCATACTAATTGTATAGTTGTAGCACGAATGGGTCGGCTCGACCGGGGAAGGGTCACGCTCTCACTCGCGTAAAGTCTCATGAGAGTCTTAGTGCTGATGAAGAGCGGGTTTATTGTAGCACATGACTGTCTCGTGTACACTGCACATCGGCGGCATCTTAGCTATACGTATTATGATACGGCTATTTTTCGGATTAGGCGGAAGTGCAGCAAGCATACTCAACTCTCATGTCTTAGTGCAATAGCTCTATGAAAAATGGATATTTGGATATTGGCGTCTTAGCAGCGTGGAACTATGCCAGCGTAAAATAGCAGCTTAATGCTGCTGTTTCATATAGTGAGTATAGAGAACCGGAGACCTAAAAAAGTCTTTAAATTGGCTATAAAAACATTTGAGGGTAACGGAATAAAACTATCCGGTTTATATTTATATATAGCTATACTGGTTTGCGATAACAAGTGTCTCGAGGTCCACCTAGGTCAAGGCTAGTTTGTCTAGGCGTAGAGACAAGTTGCCTGCGCCTGAGCGGAGATAATATGAGTACCTACTGTGGTAGATCGGACAGTAGCCTTAATACGGCGTGGATCTTCTACACATAATATAATATAACTTTTAAGAATTATACATACACCACGCTCTCACAGAAAACCAGCGTAAAATAGCAGAATAACGCTGTTGTATTTCATATGATGAATGTAGAGAACCAGGGACTATTTTTTACTAGATACGATGCATGCCATCTTAGTATTCGGGGATGACAGCACATCTGCATTTTGATTCCTAATCAAGGGAGATGTGGATGTCTAAGAGTCAAAGTATCCATTTACCATCAGGTGGATTGTGTGCTCGTTGGTCACACTTATTATATAAAAAAAAACCAGCAAAGTGCGAGTCGGACTCGCGCACCGAGGGTTCCGAACAAATCTGTAGGTATATAAATTTAAAATTATTAAAAATATTTTTATTATATGATGTAACTAAAAGTTTATGCTTTTCGCAATTTTTCCTTTATCTGTGCTATAAAACGTTGTTCGTACCAAATTTCAAGATTCTGAGTTCACGGGAAGTACCCTGTAGGTTTTGATTCCCTTGCGTATGTCGAAAATTTACGGCATAAACGGCTGTATCTTTTGATTGCGTTGGCTTAGAAGTTTGATTTTTTACAGCTCCAAGGGACAGTAGACTTGAGTATTTGATATGAATTTTAGCTTGATACCTCCACGCGTTCCTGAGAAAAAGGGTCTTGACAGACACACAGACAGACAGACAGACAAACGGACAACAAAGTGATCCTATAAGGGTTCCGTTTTTTCCTTTTGAGGGGTACGGAACCCTAAAAAGAGAATAGGTAAACATTAATTAACTAATATTACGGGTATTATTTGGATATTATCGCGTTAATTACGCTTATTTAACTTATTAACCTCCGACAAAAACAGAGGGATGTTATTTATTTTTTTATAGTAGAGGGGGCAAACGAGCATGCGGCTCACCTGATGGTAAGTGACTACCGTCGCCAACAACCAAACACCAGGGGAATTGCAGATGCATTGCCGGCCTTTTAGAAAGGTGTAAGCTCTTTTCTGGTCTGGTCCCTAAGTCATATCGGTAAACAATTCCACAGAGAAGTTGTGCGAGGAAGAAAATTCCTAGTAAAACTCACAGTCGTGGACCGCCAAGCATCCAGATGATGAGGATGTTATCGTGAATTTTGACGCGATGTGCGTTCGTGAAATTTGGCGGCTGGAATATGTTTAACGTGTAGTTTAATTTGTATCTGTGTGTCGGTCTGCGGCGTCGCTGCGCCCGAACGGACGAACCGATTTCGATTTAGTTGATTCTGGTTGGAAAGTGACTTGATCGAGAGTGTTCTAAGCTATGACTCAAGAAAATCTGTTCAGTCGTTTGGAGATCCAGTTTCATAAAAAAGTGAAAAAGTTCCAAGATTAGTATCGACGCTATTTCGACCACTTAAATCCATTTGTATCTGAATATTTAAAAACCAAAATATCTAAAATCCACTTTTTGAATATCTGAATATTAATTTATCATTTCTATTTTGTTTTTAATCCATATTGCTACACCTACTTCAAATTCTCACTACTCCATGGGTTGACTGGTAGAGAATGCCTCAAGGCATTAGTCCACCCTTTGTATTCTTTCAGATTAAGGAATGCAATAAAGAATAAATAAATAAATATTTAAAAAAGCTACATAAATGTTTTTGATGTGAAAATATTTCTTCTGGCTTTTCTGCAATTTGTGCGAGTGTTTTTTGAAAAGGGCCTGTTTTAATTTGACCAATGAGCGCGCGCGGTGGTAGTAAAGTGTCCTGTTATTTAAACTAATTTACATGTGAAAACTAAGTATATTAATAAATATATTTATTGTTGATAATAAATATCTAAAAAGTGCTGAACGTTGATAAAAAAATGCAAGTGGGTAATAATGAATAATTATTCGAATAAATATATTAAATTGGTATTTTTAATTTTGATTTAATAAAAATACCTTTCTTCAGGATATAATGTTAATGTTGCTAATTACCAAGGTAAGATGTCAGATGTTATACATATCAATTTCTCCTGTATCGTGGAGGCAGTTTGCATACATAAATTTCGCAAGGACACATCCAGGACCCGGAACAATTATTTGTAGGCCATACAAGCATAATACTCAGGCACATAAGCATACTTGTTCCGTGCAGGATTCGAACCTACGACCCTTAACGCTGCAACTCACTAAGCCACTGCACCACAGAGCCCTCCGAAGAGTAGTGATTCAAATGGCGGTGTTCCAACACTGCCATTCGAATTACTCCTCATGAATTATAGAGGAGTTTGTTTAACGGCGGGTGGTGGCGTTAGTTGCTTGTTTTAAACCTGGTTTGTAGTTTTAAACTAATCCAAAACCAGGATGAGCGCAACACTCTTATTATTCAATACCAGGCTCGTGTCTTTGTGCCAAAGTCGTTGTTAGCGACATCTAGTTTATTTTATAGAATACATATTTTTCTTGTGATTCGAGCGTGCATCGAGTATTCATTCACACGTACGCCTAGGATATGCATAATATATTAAAACGCTGCGAACTGCCACAGAAGTCAAGTGAAAGAGAAGCAACCGCGCCGTGTTTTATTATTCTAATCAAAATAGTGAAGTTTTGTGTTTGTAAAAGAAAGGAAGAAGCATTATCTCGTCTGCACCTTGGCGAACCTGTCTCTTTTTTTATAGGATAGGGTGACAAACGAGCACACAGTCCACCTGATGGTAAGTGGTTGCTGTGGCTCATAGACATGTACATTTATCCTTGAAAATGTCTCTGGACGTGGATGACCTACCTACGAAGGCGGCGTGCAATTTATATAACGAACAGCCTTTCACTCAATCATCATCCCTATACAGTCCAGGATCGAAGGCCACACACTTCGCTATTAAATTATATCAATCCATAACAGTCGTGTTAAGGAGTAATATGGGGGAATGAATATACGCTATTTGAATTCCAACGGTCCATAGACAAATTTTATGTTAAATATAATATATTATTGTTACTGTATGCTTAAGCAATAAAGAATATCGTCTATTATTTGGCCCACACAGTTAATTCACAATAATTGTTTAATTTAAGGTATTAATAGTTTAAAATAGTTATAAATGTATACCCCCCTGGCCTCCTCTATTACTAGATTGTATAATGTTATGGCCATATGTATTATATACTTAAGCCATTATGTTTTCTTTTAACATGATCATACGCCTAAATAAACATTGAAACATATTTTATCGAAATACATTGTAAAAGTATTTATTAGTATAAAAAAAATATCTTATTTTCACGTCCCGTTACAATTATGTCACCTCACCTGGCGAAACTGGAAAACTAAAAATTTGACATAAAACCGCTTAAGTATGTTTTTTTTATTAAAAGCATCAGAAGGATTATACGATCTTTCATGGTAAAGGTCATATAACCTTCGTCTGCTTTTATGAATTCCTACTGTCGCCCACTCATTAAATGCCTTACGACTGTTTCTGGAGAATGTTTTAGAAGTAAATGTTTTTTTTTAAATTCCTTGCTTATAAGGGTAAATAATTCTCCATATAGATAGTCTGCATTGTTTTTATAAGAAAGCGATGGAAGGTTTTTTACCATGTTACTTCTAAATCTCTCCAGACGTTTTGCATTAATAGGAACAAACACAATTTTCTCAATTTCCTGTTTTTTGTGCATATAAGGTGATGAAACCAGTTGTCCATAGTGATCTGAACTAAGTTTTTGAATTATTGATTTGTTGATTGGTACAACCCCTGTAAAAATATTATCAATACAAGTTGCACTACACCCTGCAATTCGTGTAGCTTCAAAGAATAAATTATCAAGATTATAGGATTTAAACAAAGAGCAAAATTTAATACTGATGGAAGAAGTTTCCAGGAGATTGATATTAAAGTCTCCACACACTACAAAAGATTTATTCTGTTTATTAAGCTTAACTAAAACTTTTTCCATAATTTTCTCAAAGGTATCATAATTTGAACATGGGGGTCTGTAAACACTGACAACAATAAGGTGCTAAGCTCAACACATGCCATTTCTACAGTACGCTCAACAGAGAGGCTCACAATGTCTTTACGTTCTTTACATGATAAGGATTTATTAGCTAATATTAAGGAGCCACCACGTAATTTAGTATCTCTATTGAACGAACTGACCACCTAGTGATTACCGAAATTAAATATGGAGTTGTAATCTTTCAACCAATAATCAGTAATACATAAAATATGAATAAGGTTACTATTTAAAAATAATTCAATTTCTAGTTCTTTGCCTAACATATCTGGTATATTTTGATGCACCAGGTTAATACAGTTTTTATTATTGCTATTTTGTGAAATTACACAGTTAAGTATTGTTGAATTGTATTCTAAGGTATTTAAATTATCTTTGCTAGAGATTACCTCTATTGTCTTATTATCTAATTTAAATTACTTGGAACTAATTCCAAATAATTTGTAAAATTATTTTTCTGATCAAAAAAGCAGGTGTTAAGGTAGCCAATAATTTGGCTGGGTTAAAATATAAATAATAAGATATTTTATCTATTTTATTTATATCGTATTTGCTACCAGTCTCAAACTAAACTTTGATAGGTAATACCTATCTCTTGTCAAAAACTTCTTAGTTAAATTATTAATATCAACTAAATGAAAATCATTATTATTCTTACAATTAAATGTCAAATTTAAGTTATTGTTACGTGTCAAATTATGCATCATTAAATTTAGATTGATTGATTGGTTCCATCGTGTGGAAAAATGTGTCAAATTTCGCGGAGAATACTTCGAAAAGCAATAAATAAATTTTTAAATAGTAATGTTGTGTCACTTCCTTGATTCCCGAAATTTTCAGTGCCGCCCTCGTATTACGTTAAACTGTGGTCAGAAAAACAACTGATGTTGTTTTTGTAGGTTGTGTGCGATTTTGTCACTTCTCTGGCGTCACTTCTCTGGCATATTTATTACCAGGGGCCAACCAGCCATCCCAGGGAAGTGATAAAATTTTGTTTCGTTAATACTTAATCTTATAACGCTTCAATTTATTTGTTCTGTGTACTCGAGTATTATCGGATTTCATGGCGAATGTTAAAAAGAAGCAAACAAGGGAAGAGAGGCTTGAAAAAAACGTCAAGATGAAAAATTACGCTACTAAAGAATTAAAAATGATCCGGTTAAAAGTGCTGAATTAAAAGAAAAGCAGAAATATAAAAAAGGAAAAGGGACAAACTAAGTGCATTATGGTATGATTGAAAAGGAACCAAGGGCTGTTAGAAAAATATGTAGAGAAAAGACAAAAAGTTACACTCTACCAGAAACTATCAAGTAACACCACCTGCGTCTGATAATGAAAACCAACCTCCACTTCCACAAAGCAATTTAACTCTGGCTGCTAAAAGACGATCAGAAAGTCAGCGTTAAGTACAAAATAAAGTTACAAAAAAAACAAAAATATGAAATTACGTCAAAAAGTACATTAGTAACAAAAGAAATTAAGGCGCATCGAAAAACAGAAGAAGGAGCTCCAAGTGATATCGGAGAGACATGGAAACGAACCCTGACAAAGTTGTCGCTTCAGGAACTAACATACACATACATACAAGACTTCGCTAAGGAATTAGAAAAAAATTTCCCCAGTATTAATATTTTTGTGATACAGGAAAAAGAAATTTATTTACAAAGGAAGATAATTGAAGATAATAATCGACCGAACATTAAACCTTTTGCTGGTACAATAAAAGTATATCAAGTCCGAGGAACCTTTATGAGCAGTACGTTGTACATCAAGAGCTTGAGCTGCTTTGGTAGCAACTTTTGCCCTCATTTCCACTTAGCCGACATTAAATACGCCCAAAATGATAAAACCAAATTGCATGTTGCTGCAGTATACACTGATTCTGAGGAAATTGTGCGAAACAAAATGATTCCACAAACATCTACTAATACTACTATAGACAATGAAGACACGGCTATGATTGTCAAGAACGGTTAATTTATACTTGTGGAATACCAAAGTAATAAAAAAATATAGATATGCTGGCGTACGTTTGTCAGATTTTGATGAAGAAGAAGGATAGATCAGGGTTACTTTTCTAAAGATCTCCAATGACGATGGTACTCTTTCTATCTATATAGTATATTTTATCTGTCTGATGTTAAATGGGAACAGATCTTGGCCATACTACCAGTGCCAAATATACTTATGAAAGGTAACAGATTAATTAAGGTAGATATTCTACACGTTTTCAGAGCCAGTTAATGTATTTGAAAAGTAAATTGTTGATTGTTTTGTATTAAAGTAAAATATATTAATTTAGTCCAAATAATTGATTAAATTCTTTGCAAAAAAATTAAAGTTTTCGTTTATACTGTGCATTGACAATGTTTAAGTTTATTTGTTTAGATAGCCTCGATAATGATAGGTGTTTCACTAGATGGTACTATTTTTTTCTTAGCGAAGTTTATTTATTTGTTTCCTTTAGATACGCCTAAAACTTTGCTTTAAGTTTTTGAACATTTTATATTATATTATTTTGATAATTAAAATTGTGAAATACACATACCATTAATATTAAAAATTTATTTGTTGGAGCTGAAGAAACTGTTAACACTGAATGTATCTAATATATTAAAAAATATCTAGATATTTATATATGTTTTATTCAATATTATTCCCCTTTCTTAGCTAATAATCAATGGATTGTTCACAACCCTGCATTAATTTGTCACTGCCAATAGTGTCACTTCCCTGATAACACATTTTCAACTGGTGCTTATAAAATTCAAAAATATGGAAAAATCTTCTGGCCCGTATCATTACAAATGCACAAATAATGTCAAATAGTGATATTGTTAATATTGAATTAAACAGACTACATTTTCTTCAGGGACACAAAAAGTCAAATACCGTATAGTCACCCATATATTAATTATTTAGTCGGCTTCCCCGCGGCTTTGCTTGCTTGAACTTATATAATTCATATATTCCAACAAAGTTAGGTACAATGATATAGAAATTATCTTGCCAAACTGCAATCAACTTGTCAATGGAAGTGGAATGCCTCTTTTCCAGTAAAAAGGGTCTCCGGTTCTCTACACTCACCATACGAAACACAGCAGTGTTAAGCTGCTATTTTACGCCGGTATTCTGTGAGAGCGTGGTCCTTCCCCGGTCAGGCCGATCCATTCGTGCTACAACTATATACTACTGATATAGCTGCAGCATGGCTCTACCACGTAAAAACCTTGGTTGACTTATTTTTAACCATATCACATTTATTTTTATTATTACTGATAGTATAGTTATTACTAATAATAACTTGATATAAAAATATTTTGTGTTTGTGTGTTGTGTAGGGTAGTGTTACAAAGTGTATACGAAAATAGTATGAATATACTAAATGGCAACACTTGAATAGAGTAAAATGATTTAAATCATTTGATATTCCCAAAAATGTTTGCTTTTTCTGTGGCTTTAATTAAAATACATTTTTATTTAAAAAATCATAAAAAAATAATAAAACTCATTTTATATAATATAACTTATTTCTAGACGCAATAATTTTTGTCAACTATTTTTCTACCATTGCTCTTTCTTATTTGTAAAAATGTCAATTGCACATGGACAAACATACAGACCCGTAACAATTACTTGTGGACCATCATCATTACAGCCCTTCACACGTCCACTGCTGAACATAGACCTCCCCCAAGGAATGCCACAAAGCACGGTCCTGAGCCACCTGCATCCATCAACTTCCTGCATGTCTCACCAGGTCTGGCTGCCTTTCTTCCCCATTGGTTGTCGGTTCTTCGAGCTATATGGCCGGCCCACTGCCACTTCAGGTTACTAATCCGTTGGGCTATGTCAGTTACCCTGGTTCTACTGCGGATATCCTCATTTCTAAGTTTATCACGCAGAGACACCCCTAGCATAGCCCTCTCCATAGCTCGCTGAGCGACCTTGAGCTTGTGGACCATACAAATACTAAAATATTTCGAAGACATGTGAAGTCCGCCAACACGCATTAGGGCAGCGCGGTGGACAATTCCTTGCCCTAAAACCCTCCCAGAAATGAGAGGAGGCCTGTGCCCAGCAGTGGGACGTAAATAGGCTGCAACTTTACTTTACATACAAATACTTGTACCAGGCACGATTCGAACCCGCGGCCCTTAGTGCTATAACTCATTACTAAGCCACCGTGTAGTGGCGGTGTAAGAATATCCATTACCCCATATCATCTCGTGGGTGACGTAAGAGGCGACAGAGGGAAACAAATCAGGAGATGGGCAGCAGCGTCTTCCTAATAACGGCTAAAAATAAAAACTGCAGTTGCCAACCTGCTTGCCAAGCGTGGCAACTATGGAAAATGTCCCCACTATGAGGCAATCTGTAAGGGAGGCCTATGTTAAGCAGTGGACTTTAGTAGGCTTTAAACGGTAACGGTAATGGCGCCTCGAATCGTTCAAATATAATAATCTTGTTTTTAATTAAAAAGAAATTCTACCAATTTATATGAAAATTAAAGTTTAAATGAAAACTAGAAACCGTCAAAGAAGTAAAAAAAATTAAAATAATTTCCATAGCTTCTGAAGCTAGTGCTAACACTATTATTCATAGGAGAAAGCCCCGAATTGAAAAACTAGTATGTGGGAATTATTTTAATCTCTTAGTTGTTTCAAGTCGGCTTCTTCTTTTTATTGAAAGTAATTTTTTTTGACCTTTTTGAATGAACTAAGGCTAAGAACTCACGGAGCGTTATTTGCCTGCGCCCGCAGCGGTATAGGAAAGAGAAACTGCTATTTTTAACACGCTTTTATCGCGCGTAATCTATGTATTCTTTGCATGTAACCTATCTATCTATGAAAGGGAATCTTTTAATGTAATAATTATTCACCAACTTGTAGACGGCCGATTGACTTGAACATTTGCACTCGTATCAAGGATTGAAGACTATACAATAATTTAATAACTATGTCCTAGTATCGTATAGTATCTGCGAGTGCGGAACGCCCTGCGCTGTGTTCTTTTAGTCACGCGCGCTTGCCACACGGTAGCTAAGTATGGCGTGTGCTGGTTTGTTCTAATAGCCACGTGCGCTTGCCTTATGCCTGCCGCAGCGGCGAGCAAGTAGTGACGTGTTGACGTTTGCTATGTGAACAATCCCAGCTGTATGCTGATGGTACTGGTGAGTCGTGCCCATTTTATTATGATTCTGGGCCGAATGCCCTCTCATTAAAGATTGTGTTGCGCCAAAGTTTAATGGCAAAAGAGTGAATAATATTGTAAATTTAACCAGAATCCGTCAATGTCTAGCGTGCAAAGTAACAAATACCCCCATGATCATGTGAGAAAGATCCCCGATCACCAAGTTCCTCGAGAGTTAGATGTCATAGTTGATGATAGTGGTAGTGAGTCCAAATTTGATTAAGAATGGCTTGTATATTCATACTCAAAACTTTAAACCGCACCTCATGAGTAACATGTGGCGATGGGTCTGTAGGGAATCATTGGTGCGATTCTGGTCTGTGTTGGTGCACAGAGCCCCTCATGTGTTGTAGCATATTTGGCGGCACATATGTAGAGAATCGTTGGTGCGATTCTGGCATATGTGTGGTGGCAGATGTGTAAAGAATCGTTGGTGCGATTCTGGCCTGTGTTGGTGCACAGAGCGCCTCATGTGTTGTAGCATATTTGGCGGCAGATATGTAAAGAATCGTTGGTACGATTCTGGCCTGTGTTGTTGCACAGATTTCAAAGAAAGTTTCATGAGTTGAATATCCATTGCTTATGAATTATGGTAAAGAGTAACAAAACTGTTAGAATTACTGTGTTGTAAGTTGTTGATCGGACCTTTCACAATAAATCATGTTGTGCAGATGGCACTGTGTACGAAGCCTTAATAACAAGGCATTGTCAATTATGACAGTTGACTAATGTACTTAGACTTAGGAGAAGTGAAATACCATTTTGAATCGACCTTGTTTTTATTGGCAGAATAGCCGAGCTAGATTAATCTATGAGCATATTTTGTCTCCAGGCACTGCAACCGAGGACGGATGCTAGTCAGGAATGGCCGTGTCGTGAATTGATGGCGCCATAGTGCAACAAGCAGCGCCATCTAACAATTAGTTTTGCGAACTAATAATATGTACTTATGTCAGGATGGACGAGCGGACGAATTGGTGTTTGTTACAGGAATGCATAAAGATACACGCCCGAGGACGGTCGTACTTCAGGATGACCGTGTCGGAGCGTCTATAAAATATCACTTGGACCGAGGTGGACATGAGGGTATATCGAGGAACTCCCACTGGTTTGTGCAGTACAAAGTTCACTGTAGGTGCCGTGCCCGGGGGATTCCGCTTAAGTCATTCAACGAGTGTGGTCATTCTACTAGTGTCGTGGTTCTGTTCGTTGTTGTATTGTTCTAGTGCAGGCAAGGACGATTGGCGTTGCTGAGAGGCTGCCCTGTGTTACATTGAGATAAGTAGTGTTGCTGTTGGTTTGCATATTGCATACCTTAAGCGAAAGCGCAAGGTATGTTCTACTATCGCCTAAAAATTAAGATTCCAACGTTTTATCGAATAAAATCGTATCTATCAATCATATTATACATATAAATAATATAAAAAGCACATTGTTAGAAAGATAAATGATTGTTGAACTTATTAATAATTTTTTTAAATCGATTACTTAATTGCTATTTTTAAATAAAAAAGAGGGTTTTAGTGGCTTATGGTGTGGATTTATCATGTCCCTGTGGCTTGTAAACACGATAACTTTTGAAAATATCAATTGTTTAACTAAATCTATTTTTTAATCTCTTCATCTATCATGTGGGAAGCCACTGAATGTAAATGGCAGTGTAATTTTTTTGTTTTGTTTAGCTATAATTAATTTTTTTCGGCTCGAAAATGGCGAAATTTTCGTTGATTTGGTAGCCTCGTATGTAAATTATTTCTGTAAATGGGGAGCTACAGCCACAGAGTAGTTTAGTAATTTAGTTCGGCTTCAGTCGACGTCGTGAGTGGACATTTTTTTCGGTTGTTTGCAGAGGCTCAAAAAGATTGCTGTACAAATACACAATATTCGAATAACCAAATTTCGTAAATACTTGATTATAATAATAATAAGAGTATTTTTTTATTACAATATTTAAAGCACAGAATATATAATAGTAGCACGTACTAAAAGTAAGTAGTATATTTTTTTTTGTCATGGGTGACATTTTCATGGTTTTCGAGGGTGTTGAAATGTAAATTCAAGATGGCGGCCGCAAAAGGTATCAATTTTTTTATTATGGGTGTCATTTTTATGGTTTTCGAGGGTGCTGAAGCCAATAGTGCTGTCGAAATGTAAATCCAAGGTGGCGGCTGCAATAGGTATAAATTTTTTCATCATGGGTGTCATTTTAATGGTTTTCGAGGGTGTTGAAGCTGACAGTGCTGTCGAAATGTAAATCCAAGATGGCGGCTGAATTAGGTACCAATTTTTTCATCATGGGTGTCATTTTCATGGTTTTCGAGGATGTTGAAGCCGATAGTGCTGTCGAAATGTAAATCCAAGATTTCGGCTGCAATAGATATAATTTTTTTTCATCTTGTGTGTCATTTTCATGGTTTTCGAGAGAGTTGAAGCCGGTAGTGCTGTCGAAATGTAAATGCAAGATGGCGGCTGCAATAGGTATCAATTTTTTCATCATGGGTGTCATTTTCATGGTTTTCGAGAGAGTTGAAGCCGATATGGTTGTCAAAATATAAATCCAAGATGGCGGCTGCAATGATATCCATTTTTTCATCTTGGGTGTCATTTTCATGGTTTTTGATGGTGTTGAAGCCGATAGTGCTGTCGAAATGTATTTAAACTACTTTAAAAATTCCGTATAATCATGTTATACGTAATTTTTTTAATGCGCTTAAGGTATGCCCAATTGGATTTACCAATATATATTTTGGTGTTATCATGTGATTACGTACCTCACGTTACACTGGTGTGTGATTGTGGCGGAGAGGTGTTACGGTGTGGTCGAACTGTAATTTCACTATACTGAATGTATAGTGCGTTACGTTGTCTTATTACCGATAATGATCATTTGCGTAAGCAAGAGAGCAAGTTGAACATCGCTCTCACACTTTTATTATTTTTAACAATTAACGCTATCTAGATGTATTTCCGAGATCAAAATCGGGATGCTCTGTTGAAAATCTCCGACATACCTATATTCTTTTTTTCTATGTATGCTCCGCGAAAGTCTTCGTCAATTATTGTGGGCCGACTTTAATGATTTCCGTTTTTAATTAAATAGATTATACTTCAGGACTGGTGCTATCTAAATTTTATGAAAATATTCCACCCTTAGGTGGAAAAATATCGGACGAAGTTTTGAATGCAACTATTTTGACGATATTCAAGATTTTAATATTCATTCATTGTTTTAATACTCAAAAGAGTCGAAAATATAAATTTAATTGAATTTCTATTCTTCGAAATGTGAAATTATTTTTTTCTTTTAGTTATTTGATGTCGGCTTTTACATATCATAGACTCCCTCGTGCCTCGCACTTTTTCTTGTCTTGCCATGATATGATAGAAATATTATTTTAAATGACGCTTCATTTTAATAGACGTTTGTAATTCATTTATTTGAATTTGCTAATCAATAATACAATATGTTTATCAATAATAATATACTACGAAAGGAACTTCGTTCCAACCGAGTGTTCCACGACACCCACGCATGCTTTATTTATTAATATTTAAATTTTTGAAAAGTATATTAATTTTATAATAAAGTTAACATTCGTCGCGCAGGGTCGCCGGCTATTAATTCACGTAGTACATTTTTGTGTCAAACTTATCACAGCTTTTAGAAATCAGAAAGCGTTAATTTTATATATTTTAATACCTTAATTTCGTCGACTCTTGGTTTTTTATTAATCCCGTTGTAATAATGTGCGCCTCGAGATAATTTAGCCGTGTAAATACTCAAGCGCCATAACAATTTTAAGTTACTACAGTACGGATTAGTGATAGTGGATATACGGGATAATGACATCTTACCGTGTAGTGGCGGTGTAAGAACACCCACTACCCCATATCATTCTGTAGGTGTCAGCATCATTCTAATAACAGCAAAACTACAATAAAAACAACTGCGGTTGCAAACTCGCTTGCCGAGCGTGGCAAGTGGCAACTGTGGTAAATATCCCAGTTGGAACATAGGTATGTTCGGCAGCGGACTTTCATGTAGGCTGTAACAGAATATGTATCATATTCCTGAAATATTTAAGTAGAGATAATTTAAAGTGCTTACGGGCGGGATTAGTAAGCTGAAGTGGCAATGGGCCGGCCACATAGCTCATAGAACCGGCAACCGATGGGGAAGCAAGTACCTTGCACCGTTAAGCGAAGTATGGGCCGGCCGTCCCCTAGATGGAGCGACAGCCTGGTAAGATATGCAGGAAATCGATGTGTGCAGGTGGCTCGAGACCATGCACTTAAACTGCCTGTACTGTGAAGTTTACAGCTTGCGCTTTTAGCCCTTGAGCTACCTGGGCTCGATTACACTTAGTATTAATTATAACACATACTAGCGACTAGCCTAGAATTCGCCTGGGTGAGATTTATTAATGTGGTGTCATTGAGGTTTTTAAAATAATCATCAATCACTATTTGTTCAATCAACATTTCCATTTCACAATAAAGTGTTTGTGATAAAATGCGAGTATAGCTAGCTACTCGTAAGGTCGCTCCTGGCACTACTCTCTATCTATTTGTGAAGGTTTATCACAATTGGTTCAGTTAGACAGACAAAAATTTACCTACCGGTTAGCCTAACGGAACGAGGCCTACATTCCCTATCAGTGGTCGGTTTGTCGAGCTATATGGCTGGCCTATTTCCACTTCAGCTTTCAACATATAATAAATATATTAACACATTAATATTAGCTAATTTGAATAAAGTAATGATCAATATTTACTAAAGAAGCTTACAAGTTCGTATATATATATTATATATATATATATATGTATATATATATATATATATATGTATATATATATATATCGTATATCGTATATATAATATTGTGACATATGGAAGCAGTTGATGAACGATGTAAAATCGGTTATATTTGAGAAAGTTCTTTCACAATAATTTATCGGTCGGTTATGACATTAGTTATAGCTTTCCAGTGATTTTTAAGTCGCTCACACCCAAAACATTTAATAAAGAAGAGGAAAAATTTTGTTGATAACCTGGTAGGTCTAAATTCTGTGTAAGTGCGTGCGTGTGCGTGCGTGTCATGTGTGTGCCCATTAGTATAAAGGGAACGTATCTTTAAATTACACCTTCAAAACTAAAATTAAACCTGACTGAAAACCTATCAGAACTGTCCACTCTAAATGCGCAAAGCCGTGATGAAGACTTGCATTTACAGTTTATATACTTCAGTAGCCGTGGAGCAGTAAGAGTGGTAAATCAGAGGCTAAGCGCTTTTTGTCCACAGTACATGAGCAACCCGGGTTCGGTCCCAGTCGGCACCAATGAAATTGTTGATTGCAATTTTAAGTTCTGATTTACCACGTGCTCGGCGGTGAACGAAAACATCACGAGGAAACCCGCATGTATGAGAAATAAGACAAAAATATTTCTAAGACATGTGAAGTTTGCCAATACGCATTGGGGCAGCGCGGCGGACATTTGCCCTAAAACGCTTCCAGAAATGAGAGGAACCCTGTGCCCAACAGTGGGACGTACATTGGCTGTACACTTTAACTTTTAGCTTTTATACTTCAGTAGTGCTAGTAGGGCAGGTCGAGCCAACCCATTCGTGCCACAGCTATAGTTAGGAAATGCAATCCCGCGGATCCGCAATCCCGCAAATGCGGGATCCCGCGTATAATTAGCGAGATTACAATAGCGGGATAACACACGCAGGATCCGCAAGATTTGCAAGATTTTATTTTTTCCAGCCTGAATTCGCATAAAACCATGTACGGCACGAATGCACGATAATAAGAGATCCCCAAATCGAAGTACGTATCTGTGTGTGAGTCGAGTGACGAGTGAATGGGAATTTCTCTCTGTACGGGGCGGGGACACCATCTTCAACTACGCAACAGACGGCGGTATCACTTAATTTTATAATAAAACGAGAAATGAGTCTTTTTAAATGTGGAGGAAACAGAGGAAAGTATTTGGAAGCAACTTACAACTTTGTTAAGTCCGTTCCATCTACTACCGTTGAATCTGAATGCACATTTTCAGCTGCTGGTTACACGTGCAGCAAAATCCGATCAAATGTAAAAGATGAAACTTTAAACACCTTATGTATACACCGAAAACAATTTCAGAAGCAATTGTCCGAATCTTATTAATATTTTTTTTTCAGAGTTCAATTCACATAACATAATTTAGATTTTTGTCATTATTTCTGATCAAAATTTAATTATACTATTTGTTTCTTCTAAGTAAATTCTATTGTTTTATTTACAGACTTAGAAAATAATGTTGTGGGCTAATAATTCTAAAATATTGTACAATCCTGCAGATCTTGCGGATCCGCGGGACTGATGGTCCCAATCTTGCGGATTTGCAAGATTATCTTTTGGGTGCTGGATTGCATTCCCTAGCTATAATATACCTGCACGGGTGTGTGATTGTGCAGGTGAAGGGTTTGCCACATATCACTTCTTTCACGATTTTCTTCTATACCTATATTTCTTTGACAAACACATAGGTTCTGGTACGTTGTTCTTCTTTGGACTCTACCTACCCTTTCGGGGATTACAGGCGTGACGCAATATCTTATTGAAATCAGTATGCACAAACATTCAGTTCCGGTGGGGAGCGGAGCGAGCAGGGGTGGCGAAGTATTTTCAAACAAATTAAAGACTCGCTTCGCTCTAACCGGAAGATTTTTAGTAAACTGTGCCACTCAAAACGTTCGGTCGCCTTAACCAGAGACCATACTAAATAGATGTACTTTTATTGTAATTTGTATGGAAAACAATCCTGATTTACTTTGTCTACGTCGCTAAAAATGGTTAGCTCAAAGATGTTTTAAAACATCTTTGGGTTAGCTGTTTTAGACAAAGTCGTAGAAAATGGATTTGACTGTATCTATTAAAACATTAAAGGTTAGGAATTTCTTTCTGTCTGAACATCCACACCGTGTAGTGGCGGTGTAAAAATATCCACTACCTACCTATAGGCAGCGGCGTCTTTCTAATAACAATTCAAAATTATTAAAAAAACCATGTGTGCAGTTGACACACGCAGCAGAAATGAAACCTTGAGAAAACTAAACTTCGAGAGAATGAGACAAATGCAGAGCATCAGGAGTAGGATAATTGTAGGGTTTATTTATTATAATATTTTTACAAAATTTAAAAATTATATCATACATTATATTATATTGTAGATAATAGGAAACACTGTAGGCTGTATTCTATCTCGTTCTTTCGTATGTAGAATCCTATAGAAGAATATGTTTGTCTCTTTTTAGTGTCGCTTTTTCGTTTCATCGTGTTTCAAATCACAATAATTCAAAAGCAGTTTTCACTTCATTTTAAAACATCAGTGTGAGTATCGGCGCTCCATACCAGGTTCATCGGGGGCAATGTGTGTAAATAACAAAGTAAACACTAAGGACTCATTATTTTCACATACACTCTATGACAGTGCCATAGCAAAGAATATTAACTTAAAAAGTAATGTAAATATTTAAAAAAAATAAAGCTATTTCTAATTTGTTTTGTGTGGTTAATTGTGTAACATACATGAAGTAAGCTGTTATTTAAAAAAAGTCCCGCTAGGTTTCTTGCTGGTTCTTCTTGCCATAGATAAAGGTTCTTGCGGGTTCCCAGGATAGTTCTATTTTCGAACCAGTGGTAATTAAACAAAAGAGTGACTTTCAATAAGTATTATCTATACAAATAAATAAAATTGAAGTGTCTGTTTGTAATGTTAAAATAACAGCTTTTTACTCAATGCATATAAATGTATATACGGTACTTATAACTAAAACACATTTTTTTTTAAATTTTGTCTGTCTGTCGGTCTGTCTGTTTGTTCCGGCTAATCTCCGAAACGGCTGAACCGATTTCGACTGGACTTTTACTGGCAGATAGCCGATGTTCTAAGGAGTAACTTAGGCTACTTATATTTGAGAAAAAGAATTAGGGTTTTGAGCAATATAATTAAAACACTCAATTACACGCGGGCGAAGTCGCGGCGCACAGCTAATTTATACAAATAAATAAAATTGAAGTGTCTGTTTGTAATATCAAAATTACAGATTTTTACTAAATGTATATGAAAGTATATACGATACTTATAACAAAACCACAATTTTTAAAATTTTTGTCTGTCTGTCGGTCTGTCTGTCTGTCTGTTTGTTCCGGCTAATCTCTGAAATATCTGGGCCGATTTTGACGGGACTTTCACTGGCAGATAGCTGATGTCATAAGGAGTAACTTAATCTATTTTCATATTAGAAAAAGAATTAGGGTTCCGCGCAAAAAAACTAAAATACCAAATAACACGCGGGCGAAGTCGCGAGGATCAGCTAGTATTGAATAAAAAAGTTTCTGTTTCTTTTATTTAACTGCGGTCCCCAACTCGCCTGCCAAGCGTGGCAACTGTGTCAAAATCCTATGAGGCAGAGGAATTTGTTGGTGTTGCAATAGTTTAAAAAGTACCTACCTATTCAAATATTTTTAAAAAAATCTAGACTTTTAACCATATTGTAGTAAGATATTTGATGTGACTCACAAACGGGCCGATTCGACAGGGGAATGAGTCACGTATCGTCAAGTTGGTTGCAATTCGTATATGAGTGATGAAGTATCGGTAACTTTCTTTTATAAAATAAGGATGACAAATGAGCACGTAGTCCACGTGATGGTAAGTGGATACTGTGGTCCATAGACATCTGCATCTATCCTCGATTAATAATTATTTACACTCCTGAGGACTAAGATGGAATACCTCGTTTCCAGTAAAACGGGTCTCCAGTTCTCTACACTCACCATACGAAACACAGCAGCATTAAGCTGCTGTTTCAGGCGTGGCCCATCCCTTATCGAGCCGATTCATTCGTGATGCAACCATAATATAGGTGCAGCGTTGCCCTACAATCTTCTTACATCTCTTTATGCTTTATTATTTTATTTGTACATAACATTTGTAATTTATACATTTAAACAAAATATACAAAAGCGAGGTTAACTCTAATAACAGTACTCTTCTAGCAAACCTTTGGGGAAAAAGAAATACATAACTTTATTTATGTAGAGCAAGTAGTAGCGTCCGCATTCTTTATAAATTAAATATAAATGTGTATAAACATAGGTCATTATCATCATTACAGCCCTTCACAAGTCCACTGCTGAACATAAGCCTCCCTCAAGGAATGCCACAAAGCACGGTCCTGAGCCACCTGCATCCATCAACTTCCTGCATGTTATACCAGGTCGTCACTCCATCTAGTGCTACACTTACTACACTTACTACACTTCGCCTGCCAGTACGAGGCCGCCACTCGAGAACCTTTTTTACCCCATCGGTTGTCGGTTCTTCGAATATGGACGGCCCATTGCTACATCAGCTTACTAAACATTTGACCTATTTTATATATAAACAAGTATAAAAAGGCCAGCGTGGGCTTAGCCCACTCCACACATGTTATCTTTAAAATCAGTACAAATACTAAAAGTAAATAAGATATTATATGCGTTTCGGCCTAGTCTCGTCTTAGCGAGCGATCCAGGCAGCCAGCTTCACTTGTTAATTATGTTTAGATATGATTTGAATATTAATTAATTAATTAAATTAAATTTATTTCTTTTCGAATTTGTGTTTACGTCTTCTTCGACTTTGACAGTTTTAATTAATCAAAAAAAAATTAACTACGAAGTGTGGAATCTGCAGAACTTGTTCCATTTTCTTTTCGATAAAAAAGCTCACGGAAAGATTTTCTTTTAAAGCAAGTTTTGAAACTCGTCTCAAAAACATAACAGTGCACGCTTTAGTACGTTGAACAGTGAACGGTTCTTCCCTACATCCGTTAAAGTTGGCACGTTCCTGAGTACAAACTAGTTGAGGTCGGTAACTTTTACGTGTAGGCTTACACACAGTGACGTCTCTCCAACTAGTTTCCCCTCTTTTAAATAATCCATAACTTAATCAACTACGCACTATCTGGGATACTAGAAAGTAGGTAATAGTTATAACGGCTCGAATATTAATCATATTTTGATATTAATTCATAGTTTTTTTTTTAAAATATCTATGGAATTGATACACGGTAGAAGTGAAACCTTCAAATGAAATTAAATATTAAATATACATAATATACGGCAAATTATTTATTTAATGCAATAAAATAGCAATGCATTGAAGCACACTGTCGAATATTACACTGAAAGAAAAACACCCCTGTAGCTTGTTTCCCGGACCTTTCAAAAGCCCTTGACCTGGTTTCCTACAATGTTCTGTGGGGAAAGCTTTGGGAGGCGTGAGTTCCTGTTTCATTTGTGTCTACGTTGTCTATGTGGTATGACAAGCAAATAAACTTTGTAAGGTGGTCCAATGCATTGTCTGACCCTTATAAACTTGAGTGCGGTGTGAGGCAGGGAGGTCTTACCTCTCCGAGGCTTTTTAATATCTATATTAATTAGCTGATTGACGAGCTTAGCAGCACACATGTTGGTTGCCATATAGACGGAGTGAGTCTAAACAACTTGAGTTACGCAGACGACATGGTGCTGCTGAGCCCCTCAATATGTGGAATGCGAAAGTTGTATCACTAGTGATATCACTGGTCCAACAATATCCAGAATTGATTAATCATGAAGATCCACATTATCATGATTTGCGATTGCGAAAAAATGATCTATTTTAATGAAGAATTTGCGATGAATGAACAATTCCATTCGATTCTTCAGAGACAGACGCACTAGGACTCGCTTCGATTCGACGCATTTCTGCTGTAGTCGACGCCAGGCTTTACACTCCTGCAATCTTATTACTATAATTCTTTTCTTTGAGGTATACACTATTAAAAACCCCAGTCATTAAATATTATAGTTAATTTTCACGTTGAGCCAAATTACCCTAACAAACTGAGCAATTCCCTTTACTAGTAAACAATAAAACGAACAATTTCGCGGGTTATGTGTGCGGGACGCATCAGCTAGGAAACCATAAACGGGACGTCCCGGCTGTCGCGGGACGGTTGGTAAGCCTAGTCCTTAGCCACCGGCATCTATTGACTCTCGACAAACCTAAATATATAACGCTTCGTGAAATCACAACACGATTCGGCATTTTCTTATCTTTACAATTATACATATAAAAATAAATAGAGTGTCTGTATGTCTTTAATTGCTAGCCTATTTATCTCTCCGGCACTGTGGTGGACCGGGATGTGTATGGCTCATAGCCATCTACATCTTTCTCTTGATTAAGAAGAAAAATGCAGATGCGTTGTCAACCGTGAGGACTAAGATAGAATGCCTCGTTTCCAGTAAAAAGGGTTCTCCGGTTCTCTACACTCACCATACGAAACACAGCAGCGTTAAGCTGCTATTTGACGCCGGTATTCTGTGTAAGCGTGGCCCTACCACGGTCGAGCTGACCCATTCGTGCTACAACTATAACACAGCCCCACAAAAATAATTGAAATTATTTTCTCCGATATCTGAGAAGGTGTACTTTATGTTTTTGAGGTTGCTGAATCCCAATCCGGGGTCCCCGGATTCGGATTCGGTTTTTTTCCCGCGTACCGCTTCAATAAAGCGCGGCATCTCTTCAGTTTCAGGTTCATTAGACGAGCATTCAAACGATGTCCTGTTTTTCTTCGATATGCCCGAAGCCCTAAGTCTTTATTTAACACCCTTTTCACCGTGGTTCTGCTTAACCCCATCTGAAGGGCCAACAGTTTCTGCTTACGTTTGAGATTCCGTTTAACCCCATCACGTCAGGGTTAAGGGCATCTGAAGGTGAAAATGCGGATTGCCTATTAAAAAATCTGGAAAAAATTATATATATGTTTTCTCTTGACCTTGAAGTGTCAGAATCAAGGTCAAATGAAGGTCAAACCATAAAATTTGATGATATGATATTTTTGATCCTGAATTCCGAAAGAGCAGAAAATTTACATCCGAATACGTATTTATCTTTTTTTTTACGGTACCCTTGAACTTACCCCTATGCTTCAAAACCAAAACAGGTGAAACTACTTTATCGGTATAAATATACTTGATTTTTGATTTACTTTTCCTATTGAATCCATGAGTAATTGTCGTACAAAAGAAACAGTCTTGTTTTGATTCCGGCATAGTCCATTTTACAGGTGCAGAGTATTTCAAATTTGAAAGATCTTTATTGTTGTAACATGCAATCAACATCTTATGACAATTCAGGCAAACCCTATGTGGAACCCAATTCTTATCTTGATTTAATATGTTAATTGAGAAAGAATACTGATAATAGTATTAACAACATGAGTAATATTTTTCCGGACATGTTGTGGTGTGTACGAACCACAAACATAACAGAAATGATATGGGGTTTTTGGGTTGTCATGCTCATGTCTATGGGTTCTACTACTTGTAGCTTTATACTCTGGTGAGGCCAAGGTAGCCACCTCAATAAGCTGCGGCCACTGGATGACGACGCGTGCGGGCGCTTTCCCACGCTGACCAGCCGCCGATACTGGGGTTCCATCCCCCTGCATCGTAAATTTTTACATTGTGTTTACCATGATGGCATACGCGTCCTTTTCCAGGGACTTTGCCGGATAGCGAGACAACTCCGATGCCCGCCGTCACCACGGGGAGGTGTCCTGGATACAAACACACGGATGAAATTTCTCGCTCTTTCAGAATCCGGTGTAAGAAAATATTATATCGTTACACTACGACGTGATTGGCTCAAATGAATACCAGAATCGTGATCAACGACCCAAAAATATCAACTCATCAAAGACCAAGATCTCAATTTACAGCCAAAAGCTGGAAAATGGATTTGATTATGGATGGCCATCACGTGACCTAACTGTTCTAAAAAAAAAGTCAATACATATTCAGACGTAAAATATTCTGCTCTTCAGGAATCCAGGGTCGAAATAATCATATAAAATTTTCGGGCTTTGACCTTTATTTGACTTTGATTCTGACACTTCAAGGTCAAGTGAACCCCAGATTCAGATTTAGCGACCCCGAAAACTTATATACCTAGTCAGGTCATAAATTCTGTCACATGTTTAATATAAAATAATTGAAACAAGTTTATTCATTATGTAACCATTTATATACCAAAATGAACTTAACAAAACATAGATTCTTATGACACTAAAGTTTATTCAAAATGACCTCCGTGATTTTGAATACAGGCCTTCAATCTGCGCGGCCAGTCGTCTATCGCAGCACGAAAGAGGTCCATGTCAATATCGGCGGCTGCCTTAATCAAGGATGTCTTGAGTGACTCCAAATTGGGATGAGGCTTTGAGCACGTTTTTTCCTCCAAGTGTTGCCATATCTTGTAATATAACGGATTCAAATCTGGACTCGAGGAGGGCCAGTCTTCGTGCCGGATGAAGTCGATTTCACGCGCCGCCAGCCAGTGTTGTGTGCTCTTCGCTCTATGAGCTGGCGCCGAATCTTGTTGGAATACCCAGTGCCTGTTATTGAACATGGTATGAGAAACAGGTTCCACATGGTTCGTCAGGACTGTATTTTGATACACAACTGCATTCGTTTTTACACCTTTCTCACAAAAATGTACCTCTGTTAAGCCCCAATAAGAAACTCCCAACCATGCCATGAGCGAGGATGGAAAATGACCTCGTTGGACACGCGGAATACGGTTGCTCGCTTCTTCACTACTGTGTGCGTACACCTTATCATTTTGTTTGTTATAGCTCTCTTCTACGGTAAAAATTTTTTCATCCGAAAAAAGAATTTCCCGATTATTTTTTTTCCCGCGTACCGCTTCAATAAAGCGCGGCATCTCTTCAGTTTCAGGTCCATTAGACGAGCATTCAAACGATGTCCTGTTTTTCTTCGATATGCCCGAAGCCCTAAGTCTTCATTTAACACCCTTTTCACCGTGGTTCTGCTTAACCCCATCCGAAGGGCCAACAGTTTCTGCTTACGTTTGGGATTTCTTTAAATTCGCGCCTTCACAGCTTTTATCACTGCTGGAGTCCTAACAGACCCAGGGCGACCACTTCTTGACCTGTCATCTACACTAGAGTCTTCATTGTATCGTTTGATGGTACGATAAAGGGATCTTTTGGTTATATTCCAATTTTTCAGTATGTCAAAAATTTGAATTGGCGCGTAACCGCAACCATGCAACGCAATAACTGCAACACGGTCTTCTTTAAGCGTCCACTCCATATTTAAAAATGAGTAAAATTCTAAAAAGTATACAGTTTTATTTTCATGAACAATTCGAAATTCGAATTCAATAAACTTTTTTGTGGCCAGCATTCTAAAAGAAAAGTTTTTACTGTGTGACAATACTTATCTATGACCTGACTGTGTATATATATATATATATATATATATATATATATATAAAATCTGGAAAAATGTATATATACATTTTTCCACATTTTTTAACAGTCATTCCGCAATTTGTCCTTTAGACGCCCTTGGTCCTGCCGTGATGGGGTTAAACGGACTCTGTATTCGGATTCAGCAACCCCAAAAACATAAAGTGCACCTCCTCAGATATCGGAGAGAATAATTTAATTTTTTTTTTGTGGGGCTGTGTAATATAGCTGCAGCATGGCTCTACCACTTGCAGAGCGAGGGAACGAGCTTATCTTCCGTATGGCTTGACTAATTGTGATGAAACTTCACGAACAGAAATAGGGAGCAATTTAGGGAGTGGTACTTATTGAACACGTTTTTAGGGACACTTTTCATATACAGAGATGGTCCTCCTTCTCTCTACATTCCATAAATATAACTCTTCCAGATTTAAATCGATATTTCCACAATTATTTCTTTTGCAGCAGCAAAGCGGCGGGTACCACTAAGTACTTACGAAAAGGTTAAAAACGACACAACAAATAACACTCGGACAAAATTAAATCTGGACCTAAAATCGATAATATCTATATCTTGTATAGGATATCGAAAATACACAAGCCCAATGCTCCACTACATCCCATAGTAAGCCAAATCGATTCACTAACTTACAGATTGACTCAACACTCAGCGAAAATACTCTCACCGTTCAGGCAACATACAAGAGCATACACAAAGGATTCCTACCATTTCGTCAGCGAGATTAAAATATTTATATGCGGCAGACGATGAAACTATGGTCAGTTTTGATGTGCAGTCATTGTTCACATGCTTACCTGTTGAAGACTGCATCTCGATTGTAACTAGAAGGCTGGAGGAAAACAACATGCCCGTAGAATATGCAGTATTACTCAGACACTGCCTTACATCTGGCTACCTATTGTGTAAGAAAGAGTTCTACGAGCTAGTAGATAGTGTGGCTATGGGCTCACCTGTATCTCCCATTGTCTTTTTTTTTCTGAATGTGTGTGCTGTTAACCCTGCGGCCTTGACAGCTTCATCTGATTAGGCTCGTAAGTGAGGACTTACGAACTATTGAGTGCAACGATTCTGCCGTCGGCGATTGCAGTCCCGAGGCACCCCGACCCCTGCTTTCGGAGTGAGGCTCCTCGAGCTAGGGGGGCTCGATGCGATTCAAGGGCCCCTCAGAAGGAGGTACGAACCTCGGCTTGAATCACTATCGCATTTTTGTCGCAAAAGTTAGAAACGCCCCGTATCACGGGTGTTAAACCTCGTGTACGGAGTGTGTCTGTGACGACGCATTCGCCGGCGAATGCGGTGTGCCCTAGTGTTCTGTTCTAGAGTAGTGTCTCTCCTGTGGAGAGGGGGGGGGGGATCGACCTATTTATAGAAGTGATCTCGTCTTTGGGATCAAGAAGAACGTTCTTGAGACGTCTCGTATGGGGGGCAGCATCCCTCTCTGGGGAGTACGAGCCCGCCTCATTCACCAACGGATTTTTGTGTTCTTTATCGAATTGAAGTATATTAAGGATAATTCCTTTAGATACGACTGAATTGTAGGCATGTCGAGGTCGCGGTGGAGATCCGCGTTCCTCACATAATAGGGAGCTCCTGTGACCTGACGCAGGAATTTATTCTGGATGATTTGAAGTTTTTGTAAACTTCTTTTGGGAACATGAGCAAAGAATACCCCTGCGTATGTCATGATAGGGCGTACGCAGGTTTTGTATAGGTGCAGTTTGCGTCTTAGGGACAGCTTACTGCTTTTGTTGATTAAGGCGTAAAGTCGAAACACTACGAATTTAGCCTTGTTCCTAACTGTTTTAATGTGCTGAGAGAAGCTCATTGCACAATCTAAGGTCACCCCCAGGTATTTCACCTCTCGGACCCATGGAATTAGGCTGTCGTAGAGGGAGATCGTACCGTTTTTATATTTTTTAATTTTAGCCATTAATCGGTTATAAGCAAACCTTCTGTTAAAGCGGATGGCTTTGCTCTTATCTGGGTTCAGCTCAATTCTCCATTTTCTGCACCAGTCGCCTAAAGCGTTTGCTGCATCTTAGAGTCGACCGCAGATTCTAACCGGGTGGACATCTGAAGAATAGATGGTGGTGTCAGCCGATATATTAGCCTTTTTATAGGGTTCTCCTATTGTGGGGGGGGGGGCGGATTTTCTTTAATCGTCACGCTTGGCAGGTGGCAGACCTGAGTACCTTTGACTCTGCTGTCCGTCTCTGGCCTAGATTTTTACGCCTGGTGTAAACGAGATAGATTTATCCAATAATTGGAAGCAACGAGTTCTTTTAGGCTTTTTACCAGACTGCGCGACGCAAAGGAGGGTAATGTGTTTATCAGCCTATATATGTATGTATGATGTTTGTTCCTTTGTGGCGCTCTAGAGACCAAACGCTTCCTGGTATATAGTGTTTATCTATGCCAAACGCGTGGGCCAAATTTTGATGATTCTTACGTCTTACTTGTTGCGAGTCTCGCTTAAGACGACAGTAATCAAACTTCAGTATGGCGACAACCAGACGCCATATTGTGAAAAAGAAAAAATGAAAGTCTACGAACTATCCCAAGTCGGGTATCATTAGATTTATGAAAATCATCTTAGGTTTCAATATTAATTTTTCATTTTTAAAAGCCACTTAGGTTCTATAACGATTTAAAATTGGTTAACAGCCAGTATCACTTAATTTTTCAGAACTTATAATCCTATCTTATTAACGTGAAAACTGTTTTACTCAGTCGGTTTTTTTTAAATTAATGTTTAATCTGTGCTTGTTTGTTCGTGTTTAACCTACTTTTGTTTATGCTTGTTCCAATGCAGATTACTGTTAACATTTTTGGCTGTTGTAAGGAAGACGCTGCTGCCCATATCCTGTTATATTTCCCTGTTGCCTCTTAACACCTCCTCGGGGTAGTGGATCCCATCTCACACCGACAGCACACGGCATAGTTCATTAATTATTAACAATTAAATCTAAACCTAAACTGAATGTTTAGGTTTAGATTTAATTGTATTGCTCGGAAACTTTTCAAAAAGATAAGCTCTCGCCTCATTTAGAATGATGTACTTCGTCCCTTTCATACATCATCTGTCCCAGTCCGACATAACAGTCAACAAAGCATATTGCGGCAAAGGCAAATATTTTTATCATTACGTGATATTCGTTCTGACATTTATTAAAATAACTATTTAGTTTGAAAAATACTATTTTTTTAGTCTGGCTAAAAAGAATTCTAAAATTTTGGCTTTAAAGAATATAGAATAATTTAAATATAATAATGACCACCAGACCGAATTCGGGTCATGGTGATCAGTGTCAACGAAGACTAGCCATCGGCGCAGGACAGCATTATAGTGCCCGAGTGTACGCGCAAGCACAGGTGCACTCTCTGTTCCCTCACTCTCATAGTCCGACGGGACGGCAAGCCGACACGAGCGGAGAGAGATCAGGCGCAGGAAGAACGGCTTTACGTGCTTTCCGAGGCACAGGGGTGAAGCACCAAATTCCGACTCCCGAGTTGCTACTGAGAATTTCTCGACAGAAAAACGAAATAACTGAATTTTATGGCCGACTTGTGATTCGAACCCGGAACTACATGATCAGTAGTCGCGCTTACGTGCGTTTTTTTATACCTTTGGTTTCGGGGGCAACCGGAAGGTTATGCCGGTCTCCTACCGGCTTTTAAACCCCACGGTGGTTTCCATCAGCGTGTACGGGGGCTCCCGGGATCTCCGTTTAGAACGCAAACGGTGCCCCCCCCCCTCTCGCTTTGGTTTATTTGAATCACTTCCTGGGTGCAATACTTACTGCCGCTAGCACCCTCGCAGTGCAATCACGATGACTCGGGACCACTTCCGAGTCATCGTCCTCCTCGGGGGTTACGTTACTAAGCATTCGAGGCCCCCACTCCAAACGCCTGCAACCCCAGAGGCTCCGTTTTTGGTAGGGAAACACCATCTTCAAAGGGAGGGCTATGACGAATGCCTTGATAAGGTCGTCTCCAAATGAGATCTGTCCTCCTCCGAACCCGCTCAGCAGCCTCCTTGTGGACCATTACGGACTCACAGAAGGTGACTACGGCCCTCGCCGACACGACTGCCGGCAGGGAGAGGTCCCGATCGACCGACCCGGCTCGCCAGGATTACGTGATATGTGCGCTAGACGAACCAGGCAGACTAAGTTACGAAGCAGAGAAGTGTTACAATTAGAAGATTTTGGTCTTGGAGCTGTTATCTATATAATATTGCAATTAACTGCATTAATTTTAATATATTTTTAGATGTATGTATTTGTATGTATTTTGCGTGTCGATGAATTTTATTTTATTTATTAACACCTGTATAGAAAACTTTGTACCGCTTTGTGAGCATAGTGCGCGCACGGAGCTGTATGGATAAAGAGTGCAGAAAGCTAAAAGCTAACCTTAAAGGAGGGAGCCCTATCCTTTTCGTTAGTTGTCAATGCACCAGCGATTCCTCTGGTATTTGCTGATGATCATGGGTTGCTAGTCAGGTAACATTATATAGGTGTTATAGCCACGCTGCATATTATGGTTGTAGCACGAATGGATCGGCTCGACCAAGGTATGCCCACGCTCTCATAGAATAGCAGCTTAATGCTGCAGTGTTTCGTATGGTGAGTGTAGAGAACCGGAGACCCATTTTACTGGAAAAGAGGAATTCTATCTTAGTCCTCAATGGTGACAACGCATCTGTATTTTGATTCTTTATTGAGGATAAATGTAGATGTCTATGGGCCACAGCATCCACTTACCATTAGGTAGACTGGGTGCTAGTTTTTCATCTTTTTCCTTTAGAAAAATGAAGTGAGCCCCATGCTCTTTTTCCACTTTACCTAAAAAAAGCATTAAAAAACGCTGGAATAAAACACCGAAATGCATTTAAAAATAATAAATATAACCGTAAAGTGACCTGGGTAAATATTAACGCTATTGATATCTCCGTTGCACAAATATTTAACCACAAGTATTAAACGCTACGATAGTGGTGGCGATAGCGATGTCAGAGGGTCGGCCCTTATCGCTCCCACCGAAATATTCAACCGGCGCGCGGGCGTTTTTGAGTTCTCCTTTGCGATAGACATTTTGGAACCGACGTTGGCGCAAGGTGCAAGCGACGGCGTTACTGTTTACCGAGACGTTGAAAATTTTGAAAAGTGAGCTAACATTCCGGTAGCTGGACGAATGATTAAATTTTATTTAACCAGCTATATGGCTAATGATCACCAGCGATTTTACGGACAAATTCGACTTAAAGACATTTAGACCCTATTTTTTTTTAAAGGTTGGCAATGCACCTGAAATTCCCCTGGTGTTGCAGTTGTTCATGGGCGGCGGTCGACACTTACTGCTCGTTTGCCCCCTCTTATGTAAAAAAATATATTAGGGTTCAGCTAGCTACAACTTAAATGCAGCCATTTTTGGTTGGTTAAACTTATCTATATTCGGTTTATGCATGGTTTAAATTCAAAGTAAGTGCAGACGCTTTACCGCGTTGTAAGAATATACACTACCCCAGATATTCCCGTGGGTATCGCAAGAGGAGACAGAGGGAAACAAATCAGGAGATGGGCAGCAGCGTCTTCCTAATAACGGCTAAAAATAATAAAAAAACTGCTGTTGCATATATGTGTTATATGCTGTTATATATATATATATATATATATATATATATTATAAAACTTAAATTTAAAACAAATTAAAATCCCTCCAAACAAAAAGAGCTGATGATCTTCAAACGGCTGCACAGATTTTCTTGAAACATAGCGAGGAACACTCTCGATTAAGACATCTTTCAAACGAAAACAACTTAATCAAAACCGGTTCATCCGTTCAGGAGCTGTGATACTATAGACAGACACACAGACACACTACAATCATATAAAATCAATCTATTTTTGTCGGTGGTGGATAAATAAAAATTATGTCATCTTAGACTTTTTTGACTATGTATATTTTATCATATTGTATCCTTTTTTGCCTAGGTTACACGTGGTAGAGCCATGCTGTAGCTATATTAGTAGTATAGTTGTAGCACGAATGGGTCGGCTCGACCGGGGAAGGACCACGTTCTCACAGAATACCACCGTAAAATAGCAACTTAACACTGCTGTGTTTCGTATGGTGAGTGTAGAAAACCGGAGACCCTTTTTACTGGAAAAGAGGCATTCCATCTTAGTCCTCATGGGTGACCACGCATTTTTTTTGAGGATGGATGTAGATGTGTCTTTGGGTCACAGCAAACACTTACCATCAGGTGGACAGTCTGGGTAGGTACATTTTTTAATATGGCGAAATATCAAGTGGCAAGGACGGCTTATGTCGGACTCGCACCGACTAAAACCTCTATGGTGTTCCACATTCGCCACATATTGACAGGGTCATGGGAACGCTTTCGCACACATCCGTAGCCCGAAATCCGTAGTCCAAAAAGGGGGAGGACGTTTCCTCCCCCTTTTCCTTCCCAGGCAAGGCGCACCAGGAACACAAGTCACACCTACAATCCTAATAATCATATTTGCAGAATAATCGAAATGGCAGGATTTCAAATTAAGGGAACTAATACGTAATCAAAAAATATATTTTTTAAACGTTACCCACACTAGGATTTTCTCCTGTATCGTGGGAGCAGTTAACATATTGCACAAGGACAAATATCCAGACCCGGAACAATTATTTGTGGGCCATACAAATACTTGTTCCGTGCGGGATTCGAACCAGCGGCTCTTAGCGCTGCTGCAACTCATTGTTAAGTCACTGCGCCACGGAGCCATTCAGTTTTATTAAATTTATTTTTAGCCGTTTTATTAAATTTTTATTAAAAAAAGCTTATAACTTAGACCATGCCCATTCTAGACTATTTTTGAACTTGTGTGTAAAAAAAACAGTTGATAAGTCCTTATCAGAGGCGAGCGGACAGAGGCGCTTTGGGGAAAAATATTGTGTTTTATGTTGTACGTCGGTCGAGTAGTTGAATTTAAATGTTAAAATTGAAATTAAATACACGCTAGTGCTCCGCCCCGGCTTCGCACGGGTGATTACTAGATCTTGCTCAACAGCGCCATCTAACGGATCCAACTACAACTAAAATCCATCCAGGTGACACCATGAGTATCCTTTAACATTTTTACTAAAATCGGGCAAGCCGTTTAGGAGAAGCATTATGAACACACGCACACCGGAATTTTGTATATCACTACTTGGTACCCGGCGCGTTGCCGCCGCAAAGTAAATAAACCTAGCAAGCTAACAGCATAGCAAAGTGGCGAAGCAATCAGCTTTGTAGCAGTTTCTAACGGTTGCCGTTGAGCAATCAGTTTCAAAATAGGAGGTTCAGATGCCTGGGTGATCAGTAATCGATTGCTGAAAACAGAATTTGAAAATTCGAAGCCGTTCTCGAGATAATCGTGAGACAGACGGACAGACGGACAGACATCGTGAAATCAATAAGTGTCTTCGCAAGCTTCGCCACTTAATAATTGTGGAAATATCGTTTTAAAGTTGGAAGAGTTATATTGTTTAATTAAAAAATTATATATATATATATATATATATATATATATATATATATATAACTTTCAAATACATATTAGGTACGATACGCGCGCCACCTATTGTGTGTTAATTGTACTACTATGCCCATAACTTTCGCGCAAGTGCAAGCAATAAGTTGACAAAGTTTTGCCGCAATCTGGTGAACGGTCTGGCAGCGCATTGATTACGAACAAACAAAAATATTTTTTTTATGTATTAGATAGAGATATATCAACGTTGTATTGTCGGTGTAAGAATATCCACTCCCCCATATCGTCCCGTTGGTGTCGCAATGAACTGAAACAGTAGATGGGCAGCAACATCTTCTTGATAAGAACTCAAAATTATAAAAAATTGCAGTTGAAAACTCGCTTGCCAAGCGTGGCAACTATGGCAATTGCCATAATTAAGGTAGCAGTCGCTTTAAATTAGAATAGAATGGTCACCAGTGCCGTAGTAGGACACTGCTCATTTAATAACAATTGGTGTTACAAATAGTCCCCTATGTAGAGTTTGCATGGAGTATGAGGCACACATACCACTTGACTTTCTATCTGTAGCAAGCTACCGCTAGATAACTAAGCAGAAGCTAGAAATTGTTGGTATGATAATAATAATGTCCTCCAGACCGAATTTCGGTCACGGCGACCAGTCACAACGGAGACTAACCATCTGCGCAGGGCAGTATTATAGTGCCCGAGTGTATGCGCAAGCACAGTGCACTCTCTATTGCCTCACTCTCATAGCCCGATGGGATGGTAAACCGACACGAGCGGAGAGAGATCAGGCGCAGGAGCAAGGGCACTTCCTAACTCCCGAACTGCTGCCGAGGATTTCTTTTCAGAAAAACCCAATAATTAATTTTGGCCCGACCCGGGTTACGAACCCGGGACAATAAGCACAGAAAATAACGTACAAAACGGAGATTTTGGTTATGTCGGCACATTCGAGAAAGAACGTTGAAAGGGGAATATAGGCTATTCAATGATTTGGACGACAAAAAATTTAAGAATTATTACAGGGTTAGCACAGAACAATCTCAAGAACTTTTGTCATTTGTAAACGCAGACATTTTAAAACAAAATACTAATTACAGGAAACAGCAGCGTCGAGCGAGTCCGTTTCAAACTAGTCGGCGAGAGCGCGACGCAGCGGACACATGTTACTCGTTTGGTCCGCCCCGCTCAACTCTTTTTCGGTGGAAACACTACTTTGTAAAATTCAATTGCGAGTTGAAAGCACTCATTAATGACTCCGGTCCGAGTCCGCAGCTCATTTTTACTCTTTTCGCCCTCGTTGTCATTTACACTCGACTCTTTGTTGGTGGAAACACATGTATGCAGTTTTGTATTGCGAGTTAAAAGGAGTAATTAATGGGTCCGTTCCGTTCGCGGTGGAAACCGGGCTTAATTTCGATCTCAGCGGTCTGTCTCAACGGAGACTAGCCATGTTACGTCAGGATCACACAAGTGCACGAGCGAGTGCGCAAACACAGTGCACCCTCTATTTCCTCACTCTCTCATTGGTTGTGTAGCACATAGGACCTTTTAGTCTGGTCTAGTCTGGTAATAGTACATGGTACAGAAGAATCACTCCGTAAAAACATTAAATGAATAGCGACTCTTGATGCAACGCAATAAAGTGTAATTCGGCTCGAACAGAGCCGAATGCCTAATATCATATTTACATACAAGGTGCCCCTCTTTCTATCGCGTAACACGTTATCTTTTCTGACTCGCCACGTGTAGTGTTAGAGTTGTCTCCTTGTGACGAATAATTCTCACGCGAACATGATATAGAATCATAGTCATAGTAATTTATTCCAAAAACAATATACATTGTGTGGGAAAACTTAATTGTAACATAAAATATTAAATTTAATTAATTAGCATTATACGTGTTTACTAAAAATGTCTACAACTTAATTATTAATTAAATAATGCATGCAATATTAATTTTTACCAAACTCAATATAATCATTCACCGAATAGAAACATTTTTCCAATAAAAAAGACTTCAACCTTTGTTTAAAAATTTTAACATTATTTATGGTTTTTAGGCCATTAGGTAGTCTATTAAAAAGTTTTACAGCTTGATTTCTAACGCTATGCTCAACAACCTGTAGTTTTGTTTTGAAGACATTGGGTTTATTCTTTCGTCTCGTGTCGTATCTTTTTGCCATTTCATCATCAGTTTCATATCTATTCAGATGTTTGACAAGATCAGTGAGTAAAGTAAGAATATACAAACAGGGCACAGTAAGGATTTTCAAATTTATAAAATGTTCTCTGCATGATTGCCTCTGGTGTATGCGACATATTATTCTAATTGCTCTTTTTTGTAGAACAAACGCTTTTGTTACATTATAGGCATAACTGTTTCCCCAAACCTTAATAATGTATCTTAAGCGAGATTCTATTAGAGCATAATATACAATTTTTAATTGTTTCGTGGTTAGTTCTTCCCTCAAGCTTCTCAAAGCATAGCATGCAGAGCTGATTTTGCTCTCAATATTATTTAATTCATCTTTCCATGTCAAATACGTTTATCATAATAAGTTAATCATAATACGTTTATCGTCCAAATTGGCGATATATTGAAGATGGGCCAGATTAAGAGTGGATACCCTTAACCGACGAGCATATATATACGAGCATGGGGTATATATGGGTGGATAAAACTAAGCGAGGGGATAAACATTTTCCCCGGGGAATAAATTGTCTCCTGCCCATGATAGGCCCTGCAGGGATAATCTCTACATTTCGATAGTTCGGTAATAGAGATATCATAACGGTAGAAGTACCTGGAAATCGGTAGATTCGATACCACTGGCGGCAACTCACAGGATGGGCCCTCCAAGGCAGGCGTGCCGATGCACTTGTAGCTTCGTATCTGAAGTATGAAGTGCGCTTGATTGCGCCTTATTTAGCTTCCAAAAGTACTTGCCTAGACAAAAAGGGTGGTCCTACAAAAACAATTTTGTTTTAATTTCTGTTCAATATGACTATTGGAAACTTGGCCCAATACTAATTATATTCGACGCTTCATTGAATTGTAAATATGTGATTATGTTTTTATCAAAATTCGGTGTACTTAAAGAAATCCATTATTAAGGATAACTCAAAAACTACTGGTTAGACCGTAATCAAATTTATATGGGATCACCTGGGAAGTATACCCTTTGAAATAAAAAAAAGAATATTCCAAATCTGTTGAGACGTCTTCGAGTAATCGGTTTACATAAAAAAAAGATTCCGACGAATTGAGAACCTCCTCTTTTTTGAAGTCTGTTGAAAATAAAATGATATAAATGTTATGTACCTAGTTTAAAGAGCACCCGCACACTCGGTAAGATACATAATTTTATTTTATTAGGCTGGTCTTAGCTAGTTCATTGTTAATCATCATCATAATATTTAATGTGACGGATTTCCGCAAAGTAACACTTAATTCACCGTGTAGTGACGGTGTAAGAATATCCACCACAACTCCATATTAGAACAGCATGGAATGGTAACATTTAAGAATCCTAGGACATGTATAATGCCAAAGCGCCAAATTACACAAAGGAGGAAATATCTCATGCCTAGGATCAATAATTTTTTTGGACAGCGTACAAGGCAATGGAAACTTCGACCTTGTGTAATGAGGTGGCGGGTATACGAGTATATGACGAAAGCGTAACGAAGTCGCGGCTCAAAATCTTCTTTAGGAGATTAACTGTCGTTGTGTCCATATTGGTGAATGTTTCTTTAATCATTTATGTGTTTATTTAACTATTTATAAGTACCAGATATTTTCATTAAGGGGTGTGAAACGATAAACTGTTTCGTTGCCAACAAACTGGCTTACAGTTTGGCAATATTTAAAAAGTAAATAACAATTATTCCACCTTATTCGAAAGTAGGTACTGGTTTTAAGTTCATTAGGTTACTTAGGTTGCAGAAATAGTTGTGGTTGAAGCCCTCTGCTTCTGTTCTCGGTGGTCCACTGCTGGACATTGACCAAAGAGCGCCATTTAGCCCAATCTTCAGCTTCGCGTAAAATGAAGCTGACAGTCGCTTGCGCAGATCGTCGTTCTATCTGGCCAGGGAGCGTCTCGCACTGCGTTCACTTAAACGCAGTCTCGCATTTTTTATTGACTAAAGATGACAAACGAACACTCAGTCCGCCTGATAGTAAAAAAGCAGATAAAAGCGTTGTCACCCGTGAGGACTAAGATGGAATGCCTCGTTTCCAGTAAAATGGGTCTCCGGTTCTCTACACTCACCATACGAAACACAGCAGTGTTAAGTTGCTATTTTACGCTGGTATTTTGTGAGAGCGTGGTCCTTCCAAGGACGAGCCCCCATTCGTGCTACAACTATAATATAGCCGCACGTGGCTCTACCACGTAACTACCACCCTATGACACGTATACTCCAACAATTTAACGAGGCGTTTATCATACATAAATTTCACAAGGACAAACATCCAGACCCGGAACAATTATTTGTAGGCCATACACATACTTGTTCTGTGCGGGATTCGAACCCGCGGCCCTTAGCGTTGTGACTCATTGCTAAGCCGCTGCGCCACGGAACCGCCATATTTGTATAAATTAGGAATGATGTTAATACATTCATTGTATGATATAGTATAACTTTTAAATAAATTTGTAGATACGATACGAGCGCCGCCTAGTGTAAGTTAATTGTAATATGCCTATAACCTTCGCGCAAGTACAAGCAATAAGTTAACAAAATTTTACCGCAAGCCGATGAACGGTATGGCGGCGCATAAAATACGAACAAACAAACATTATTTTTAAGATATTAAGATATGCTTTCGGGAGTTTCAGTAGAATAGAAATTATTATCTAGATTGTGTCTTATCTACACATCTAGACATATAAATAACTTGGATGTGTATCTACAACATCGAAATAACTGGCTTTTATTATTAAGTTGAGGGGTTCTTTGCATAATGTTAAAACATGAATAACCATTTTATAGATTTTTATCTGTCTGTCTGTCCGAGCTATTTTTTTTATAGGATAGGGGTGACAAACCAGCACACAGTCCACCTGATGGTAAGTGGTTGCTGCGGCCCATAGACATCTACATCTATCAAAATGCAGATGCGTTGTCACCCGTGAGGACTAAGATGGAATGCCTCATTTCCAGTAAAAAGGGCCTCCGGCCACCTGCACTCACCAAGCGAAACGCAGAGGTAAACCTCTACTTCACGCTGGTATTCTGTGAGGTCGTGGTACCACCCCGGTTCGAGCCGGCCCATCCGTGCGACAGCAAGAGCTGCCGCGTGGCTCTACCACTGTTAAAAAGCTAATCTTCAGAATGGCTGAACCGGTAGTAATGAAACTTCACGAGCAGATAGAGGATAATGCTAGGAGTGGCTAGGAGTGGTCCAGGGTATATTTTATCTTAAAAATATGCAAGATTATTGTGTACAGTGAAAACTGAACAAATTAATCGTTTGTGATGATTGAATTCATAAGCTATGGGATATACGTCTAATACGGATAATACGGTAGAGACATGCTGCTGTTATATTATAGTTGTAGCACGAATGTGTCGGCTCGACCGGGGATGTACCACGCTCTCACACAATACAAGCGTGAAATAGGAGCTTGATGCTGCTGTGTTTTGTATGGTGAGTGCAGAGAACCGGAGAGCCTTTTTTACTGGAAACGAGTCATTCCATTATAGTCCTCACGGGTGACAACGTATCTGCATTTTGATTCTTAATTGAGAATAAATGTTCATGTCTATGGGCCATAGCATCCACTTACCATCAGGTGGACTGTGTGCTCATTTGTTCACCCTTATTCTATAAAAAAATAATATATATATTGGTATGCAATCTTACACAAAAAGGTCCACCTAACACTTCATCTTCCATCTCATAAAGTTCTGATGCATAATCAACCCGTGGGTGTCGTAAGAGACGAGAGAAAGAAACAAATGAGGAGATGTGCAGCAGCGTCTTCGTTATAATGACTAAATATAAAAAAAACTACGTTCGCTTCGTTCGTTCGTTCGGCAGTGGACTTTTCATTGGTTATAACGGCATCGGTAACGGTCAATACCATTTTGCGGATTTTATCGCGTATATTAACTTATTTTATTTTATATTCTCGACGTTTCAAGTACTTTGCAGCACCCTTGGTCACGGGGGGGGGGGGGGGGGGGCTGAGGTATTTGACCCCCCGTTTACACTCTCGCGCGAGCGGCGAGGCGAGTCGCGAGGCGAGCCACGAGGCGCGAGTGTAAACGCTAACTCGTGGCTCGCTTCGCAGCTCGCCTCGTCACTCGCGGCGCTCGCGTCGGAGGCGGTTTTTTGGGCACGAGGCAAAGGGCCTCGCGAGGGACGCGATTGTGGTGTTTACACTCGCGTCTCGTTTCAGTTTGTTTACGGCGCCCTTCCGTAATAACATTCGAATTGCTTTTGTTTTAAAATTACAATTTTAATAAAATAATATTATTTAATATTGCACAATAGGTACTAGCAATTTATATAAAATAATGAAACTGAAAAGGTTCTGTTTCGATGAATAGATATCATCCGTCATATTCTTCCTCAACGACGTATTTTTATTAATTTCATTCTTTTTAAAATGGTCAAGCATCGATAAATACTTATTAAGGCAAGAGTTGATGCCGCTATTATTTCGACGTCTTTCATCGTCGCTGGCTCAACGCAAAGGCAAACTGAACGCATCGCGAGAGTGTAAACAGGCACTCGTTACCTCGCAACAACACGCGAGCTTGCGAGGCGAGGTACGAGGCGAGGCGCGAGGCGAGAGTCTAAACGCGATATGACGTTCGAATGTTATAGTTAACCACGGCTACCTCCAAATTAAAAATTATTAATTTTTGTTCCGATCTACACAATATGAACTTACAGTATCTTGAAGTCTTGCAGTTGTATGCTCGGGTTGGAATTTAATTTTATTGATTATGGGATCCCAAGCAGATGGCACACAGCCATCTTCTCTATTGAAATTAGGATGTTTTTTTAATTTCAATAGCCTCGCGAATCATCCTAGGAAGGAATCGGTGTTCTTTGGCGTGGATTTGTGGTCTATCAAATCTAATGTAGTGACGGGGGCGATCCTATACGTGTTCACAGACTGCAGACTTCCCGGAGCGTCGATTCTTCACATCAGCTATGTGTTCTAACGCGGGTTTTTATTGATTTTTTAGTTTGTCCTATATAAGCGAGACCACATTCACAACCAAGCTTGTACACTCCTACATCTTGTAGAGGGACATTACACTTGACTGATGGTAAAAACTGACTAATCTTCTTCGGCGGCTTGAAGTATGTTTTAATGGAAGCACGCTTAAAGATGTAGCCAATCTTGTCAATGACACTTCTGACATATGGCAGTACAGCAGGCACTCGCTCGACTGTGGCCGGCTTCACTCGTTCACTATGACGTAGGCGCGGGACCCAAAGCTTATTGTCGTGCAAAACTTGCTTGACGTGTTGTAGCTCGGCGGCCAGGTGTTTACTGTCACAGATCCCTCGTGCTGTGTGAATGACGGAATATAAAATAAGTTAATATACGCGATAAAATCCGAAAAACTAGTTCTATTTAAATTAAAGGATACGTGTTAAGATCTATCTTTAATCGACTCCCAAAAAGGAGAAGGTTCTAATTTCGAGTGTGTCTTTTTTTTTGTATGTATCTTACGCGATATCTTCGCAGAGTGTGAACCAATTTTAATGATTCTATTTTATTAAATAGGTTATACTGCAAGGTTGGTGCTATATAAAATAGGAAAACCATTCCACCCCTGAGGGTAGCAACTAAATAACTTCTTTTTTAACCATTTGATTCGGTTTGAACTTTTTCTTATAAATTATAATTACTACGTGAATATAACATTTTTCATACCGCATATAATGTAGCTTTCGAGAAAATAGCAAAGAAAAAAACGACTAAAGTATTTTTTCGATAATTGAACTACTTATTCCAACACCACTATTAATTTTGTGTAGGTTTTTTTCTTGTTTTAGTTCTACGCGGACGAAGTTGCGGATAAAAGCTAGTGCAGAATAAAACCACAGATATACAGCCGGAAATGAGTTCAATATGCAAAATAAAGTTTTGTTTAAAATGTTTCAACATTTAAATATCACCTTTTGACGTTTTTTTTATTTAACGATAAAACTAATTCGAAAGTAGCTGTTCTCAAGCGATACATATAAATATAAATTTTAAATCTTTCACGGCAGAAAGTGGGATTCCATCAAAAATATTTATTTTATAAATTAGTAATGCACGAGCACAATAAGTGTCACGAATTCTAATTTTAGTATGGCATTTGCCCCAAGATGGCGGACGTAGGTTAAAGCTTGCGTTAAAAATATTTTTAATTCTTTTTATAGGATATAGTGACAAACAAGCACACAGTCCACCTGATAGTAAGTGGTTACTATGACCCGTAGACATCCACATCTATCCTCAATAAATATGCAGATGCGTTGTCACCCGTGAGGACTAAGATGGAAGGCCTCATTTCCAGTAAAAAGGATCGCCGGTTCTCTACACTCACAACGCATCTACATTTTGATTCTTTATTGAGGATAGATGTAGATGTCTATGGGCCGCAGCAACCATTTACCATCAGGTGGACTGTGTGCTCATTTGTCACCCTATCCCATAAAAAAAGCTTAGTTGAACCTGTTTCCACCAGTGCTAAGCTATATGGACCAATGAATATGATTAGTGGAGGATATCAAACGCATCCATAGCAACGTAGCATAGCACATCTCTAGTGGAAAAGCACCCTTAAACACATACACAATTAGATAAATGTAATTACCAAAATTATTATTTTTATTCAGCTGTTATCAGGAAGATACTGCTGCCTCAAGCGACACCTACGGGACGATATGGGGACAATATATACCGCCACTACGCTGCGCTATAGATTATGGCAGTCTTACTGTACTGATGTACTGATGAGTTTTAGCGTGTTGAAGCAACGTGTCAAATTTCATACAACACGGCTGATCCGCGAGACTAGTTCGTCTGCGCCTTGTTTTTTTTGTTCTTTTGATTAAAAATCGTTACCTCCGCACTAGGATATTCTCCTGTTTCGTGGAGTCAGTTTACATACATAAATCGCACAGGGACAAGCATCCAAACTCGTAAGAATTGTTTGTAGGCCATACAAATACTTGATCCGTGCGTGATTTGGGCCCGTGGCCTTCGGCATTGCAACTCATTGCTAAGCCACGGAGTCGTCCTAAATCCTAATGCTCGGGCCACACTTACGAGAAATGCCGTTAATTATCGCGTTGATGGACGTTGAATTTGTGGCCACGACTTACGCGATAATTTGACAACGGCATTAACAATGCTGTTTGCTGTTTGGCGATAACTCGAGTGGCGGTACATCAAAGAGATTAACGCACGAAATAACGCATTGAAGCGGCCACACTACGTTTGTATCATTGTGCACGGTGAGCGCAATGTGGTCGCACGTATGGCTATGATGGAGTGGAATAAGGAAAAAGTTATTACGTTTCTTGAGATTCTGCAAACAGAGCCATGTTTAGGCAATGATAAATTATATTCATATAATAAAAATTTACACTCATCAAATATAGAGTAGCAGCGTCATCGTCCATCCATCTTGCTTGCAATTCAAGAAACATTAACGCCAACTTTAACGCCGTTCAACGGCATTGAAATTGAAATGACGTTGACCGTTCAAGTGTAGCCACTCACTTTGTCGCGTTAAAATTAAAGCAACGTGTTGCTGTAACACGATTTTATTAGCTTCACGTGTATCTATCTAACTATGTAAGGGAATCTTTTAGTGTAATTTTCACCATCTTGCAGACGGTAACCGGTTCAGTGCGGATGGCACGCCAGGAGTGCCGTCGATTAATTTTGTGTGTTGCGTATGACACGCGAGTCGTGTCTTTTTAAAAATCGTTATAACTCGCTCAAATTGCTTTTTTGGAAGATTTATCCAGAACAAAATATTCATTATTTTGCAAGTAGTTCATGCCTACAGCTTTGTTTCTGGATTTTTTGAAAATTTTAAACTTTTAGGGGTTGACAACCTTTTTTAACTTGTGCATAGCCATAGTACTCTTTTTACTTTGTGGGTTTTAAATTATGTTGTGGAAAAATAGTCTAATAAGTAACAAATAACAGCACTCATTGTGATCGCTCACAAACTCAAGTTGTAAATAAATTTCTGGAAAACAAAAGACAAAAGCAAAAACAATGCGTTTGTCTTATTGTTTAACTTTGCTTAAAATGGTTGAACTGCCGTCTTATTACTATCATATGGCCGAATAGACCTACGAAGTACCATGTGCTCTTGTGATATGATATAAGGTTTATTTTTGCTTGAAACAGTTTGAAACCGTTCATGCATAAAAAAAGTTCGCTAATAAATAGTCTTTGTCAATCTGCCGCCGTATTTGTTTCCTTTTGAAAACACTTGTTTTGCTATTCTTACTAATTTATACGTTTTCGAATCGACTTTACTTTTACATTTGTATAACATTAAATAATATTTAACATTTGTAAATATTAATGAATCATAAACCTTATTTTTTTCCAAATTAAGGTTCTTGATTGTTTGATATTTACAAATATTATTATTAGGTGAAAATTTAATTTAATAAAAACCAAGGTTTTCCAGAGCGATTTAGCTGTGCCTACTTATATAAATGATTTTTTATAAAACAAAAAATAGTACAAAAGGTTTGTAATCTCTGCATGAAAAAAGTCACTTACTCTCCATTTCAAAGAAAACACCTAGAAATTCACGTAGTTACCCACTAAAAACAAGTATCCTTCCGTTTGTAACTGATGTTTGATGTCAACTAAACTTAATTAGGTCTCAACAAGTGAAAAAAGCATAAAAAAGATAATTACTTTTACACATGGCTGATGGCACAATAGGCGTGTGATCATTAGAAGCATGCTTCACTGCTACATAATCAGAATCTAACTAGTGATGAATTAAATGAAATATATAATTTATTGTACACCAAAAATAAAAAAAATAAAAAAAAACAACAAATTATTTCAAGGTACGAGTACAATTGACGGCCTTATGGCTTAAAAACGATCTCTACCAGGTTACCACATTGAATAGGTTATAATGGACATGTGAAAAAGGGTAACGCTGTGCCTACGCAAGTTGTTAGCAAATACACGCGACATAAATATGATTATATACTCGATTAATACATACATAATATAATAAATAAATAAATGCATGCATAGATATTTGCTTCTGCTCGGAAGTTCTGCACGCTTTTCTACCGATTTCAAAAAGGAGCCGGTACTCAATTCGACTGTATGTTTTTTTATGTGTGTTACCTCATAACTTTTTACTGACTGAAACGATTTCGATGGTTTTTTTTTTATTTGAAAGCTGGTGCTTCACATGCAGTGCCATATAAATGTGATCAAGGCCTGACCAATAGTTTTTGAGTTATTTTAATAATTTATATCGAAGTCGGTTATACAAAATTTTTCATTTTAAATTATTGACATCCTTTTCAGCTTCTGTTTCCGCAACTTTAATAACGAAAAGAACCATGCCCACTTTCCATACATTTAAAAACCTGATAGTGAAAGTTGATGTATAATTATAAAGTATAGTAGAAAAACTACATGTAAGCTTAGAAAATAATGTCATATAGTCATTTTTACGATTTAAACGCTACGAATCCCAAAAAATACTAATGTCACTTTTTAGGTTAGGATTTGTCGTAACCAAATAAGTAATAAAGAAATAAATGTGCTATAACTTATTATTAACGCTCGAAGTTAAGATAGCAATACTTATCTAGTTATGGTCTAAAACGTCTTTTTTACTTTGTAAATTTCTTGAAACCAACTGCCCCTAAGTCACCACTTACTCTCGATGATTGTCACCATAAATTGAGTGTCTAGCTCTATCTGCTATTTTTTCAGCACACATAAATACTTACTAACTACATTTAGTTCATCTTGTATTGTCAAAATGATCACTTATCAACCAAACACATTTTAATTGGCCTATGGTACATACTTACATACACACCTGATGAACAAAATGGGATAAACAAATAAAACACTATGTTAAAGTGGCATCGTTTATTAATTATCATCATTTTTACTTAAATCACTCACCACTACGTCATCCAGAAATTCTGCTGGAGCAGAAATATTTTCTTGATACCATACAGGGTTGTAAAAAGAAGTAACACAAACAAAATGGCACAGTACACAACGAGACCACGAGACGCAAACGCAACAACGAAGAACTGCGCCTATGCAAATTGCAGAACTGTCAAATGTCAAAAAAAATCCGTTTCATTTGTCCGCACTCGATGACATACTGAATGATTAATTTATTTTATTACTAGCTGACCAGGCAGACGTTGTTCTGCCATTTCCGAACGACCATTTGCTTTCCCAAAAAAAACTCCTGCAATTAACAATAAAAAAATTGAGGGTCACTTATCGGGATAAAAACTATCCTATCTTTCAAGTTGGACCAAACTGCACACAGTCTGCAAATTTTTTTTGAAATCGGTTCTATTTGTTGAATACTTACAACAACACGTGGTGGTTATACCGGGTGTCCAGTAAGGGTACCGGGTATTTGACAGTTAAATAAAATGAGAAATACAATTAATTAAATACATCCTTTATTTTAATTCAAAAACAGTTTCTTGGAAATTTATTTGGCGAATATAACATTATCTAAATGTGTACCCCTACGCTGCTGGCACTCCTCTAACCTTGAACGCAGGTTGGCGACGACGCGTTGACAAAGCGAAGTTGGGATTGCCCTCATCTCTGACATGATGTTCTCCTTCAATTGACTCAGATTCGTTGGGTGGTTATCGTATACCTTACCCTTAAGGTATCCCCATAAAAAATAGTCGAGAGGACTAAGATCTGGACTTCTGGGGCGCCAGTTAATGGTACCCCTACGCGAGATAACTTTGTTTGGGAACAATTCTTTTATAGCTTCTATTGACGCCCCTGCGGTGTGGCATGTGGCTCCATCTTGCTGAAACCATGTTCTTGAATTAAAACCTGGGAAATCTTGTAATGCGGGCGCCAAAAAAGTCCTTAACATGTCACAATAACGGTCTGTATTCACCGTAACTGCTCGCCCACATCTGTCTTCATGGAAAAAGGGGCCGATTATGCCTCTACCAGAAAAGGCGGCCCAAACGATGACCTTTGGACTATGAAGTGGCCGTTGATGTTTTGTTTTAGGATTTTGCTTGGACCAGTAGCGACAATTCTGTTTATTAACGTGACCGTTAAGGTGGAAATTGGCCTCGTCGCTAAACAGAATATTGTCAAAGCTATTGAATCGCTCTAGCATTTCAGTAGCAAAATTTAACCGACTTTCATAATCGGAATCCTTCAACTCTTGGACTAACTGGATTTTGTAGGCTGTGAGATGCAAATCTTTCTTCAAAATTACCTGCAGTGAAGATTTTTTGATGTTTAGTTCTTGTCCTCGTTTGCGAATTGATACCGACGGATTTTCACGTACTGAAACTCTCACTTCTTCGATTGTTTCTGCATCTCTAACGCTTCGCGGGCGACCTGTATTTTGAATTTTAACAGTCGACCCGGTATTCTCGAACATTTTAATCCACTTTCGTATGACATCGTCGCTTGGCGCTGTACGTGTGCGATATTCTCTGCGATATAAACGCTGAGCAGTAACAATGGAATCGTTATTACGATAATACGCTCGCACGCAAAAAGCGCGATGCGTTCCAGGATACGGCTCCATGGCAACTAAAATTCCACGAACCGACGCGCGCGACGTTGCCCTCCCCGCGCCCTTGCTACTTCACTTGACGCGTTCACGTGAACCAATAAACAAACTCCCGCTACTCTTACTGGACACCCTGTACTACTAAATTGTAGCTTATATTAAACGTTTGCATTTTTAACATAGCGCCATCTATTAAATATTTACTCAATCCAGTCAACAGATATCGTCATCTGACAGAATCGTTTGGAGCTAACAGATAATTGTGACTGTCAAATAATAGAGAAATAATTTTCAATAAAATAATATTGTATTGCGACTATAAATTGAGATGTAAGCTATCCTATCTTTTAAGTTGGACCAAACTGCACATTGACCAAAAATTTCATTGAAATCAGTTCAGTAGTTTAGGAGTCCATCGCGGACAAACAACGTGACACGTACTTTTTATATATAAAGATTATATTATTTTATATTAATATGTACTATACAAATACAAATAAATAAATACTTACTGATTAAATGAAACATAAAATAATGTATAAAACTCAGAAACAGAGTTAAAGTAGGCAAAGTAGCAGTGTATAAAATGGAACGTCCTAGAAAAAGGGTAGTTGAGATGCGTTCAAAATATACAATACGTTTACCCTTGACGTGGAATAAGCTTATAGAAATATGTAAAAAATTTTTTTTCCTGCGTTTCTTTTAACATTGTGATAAGCGTAATTAATTTACAATTCAATTAGGTGAATTTTAAGATTTATTTTATTTCTATACATTGTCAGGTGAAAAATGGGCATTGTTCTTTGATGACAGCATACCTTCCCCCAAAAGGTGTCTAACTCAAATTGAGATTAAAGTTCAACCTACGTCATCATCATCAATGCTGAATTCGCCATTACAAATGTTAGAATCCATGTTAAGTATGAAGGGAGAGAAGCGAGCCACGACTACAAATAACGAGCGTAACAATCTACTTTTGGATAAACATTCGTGCTATCATCATCATCATCATCATCTTTATTACAAACCTTCACAAGTCCACTGCTAAACACAGGCCTCGCCTTAGGAATGCCGCGATCCTGAGCCACCTGCATCGATCGACTTCCCATATGTCACAAGTCGTCCGTATGAGGAAGCGAGGAAGCTCAAGATTTCCTCAGCAAACTACGGATAGGGCTATACTCGGGGTTTCTCTGCGTGATAAACTTAGAAATGAGGATATCCGCAGTAAAACCACAGTAACCGACATAGCCCAAGCTGGAGTGGCAATGAGCTGGTCATATAGGGTATCGGCTGGCGGCAATGGGGAAGCACGGTTCTCGAGTGAAAGCCTCGTACCGGTAGGAAAAGTGTAGGGTGGCCCCCCACTGAATGAAGTGACGACCAGAAGTACTTATGTGGTAAAAGTTACATCTACACTAATATCGTCATCCTTTGCTAGTAGACCGCCAATATTTATCAGCTCGTCCAAGAAAAGAGCCTACTCCTTTTTAAAAGACCGGCAACGCATCTGCGATTCCCCTGGTGTTACAGTTGTTCATGGGCGGCGGTAGTCACTTACCATCAGTTGAGACGATTGCTCGTTTGGCCCCTCTCCTATTAAAAAAAATTAGCGGAGCTGGTCTTATACATGAAGAAGACTTGAGCAGATTTCGAACCTAACGCTACTTAATAATTAATATTAATTTTAAAAGCATATTATTATATTTGTATAATTATTACATTTTCGATTCTGCATCAGTTTCCTTTTCTGTTTCTGCTAACATTTATTTTGACTTCTAAATCTGTTTCTGCTTCCGTTGTGACACTTCCGTTGCATAACTAATCTGGCACTGTTAGGATTTATAACAAGACTAACAACACGCCCCGGCTTCGCCTGGATAGGATTTGTAATTTATTAAAGCTTTCTTAAATAGATTTAAGGTAATTAACAAAAACCATTTTTTATCAACTTTTCGATTTCTAAAAATCTCCACGAGTTTTTTTTTATAGGATAGGGTGACAAACGAGCACACATTCCACCTGATGGTAAGTGGTTGCTGTGACCCATAGACATCTACATTTATCCTTAATAAAGAATCAAAATGCAGATGCGTCGTCACCCGTGAGGACTAAGATGGAATGCCTTTGTTACCGTAAAAAGAGTCTCCTGTTCTCTACACTCACCATACGAAACACAGCAGCGTTAAGCTTCTATGTTACGCTGGTATTCTGTGAGAACGTGGTCCTTCCCCGGTCGAGCCGACCGATTCGTGCTACAACTATACTACTAATATAGCAGCAGCATGGCTCTACCACGTGTAAAAGTTTCGGGTAAGATACGGCCTAGATCACCCCTGTCATTGCTCTCACTGTTTTTTTAAGTTTCTTTACAATCTGTTCAGCCATTCCGTATGCAGGAAATACCAAAAAAGAAAATTGAAGACTCTGGTGAAATTGCGGCTGTCAGTGCATATTTATAAAAGACTAGCTGTTCCCCGCGACTTCGCCCGCGTGTTATTTGGAGTTTTCATTTTTTTTTGCGCGGAACTCCAAGTCCTTTTCTAAAATAAAAGTAGCCCAAGTTACTCCTTGTGACATCAGCTATCTGCCAGTGAAAATCCCGTCAAAATCGGTCCAGCCGTTTCGGACATAAGCCGGAACAAACAGACAGACAGACAAAAACTCTAAAAATTGTATTTTTGTTATTAGTATTGTACTATTCTGTGTAAAAAGTATCGGGAATATGTCAATAAAAAGACCCGCGTAAAAGAGGTCGTTCTAATTTTTTTACTGCATGTTGGTAGCACTGTACTGATTTAGCGCGCAAAGTTTGAGCGGGATCTGTCATTTTATTTGTTTTAAACTACACTTTTTGTTGGTCATAGTTTTGAGTTGTCGGCGATTTTTACAATGGAAAATATTGTTGAACAAAGAGTGTGCCTTAAATTTTGTGTTTCGAATGATATTTCATGTGGTGAATCACTAAAAATGTTGCGAAATACCTACGGCGAATCGTGTATATCGAAAACAAGGGCTTATGAATGGTATAAGGCTTTTAAAGAAGGCCGAGAAGTAGTAGTAGACTTGCCTCGTTCTGGTAGACCTTCAACCGCTACGACCATAGAAAACATCGACAAAATCAAGAAGCCAGTGCTCGAAAATCGACGTATGAGTCTGAGAGAGTTGGCTAGTGAGGTGAACATATCTTTTAAGTCCGTCCACAACATTCTCATTGACATTTTAGGCATGAAACGCGTCGCCGCTCGACTAGTTCCAAAAGAGCTCAATTTTGTTCAAAGAGCGCAGCGAAAGCATGTCGCTGAAGACATGGTTTCCCGAGCTTCTACGGATCCGACCTTTATGAAACTTACAATAACTGGCGACGAGACATGGGTTTATGAGTACGACATGCAAACAAGCCAACAGTCTTCAGAATGGCGTCTCGAAAACGAGCCGAAACCCAAAAAACCGCGGCAAAGTCGCTCCAAAATCAAGGTGATGCTGACAGTTTTTTTTGACTACCGTGGTGTGGTTCACTCCGAATTCCTTCCAAAGGGAGAAACAGTGAATAAAGAATATTATTTAGGCGTCAGGAAGCGTTTGCGTGAGAGTATCCGCCGAAAATGTCCAGATTTGTGGCAACACAACTCATGGATGCTGCACCATGATAATGCACCATCACACACAGCCATTATAGTGAAAGAGTTTTTAGCGAAAAATTCAACAAAAGTTCTCGACCAAGCACCGTATTCACCTGATATGGCTCCGTCTGACTTTTTTTTATTTCCCAAGTTAAAATTACCACTTTGAGGAAAACGTTTTGAGTCGATAGAAGCCATAACAAAAAATTCGCTGAATGAGCTAAAGGCCATACCGCAAATAGCCTATGAAAAATGTATGGAAGACTGGGTGAAGCGTTGGAGATGTTGTATTGCAAGCGATGGGGCGTACTTTGAAGGCGATAAAATAAATTTAGATGAATAATTTGTATTTTTTGTTTTATTGACAAATTCCCGATATTTAGTACACAGAAGGTATATACTTTCATATGCATTTAGTAAAAAGCTGTAATTTTGACATTACAAACAGACACTTCAATTTTATTTATTTGTACATATTATCTATCTTTATTCCAGCGGTTGCAGTTAGTGGCGACAAATATATTACTATTGGAAATATAGTTTTTGATACATTTTCGATACTTGATATTTTATTACGATATATCGAAATGAAAGATATTGCACAAAAATATCGCTGTATAGATACATCGATATTATTTCTATAAGCCTTTTCCGAATATTAGCCTGGACAGACAGACAGAAGTTTAAAAAATTCCTGCCTTAATGGCAGCGTAATAAACGACAGATATTTTGATATTACATACAGACATTTTAGTTTTATTTATACGTATAGATTTAAACTTTATAATTTTAATTACTTATTGCTTTTAAATTTAATTTTGCGCATCACGATCGTGTAAGCGAAGAATACGTCGTTCTGCCTCCTGTTCCTCCCGTTCTATCTTATCTGTCATTGATAAATGATAACACATAATAAACCTTTTTAAATGATGGTTTTTATAAACTAAAAATTCTAATTTATGAAGTTAATTTATTTTTAGATAGACCTACGTTTATGTAAGTGTAGAAAAATGCAAATAATCTATTAGTTAATGTTAACGACAGTAGTCTAATGGCATGGTGCGGACCGCGAATTCAATAGGTCGTGGGTTCGAACCCGTCATTCGACTACTGTCGTGAACCAGTCTTAACCAGGGTTGGCTGATTTAAATCAGACTGATTTAAATCATGATTTAAATCGAGATTTAAATCGCTTGATTTTGATTAAAAAAATCACTGATTTAAATCAACACATATAAATTAATGTAATAGACAGAAATTGAAATAATACTGGCTTAAAATAAGGTAAAATCTTTTATTGTTTTATGTTATTCTTATTATTCTGCTTACAATAGTCTCATAAACTTTAGAAAATCAACAAAGAAGTAGCGATGAGGTCTGTCAGTCTCATAAACATCAACCAAAATATTTTTTTAGAAATTCACCTTTCAGATATGAACTGTAATTAATACAATATTAATTATTTTACTCATACATATGTATTCATAAACTTTTAATCCTACTATAAAAAAGTGTTACCAACTCGTGAATTTCAAAATATACAAAAAAATCAAAAAATTCAAAAAACTCAGCATAATTTGATTAAAATTAAAAAATCATGATTTTTTCCATCCCTAGTCTTAACACAAGCATATTCAGCTTACCAGAAGTGGTTACAGGAAATATTAGTCATGTTAATAACATTTTTAACTGAAGCGAGTACCGGAAGACTGCTGTAAAGCCATTATAATCCCAATATATAAGGGAAAGGGCTCGCAGCAGGACTGTAAAAACTACCGTGGTATCAGCTTGCTTAGCATTGTGGGTAAAATGTATGCTAAGGTGTTAAGTGAAAGAGTTATGGAAGAAACTGATGGAAAAATTTGGGATGTGCAAGCTGGATTTAGAAAGGGGATGGGGTGTACGGATGAAGTCTTTTCCATGCGCATGATAGCGGAGAAGTTTTTGGCCAAAAACCAGAAAGTTTTTTGTGCGTTCATGGACTTGGAACACTAAGCTCGAAGTTGTTGACGAGTATGTTTACCTGGGACAAATAGTCCGACTAGGTAAGTCCAATTTCGACCGAGAGGTCAATCGACGGATTCAACTCAGCTGGGCAGCGTTCGGGAAGCTACGACACATCTTCTCGTCAGACATACCTCAAAACCTTAAAACGAAATTGTACAACCAGTGCGTGTTGCCAGTGATGACTTACGGAACTGAGACGTGGTCCTTTACTGCTGGCCGTATGAGGAAGCTCAAGTCGCTCAGCGAGCTATGGAGAGGGCTATGCTCGGAGTTTCTCTGCGTGATAAACTTAGGAATAAGGATATCCGCAGTAGAACCAGAGTAACCGACATAGCCCAACGGATTAGTAAGCTGAAGTGGCAGTGGGCCGGCCATATAGCTCGAAGAACCGACAACCGATGGGGAAGAAAGGTTCTCGAGTGGCAGCCTCGTACCGGTAGGCGAAGTGTAGGGCGTCCCCCCACGAGATGGAGTGACGACCTGGTAAGACATGCAGGAAGTCGATGGATGCAGGTGGCTCAGGACCGTGCTTTGTGGCATTCTTTGGGTGAGGCCTATGTTCAGCAGTGGACTTGTGAAGGGCTGTAATGATGATGATGATGATGATGGACTTGGAAAAGGCTTATGACAGAGTGGACAGGAATGTGTTATGGCAAACACTGAACTCATTTGGGTTGAGCGCTGGTTTGATACAGGCATTGAGGTCCCTTTATAGGGACTCTAGAGCTTGTGTCAGGATCAACGGGGTCTACTCGGACTGGTTTGGCATACATAAAGGTGTCAGACAGGGATGTGTAGCTTCCCCGTGGCTGTTTAACCTATTTATGGACAGTTGTTTGCAAACTTAGAAAGTTGAAGAATGTGGGTTGAGAATGGGTGAGTCAACCGTCAAATGCCTTTTGTACGCCGATGATCAAGTCATATTTGCATCGTCAGCGGTCGAGTTGTAAATGATGGTTACTTTAATGAATTGGTCATTGAAAGAAAGGGGTATGAAAGTGAACGCAAGTAAGACGAAAGTGATGGTTTTTGAAAGAGAAGAGAGTAAAACGTTATGCGAAATAAGAATAGAAGGGGAGTTGATTGAGCAAGTGGATGAGTTTGTATATTTGGGATGTTTATTTAGCAGGGATGGTAGATATGATAAGGATATAGAACGACGAGTGAACGCAGGAAATAGAGTGAATGGGGCTCTACACGCTATTATGAGGAGTCAGAATGTGTCAAATAAGGCACGTTTGGCAATTCATAGTGCTGTGTTAGTCCCTACTCTAATGTATGGTAGTGAAAGTTGGGTCTGGCAGAAGAAGCATGAGAGTAGAATAAATGCTGTAGAAATGCGGTCCTTAAGGAGTATGCTAGGGCTGAATCTAAAGGACAGGGTGAGAAATAGTGTGATAAGAGAAAAGTGTGGTTTGCAAGATGACGTTGTGACCAGGATTAAAAAAGGAATGCTTCGGTGGTTTGGTCATGTAGAAAGAATGAAAGAGGAAAGAGTGACAAAGCAAATTTATGTTGCAGAAGTGAACGGCAGGGTCGGGAAGGGACGCCCTAGACGAAAGTTTATCGACCAAATCGGCGATACATTAAAAATTGGCCAGATTAGGAGTACCCTTAACCGACGAGCGTGTATGCGTAGGTATATGGATGTGGAGGAAGCGAGAGAGGTATGTCAGGATCGTGCCAAATGGAAGTCCGTAGTCTCTACCTACCCCACTGGGTGACAGGCGTGAGTGTTTATGTATGTATGTAATAACATTTTCCAATTAAATAATAATAATAAATAACTGAAGCAATTAGGGCTTATCTTATCTTACGCTCACCAGTAGAAGTGTGTCAATCGTGAATAATTCGTTGATGTGACCCGGGTCGCATCAAATTATTAATTATTGCAATTGCAATGACATTTTTTTGAACGTTCCGGATCAAACGATTGACAGGAACTACGACCAAATGACCAAAGAGTATGGTAATGTTCGACGAGCGAAATATCGAGCGGGTCTCACAGAGACCACAGAGTATTGAAACTCGAAATGATCCATTTGAATGATCGACTCGAATGACCCAATTCGTAAGACGAATCAATACTTGGATGATCGAGTGACTAGAAATGAACGAATGACACACATGTCTACTCACCAGAAGTCGCGTAACAATTTTCTCATCAATTTTACAATATTACTTATTGGAACGAAGTTCCTTATCGGACGGTACGAATTTGACGGATTGGGGCTAGGCGAGAAAAAGTGTAAAATTTTTCCGTCACCACCTCTTCTGACGTGTACACGGCCTTGGCCTTTTCTTATCTTGTCGTAAAGGAAATATTATTTTATTTTAAATGACGCTTCATTTTAAAATAGACGCTAGTAATTCATTTATATGTATTTGTTAATCAATAATATAATACGTTTATCAATGATAATACACTACGAAAGAAACTTCGTTCCAACCTAGTGTTCCACGACACTCACGCATGTTTTTGTTTGTTTCAGGTATTGGTGGTCTCGGAGTACATTCCAGTGTCGCGTCACGACCGAATGAAATTATTTTCCATTAAGAAGCTAATAGCATAGAGTAGACCAAAACATTGTACGCAACGTTCGTACAATCGGCACCGCACCACACACGCTTCTATGATACCAAAGTTTTAAAATTTAGAAGAATATTTACAAGATGGTGCCCCAACAGTACTGCCTCAGGTGGAAGCACCACCACACTAATGTCCAGAACATGTTTGCGCAGCTGTTGGAAAAAGGTTAGTAATTGTATCTACTTGTTTCTTGTTCATGTTGTACTTGTTATATCTATATACATATATCTTGACTGTCTCGTTAGTCTAGTAGTGCGACTGCTGGCCATGAGGTCGCGGGTTCGAATCCCGAGTCGGAACAAGAAAAATCAGTTACTGAGCTTTTCCATCAAGAAATTCTCAGTAGCTGCCCGGAGTCAGGAAGTGGCGGTATTTCACCTCCATGCTTCGAAAAGCACGTAAAGCCGTTGGTCCTGCGCCTTATCTCTCTCCGGTCGTGTCGGTTTACCGTCCCATCGGACTATGAGAGTGAGGGAATAGAGAGTGCACCTGTGCTTGCGCATACACTTGGGCAGTATAATCCTGTCCGATGGCTAGTCTCCGTTGAGGCTGGTCGCCGTGACCGCAATTCGGTCTGGTGGACATAATGCACATTTTTTGTTTAGAAAGGCTTCTCTAGTACGTAGTACATATAAGTAAATGGATTTCAATGATAAAAGCCAAATGTTAGTGTAATACAAATTAAAATAATATTTTAGCGCCATTCATTTCATTCATCCAACGAAAAAAGATTGATCCTCAAAGTGGTACGTAAAATAGATGCTAGATGGCCTAAACACGACTAATTTCATATAAATCGGTGATATTATTTTATTTATTTGTGAAGATATTGCCCGCTTATATACTAATATATAAGAATTTATCTTTGTTTGTTCGTATTTAATGCGTTCACCAGATTGCGGCAAAACTTTGTCAACTTATTGCTTGCACTTGCGCGAAAGTTATAGGCATAGTACAATTAACTTACGATAGGTGGCGCGCATATCGCACCGACGATAGTTATATATCATTCAATATTAATGATTGTATTGTCATTCTTAATTAAACAATATGACTCTTCCTTTAAAACGATATTTCCATAATGATTACTTCTGCGGCAGCAACGCGCCGTGTACCAGTTATTAGGAAAAAACGTGTGTGTGTGTGTGTGTGTGTATGTACTTACTTATGTACGCACGTTGGAAGTTATACTTCTTTAACGTAACAAAACAAAAATATCTAACTTAAATATAGTAATCAATTCCCACGAACACTTGAGAGACAGTTACCCAATAAAGTTGTTGATTCTAGGTGTCAGTGTGCGCGCGCATCATAACAACTTCATGGTGTCCTTTTCAGCTGTCGGTGTGCGTGCGCATCGTAAAAAAATTTACTCTTATAATTTTTCCCAAACGCCACAAAAGATGTATTTAACTTCAATAATAATAAAGCCACCGTCTCAGCTCGCCAGCCTTGACAACACCTGCGAGCTGGCCTGGCAACGCTTGGTTTTAAAAAAAAAAGTAATTCATAAGATCTCGTTAGCTTTTGGAATTTTGGATTGATCAGTCATGATTACACTTCGACGTTTATCTTCAAATGATTTCGATGCAATATATACTAAAAATAAATGAATATATTCCATCAGCGAAGCTTGTCACTGCTGTGTTTCGTATGGTGAGTGTAGAGAGCCGGAGACCCTTTTTACTGGAAAAGAGGCATTCCATCTTAGTCCTCACGGCTGACAACGCATCTGCATTTTGATGCGCAAACGAGGATAAATGTAGATATCTATGGGCCACAGCAACCACATACCATTAGGTGGACTGTGTGTATGTTTGTCACCATATAAAAAAAATTGCTAGTGAAATTGACTTTTTGTGTAATTTTTTTTATTTAGTGCAAATCTTAATTCAATTAAGCCTGAATGGATAACTAATCTAGTATCGTAAATCTGTGCCATAAACGTTATTTTTATATTATTTTTATATATCTATGCAAATATATAATATATGTTATGTTAATCTCATAGATTTAAGATTAACATATTTTTTTAAAGTTCCATGAGGCCGTATCATAATGATTTCATACATTTATGCGAACACTACACATTGAATAAAACGATTGATTGATTTGAGATGTTTACGGATTTTATCGCGTTTAATTTAAAAAAACAATCTAAAGGTATGACTTTTTTTAAATAAATTTTCAGTTTTATTCAGAAGAATAATCTATACATCTATACAAATAAATAAAATCTATTTATACAAATAAATAAAATTAAAGTGTCTGTTTGTAATGTTGAAATAACAGCTTTTCTATATATCTGTCTGTTTGTTCCGGCTAATCTCTGAAACGGCTGGACCGATTTTAACGGGACTTTCACTGGCAGATAGCTGATGTCATAAGGAGTAACTTAAGCTACTTTTATTTTAGAAACAGAATTAAAGTTCCGCGCAAAAAATTAAAACCCCAAACAACCCGCGGGCGAAGTCGCGAGGAACACAGCTAGTATACAAATAAAGTAATAATAATAAAAAATAAATAAAATTAAATTTTTTGTTGACTGTCCTGTCTGTTTGTTACGGCTAATCTCCGAAACGGCTGGACCGACTTTGATGGGACTTTCAATGACAAATATCTGATGTTATACCTTAGTCTTACTTTTAATTTTTTTTTAAATCTGTTTCTGCGCAAAAAAACCAATGAAATCCAATCGTAATAAATTATTACACGCGGGAAGTTCAAGTTGCTGGGAATAGCAGTTAAAAATAAACTTTTAAAAAAGTAAATACCGATTTAGAAGCAGAATATAATTAAATTAAAGAAGAATTAGAGTTCTGGCTTCAGAAGCTATTATGTGGATATTATTTTTTTTACTTTTGTAGTCGTTTTTTACTTTATTAGGTACTTTATTTTTCTTTAACATTCCAAAAATAATTATTTTAAATTAATTCTGGAATAATTCTAAAATAATCCCACCTGTTGGTAAATGGTGATGAAGGCCTAAGTGCAATTAAATTGAGCTTTCTTAGCGTAGTAAAGCTACAGCATATATACGTCCCACTGCTGGGCACAGGCCTCCTCTCACTTCTGAGAGGGTTTTAGAGCAAGGAAGTGTTCGCCGCGCTGCCGCAATGCGTGTTGGCGACCTTCACATGCCTTCGAAATATTTTTTCTCATTTCTCAGACATGCAGGTTTTCCTTCACCGTCGAGCACGTGGTAAATCAGCACTTAAAATTGCAATTAACAATTTCATTGGTGCCGGCGGGGATCGAACCCAGGTTCTTTTACTCCGACTTTCCGACTCTTTACGTGGTAAAGTCATGCTTCAGTTATGTTATGGTTGTAGCATAAATAGGTCGGCTCGAACGGGGTAGGAGGACCACGCTCTCACAGACTACCAGCGTAAAATAGAAGCTTAAGGCTGCTGTGTTTTGTCCGGTGAGTGTAGAGAACCGTATACACTTTTTACTTGTAACTAGGCATTCTATCTTAGTCCTCAGTGAGGACAACGCATCCGCATTTTGATTCTTAATCGAGGATGAGTGCAGATGTCTATGGGCCACATCATCCACGGGTGACAACCGAAACAGTCCATCTGATGGTAAGTGGATTACCATCGAGTAGACTCTTTGCTTGTTTGTCAACTTATTTAGATCAAAGCTAATATAAGCAAAACCTCGAAAATGGCTGGACCGATTTTGACGATTTCTTTTGTGTGTGTTTGGTCCCTGGATGATTTAAACGATTCACAATTGGACCAAGTAAGTGGCGCTGTTCTCGAGATCCAGAAATCACACGTGCCGGGGCGGGTCGATAGTTCTACCAGGGCGACACTGAAAGTTTTTAGAACTGGCCACTTGTAAACGATATAATAAGAAAATAAATTCAAATTTTGAAAAGGGAACTCTTTGCCAATATTATTGTGTATGTATTTTATTAATTTGTCATTTGTTTACGATTTGGCGGCAAATTGAAAATTGTCTGTCACGTCAGCATGAATTTTACGCGATAAAATTTTCGTACAATGATGTTTTATGACTTTTGATGTCATTTAAGTCAACAAAAAAGTTATGATAGACTTTGATTGGCCTTTCACGATGAAGCCCTATCTCGTGCCACGGTTTGCAACTGGTTTAAAGAGTTTTAAACTTGGTCGCACTAATCTCACCGATGATCTGCGTGAGGGACGGCCTTCCACGGCGACGATTGAAGATAACATCAGTGTTGTGCGGCGTCTGACAAAAGAGTTACTTATCAGCAGATTCGGACAAGAGTCAAGTGCACAACATCGTCCATGAACATTTAGCGGACCAGAAGCTTTGTGCCCGGTGGATACCTCATAGTTTGACCTCAAAACTCCGTCGTTTTGATTGGTGTCGTGAAATGGTTCAAAGGTTTAACGGAAGTGACTCAAATGCTGTGTTGGACATACTTACGGGTGACGAAAGGTGGATTTATTGTTATGATCCTGAAACTAAGAGACAGTCTGCTGTCTGGGTGTTTCCTTCCGAGGAGTTGCCAACTAAAGTGAAGAGAGGTCGAAGCGTGAGAAAAAATATGGTGGCCTCGCTATTGGAAAGGACAGGTCATTACGCAACAATTGTTTTAGAGGATCGAAAAACAGTTACTGCAGAGTGGTACACTAACAATTGTTTGCCACTTGTCTTTGAAAAAGTTCGGGAGAAACGACCGCACAGTAGGATCCTCCTTCACCACGACAACGCGTCGTCGCACACCTTCACGTCAGACGTGGAATTACTGGGTCACTCGCCCTATAGTCCCGACCTCACGATTTTTATTTATTTACGAAAATAACAGAAAAATTTCGAGGAAAACGTTTTATGGATGCCGAGAAAGCAGTCACTGCGTTTCAAAATGCCGTCGAAGAGACCCCTGAGGACGAGTGGACAAAGTGCTTTTCTCAGTGGTCCCATCGGATGCAGCGATGTATTGATGTAAATGGACACTATTTTGAAAATATAAAATAAAACTAATACCATGCTAGTTTGTTCAGTTTTTGATTTTCTAAAAACTTTCAGTGTCACCCTCGTATATAAAACTTACGGGTAAGGGCAGAATAACTCTGCTAGGTTTCCTGGTATAAACATATAGATAGAAATTATTATTGAGGAATAAAATAGCCGGTTCAGCCTATCAGAAGTCTGGTGCTGAACACAGGCCAGCCCGGTGAATTGCCTGAGAGGCAATCTATGCGGCTGGCCTGGGCAAGATGAGTTGGTAACCGCAGTCTTTTTATTTTTAGTCGTTATTATAAAGACGCTGCTGCCCATATCCTGATTTGTTTCGCTCTGTCGCCTCATACGACACCCACGGGATGATATGGGGCCTACCCTTAAAAGATGTGCCTTAAATCACCAATTTTAAAATAATTTTCACAAATCTAACTTACGTTACCCACTCACACATCCGGGCGACCACAGTCACCTAAAACTTTTTCCGGTTGAACGCTAGGGCGACTAGAGCGGCCTCGATGACTTCTACACTTTGAACTACTTTTTGTCTATGGAAAGTTACAAAAACCTTCATGAATGTTACACTAAACGGCTCTATATTAAAAACGTGTCTATTGGTTAGTAAACAATTTATGACAAGTATAAGATACCATTGAAAAAAAAAACAAAAAACAAGCGTTGTGCCAATTTTTGTCGGTAGTACTGTGAGTACTGCATTTAAAATGTAAGTAATATTGTGTTTATTATAGTTTTGTACTGGTGTTATATATGAAAATAATCCCTAAGATGTTTTCTCTTTATATATTTACAAGTTTTATAAATCCAAAGTCTGTAATGATGTTTTTATATGTGATTAATTCGATATGCGAAAATTTCGCCTTTGTGTGTCGGTTTGTCGGTGTCGTTAAGTTTTTGTATTATATATTATTTATTTTAATGAAATATAATTAACTAACACCATTAAATTCTGCATTTCATTAGATTTCTGTGAAAGATTTTTATTCTGATATAGGTAAAGAACTTTCTCCGTGGTAACGGTTTTGGTCGACCTATTCGCGATCGGACCGTATAAAATTCGCGATGAGCGTCGCCGAGACGTTCAAGGCTATAGTCGCCGCGTCGTCCGAACGTTTGAGTGGTTATTGTATTTAAATAAAACATGACTAAACCTAGAAACATAATTATGTTGCATTTTCCTTGATAGGGAAACGAACTAAGGCTAGGACATTTTTTCTCATGCTAAATTTTTCACTTTAATCAAAACTAGCTACCCGGCCCGGCTTCGTCTGCTAAGGACCTATCAACGTGGCGTTATTTAGATTTAAGTTAATCAAAAACCAAAAACTAACCACCAGTCTTTTCAACAAAAAAATATCTTCAAGGTTTTGGTATAATATATATAGCCTAGTTCCGTCCTGGTATTGTTCTCTATCTGATCGAAAAGTTTCATCACGGTCGGTTCAGCCATTCCGAATATTAACCCGGACAGACAGACAGACCGACAGACAAAATGTTTAAAAGTGGCTATTTATGTCTTAATAGCATTCAAATAGCTTAATAGACACCTGTTATCTCAATGTGACAGACAAACACTTTAATTTTATTTATATGTATAGATTTATAGATAAGCGATCGTAAAATACATATTAGTTTCATAAATTAAAATGTAAAGGGCATTTATACACGCGGCGAGTGATATGCTCACGATGTTCACGCACAGTTAATTATGTTAATGAAGATTTTATCTTGTATAGGAAATAGAAATTGACTTTAAATTGAACACTTATTCGTGGAGTCACTCAAATTTGTTTTGGAATTAGCGACTCGTCTCGGTTTGGTTTGGGTAGCCGATTTTTAGGGTTCCGTAGCCAAATGGGAAAAAACGGAACCCTTATGGATTAGTCATGTCTGTCTGTCCGTCCGTATGTCACAGCCACTTTTTTTCGAAAGTATAAGAACTATGCCGTTGAAACTTGGTAAGTAGATGTATTCTGTGAACCGCATTCAGACTTTTATACAAAAATAGAAAAAAAACAATAAATTTTAGGGTTTCCCCATACTTTAAACTAAAACAAAAAAAAAATTTCCATCCAACCCATACATCTATGGATAGGTCTTCAAAAATGTTGTTATATAATTAGTTTCTTATATAATTATTTTCTAAACTGAATAGTTTGCGCAAGAGACACTTCCAAAGTGATAAAATGTGTGTCTTCCCCCCCCCCCCCCATGTAACTTACAGTACCATGTAAACTTCCACCGAAAATTGGTTTGAACGAGATCTAGTAAGTAGTTTTTTTTAAACGTCATAAATCGTAAATTATGTTACTTGCTGCTACGGAACCCTCCATGGGCGATTTTCTCTATCTGTTGGTGAAGTTTCATTACAATCGATTCAGCGATTTTGAAGATTATTCCGAACAGACAGACAAAATTATTTAAAACAATTAAATTATTATAAGTATATTTTTTAATTTATGGCATGCAAATAACCTGAGGTTAATAGAAGTCAGTTATATCACAAAAAAAATCACGAATAGTTTTTGTCGTATTGGCATGCTAATAATCCGCTGAATTCGATAAAAGGCAGTTATTTAGATATTACATACATACACTTCAAACATTATTTATATGCACAGATAAAGATTTAATCCGGGTGTGAGTTCAGCGATGTTGTCCCAGCGGTTTAACTTTAAAAAGATTAATATGATTATCCTTAGCGGCCAGCCATCGCGGAGTCTACTTCACCTGAACATGCCTCGTGTAGACGCGAAACACGTGTCGTATTATAGACGGTGGTGTGTCCTTCCTAGTGAAGTGGTGTTGGGATATGTGGTGCTAGGGATTGTCGGTCCCCTTTAATATGATGGAAATATGAGTCTTTGATAGATGATTACATATTTGTGCCGTTTGCTGTAGAGGCCCGGTAGCTATCCACATGGATAGCTACCGGGCCATGCTGTATCTATATTAAAAGTATACTTGTCGCACGAACGGGTCGGCTCGACCGGGGAACGACGACTCTCTCACAGAATACCAGCGTACAATAGCGGCTTAATGCTGCTGTGTTTCGTATCGTGAGTGTAGAGAACCGGATACCTTTTTTACTGGAAACGAAGCATTCCATCTTAGTCTTCACGGCTGACAACGCGTCTGCATTTCGATTCGTAATCGAGGATAGATGTAGATGTCTATGGGCCACAGCAACCACTTAACATCTGCAGAGCTAGCATGGGCAGGAGACATTTTTATCCCCGGGGAAAGGAGAAAATGTTATCCCCTCGCTTAGTTTTATCCAACCTTCGAGCATGGGCATACCGGTGGATATAATATCAACAGTAGATAAAATGGGAGATAGACTTAGATAGTTTTTTTTCTATGAATCCAAACTTAAACCCACGTATAAACGTAGTGATTATATTCTCTTTGCCCACGTACAATGAATTAGGATAAAATTGTCCCTTTCAAATGTCAAAAAAGTGTAAGTTTTTATCTTCCATTTGGCTCCATGCTATGGACGGGGCATATATGTCTACTCTTTATGTCAAACGGAGTTATGCTTCTCACCGTTGCCGTGCTTTGGCATAAGGAGCAGATAATTCTGTCTCTTGTCAGTGGGTATAATCGGGGGATAAATTTTTTATCCATAGATACCCCTCACGTATAGGTTTGATGAAAAAAAATTTTGAGTTTCAGTTCTAAGTATGAGGAACCCCCAATTTTATTGTTTTTTTTTTTCTAGTTTTGTATGCAAATCTTAATGCGGTTCACAGAATACATCTATTTACCAAGTTTCAACAGCATAGTTCTTATAGTTTCGGCGAAAAATGGCTGTGACATACGGACGGACAGACAGATAAACATGACAAATCTATAAGGGTTCCGGTTTTTTGCCATTTGGCTACGGAAACCTAAAAAGGAATTGTATCCGCGACTGGTCGTCGTTGGCTAGTGATAAGAGGGCTGGTTTTTTCTCACTGAAAGGCAGCCAGCGTTCTTGGCACGATACCACTGGGAGTAGGACTGTATGATCATTTAAGTTTTTAGTTTTAGTTTTTCTTTATTATAGTTTTTTTAATACTGTATATGTTCAGTAATAAACCGCAACTCGCAAATTTTATGCCGAATCACAATGATTTGCTGCGATCTGAGAGGCCGCTTATACCTTGTAGCAACATTGTGCGACACAAACGCCACGCAATAATTTGTGGAGTTAAAAAGAAAACGAAGAGGGGGAAATTTTGACGTGAACTTGATCGGCGATGGATTGCTGCTTGTGTATTATTGTTTAAATAATGGTTTAAAGTGAATTGAGATATGTAAAAGTGGTGCGATTTTGTGTAAATGTCTGCACATGTCAACTGTTAGTGGAAACGGTGAAACAAGTGCTGCGATGGTGATGTGAATGTCAAGATAAAGTGTCTGTCTGCTTAGGTGCCTTGAGATACCATCGCCAACCATCAGCTGTCTGCTGGCTCAAGTTGCCGTCGAAATCTCCCAAAAACTACGCAATGTGACGCATCAATATATTGTGAAGCAGTGTACTGTAAAGGATTATTGTCACTTGATACTGATAATTTAAAATTAAAAATTTTGTACAGCCGACTTCAATATAAGCGACTTCAACATAGGTTATTTAAGAATAACTCAATAACCATTGGTCTGACCTTGATCAAATTCATATGGGACCACACGAGAACTATCAGCTTTCATATAAAAAAAGAATCATCGAAATCGATTCGCCCAGTACAAAGTTATGAGGTAACACACATAAAAAAAAGCAAAAAAAGAAACATACACTCGAATTGAGTACCTTTTTGGAAGTCGACAGAAAACCTGTAGAAACAAAGATCGCGAATAAAATTAAGACATGGCATACACACATTGCATACTTCATACGAATACATTATACAATATTAACGTATAATATCACGCTATACAATACCAAAAATATTCAAGCAAGTTTGCCGGTAGCTGTGTGTGTTTTTTTGGATATTTTCGAAGCGTCTTAGTGTTTTCGTGTTTTATTTTTATAGTTAAATTACTTTACTGTTTCCACTAATATGCGCAAAGTTTGGTTACCCCCATCGAGGAATTTGAAACACGTGTCCTCTCGCCAAACGGAAAGTCTCGCGATAACCTTGAATCTCAAATCTCGCTCGAGTTAATTAGTGTCTAATATTTTTGTAAAATACATATATTTCAAATGTTTTATTTTTCAACTGGAAATTATATCGATGTTCCCACCGATTTGAAAAATGTTAACGCTATTGTTTTTATTTTTTTTATATGTCGCAGGTTTATGATAAAATCAGGTTTTTGATCAAAAACCTTGGCTTTTGATCAAGAACCGAAAGACAAAATTATTACTTATTCTTTATCGTAGACCTGAAAAAAATTCTGTTTTTTATAGAAAAAACTGAACTTGTTACTTAACTTAACTTAACTGAACTTAGGTTTATAATAAAGTTTAAGCTTAGGTTATTATGTTATCTTATTATTTTATTTATTTAGAGAAATAGCAACTGACATTGATTTTATCATAAAACTAAATCAGTCTAGGTTTTTGAACAAAAAACTGGATTTTCTCAAGTTTATGATAACACTAGCTATTCCCCGCGACTTCGCCCGCGTGCAATTTATTACGATTGGATTTCATGGGTTTTTTTTTGCGCGGAACCCTAATTCTTTTACTAAAATAAAAGTAGCCTAGGTTATTCCTTATAACATCAGCTATCTGCCAGTAAAATCGTCATAATCTCGTCAAAATCGGTTCAGCCGTTTCGGAGATTATCTGGAACAAACAGACAGACAAAAATTTTAAAAATTGTATTTTTGTTATTATGACCGTAAATACTTTCATTTGCATTTAGTAAAAAACTGTAATTTTGACATTACAAGCAGATACTTGATTTTTATTTATTTGTATAGATATAGATAAAGTAGTTATTTTGTCTTCTTCCGGTTCTTGACAAGAAGCGTAGGTTTTTGATCAAGAACCAAGTTTTGTCATAAACCCGTGTTCTCGATGTGCCTTTTATTATTTTTGGATTTTGTTTGGACATTAAAATTAGCACCATATTACTAAAACGAGTTTAATATCGCATCCATTTAATATAGTAAAAAACGACTACAAAATTAAAAAATAAATAAAGGAAAGTTAAAGGAAAAGCAAAGTAACAACAAAATGATACGATCTCATGCAGCTTTTTAAAAAAAAATATGTTAATCTTAAATCTACGACATTAAATTAACAAATATTTGCATAGATAAAAATAACGTTTATGGCACAGATTTACGATACTAAATTAGTTCTCAATTCAGTCTTAATTGAATTAAGATTTGCACTAAAATAGAAAATTTACACAAAAAGTCAATAACACTATACCAGGGGTCGGCAACCTGCGACTCGCGAGCCACATGCGGCTCTTTGGATGTGAAGCTGCGGCTCTTTAGTTTCATTCGCAAATATTATTAATTTAAAAAAAAAATCAATCCACACTGAGCCATTTGGAGTTGAAACTGGATCTCTAGAAATGCAATTGATCGATTTAAAAAGTAAAGCTTTGTGAAGTTGAAAATTTACAGAGTTGAAAAGCAAGTTGAAAGAGTTGGAGGTCCAGAAATGTATGTACGTAACGCAACAAAAATGAACAGGTTTAAAAGAAATGCCGCGAGTTGAGGCACTTATATTCGACGCATGGAATAATCTTCCATATTGCTACAGTGAGGTGAAGAAGTTGGCATTTGGAGTGCTGACTATCTTTGGACCGACATATTCGTGCGAGCAAGCGTTCTCTTGCATGAATATAATTAAAAGTAAAGTAAGAAGCCAACTAACAAATGAAAATTCATAGTCGTGATTGAAACTTAAAACAACAAGTTATGAGCCAAATTTATCCAAACTTTCTAAAACCATGCAAAGCAACGCTCCCATTGAATTTGTTTGCTTTTTTTTATAGGATAAGGGTGACAAACGAGCACACAGTCCACCTGATTGTAAGTGGTTGCTGCGGCCCATAGACATCTACATCTATCCTCTATTACAAATAAAAATGTAGATGCGTTGTCACCCGTGAGGACTAAAATGGAATGCCTCATTTCCAGTAAAAAGGGCCTCCGGCCACCTGCACTCACCAAGCGAAACGCAGAGGTAAACCTCTACTTCACGCTGGTATTCTGTGAGGTCGTGGTACCACCCCGGTTCGAGCCAGCCCATCCGTGCGACAGCAAAAGCTGCCGCGTGGCTCTACCACTGTTTTAAATGTATTTTATGTTTGCTTAAATGTATGTTATTGGTTCTTTTTTCATTTTTAAGTAAAAGTTATATTGTTTAGTTGTATATATATATAATCTAATAATTAGACAATAATAGCAATTAATTTCTAATTTATTGTGAAAAACACTATATGAATAAATATATATTTTTCTTATGAATAAATAGATTAGTTTTTTTATCAAAAAACTGTATTTATGCAAGCTATTTATGGGTGGCAAGAAAAAAATTGTGGCTCTTTAAAAACTTTGAAATTTTGTAAATTGTAATTTTTGACTCTTCCGACTCAAAAGGTTGCCGATCCCTGCACTATACCATTAGCGGATTGTATATTTGTATTTATTTTTAGTATAATATATTTCATCGAAATCATTTCACTACAAACGTCAACGTCTGATGATGACTGATGTATCCAAAAGTTAAGAGATCTTATGAATACCGTTTTTAAAACCAGTCGTTGCCAAGCTAGCTCTCGTAACTTTTCTTTTACTATACTTTATTACTTAACCATTTTCTTGTAATATTTTGTATATGTGTATGCGTTTTTAGGGTACCGTTGGTACCGTACCCGAAATCCAACCAACGGTACCCTATTACTAAGCCTCCGCTGTCCGTCCGTCCGTCCGATCGTCTGTCTGTCAGCGGGCTGTACCTCATGATCCGTAATGCTCGGGCCACAGTAACGAGAAACGTCAATGCCCAAAAACGCAACAATTATTGCCTTAATTTTAACGCGATAAACTGAGTGGCCACACTTGGAACGGTCGACGTCATTTGCCGTTCAACGGCGTTAAAGTAAACTGACCATTTATTTATTAACTCAAAACGGGACATGGGTTTATTTATAGATACTCCCCAGTTAGCAGGTTAACAATAAAAAGAAATTATTATTTATTTAAAAAGCTGTAACTTTATACAATTAGTGTTCACTATAATTATAATCACATTAATTATAATTATTTATATTTTAACAAATTGTGAATAATAAAAATTAATCACCAGTTCACCAGCTTCATTAAAGCAAAGCTCCTCAGACAGTAATTATTAAATGCAACAATTTTTTTAATTATATTTATATTTGTCAGTGGAACAAATTTGCTTTAATAAAGTTGGTGATGATTTTAAATAAGGGCAAGTTTTTTTTTTTACATTGATTTTTGTTATCAACATCGCCTTTAGAACTGAAACCTGTAAGTGATTTTTTTTCAGACGTCCACAATTTATTCATAATAGAAAAATACTTTTTCTACTGGAGCATTTGTACCAGGTATACATAAAATATATTCGATTAAAATGGAAGAGAATTTATGTTGAGAATGTTGGTGAGAAATGTTTGAATCACCCAACGAGTTTCTGCGAAAACTTTGAAATTATCCCATTCGCTTATTTTTGGGTCGGTCCCGCTCTCGCACCGTTCGTGTCTGACGAACTTCATAGTTTTAAATTTTCTCGCGGTTTAGGATAACGAGACTATTTTGCGTCCCGGAGCTTTGTTTGGGAACAACGGGACAGGTTACCGAGAAAAGGGACAGTCCCGTTTAAAACGGGACGTATGGTCACTTTACGTTAATATTCCTTGAATTTCAAGCAAGATGAACGTTGACGCTGCTACACTATGTTTGATGAGTGTAAATGTTTATTATATGAATATATTTTATCATTGCCTAAGCATGGCTGTGTTTGCAGAATCTCAAGAAACGTAATAACTTTTTCATTATTCCACTCTATCGCAGCCATACGTGCGACTCCGTTGCGCTCACCGTGCACAATGAGACACACGTAGTGTGGCCGCTTCAACGCGTTAATTCGTGCGTTAATCTCTTTGATGTACCGACACTCGAGTTATCGTTCAACGGGAAACGGCGTTGTTCTTGCCGTTGTAGAATTATCGCGTTAAGTGGTGGCCACACCTACATTCAACGCTCATCAACGCGATAATTAACGGCATTTCTCGTTAGTGTAGCCCGGGCATAATAGGTAGACAGTTGAAATTCAACTCAACCGTCCACGGTGACTACAGTCCCCAAAAACCATTATTGCCTCACCTGTCTAGGCACCAAACGACATCTTTCGGTTTAAACGCGTACAGCGGAAAAGATAGCTGTTATTAATACAGTAGAGAATTATAGATGGTGCTATATGAAATTTGTCGTCTGTGAAAGTGAATTTTATCTGTATAATAGTAACAAAATATTTAGAAAAAAAAGTTAAAATTAAATTTCGCCATTTTTGTTTGTGGAATGTTAACGTGTGAGAAATTCGACCAAAAATGTGATAACTTTTCTGTTTTTATACGTTGTTTCTAATGTTATTGTACGTCAAACTACTTGTGAAGATATTTTCTTTAGTAAATATGTATCTTTACGACAATTCCAAAACGTTTACATATAACGATTTAGCTCTAAATTTTAATCACTATACGCGATCATCGTTTATTGATTAAATTTTTTTTATAGGATTAGAGTGACAAACGAGCACACAATCCACCTGATGTTAAGTGGTTGCTGCGGCTCATAGACATCTAAATCTATCGTCTATTACAAATCAAAATTCAGATGCGTTGTCACCCGTGAGGACTAAGATGGAATGGCTTATTTCCAGTTAAAAGGGTCTCCGGTTCTCTACACTCACCATACGAAACACAGCAGTGTTAAGCTGCTACTTGACGCTGGTATTCCGTGAGAGCGTGTTCCTTCCCCGGTCGAGCGGACCCATTCGTGCTACAACTATACTACTAATATAGTTGCAGCATGGCTCTACCACGTTGAAAATAAAATATATAATAAATATGTATAAATATATATAAATATGTTGTTTAAAATGAATTCTAATCAGTTTTTTGTGTTAGATGAATGCATAATATAAAATAATGATTCACTATTAACACACAATTTATTTAAACGAAATGTCTGTCTGTTTGAATGAAATTATTAAAAATTATTTTTTTCATTTATTTACTTGTTTATTCAAATTTATGTTGGGTAAACATTATATACTTTTGTATATTGAGTATATAAGATGTTATTGATATTGGTGTCATTTTAAAGGGAATATCATGTACTATTATAATATAAAATAATTTTCTCAAGTAAGTATTACACTTTTCTTGTAAAACTCGAAATAAAAAATAAATACGATTTTTTTTGATATTCCCATTTTTAAGCTTTATTTTTCGGCTTTATTTTTAATTTGACTAATTTTCTTTTAATAAAATAAAATGTTGAATTGTTTTTGTCTTTTGAGAATATTTTTTATTTCAATGTAGCTATAGTAGCTTTTCAGTAGTAATCGTTTTTGTTAAGACTGTCTCGCGCGGTCGTAAAAAAATAGTGACATTTAATTCGCGGACAGGTCAGGCGAGAATCACTCGCACGGGGCGGACGGTTGAGTGGATGACAACAAATAATAAAAATAAATTAAAAATTTATGGGGGCTCCCCTACTGGAAACGTGTTTTACGATGGTACGGAACCCTTAATGCGCGAGTCCCACTCATACTTGGAAGGTTTTTTACTTACACGTTTCCTTGTAACATTTTATTCATTATTCATTTTCATGATGCAAGTCACGTACAAGTCAAATGGTAAAAACAGTACCTAATAAACAAAAATCGACTGCGTAGACAAGTTTTCTGGAAAGAAAAAAATTAAGTAAGATAAATCTATCGTCACCCTACGCTATTATGTTAACATCTATCAAGCTGTTTAGGCTACAAAAGGTGCCAAATAAATAGACATACATAAATACGTACAGTACATACATACATACTTACGTACATATATACATACTTACCTACATATATTTTTTTTATAAGCCAGTGCTTGACCACAATACCACCTGCTGATGGTAAGTGGTGATGCAGCCCTAGATGGTAAACCGCACTGTCTTAGCGTAACCAAAGCCTATTCACTCTTGCCTTGAAGACGCCCAGATTGTATTCGGACGGAAAGATAGACGCCGGCAAATTATTCCACTCCTTTGCTGTACGCGTTACAAAAGACGATGCAAACCGTTTGGATATAACGCGTGCAATATCGATAACATTAATCTATATTAATTTTAATCAAGATATTTACGTGGTAGAGCCATGCTGCAGCTATATTACTGGTACAGCCGAATGGGTCGGCTCGACCGGGGAAGGACCACGCTCTCACAGAATACCAGCGTAAAATAGCAGCTTAATGCTGCTGTGTTTCGTATGGTGAGTGTAGAGAACCGGAGAGCCTTTTTACTGGAAAAGAGGCATTCCATCTTAGTCCTCACGGGTGACAACGCATCTGCATTTTGATTCGTAATCGAGGATAGATGCAAATGTCTATGGGTCACAGCAACCACTTACTATCAGATGGACTGTGTGCTCGTTTGTCACCCTTATCCTATTAAAAAAAAAGGTGAAGATCTGTCGACCGTCTGGGTGTCCGTTGGTGAAAAGGGGAGGGAGGAATTAAAGCGTGTAATTCCTAGGGCCAAAACAGCCACTTACCGTCAGGTGGACTGTGCGCTTTTTTGTTACCCTTATTCTATATATAAAAAAATAAAACAGTGTGTGTCTTGAAGACACACGACAGAAGTGAAACTTTTGTATTACAGGGAAACATTTCAGTTATTCACCAATGACTTTTGATTAGCATAGAATGAATTATCATTTACATATTTACATAAAATGAAATACTTATGTGTCACAGTGCATCATCTTCTTCGATATGGAGAAGAGAAATTATCGGTTTAGGCAACATTAGGACTCCCCACAGTTATTATAGATCCCAGTATAACACAAAATACTCCTCTAAAGTTCGATAATTAGGCAATTATCTATTATTTATGTAATTTTTATTTTAATAAAAACCAAAGTTTTATATAATGTCAACAAAAATTTATTTAAATGAAAATGTACAAATTGATATTGAAAATAACACTGCTCTGCTTTATTGGGCTTTAAAAATTACTTTCCTTTTCATTTTTTTAATAGCGCCATCTACTACATTCTATAAGTAAAGTTTTACGTACGTACGTATTTTAACGTAGAAAGTGTAATAGATGGCGCTATTACTCAAATGCGATCACTATTTCTAAAATAAATATATTTACCTTGGTAACTGTCTCAGATAAAATTAGTATTTGAACGAAAGACCGTTGTAATCTTGTATTTGTAATTGTATTACTATATACTTTATGCTATGTAATGGCTTGCGTTCGCGATTTGAATGATGTAAATAACCGGTACCGTACCGGGTCATTTATTTACCGGCGGTACGTAGTGTTTACCCCCCACCACTTTTCGACACACAAAAAGGTTGCGGATGAGAATTTCAAAGCCGTGCCGTAAGAAGTTTCACTTCAAAAAGCTAACCATATCTACAGTTGAAATTCGACTCGCAAAAAGCGAACGAAGCGGATGTACGCACCATTGTTTCTACACACTCACCATACGAAACACGGCAGCATAGGGCTGCCATTCCCCCCGGTGGAGCCGACCTATTCGTGCTACAACTATCATTTTTAAAACTTATTTCACTTGCTCATACTTGTTTTCTGCGCTCTTTTCACTACTCTTGAGGGTCCCGTAGCTTTTGTTTTATAGGAGAGGAGGCCAACGAGCATGCGGCTCACCTGATGGTAAGTGACTACTGCCGCCCATGAACAACTGCAACACCAGGGGAACCAGGGGAATTGCAGATGCGTTGCCGGCCTTTTAAAAAGGAGTAGGCTCTTTTCTTGAAAGTCCCTAAGTCGTATCGGTCCGGAAAAATCGCTGATGGTAATCGATTCCATAAGGATGTTGTGCGAGGAAGAAAACATCTTCTAAATGACACAGTGGTGGACCGCCAATTATCCAGAAGGTGTGAATGGTATCGGGAGTTCTGCCGCGATGTACGTTCGTGAAATTTGGCGGCTTTTGGATTAATCCGAACAATTCCTCAGAGCACTCCCCGTGGTAAATGCGAAAGAAAATGCAAAGGGATGCAACATCTCTTCGCAGTGCCAATGAATCGAGCCGATCGGAAAGGACTCGGTCGTCGACGATTCGAGCCGCTCTGCGCTGGATGCAGTCAAGTGGAAGGAGCTGGCACTGGGGAGGCCCTGCCCAGAGATGGGAACAGTATTCCATGTGAGGCCGAACCTGCGCCTTGTAATGTTGCAGGTGGTGTGCCGGCATGAAATACTGTCCCGCTCTGCTGAGCACGCCAAGCTTTTTAGAGGCCAATTTGGTCGTCTCTTCCAAGTGACCACGAAACTGCACGTCACTTGATATGTCTACTCCGAGGATTCCGATTCTGGCTGAGGCAAGAAAGGGAGTGCCTTGAAACGAGATACGACAAAGGGGTTCTTTTTAGCGGTAAACGCGCAAACTTGTGTCTTCTGAGGATTAAACTGGACTAGATTTAGTCGCCCCCAATCCGAGACTTTGTTCAGCAAAGACTCGGCTTCAGACACAAGTTTGTTCCGGTACTCGGCGACGTTATCCCGAGAAATATTGGCATGGCCGGAGTATAGAGCATCACCAGTGCTGTCATCCGCATAGCAAAGAATGTTACCAGTTAGCAACATATCATTAATATGCAGAAGACGTTGGTGATAGCACACAGCCTTGTGGAACACCAGCGTTAATAGGCTTGTAGTCGGAGCATGCACCGTCTACAACGACCTTGATGCTCCGGATCTGCAAGGAAGCTGGTGATCCAATTGCACAATTTCTCGGAAAGCCCATAGGAAGGGAGCTTTGAAAGAAGCGCTTTGTGCCAAACCCGATTGAAGGCCTTCGCAATGTCCAAACTAACAGCCAACGAGGTCTGTTAAGCTGGAATGGTCATTTGGGCAAAATCACTTAAATTTTTGCTAAATATTTAGTGCTCATTCAGTGCTTATTTAGTGCTGCAAATTTAAATTTCACGCCAAAATAGCTTGATCAAAAATTAGAACACTGCTAGCATTTAATTAAGCTAGCAGTGTTCTACCTATTAAAACGATAACAGCTTAATACAGCACCAAATAGAAGCATCAATAATTTAGTGCTCATTTAGTGCTGCCGATATACGCAAAAACAAATATTGGAAAAATATATATTTTTTTTAATATCATAAATTCTGCTACCTTGACATCTTTAGCAGAGTATGTAATAAAAAAATTCACATCAGAATGGGCTCTCGGCCAACGCCTCCCCCTTGGACTCTACTGCCTCCGCCCATCTAAGACTCAGGTAGACCAGAAGATCACCAGCTGATCGACCAGCTAAACAACAAGAAACCTTTATAGTTTCGCCGTGTCCGTCCGTCCGTCCGCGGTTTCACTCAAGAATTCGCACTTCGACTCGTAAAAGTTTCGTTACAATTTCATATAAAATGACCTAAAACTAGCTGCATTATAACTGTGTAACGTTGTTAAATTTAAAAACCCCGCGTAACAAAAAGAGCTGATGATCTTCAAATGTCTGAACAGATTTTCATGAATGACAGATATGAACACACTCGATCAAGTCACCTTTCAAACAAAAAACCGGCAAAGTGCGAGTCGGACTCGCGCACCTAAGGTTCCGAACAAATCCGTAGGTATATAAGTTTAAAATTATTAAAAATATTTTTATTATATGATGTAACTAAAAATGTATGCTTTTCGCAATTTTTCCTTTATCTGTGCTATAAAACGTTGTTCGTACCAAATTTCAAGATTCTGTGTCCACGGGAAGTACCCTGTAGGTTTTGATTCCTTTGCGAATGTCGAAAATTTGCGGCATAATAAGGCTGTATCTTTTGATTGCGTTGGCTTAGAAGTTTGATTTTTTCACAGCTCCAAGGGACAGTATACTTGAGTATTTGATATTTTGAATTTCAGCTTGATACCTCCACGCGTTCCTGAGAAAAAGGGTCTTGACAGACAGACGGACAACAAAGTGATCCTATAAGGGTTCCGTTTTTCCTTTTGAGGTACGGAACCCTAAAAAAACAATCTAAATCGGTTCATCCGTTTTGAGCTGCGATGCCACAGACAGACAGATAGATACATACGTTAAACATAATAACACTCCTTTGTATAAGTCGGGGATTAATAAACATTATTCATTACTATTATAGCTTTACTTTTTCCTTTGTGAGGAAGGCAGAGAGGATCGATCGCCAAGAGACCGATCTTTACATGACACTTTCGCTTATTTTTTAGTAGGATGTTATTGTAGGCCTCGTTAACAGTATTCATACATTAATGCAGTCTCGTAAAGTTTCATTCTTGGTACAATTGGTTTTCGCGGGCGACCGTCGGGATAGTTTAGGGCAGTGTTGGCTTACTGGAAGGATTGTTACGGTCATGTATATATTTTAGGGTTCCACTGCGGGGAATTAATAGATGGATAGTGAATAATGACCATCTTTGTACGGACTTGGCACGTGAATGATTTTATTATTTATTATGTGAATGAGTTGATTATTTTCAAAATCTAAAAGTTTTTTTATCTTTTATCTATACCAATCCTTGATAAATCTGCCAGGAAAATAAGTACTTTACTATCGTCCTATTTGGACCTATTTTTAGTCGTTATTGCTGTCAAACAGCGAACTCATCATCATGATTACAGCCCTTCAAAAGTTCGTTGCTGAATATAGACCTACCCCAAGAAATGCCACAAAGCACGGTCTCAAGCCACCTGCATCCATCGACTTCATGCATGTCTTATCTGGCCGTCACTCCTTCTAGTGGGGGGCGCTCTACACTTTTTCTACCGATACGAGACTGCCACTCCAGAACTTTTCTGCCCCATCGGTTGTCAGTTCTTCGAGCTAATCCGTTGGGATAAGACGGTTAATCTGGTTCTACTGAGTATATCCTTATTTTTAAGTATCACGTAGAGAAACCCCGAGCATAGCTCTTTCAATAGCTGAGCGACCTTGGGCTTCTTTATACGGCCAGCAGTGAAGGACCACTTCTCAGATCCAGAGGTCATCACTAGCAACACGCACTGGTTGTACAAGTCTTGTTTTGAAGTTTTGAGGTATGCCTGACGAGAACATGTGTCGTAATCTCCCATGAACTCACTTGATATGCTTGTATTATAACAAGAAGGCCTCTTCTAAATTCACGTATTGTGACGGGCAACCACGGAACCCTATCTCTACATTGTACGCTGTTTCTTCTGCATGTCAATGATATGTTGCAGACCGGTAACATTCATTGCTATGCGGATGACAGCACTGGTGATATACTATACACCGGCCGTGCCAATATTTCTCGGGAAAACTTCGCCGATTACCAGAACAAACTTGTGTCTGAATTCAAGTCTTTGCTGAATAAGGCTCGGATTGGTGACTAAATCAAGTCCAGTTTAATCCTCAGAAAACACAAGTTTGCGCATTTACCGCTAAAAAGAACCCTTTGTCGTATCTCCTCAGTTTCAAGGCACTCCCTTTGTTGCCTCAGCCAGTATTGTATCCTCGGCGTCGACATATCGAGTGACGTGCAGTTCCCCCAGTTGGAGCTCCCCAGTGCCAGCTCCTTCCATTTAACCACATCCAGCGCAGAGCGTCTTGAATCGTCGACAACCGAGTCCTTTACTATCGGCTCGATTCATTGGTGCTGCGAAAAGATGTTGCATCCCTTTGCATTTTCTTTCGCATTTACGACGGGGAGTGCTCTGAGGAACTGTTTAGATTAATCCCAGCCGCCAAATTTCACGAACGCACATCGCAGCAGAAGTCCCGATATCATCCACACCATCTGGATGATTGGCGGTCCACCACTGTGCGATTTAGAAGATGTTTTCTTCCTCGCACAACTTCCTTGTGAAATCGATTACCACCAGCGATTTTTCCGGACCGATACGACTTAGGGACCTTCAAGAAAAGAGCCTACTCCTTTTTAAAAGGCCGACAACGCATCTGGGATTCCCCGGATTCCCCTGGTGTTGCAGTTGTTCATAGGCAGGTGTAGTCACTTACCATCTTTTGCCCCCTTCTCCTATAAAAAAAGAACGTGGCCCAACACGCACTTGGCCAGTTTTTTTTATAAAACTTATAATTAATGACCCCAGATAAAATTTCGGTCACCGTCTAAAAAAATATCTTTTCGGTAAGAATTGACGGTTCTAATTTTAAATTTTAATTCGGCCATTAGTATCTCGCCGTATAGCGGGTCCGGGTTGATCCTTTTCCCACGCTTTGGAGCTAATTAAAGAGGTCGAAACTTATTATAATTTATAAACTCGCATTATATCTATAGCTTAATTGGGACGCAACATGTTTTTTGATTTTTATTTTTAATCTGTAGAAATAAATTGTCGCTATTTTTTTTTCTTAATTTTAATGGCCCCCGTCAATATGAATAGAACGGAAAATTTATGGATTTATATCGGCGTATATCTATCTTTTTTCACTAAAACTTTTTGCCGTATTAATTTGTAATAAATTAATACAAAATCAATTACCTATTCAAATACAATTCAATTTATTCATTTGCATAAATCGTGGATTGATAATTATTATGTTGATATTATAATAAACAATGTTTATTGGACCCATAAAATACGTATGTATATATATATATATATATATATATATGTGTGTGTGTGTGTATATACACAGTCAGGTCATAAGTATTGTCACACAGTAAAAACTTTTCTTTTAGAATGCTTGCCACAAAAAAGTTTATTGAATTCGAATTTCGAATTATTCATGAAAATAAAACTGTATACTTTTTCGAATTTTACTCATTTTTAAATATGGAGTGGACGCTTAAAGAAGACCGTGTTGCAGTTATTGCGTTGCATCGTTGCGGTTACGCGCCAATTCAAATTTTTGACATACTAAAAAATTTGAATATAACCAAAAGATTCGTTTATCGTACCATCAAACGATACAGTGAAGACTCTAGTGTAGATGACAGGTCAAGAAGTGGTCGCCCTCGGTCTGTTAGGACTCCACCAGTGATAAAAGCTGTGAAGACGCGAATTCAAAGAAATCCCAAACGTGAGCAGAAACTGTTGGACCTTCAGATGGGGTTAAGCAGAACCACGGTGAAAAGGGTGTTAAATGAAGAGTTAGGGCTTCGGGCATATCGAAGAAAAACAGGACATCGTTTGAATGCTCGTCTAATGGACCTCAGACTGAAGAGATGCCGCGCTTAGTTGAAGCGGTACGCGGGAAAAAAATATCGGGTAATTCTTTTTTCGGATGAAAAAGTCTTTACCGTAGAAGAGAGCTACAACAAACAAAATGATAAGGTGTACGCACACAGTAGTGAAGAAGCGAGCAACCGTATTCCGCGTGTCCAACGAGGTCATTTTCCATCCTCGCTCATGGTATGGTTGGGAGTTTCGTATTGGGGCTTAACAGAGGTACATTTTTGTGAGAAAGGTGTAAAAACGAATGCAGTTGTGTATCAAAATACAGTCCTGACGAACCTTGTGGAACCTGTTTCTCATACCATGTTCAATAACAGGCACTGGGTATTCCAACAAGATTCGGCGCCAGCTCATAGAGCGAAGAGCACACAAGACTGGCTGGCGGCGCGTGAAATCGACTTCATCCGGCACGTAGAATGGCCATCCTCCAGTCCAGATTTGAATCCGTTAGATTACAAGATATGACAACACTTGAAGGAAAAGGCGTGCTCAAAGCCTCATCCCAATTTGGAGTCACTCAAGGCATCCTTGATTAAGGCAGCCGCCGAATTTAGCATGGACTTCGTTCGTGCTGCGATAGACGACTGGCCGCGCAGATTGAAGGCCTGTATTAAAAATCACGGAGGTCATTTTTAATGAACTTTAGTGTCATAAGAATCTATGTTTTATTAAGTCCATTTTGGTATATAAATGGTTACATAATGAATAAACTTGTTTCAATTATTTTATATTAAACATGTGACAGAATTTATGACCTGACTAGGTATATGAAAGATATATATGTGTATATCTTTCATATACCTAGTCAGGTCATAAATATATATATATATATATATATATATATATATATATATATATATATATATATATATATATATACAATTGTTAATTGCAATTTTAAGTTTTCATTTACCACGTGCTCGGCGGTAAAGGAAAATATCGTGAGGAAACCTGCATGTCTGAGAAATAAGATAAAAAATATTTTGAAGACATGTGAAGTTCACCAACACGCATTGGGGCAACGCGGTGGACATTAGCTCGCCTTAAAAGTAACTTTTAACACAATATATATTAATAATAGTCGATTAATTATGTAAAGTATAAAAAATATAGAATATACAATAAGCCCACATCTTCCGCTGTTGTCAATTCTTACGGCAGAGGGAGAGACAAACCAGCAGTTGGACAGTAACGTCTTCCTAATAACAACGAGACAAAAAACTGCGGTTACGAGGCATTCTATGTGGAGGCTTATGTTCAATAGTTGACTTTGATATGCTATAATGGATGGGTGCATAGAAGATAATATACCAGGAGCACATGACCCATTGAGAGGTGAAAATTTCAAATCAACAGTAACATTACAACTATGGCAAATATCCCCCCTACGGAGCAATCAATGGGGCAGCCTTATGTCCAGCAGTGGACTTTAATAGTCTGTAATGGATGGATGTATAGAAGATAATATACCAGGAGCACATAACACATTGAGAGGTGAAAATTTCAAATCAACAGTACCATTACAGCAATGCAAATATCCCCCCTACGGAGCAATCAATGGGGCAGCCTTATGTCCAGCAGTGGACTTTAATAGTCTGTAATGGATGGATGTATAGAAGATAATAAACCAGGAGCACATAACCCATTGAGAGGTGAAAATTTCAAATCAATACAACTATGACAAATATCCCCCCTACGGAACAATCAATGGGGCAGCCCTATGTCCAGCTGTGGACTTTAATAGGCTGTATTGGATGGATGAAAAATAAAAAACAAAATCATTTTTGTTTTACTTTAAAAAAATAAAACTGAATCCAAACACTAAACTTAACATAAATGATTTCCACACATACAGTATTTATAAGCAAGTTATAAATTTTCTATGTTTTCACATCATAGCTTCAGCAGGGCTAGCATGGGCAGGAGACAATTTTATCCCCGGGGAAAGGAGAAAATGTTTATCCCCTCGCTGAGTTTTATCCACCCTTCGAGCATGGGTACACCGGTGGATATAATATCCAAAGTAGATAAAATGGGAGATATGCTTAGACTTAGATAGATTTTTTGTATGAATATAAACTTAAACCCACGTTCAATGGACTAGGATTAAATTGTCCCTTTCAAATGTCAAAAAAGCATAATGTTTTACCTTTCATTTGGCTCCATGCTACGGACGGCAGATATATGTCTACTCGTTACGTCAAACGGGGATATACTTCTCCCCGTTGCCGTGCTTCGGCATAGGGACAAGATAATTTTATCTCTTGTCAGTGGATATAATCGGGGGATAAAATTTTTGTCCCCAGCCCATGCTAGCCGTGCAGACATAGTGGATCGAAGAAATACGGGCTATATTTCAGTTTGTGTCGGTTACCTTTTATTAAAAGTTAAATTATTTTACTCTTTCGTCTCAGGAACATCATAAGTTCGTGGCTACCACTAGAATGTTAGTGAAATAGGTACCCTAAAATATTCTCTTAGGAGTGGAACTTTTTCTTTAAAAACTCCCTAAAGAACGCAGAACCTAATTGCTTCATAATTACTAATCTTATTATTATTATTCTTATGTTGGTTTTAGTTTCATCGGTACATTATGTAACTTATATTATGTTATCATATATATAATCGTCATAAAGTCCGCCTTTTGATCCTGTACTTATGTAAGGTTCGATAAAGCTTAAATAAATAAAATAATATTAAAATTTAAGAAAACTTAAAAAACCCGCATTGATCATGAGCTGTGATGATTCTACAGAGAATCATCTTGGGGATCCTGATCAGGATACTAGGATGAAGTTATTAAATTACTGTATTGTTTTCAATCCTTGATACGAGTTCAAATGTTCAAGTCGATCGGCCATCTCTACGGCTGAGATCTATAGATCGTACTTTGACTTTGCTCAGACTTAGCTTACGAAAAACTTAGCTGAGTAAATGCTTAGTATAAACTTTGATTCTGAATTTATAGCTGTATCGGGCTAAGACTAAGCTAAGTTTATGCTAAGGCCCAGACAGTCCGAATATTAATGGATGCTTCATTACACGCATTATGTTTTTGACTTTACTGTATAAAATTAAAATATATATATATATATATATATATATATATATATATATATATATATATATATATATATATATATATATATATATTTTAACAGTGGTAGAGCCACGCGGCAGCTTTCGCTGTCGCACGGATGGGTCGGATCGAACCGGGGTGGTACCACGACCTCACAGAATACCAGCGTGAATAGACGTTTACCTCTACTTACCATCAGGTGGACTGTGTGCTCGTTTGTCACCCTTATCCTTTAAAAAATATATATATATATATATATATATATATATATATATATATATATATATATATATATATTTAAAATCAAAACTACTGTATAAAATTACCGAAATTAACGAAAAGAGTCCAAATTGTATTTCATAAATAAGTTATTATTACATGAAATAGAAAACGTGTGTATTAGAACAGGAACGGATGAGATGAGTGCAAAATCAGAAAAGAAATAAAAAGTAAGATTTTAAAAAATTCGAAATAAGATTGAAATTACGTAAATAGAAAATGGATTAATACTATAACTACCTATTTATTGTTGTAATTAATTAGAGTAACATAAAAACAACAATTTAAAATCAATACGGTGGTTTTGAATAATATCCTCAGTTTTACTTAAGTCGTCGATATCGTTGACTCAGGCTTTGCTCAGCGCGCACTCAGCAAAGTTAGCTCTATAAATACCGACATTATCTTAGCTCTAAAGTAAAGTCTGAGCAAAGTCAAAGTACGGTTTATAGTTCCTAGCCTACGAGTTGGTGAAAGTTACATATCCGTTACATATTTTTGTTTCTAGATAGATTGATAGATGTGTACACGCGAAGCTACTCCTTTCTTGAAGTCAGTTGAGTACTCAAAATCAGCTAGTTTATATCCGTGCTAATTAAAAAATTAAACACTGGGAAGCGAGCACAAAATGCAAATATGCAGCAGGGACTGGCTGAAAACCAGTGATGAGCATAATGCCCAGCGAATACTGAGCCTGGTCCCGTTGCCACACATTATATACTTAGTAATTTATTCATTGGATCTACTTGTTTCTTTTAATAGTCCAAGATGATGAAGAAGATTGAGTCAGCGTGAATGAAATGCCAGATTTCATTCACGCTGACTCAATCTTCATCATATGATTCATCACTGAAATACCATTGTTCATATTGACCTTCATTATATGTGAATATTTTTAGGGTGTCTGGCAGTTTTTTCCACCACCGAAATGATCTGGCTTTTTTGGGATTATTATTAAGAAAATGTACTTGACACGCTATTAAATTTCTAGCGTGGATCAAAAATATTTTTTTTTATTAAAAAATATAATATTGGGATCTTCAATCTTCAAATCTTCACCGCTGCATTGGAAGACGTTTTCAAGCTTTTGGACTGGAAAGGATGCGGTATTAACATCAATGGCGAGTACATCACTCACCTTCGATTTGCCGACGATATAGTCCTTATGGCAGAATCGCTGGAGGACATAAGCATGTACGGCTCAATGACCTCAATAGTGTCTCCCAACGGATAGGTCTTAAGATAAACATGGACAAAACAAAGATCATGTTTAATGTCCATGTCACACCTATGCCGGTAGTTGTTGGGAGCACTAAGCTCGAAGTTGTTGACGAGTATGTTTACCTGGGACAAATAGTCCGACTAGGTAAGTCCAACTTCGACCGAGAGGTCAATCGACGGATTCAACTCGGCTGGGCAGCGTTCGGGAAGCTACGACACATCTTCTCGTCAGACATACCCCAAAACCTTAAAACGAAATTGTACAACCAGTGCGTGTTGCCAGTGATGACTTACGGAACTGAGACGTGGTCCTTCACTGCTGGCCGTATGAGGAAGCTCAAGGTCGCTCAGCGAGCTATGGAGAGGGCTATGCTCGGAGTTTCTCTGCGTGATAAACTTAGGAATAAGGATATCCGCAGTAGAACCAGAGTTACCGACATAGCCCAACGGATTAGTAAGCTGAAGTGGCAGTGGGCCGGCCATATAGCTCGAAGAACCGACAACCGATGGGGAAGAAAGGTTCTCGAGTGGCAGCCTCGTACCGGTAGGCGAAGTGTAGGGCGTCCCCCCACGAGATGGAGTGACGACCTGGTAAGACATGCAGGAAGTCGATGGATGCAGGTGGCTCAGGACCGTGCTTTGTGGCATTCTTTGGGGGAGGCCTATGTTCAGCAGTGGAATTGTGAAGGGCTGTAATGATGATGATGATGATGAATATTGGGATAGTTTGGTTACGTGTCACCCCACTCAAATGATCTGCAATCGATAAACTACGCTCATTATTGATAATAGAATACAATTAAATGAAACTAATTTTTACGGATTTTTTCGCGTTTAACACTTTCACTGTCCGGTTTCCAGACACAATAGTAAGACAATAGCAGTGCCCTATATATAGTGCACGGGACAGCGAAAGGGTTAATTTAACTTTTTACTTCCCGATGTTTCGGTTGCTTTTCAGGATCTGAGGTGTTTGACGTCCCGATGTCATAATTAGCCCGGCTACCTTCAGTTTTTGAATATTAATTTTTGGTCCGATCTACGCAGAATGAGCTTATAGTATGTTGAAGTCTTGCAGTGGTATGCTTTCTGACATAGGGTAGTACAGCAGGCACACGCTCGACTGTGGCCGGCTTCACTCGGTCACAATATATACAATGGTAGAGGTTTGTAGTTGTGCGCGCATCATGGAAAAACTACTAGATAGATTTCAATTAGGTTTTCTAAGTTTTATTTCTTTGGCACTTGGCTTACCTAAAAAATAAATTATTGCGATATCTTCATTCAATATAATGTTATTAAAGTTTTAAGAAACAACGATTTTTATAAGCACTACGTGTTCAGAGATGTGTGTAAGCAACACGGACGAAGTCGCGGGTATCAGCTAGCCAGCAGTAAAGGATTTCTTTTGTTCCAGCGGGTATATATTGGCTAAAAGATTATAATTTCATGTTTAATTTCAGAAATCACCAGGTGGTCAGTTCCTTCAATAGAAAAAAAAGTTTACGTGGTGGCTCCTTAATACTAGCAGATAAATCATTATTATATAAAGAACGTAAGGATATAGTGAGCCTCTCTGTTGTGCGAACTGTAGAAATGGCTTGTGTCGAGCTCGAGCACCTCATTGTTGTGAGTGTTTACAGACCCCCATGTGCTACTTATGACTATTTTGAAAGGATTGTGGAAGAAGTTTTGCTCAAACTTAGTAAACAGAACAAGTCTGTTGTAATATGTGGAGACTTTAACATCAATCTCCTTGAAACTTCTTCCATTAGTATTAAGTTTAGCTCATTGTTTAAATCGTATAATCTTGTTAATTTATTCTTAGAACCAACACGTATTGCTGGGCCTAGTGCAACCTGTATAGATAATATTTTTACAGATGTTAAGCCCTTGCATAAATCAATTATTCAAAATTTAAGTTCAGATCACTGTGGACAGTTGGTATCATTGCCTTACATACACAAGAAACAGAAAAATAAGAAAGTTGTGTTTGTTCCAATAAATGAACATCGCTTGGAGAGGTTTAGAAGTAATATAATAAAAAGACTTCCATCACTTTCATTTAAAAACAGTGCTAATTATTTGTATGGTACATTATTTAAAATTATAACTTGTGAATTTAGTAGGATATTTACTTCTAAAACTTTCTCTTTTAACAGTCGCAAATCATTTAATGAATGTGCGACAGTAGGAATTTGTAAGAGTAGCCGAAGGTTATACGAGCTTTATAATGAAATATCATTTAATAGTAGTGTTATATTTAGAGATTATGTAAAAACATATTCTAAAATATTTAAAAAAGTGTGCGCCACAGCTAAGGCTTTACATTTAAGTAACAAAATTAAAACTGCATCAAACAAAATTAAAATGACCTGGAGAATAATAAATAGTGAAACGGGCAAGGTCAAACCGCGCAACTCGGATTTTCAATTGAATATTAACAATAAATTAACCCGATCTGATCAAGAAGTTGCTATGGCTTTTGAGAAACATTTTACTGATGTTCCTTTTTTGACAACTAAATCATTAAACTCTTCTCCTACTGTCGCCGAATCATTGCTTAAACAAAATGTAAAGGCTTGTTCAAATATTTTTAAATTCCATAGAGTACTGCCAAAAGATATCGTTAAATATTTTAAAACTATTGATGTTAAGAAAACGGCAGATTTATGGGGGATTTCCGTTAAAGTTATTTTATCTATAATAGATATAATAGCACCTTATCTAGCCACTACATACACTATATTTAATACAAGCGTCGAATCTGGTGTGTTTCCTGATTTAATGAAACTTAGTAAAGTCATACCTTTATATAAATCTGGTAGTACATTAGACCCCGCCAATTTTAGACCAATTTCTGTACTACCAACATTTAGTAAAATTTTTGAAAAAATAATTTTAGATCAAATGTTAAGTTTCTTTAATATTAATAAATTGCTACATAGAAATCAATTCGGTTTTACAAGGGGTCGCTCAACAACTGACGCTGGAGTTGAGCTTATTAAACATATTTTTTGTGCATGGGAGAATTCAGAGGATGCTTTGGGTATATTTTGTGACCTTTCCAAGGCCTTCGACTGCGTTCACCATGAGACATTAATCAGGAAGCTACAGTACTATGGTGTCAAGAACACAGCGCTTAAACTTATAATTTCATATTTAAGTAATAGAATGCAGAAAGTTATTATTAATGGTAAAAGTTCTTCCGGCTCACCTGTACTAATGGGTATCCCTCAGGGCTCAATTCTCGGCCCATTCCTGTTTCTAGTGTATATTAATGACTTACCTTCTATTGTAGAGGATAATCATGATATAGTATTATTTGCTGATGATACTTCTTTGATTTTTAAACTTAAACGTAAATCATTTAAATGTGACGAAGTGAATAATGCTATATCAAAATTAGTGCATTGGTTTAACGTTAATAATTTACATTTAAACGGAAATAAAACTAAATGTATTAAATTTACATCAACGATTGTTAGAAATCTGAGTACCAATGTGTTTTTAAATGGGGAAGAACTGAGCCCTGTTGAATCCACTGTTTTTCTTGGCATCACTCTCGACGCAAAGCTTCAGTGGGGCCCCCATATATCCAAACTAGCAAGCAGACTAAGTTCTGCAGCCTATGCTGTAAAAAAGATTAGAGGTCTCACTAGTGTCGAGACAGCTAGATTAGTTTATTTCAGTTATTTCCATACCATAATGTCTTATGGGATTTTGCTATGGGGACATGCGGCTGATTCAGAAACTATTTTTGTTTTACAGAAGAGGGCCATTAGAGCTATTTACAATCTAAAACCGAGAGAGTCTCTTAGAGATAAATTTAAAGAAATAAATATATTAACTTTGGCCTCTCAGTATATTTACGAAAATTTAATGTATGTTCACAAAAACAAAGGTAGTTTTAGTAAAAAAAGTGATGTGCATTCTGTAAACACTAGGAACAAACACAAGTTAGTGATACCTGTTTCTCGACTCCACAGAGTCAGTAATTCATTCTTGGGGCAATGTATACGCTATTACAACAAGGTCCCGGAAAGTGTACAGGCTCTCTCCATTAGCAAGTTTAAATGTTTTGTTAAGTTGAAACTGTATAAAAAGGGTTATTATAGTATAAATGAATACATGGTTGATAATAACCCCTGGGAATGAGGTAATCGCTTCCAAGCTGTTTCTAAAATAAATTTTGTACTTATATAGTTAGTACAACCATTATTGTAAAATTTGCTTTAAAAAAAAAGTCCCGCTGGGTTTCTTGCTGGTTCTTCCCAGGACAGAGGTTTTTTTTTCGAACCCGTGGTAAAGTAAAAAATGACTTTCAATAAGTATTACACATGTGATCTATATTGAATAAAAAATTATTCTATTCTATTCTATCGAACCCATGTTGCTCGCGTACTGTGAAATATGCAGCGAGGGCTTATGCGCTGTTTTACCACGGCTATATAAATTAGCAGGCGTTAAAATATTCCGTAGGCATCTGATCTTATAGGCAAATTATCAGATAACATTAATAAAAGTAAAATTAATATAGCTATCGGCATTCATTAGGAATATTTTTAAATTTTTAATGAGTGGTTACGATTAGATACAACACGTTCATTTTAATTTATTTTAACTATACATTAATATACTGGATAATCTAATAAATAAATGTAATTTGGATAATTTATTAATTAACTAAATTATTTATTAGTTTATTCACAAATTGTTATTGAAGTTTATCACAATCGGCTTCTTTTAAGGTTACCAGATGGAAATTGAAAAATCCTGACAAATAACCTGATTTCTACAGAAAAATTCTGACATTTTGTTCACAAACACAGACATGGACGTATAAAAAAAGGCGAACTCGCTATATAACCCAGCAAAGCACCCAAAATAAGTCAGCTCGCTTGTACGTACAAGGGGGTCACGCACACATTCACACTAATAATAAGTCTAGAGCCCGTCATTACGCAACAAACGTCGTCCGCGAGTAGTAGGCGTAAGTAAAAAAGCAGAAGTAATGATTCCGTCTTGCGTCGTTAAATCTTGCAAAAATCATATAACAGTGGTAGAGCCACGCGGCAGCTTTTGCTGTCGCACGGATGGGCCGGCTCGAACCGGGGTGGTATCACGACCTCACAGAAAACCAGCGTGAAGTAGAGGTTTACCTCTGCGTTTCGCTTGGTGATTGCAGGTGGCCGGAGGCCCTTTTTACTGGAAATGAGGCATTCCATCTTAGTTCTCACGAGTGACAACGCATCTGCATTTTGATTCGCAAACGAGGATAGATGTAGATATCTATGGGCCACAGCATCCACTTACCATCAGGTGGACTGTGTGCTCGTTTGTCACCCTTATCCTATAAAAAAAATATTGGCTTTATGAAAAATCATCAAGAAATCAACCACTTTCATGATGGAAAAGTCAGTAATTATAATCACTTATTTGAATTTTATGTCATAAATTAAACTGCTATTTTTGAAATACAAAACATGCATCACGTGATCAGTGTTTTTAATTATATTTGGGAGAAAATTACCCGAAATTTGGGAAATTGCTATTTTTACCCACGTCAGAACGGATACGGTACGTTGCCCTTAATGTGCATTTTTTTGTAACCATTTTGCTGAAAAACTTTTAAAGCGCTTATAATGCGGTTTTTTGCATTAGATATTTTGATATAGCTTCTGAGGTTTATGATAAAAAAAAATTGTACAAACAAAATTATTGCAAAGTGAAATATGTTTAAATAACGTTCCGCTGGGTTTCTTGCTGGTTCTTCCGTATTTTCCAAACCAGTGGTAAATAAAAAAATGACTTTCAATAAGTATTATGTAACAATCTACATTGAATAAAATTATTCTATTCTATATGTATATATTTTGGGAAATAGTCCACTATGTTGCGCTTATACTTGTTATTGGTATTTTCACTCTGTAAATACTAGAAACGAGCTCACGACCTTCTGAAAGCGTGTACTAAGTACTAACGCAAATAAGGCAATGTATACGCTTTTACAACAAAGTCCCAGAAAATATGCGGGCCTTATCTATCAAAAAGTTTCAAATATTTATTAAGTAAACATTGTTTTATACTGCTAAGGAGTACAACATGATTGATAATAAACCCTGGAAATGAGGTGATCGCTATCATGCTGTTTTTAAATGTTTTCATACTAATTGTATAAATTAATATAATTATTTAAAATTAGTTTATTTAAAAAAGGTTTCGCTGGGTTGCTTGCTCGCGTGTTTTTTTCAATAAGTACTCTTGTAATCTGTATTGAATAAAAATGATTCCATTCTATTCTATTCGTATAATTTTTGGGTTCCCTACCAAAGGTAAAAATAATCCAGCTCATCATCTCTTTCGGTAGTTTCATATAAATTTTAAGAGCTTTAGTTTTAAGGTACCGTTATGAATTATCACCATCGCGTCTTTAATTTTTTTTTATTTTACTAACGTTCATACGTAAAATAATTTTTCGGTTCCCTTACAAAAGTTCCCTAAGATTCGATTACATAATATTTGGTTAGTTACTTATATGTTTCTTTCCAATTACATAATTTAATTTTTGTATGATATAATATTTGTAATAAAATTAATTTAAATCAAGCTGTGCTCGGGCTATGCAAAGTACATATTCAAATAGCAATTTAGTGTAACGTTTATGATATTTACCTATATTTACAGATGTACAAAATAGTTACACCTTGCTTTCTTAAGACAACATCTTTTAGTATTAAAAAGCAGACGCGTTGGCACCCTATTCCTAGGACTAAGTTTTTTACCACATTATTTGTAAAAAACGTTTCATCACTTATACAATTTATTGCAGATATATACTGTTATATAACGCTGGTATTTTGTGAGATTGTGGTTTATGGTTTTTTGGATTAATATGCTAAACATACTGAGATTAAATTCCTTACATGGAAATTCTTACAAATTTAGTGAATTTCGCACCGCCGTTTCCCACGCTAATCCGGGTGTAAGTTAGTTACCAAGTGTTGCTCGTTTTATTAATATTCAAGCGATCAAAATATTTTATTTATTTATTTAATTATTATTTATTACATTGCTTAAAACAAAATAAACAGTGCGGACTTAATGCCTTGAGGCATTCTCTAACAGTCAACCCAGGGAGTGGTGATAAATTGACGTAGGTGTAGCAATATCGAATAAATCACAAAATAAAATATCTACGTAATATATACATTTTACTAATAAATATATACATACTTATATTCAAATAAATACTTATTTTTATACATATACTAGCTGATCAGGCAGACGTTGTTCTGCCCTTTCCGAACGACCATTTGCTTTCACAAAAAAACTCCTGAAATTTGCAATAAAAAAATTGAGGGTCACTTATCGGGATAAAAACTATCCTATCTCTCAAGTTTGACCAAACAGCACACAGTCTGCAAAATTTTTTTGAAATCGGTTCTAACTGTTAAATACTTACAGCAACATGTGGTGGTTATACTACTAAATTGTAGCTTATATTAAACGTTTGTATTTTTAACATAGCGCCATCTATTAAATATTTACTCAATCCAGTCAACAGATATCGTCATCTGACAGAATCGTTTGGAGCTAACAGATAATTGTGACTGTAAAATAATAGACAAATAATTTTCAATAAAATAATATTGTATTGCGACTATAAATTGAGATGTAAGCTATCCTATCTTTTAAGTTGGACCAAACTGCACATTGACCAAAAATTTCATTGAAATCAGTTCAGTAGTTTAGGAGTCCATCGCGGACAAACAACGTGACACGTACTTTTTATATATAAAGATAATTAGTACATACAAATAACTATGAATATATACATATGTTTAGCAATAAACAAGGTTATTTTGCAATAACCGGCCAAATTCGTGATGAAAATTAATTAAAAAAAAGTCTTTTACTGCGCACGCACACATTAATAAGGGTCAATCGGTAGGTAAAAACGTTGTGGCCCGTATATTATATTCAATTTAGGATAATTTCAAATAAAAGTGGAAGCCTTATTTAATCGTATTTTATAAAACTGCAAGAACGGTATAATATCATTATTTATATATTTGAAATTTGTTTAAAATTTGGCTACTCTTTGAAAAATAACTCTGTATGACATGAATGATTCATGTAAGCAATGTCTTTGATAGGTGATTACGTACCAACTTTTTAAAAGCATACTTATTGGGAGCTTTTCAATGTCATCTGGCAAGAACTTTTAAAGACGTGTAGCCTGAACTGAACTGCAAAGGAGTTACCATAGAACTCGGTGAAGTGAACAGGAATACATATTTTGTTGTTAAATAGAATTATTCGATTTCAATCAAAATCTGAATGCATAGAATTTTTATATGTCATTTGTGTTATTTATATTAGGTACGTAATAATAATTTGTATCGTTTCGAAGTTATGTTATGTTTTGATAGATTGTTTTATAAAAAAATATGGGGAAATTATGTTTCACGTGACAACCCTTTATTGCATGCAAACATACTTGCACCGTCGCCATTGCAGTGCATCAGTTCTCCCTTAACAAAATTCTGTCCGCTTCTTTTATACGTCCAAACTCACAGAATACCATCGTAAAATAGCAGCTCAATGCTGCTGTGTTTCGAATGGTGAGTGGAGAGAACCGGAGACCCCCTACTGGTTACGAGGCATTCCATCTTAGTCTTCAGGGGTGACAACGCATTTGCATTTTTATTCTTAATCGAGGATATATGTAGATGTCTATGGGCCACAGAATTCACTTACCATCAGGTGGACTGTGTTCCCGCTTGTCACCCTAATTTAAAAATAGTATTTAATTATTGGTTTTGTGAATTTTCAATACACGTCGCTGAGTTCACCCCTCCCACGTATAAACCAACTGTATTTTATTGAAAAATCCAAAAAGTCCTGACATGTCAAGAATAAGAGTAGGTTTTGCAATTGGTCGATCCGGTTTCCGGTGCAGCTTATTAAAGTCAACTGCTGACCACAGGCCCCCCACATACATAGAGGGATATTTGACTAATATTACACCAAAACAGGTGTAAAAAGTGAAACGTAACGAAAAGGTCTGTATAGTCTTGTCTTAATAATTACAAAATTGTTAGCCTTAGAGACCAAAGTGAAGTGCAACTGTAGAAGTGTACTATATAAGTCAGCTCGCTGCCACGACCTCGAGTTTGCATCAGAGCTGAGCGGGTTCGCGGGGAAAGGGCAACGCGCAGATTGACCATTACCGGCGCTCTATCTCCTATAATTTAACACTAAAAGCAACTCGCTAACATATGCCTGCTATATACGTAACGATATATCGTAGCGATTAAACTGTGCAAACCGATTTGCGCAGATTCATCGATCGTGTGTTTTTTTTTTTATAAATTCACCTGATTGTAAGTGACTACCGCCGCCCATGAACAACTGCAACACCAGGGGAAACAGATGCGTTGCAGATGCGTTGCCGGCCTTTTAAAAAGGGTTTGGCTCTTTTCTTGAAGGTCCCTAAGTCGTATCGGTCCGGAAAAATTGCTGATGGTGATCGATTCCACAAGGAAGTTGTGCGAGGAAGAATACATCTTCTAAATCACACAGTGGTGGTTCGCCAATCATCCTGATGGTGTGGATGGTATCGGGTGTTCCGCCGCGATGTGCGTTCGTGAAATTTGGCAGCTGGGATTAATCCGAACAATTCCTCAGAGCACTCCCCGTAGTAAATGCGATAAAATACACAAAGAGATGCAACATCTCTTCGCAGTGCCAATGAATCGAGCTGATCGGAAAGGACTCGGTCGTCGACGATTTGAACCGCTCTGCGCTGGATGCGGTCAAGTGGAAGGAGTTGGCACTGGGGTACCCCAGCCCAGAGATGAGAACAGTGTTCCATGTGGGGCCGAACTTGCGCTTTGTAAAGTTGCAAGCAATGTGCCGGCATGAAATACTGTCCCACTTTGCTGAGCACGCCGAGCTTTTTAGAGGCCAATTTGGCCTTCTCTTCCAAGTGACCAGGAAACTGCACGTCGCTCGATATGTCGACTCCGAGGATTCCGATACTGGCTGAGGCAAGAAGGGGAGTGCCTTGAAACCGAGGAGATACAACAAAGGGGTTCTTTTTAGCGGTAAACGCGCAAACTTGTGTCTTCTGAGGATTAAACTGGACTAGATTTAGTCGCCCCCAATCCGAGACTTTGTTTAGCAAAGACTCGACTTCAGACACAAGTTTGTTCAGGTACTCGGCGACGTTATTCCGAGAAATATTGGTACGACCGGTGTATAGAGCATCACCAGTGCTGTCATCCGCATAGCAATGAATGTTACCAGTTAGCAACATATAATTGATATGCAAAAGAAACAGCGTTGGTGATATCACACAGCCTTGTGGAACACCAGCGTTAATAGGCTTGTAGTCGGAGCATGCACCGTCTACAACGACCTTGATGCTCCGATCTGCAAGGAAGCTGGTGATCCAATCGCACAATTTCTCGGGAAGCCCATAGGAAGGGAGCTTCGAAAGCTTTGTGCCAAACCCGATCGAAGGCCTTTGCAATGTCCAAACTAACGGCTAACGCCTCCTCCTTGGACTCTACTGCCTCCGCCCATCTATGAGTCAGGTAGACCAGAAGATCACCAGCTGATCGACCCCGACGAAAACCGTATTGGCGGTCACTAATCAGCTGGTGATCCTCAAGGTACCGCATGAGGTAGCAGTTAGTAATGGATTCCATTATTTTATTTTGGAAAACAATGAGGTGATGGCGATAGGCCTGTTGTTGGACGGGTCTGAGCGATCGCCTTTTTTAGGGATCGGGTGTAAAAAAAACTGTCTTTCATGATTTCGGGACTACGCCTAGGGAGTAGGAGTACCGGAAACTCTGGAGCACACGTCTTCAGCACAATTGGAGGGATTCCGTCAGGCCCACTCGACTTGTATATGTCGAGAGAGAGGAGTGCTTTGCGAGTGCTGTGAGAACCTCACATCCGGCATGGAGCACTCACACCGCGGGATGGTTGGCGGTGTGTTCCCTCCGTCATCAAGAGTCGAGTTGAAGTGTATGACAAATTTTTGCAGATTATCGTTCATCGGCAGCAGTTGCAATTTCTATTATACCTGCTACACACGTAACGATATATCGTATTGATTTCAGACTGTGCAGTTTAATCGAACGCCCCTAGTGTCTCTACACGCCACCGATATCGGCGTCTACCGTCGATCGTCAGTTCTCCGAATAAGCTAGCGCATGAAACATGTTATCCTCGATGGAAGATGACGACGTACTTGGATTATTGGACCTGATTATGTGTTTAAAGAGAAAAAGGTATTTGATTATGTATTTAGATAAATCGTCGATTGCGTTTGCACAGTTTTGTCTTCACGTGTGGATGGCGGCCGCTCAGCTCGGCACGTCATCGGGGAGCTCGCTTGCTAAAACGAACAAACAACTGCGAAACAACTGGAAAAGTTTATAGAAACTTGCCATTGGAAGACTAAATCAAAGGAGTCGAAAAAAATGTCACCTACAACTAGCTACACGAAAAATACAAATACTTTTATTGTCTTTAAACACATAATCAGGCCCAATAACGCAAGTGCGTCATCATCTTCCATCGTGGATGACATTTTTCATGCGCGAGCTTATGCGGAGAACTGACGATCGACGCCGATATCGGTGGGATGCAAAGACACTAGGAGCGTTCGATTTAACTGCACAGTCTGAAATCGCTACGATATTATATCGTTACGTGTGTAGCAAGCAATAGACTTTTCACATTAAACCAATGGCCGTGTGCCCCGACACAGACTCATAGATTTTTTTATATTTTAGTTGCTGTTACATACAAAAAAATATATAATATAATCAAATTTAGAATGTCACATTTATGGTTTCATACTCACACATTGTTCTCTTTGCAGAGCGTTTTTGCGACGTGACCAAAAATATATAATATAGTCAAATTAAGAATGTCACATTTATGGTTTCATACTCACACATTGTTCTCTTTGCAGAGCGTTTTTGCGACGTGACCAAAAAATATATAATATAGTCAAATTAAGAATGTCACATTTATGGTTTCATACTCACACATTGTTCTCTTTGCAGAGCGTTTTTGCGACGTAACCAAAAATATATAATATAGTCAAATTAAGAATGTCACATTTATGGTTTCATACTCACACATTGTTCTCTTTGCAGAGCGTTTTTGCGACGTGACCAAAAAATATATAATATAGTCAAATTAAGAATGTCACATTTATGGTTTCATACTCACACATTGTTCTCTTTGCAGAGCGTTTTTGCGACGTGACCAAAAATATATAATATAGTCAAATTAAGAATGTCACATTTATGGTTTCATACTCACACATTGTTCTCTTTGCAGAGCGTTTTTGCGACGTGACCAATAAATATATAATATAGTCGAATTAAGAATGTCACATTTATGGCTTCACACTCACACATTGTTCTCTTTGCAGAGTGTTTTTGCAACGTGACCAAAAATATATAATATAGTCGAAATAAGAATGTCATATTTATGTCTTCACACTCACACATTGTTCTCTCTGCAGAGCGTTTTTGCGACGTGACGCTTTACTGCTCGCCGAGCTTCGCCACTCAAGTTCCCAACAAGGACACGGTCGAGCCGCAGAAAATACGCGGGGTATCGCTCCGGGCGCACAGGTAAGACCGGGTCTATTTATAATAATAATAATAATAATTTCTTTATTTGCTTAGAAACATGGTAATATAAGCGGGTACAAGTTTGACAGAGCGCACATGTTTCGCCGTAATGAAAACAGCATGCAAATAATACATTGAATTTAAGAATGTTATAATTAAATTACATGTCAATCCATACTATTTCCGGAGGGGCACACTGAAATGATCCGGAATAGAATATTTCGGATTGAGTTACAATAAAACCTTTTTTTAGAATTTGAATACTGGCCTCTTGGAATCTTAATGACATTCAAACAATTTAAAAAAAATTAAAAACAAAAACTATGTTGGTTTAAAGTTGACACGTCGTTAACAGAAATAGAGCTCACGCGTGAACATTTCCGTGCCATAATTTATCACAATTTTCGTTGCGGCTTATCTCAAGACAAATGTCACAGCGTACTTGTTTCGATTTATTATGTTGAAGCACCGAGTCAAACGACAATATACCGCTGGTATGCCGAGTTCCAACGCGGTCGTGTGTCGCTAAGCACTGTTTCTTCTGCAGGTCGACCAAGAACAGCGGTCACGCCTGAAAACATCGCAGCTGTGCGAACTATTATATTAGATGACCGTCATGTGACATACGAGCTGATTCGGGCTGTTATCAGTATCGGAATTACTGCAATTCAGTCGATATTACATAATAAGCTGTGTGTAAGAAAGCTAGTTTCCCTCTGGGTTCTCCACAATTTGTCCGAAGAGCAAAAGGCGGCTCGTGTAGATTGGTGCCGGAATACTTTGCAACGCTTCAACGGAGGGAAGTCAAATACCATTTATAATATCGTCTCAGGTGACGAATCTTGGATTTATTCATACGAACCTGAAAGAAAACATCAGTCAGCAGTTTGGGTCTTCGAAGACGAGGTCAAAGCAACGAAAGTGGTTCGCTCCCGCAGCGTGTCAAAGAAAATGGTCGCTAGGTTTGTCCCGAAAAAGGGGCATGTTGCTACAATTCCTTTAAGCGGGGAATTCACTTGACGGACGCGCCCGCGGGCGTGTCTGTGGACATGCCTGCCGGACATCGGTACTATAGGTCTGTGCAAAGTTTGATAGTGTAGGACCGTCACAGTCGGTCTGGCAGACTTGCCTGTTGAACGTCCGCGCGATCCCATTAGGTCTGCGCGGACACAGATATAAAACAAACTGATGAGTCTGTGTAGTGTATTGAGGCGACAGACATGCTCGGACAGACATGCCAGCGGGCATGTCCGTCAAGTGAATTCCCCGCTTAACAGGAACGCAGAACGGTTACCGCTGGTTTTTAGGGTTCCGTTCCTCAAAAGGAAAAAATGGAACCCTTATAGGATCACTTTGTTGTCCGTCTGTCTGTGTCTGTCTGTCTGTCTGTCTGTCTGTCAAGACCCTTTTTTTCAGGAACGCGTAGAGGTATCAAGCTGAAATTTATATCAAATACTCAAGTCTACTGTCCCTTGGGGCTGTGAAAAAATCAAATTTCTAAGCCAACGCAATCAAAAGATACAGCCGTTTATGCCGCAAATTTTCGATATTCGCAAGGGAATCAAAAGTCAAAACCTACAGGGTACTTCCCGTGAACTGAGAATCTTAAAATTTGGCATGAAGCAACGTATTATAGCACAGATAAAGGAAAAATTGCGAAAAGCATAAATTTTTAGTTACATCATATAATAAAAATATTTTTAATAATTTTAAACTCATATACCTACGGATTTGTTCGGAACCCTCGGTGCGTGAGTCCGACTCGCACTTGGCCGGTTTTTTAATATTGATATGGTCACTATAAAATGTTATTAAGTTAGCCAATTACGTAATAACTTAAGACAGAAGGACCCTTAAGTAGGGACTGAATAAATTAACCGACTTTGTTATTACATGGATCTCACAACTTTTTACGGTAGAAGAACTGAGTTGCGAGACTTGTTTTTTTTTTACAAGTTATGTATTTGATAGCATTGTTTCTTCTGCTAGTTACTAATAATATAAAATGAGTTTGCAAAAACTAAGGAAACCAAATCGTTATATTATATTGTTTCGAAAAGAAGTATATAAAATATCATACAGTTTCGTTAAAAGTTATTAATATCTATTGTGGGAACGCTCTACAGTTCGCCTGCCGGTACGAGGTTGCCACTCGAGAACCTTTTTTCCCCATCGGTTGTCGGTTCTTCGAGCTATATGGACGGCCCATTGCCACTTCTGCTTACATAATGTCACTTTATTAATTACCTTACTTACCTATTATCTAAACTGCAAGCTACGTACTGTACTAATTAACAGTAAAATAATGATATAATAAATGATTGTCGTATTGACGACTTCCCGTGCAAAATCGGGACACGATTAAATTTATTTAAATCCGGTTCCTTCCGGTAGTAGCCGACATTTGTCACTTGCTTAAGCTTACGATGTTAATCTAAACTTTTTTTATTTCGTTCACCGTGACAGATATGTGAATTTTTGATTCGGCCGTACATAAATTAGCAATAAATAAGTTTTATTGCAACCAAACACCAATGGTTTTGTGTTTAATATTAAATATAAAATTTAATATTATAGGCTATCGCTGTGTGGCGGCGGCGTTACACACTATATACAAAATGCCAAAAAAAGATAATTCGATATAAATATACTAGCGATCCGGTCCGGCTTCGCGCGGGTGGTTTCTGGATCTCGACAACAGCGCCACCTACCGGGTCCCATTGGGAATTTAAACCATTCTAGAATCAACCTAACCACACAAAATTTCATGAAAAAATCGATCCGACCGTTTAAGAGGAGTTCAGTCACATACACACGGACAGAAGAATTTATATAATACTAGCTGTTCCCAGCGACTTCGCCCGCGTGTCGTTGGTGCTTTTAATTTTTTTGCGCGGAACCCTAATTCTTTTTCTAAAATAAAAGTAAGCCTAAGTTACTCCTTGTGATATCAGCTATCTGCCAGTGAAAACCCCGTCAAAATCGGTCCAGACGTTTCGGAGATTAGCCGGAGCAAACAGACAGACAGACGGACAAAAACTTTAAAAAAAATCTTATTACTACCGTATAAACTTTCATATGCATTTTGGAAAAGCTACAATTTTGACATTACAAACAGACTTTAATTTCATTTATTTGTATAGATATTTTGTAAAGATTAGGGTTCTGACTACTATATATTTTAATAAAGGTTAACTATAGTCTTAGTCTGTTAACAAATTAACCTCTCAGATCCCGACATTGCATCGCACAAACTCTGTCAGACCAGTGGTCAGGCCAAAGTCAATATTTTTTTTTTTGATTTTTGAAACCAGGCTCTGTCAACGAATGTATGGAACCTATGCGGCATTAATACGAGGGTGGATTGAAAAGTACTCGGCCTAACCAAGAAAATAAACACATACTAAATCAGTTATATTTTTATTTTTCTACATAATCACCATCAAGTTCAATACACTTTTGCCACCTCCCCTTCCAAGCATTTAGACCGTTGAAAAAAAATGATTCTTCCTTAGAGTCAAAATATGCGTCTACAGCTGCTTTGACCTCGTCGTTTGTCGAAAATATTTGACCTCCCAAGTGCTTTTTTAGGTTAGGGAACAGAAAGAAGTCTGATGGTGCCAGATCAGGTGAATACGGCGGATGCGGTAACAGTTCAAAGCCACAGTTGTGAATTTCAGCCATTGACTGTACTGACGTGTGAACACGGGCGTTATCTTGATGAAACAGGACTTTTCTTCTGAGCATTCCTCGACGTTTTTCTTTTATTTCCTCTCGTAAACGACGTAGTAAGGTGCAGTAGTAATCAGAGTTTATAGTCTGACCCCTTTCAAGATAATTAATCATAATCACACCTTTCGAGTCCCAGAATACTGAAGCCATCACCTTATTTGCCGACAAAATCGACTTAGCCTTTTTAGGGGGTGGTGAACCAGGTCTTCTCCACTGTTTTGATTGTTGTTTTGTTTCCGGTGTACAGTAATGAACCCATGTTTCGTCTATAGTAACAAAACGATTCAAAAAATCATCTGCATCGGCTTCAAATAACTCCAAACAGTCGCGTGAAATAGTCAATCGCGTCCTTTTTATGGAGCCCCTTCTTATGGAGGTACTTAATGACGGCACGCTGCTCGATTTGCTCCATTCGCGGAAATTTTGTCCGATTACTTTGTTAATAAATTTATAAAATCACAACTAATTATCGCACACGTTTCGAACTTCACACAATGAACTAGTCTGAACTGAACTAAATAATGTGGGTAGATTTGATTTTTAGAATTGAAGGGATCTGTGTTAGGCCGAGTACTTTTCAATCCACCCTCGTAACAGTACCATCGAATAAACTGCGTCGGCTTCGCAGGTCGATGTAGTTCTTGACACACCATGTAGATGACGCTGTTACAGAATTATTTCATTATACTCGCGACAATCTAAATAGCCCGATTTGACGTTTCTCATTATACATGCCGCGATAACTTTGTATGAACAATGAGTATTATTCGTATGCACCAAGTTTCACTTTATATTTGAAAAATACTCTCAAAAACACGAATTTATCGTTAATTAATATTCCCACAGGACGTTATTACAATAACATGTCTGTTATATCTTTGGGTTCGTTGCCTTAGTGATGTGACCGTTATAAACCATGTTTTGACCAAATAAAATCGATGTTCTGAAGAATCGATATTTTTACATTTAGAAAGAGAGAAACGTTTTATTTAATGTTTAAACATATAAAAACAAAATCTGACCACATATATTTCTAGTTTTATTTTGATATTTAATATGTTAATATTGGAAATAGTTTGGCTAAAAAGGTCAGAATCCATAGTTTGATTTTGAGAAAATGTATTTTAATCTCCATTTTTTCTCTCTACGTCATTAATTCGTCAATGTTTCGCGCGGTCTCTCGCTATGAATGAGTCAATGAATTTATTTTCTCTTCACAATAGGTAAACTTAATGCTAAGTATTACAAAATTGCCAGACTGGTACCTAACTTGTGAGAGACTGGTGCCTGATGTAGGTATATAAACCTGTATTACAGGCTACCTTGGAAGTTTTTGTGTTATTGGTTATTATTATATTTTCTGACTCGGTTATCACTCTTGCACTATTTTTGCTATATTCGTTACATTGGCTTGCTAATTTCGGACTTTGATTACGCATTATGTGATTTTGGTGTTATCGTGTGAACTAGACAACATGTATAAAAAAGAGGACGTACTCTTAACAGCCAGTCTCGTGACTTAGTTTTGAAGTTGCACGAGTACTTTGAACGCTGACTCTCGTAATATCAAATATCCTATAAAAAAAAATATAGGGCCTCTTTTAGAAGTTACCCAAGTACAAGATCGAGTCGCAGAAGTGCTTGGAATTGGCATAAAACTGTCCGAAATATTATAAATAAAAATTACGGGCCTTTTGGCTGTGAAGATAATATACTGCACTGCAAAAAAATAAAAACGTATCGATAATTTTGATGCTGATGCTATTAGATCCCAAGTTTACGGCTACTACACAAGACAAGAATACCCCACCGTAAGTAAACTGCTTGTGTCCTTTAAATCTGCAAACTTATATGATGGCAGTATAACATCTATAAAAACAATTCTAAATAATATTGGGTTTTCATACAAAAAAACCGACAAACGTAAATATTTATGGAAAGGTATGACATAATACTACAAAGAGTATCCTTCTTAAGAGAAGTTAATAAAATAACCAACTGGGACAAGGATATATTTATTGATGAGACATGGTTAAATGCTAATCATACTGTGCCAGTCTTGGACGTATGGTACGCATGTACGTACGTACGTATGGACGCCTCATTATTTGTCATGCTGGATCTGCCGGGGTAGATTTTATAAAAAATTGTTTGCTGTCATTAAGATAAGAATTGAGAATAAAATTTACGTTACTAATTTAGTGAATTTATTTATTTACACGACCCAACCACACTTATTTATTGTTAAATTTATTCTTGACTAGCGTCTCGAGAATCGGTTTTTAAAGCAACCAATTTTTTCCCCATCATTACGCAAGGTATTTTTATAGCTGTCAAATCGGGCTTCTTAGAATGTCACGAGTATAGTAAAAAACCAACAACAGCGTTTTAAAATCAATAGATAGATACAAAATTATTAGGTGAATACTCCTATTCTAGACGTTTTCAAATAACTTGAGAACTTTAAGGCACACAACAAATCTAAGAAATGAAATAGTTTTGTAACAGCGCCATCTACACGGTTTGTCAAGTACTAGACCGACCTGCGATGCCGACGTAGTTCTAATAGTAAAGTGGCGTAATGGCGAAAGGTTGTCATTTAAAGAAAACTCTCTTAATTTATTTTTCTTATTTAAAATTTTTAGAATTTTAGTTGTATAATTCTTATAAAAAACACTATTTAAAAAAGAATTGTTCTAAGGGATCTACAAATCTGGCAAGTGCAAATCCGAATGGATTTTCCGAAAGAGATCTCTTCCATACAACCCTTACGTGGTGACCAATGCAATCAAAGATTACAATAGAGGATGATGTACGAAAAAAGATGTAAATACGAAATATGTCGGAATATACAGGTATGACGGAAACGGCTAAACCGGTTTAAGTGTCACTTTGTTATTAAATAGGTGCTGCTTCAGAAGTAGTCCCGTATAAAGGAGACAGTTTCTATTTGTATGGAGAATGAGCCCACCACAAATTATGGCGTAACCATTGAGTTATATGTACTACGTACTAGAGAAGCCATTCCGAACAAAAATTGTGTCCTACTCTATGTCTTCGCGCATGCGCGGGAGCTAGTAGTCGCGCATGAGCGAAGACTTTAATTTAATATAAAATAAGATATTAATATAAAATAAATATAAGAATTTAATATAAAATATCTTCATTTAATCTAAACAAACATATTTCTAAATAAAATGTAAAATAATTGTTTTATGGAATTTTCAAATCTTCAATTTACGCTATATTTAGTTTGTACGGATTGCAGTACAGTTCAGTTGAACATACTCAATGTTCGGAAGGGCTTCTCTAGTACGTAGTACATATAACTCAATGGGCGTAACTTAATGAAATAGATGTCGATTTGTTCCTTACTTATTTAATAGTTATTACAAAAGTAATATTAGCTTTACCGTATCACAAATGAATATCACAGTAACCCAAAAACAAACTAAAAGCGATTGTCTAGTAATTTTCAACGGTATTATAAGTTAAAATAGTGCACTAGTCAATATTCAATAGTATAAAACAAAGTTGTAGTTACATCAGCATTTATAGGGAAGGTACTTTAAAATCGATGGAAAATCCTTTTAGTAGTTCCGTTTTTCGTTACCATAGATAATATACTATATATAGGGCATTCGTAACACTCATTTGTTTCATATTACATTAGCCGGGACACGAATATGAAAACAACTTTTTTTTTCAGATTTCGTGAATCCGGTTAGATTTTTATAAAATACTTAGGCCGTTTTTTATAGGATAAGGGTGACAAAAGAGCACACAGTCCACCTGATGGTAAGTGGTTGCTGCGGCCCATAGACATCTACATCTATTTTCGATTACGAATCAAAATGCAGATGCGTTGTCACCCGTGAGGACTAAGATGGAATGCCTCGTTCCCAGTAAAAAGGGTCTCTTTAAACAACCTCATAGTGTTACCTTTAACCTTTGACTTTCTTTAGACCACTTACAAGCGTAAAATAATTAAACTACATTCGTTAGACCATTTAAAAGCGTAAAATAATTAAAACTACATTCGTTAGACCATTTAAAAGCGTAAAATAATTAAAACTACATTCGTTAGACCATTTAAAAGCGTAAAATAATTAAAACTACATTCGTTAGACCATTTAAAAGCGTAAAATAACTAAACTACATTCGTTAGACCACTTAACCGGTTCGGTGATGATGACACGCCAGGCGTGCCATCTAATACTTTTGTGTGTGGCGTATGACACGCGAGGCGTGTCTTTATAAAAATTATATCAAAAAATTATAAAAAGTTATAACTCGCTCAAATTGCTTTTTTGGAAAATTTATCCAGAACAAAATATTCATTATTTTGCAAGTAGTTCATGCCTGCGGCTTCGTTTCTGAATATTTTGAAAAATTTAAATTTTTAGGAGTTGACAACCTTTTTTAACTTGTACATGGTACTGTTTTTACTTTATGGGTTTTTAAAACATGTTGTGGAAAAATACTCTAATAAGAAACAAATCAACAAATAATAGCACTCATTGCGATCGCTCACAAACTCAAGTTGGAAACAAGTTTCTAGAAAACAACTCTCCTGTTAAAAAAAACAATGCCTTTATCTCTTTTGCTTAAAATGGTTGAAGTGCCGACTTATTACTATAATTTGGCCGAATGGACCTACGAAGTACCATGTGCTCTTGTGATATGGTTTAAGGTTTATTTTTGCTTGAAACAGTTCGAAACCGTTCATGCAGAAAAAAAGTTGGCTAATAAATAGTATTTTGTCAATCCGCCGCCGTATAGCGCCGGCGTTTTTTTCCTTTTGAAAACACTTGTTTTGCTATTCTTACTAATTAGACGTTTTCAGATCGACTTTACTTTTACATTTGTATAACATTAAATAATATTTTACATTTGTAAATATCAATGAATGATATACCTTATTTTTTTCTAATTAAGGTTCTTCATTGTTTGATATTTACAAATGTTATTATTAGGTGAAAATTTAATTTAATAAAAACCAAGGTTTCCAGGGTCATTTAGCTGTACCTACTTATATAAATGATTTTTTTATAACAAAAAAAATAGTACAAAAGGTTTGTAATCTCTTCATAAAAAAGTCACTTTCTCTCAATTTTAAAGAAAACGCTTAAAAAAACACGTAGTTACCCACTAAAAACAAATATCCTTCCATTTGTAACTTATGTTTGATGTCAAATAAACTTAATTAGGTCTAAACAAGTAAAAAAAGCATAAAAAAGAACATTACTTTTACACATGGCGGATGGCACAATAGGCGTGTCATCAAAGTCTGTGGCACATGACACGCCAAGCGTGTCATGACATATTTGTTCGCCGCCACAGCTAAAAGTTGTCGAAAATTGGTGCCGCAACGAATCGGTTAAAAGCTTAAAATAACTAAACTTTAAAATAGTTAAACTGACTTAAAAATATAGCTAATTTACACATAATCGCTTCTGAAGTCTAAAGAACGATGTGGAGTCGAGAAACTGATATCGCTAGCTTATATTTGTTCCTGGTGTTTACAGAGTATATATCATTACAGCCCTTCACAAGTCCACTGCTGAACATAGACCTCCCCCAAGGAATGCCACAAAGCACGTTCCTGAGCCACCTGCATCCATCGACTTCCTGCATATCTTACCAGGTCGTCACTCCATCTAGTGGGGGGACGCCCTACACTTCGTCTGCCAGTACGAGGCCGCCACTCGAGAACCTAAATCCCCATCGGTTGTCAGTTCTTCGAGCTATATGGCCGGCCCATTGCCACTTCAGCTTACTAATGAATTGGGCTATGTCAGTTGCTCCGGTTTTACTGTGGATATCCTATGTCGATCACTGTTGCATACTTTTCGTGGCGCTATACACTTCTTGATGTCCGGAAGTCATCACCGTGGTTGAAAATGCATCAAGAGGCACATAAAGTCACCGCCTATAAAAAATCCACTGCTGAACATAGGCCTCCCCATAGATTGTCTCGTGCATTATATTTGCCATAGTTGCAACGCTGGCAGGCGGGTTGACAACCGCATTCTTTATTTTTTATCTGTTATTAGTAAGCTACTGAGCTCCATGTTTGTTTTCCTCTGTCCCCTCTTACGACACCCACTGGACGGTATGGGATAGTGGATATTCTTGCGTTACCACACGGTAAAGAGTAGGTACATCACGATTGTATGTAATGCTTGCTAATCGTTGTCTTCAGAGTCGTGCTAGCAGCATGTTCAGAACTCCTAGGCGCACTGCTGGGAGCCCACGAAGCACACGGGGAGCCTGTGCTCGTCATAGATGGCGCGGAACCCCGACACCTTCGCGCACTCCTGGACTACATGTACACCGGCGAGATGAGTGTACACCACGTAAGTACTGATCACCTTGTTAATAGGTCCTATATTCAAAGGCATATTAAAGCTTATGCTAAAATACAAATGTTGTCTGTCACCCCTGAGGACTAAGATAGAGCGCTTCGTTGCCAGTTAAAAGGGTCTCCGGTTTTGCTCCTTTCTTACGCTGGTATCTGTCATCTGCGATGTAATCACTAGCAACGATGGTGACCTATTGTATTTTTTTTTCTTTAATAACTATCACATAGCTGCACGTGGTAGCTGGGCGTAAATTTATCTCTAGGAGAGAAAGCAAAACTGGATTTGATTCCCGCCGATATCAATGAAATGATAATTGCAATTTTAAGTGCTGATTTACCACGTGCTCGGCGGTGAAAGAAAAGCTTGTGAGAAAAGCAACGTGTCTGAAAAATAAAATCTTTAGAGGACACGGGAAATGCGCTAACACGCACTGAACCAGCTCACCGGATTAATTGTTCCACAACCCTTTGAGGAATGAGAGGAGGCCTGTGCCCAAAAGTGGTACATATAGAGGCAGATTTTTTTTATTTTGTATAATAATAATGTCCTCCAGACCGAATTTCAGTTACGTTGGCCTGCCTCAACGGAGACTAGCCATCGGCGCTGGACAGGATTATAGTGCACGAGTGTATGCGCAAGCACAGGTGCACTCTCTGTTCCCTCACTCTCATAGTTCGATGAGACGATAAACCGACACGACCAGAGAGAGAGAGAGAGAGAGAGAGAGAGATCAGGCGCAGGACCAACGGTTCATGTGCTTTCCAAGGCACGGGGGTGTGACACCGCTAATTTCCTATATACGGGCTGCTAGTGAGAATTTCTTGAAGGAAAAACTCTATAACAGATATTTTTTTCGCAACCCGGGATTCGAACCCTGGTCCTCATGATTAGCTGTCGCGTTTACAAGCACTAGACCAACGAGGCAATCAATTATTTAGTATATATATAAATAATAAACACTGACACAATAATAAACTGTTGGTGTCGTAAGAGGCGACTATTTTTTTTATAGGAGAGGGGGCAAACGAGCATACGGCTCACCTGATAGTAAGTGACTACCGCCGCCCATGAATAACTGCAACACCAGGGGAATCGCAGATGCGTTGCCGGCCTTTTAAAAAGGAGTAGGCTCTTTTCTTGAAGGTCCCTAAGTCGTATCGGTCCGGAAAAATCGCTGATGGTAATCGATTCCATAAGAAAGTTATGCGAGGAAGTAAACTTCTTCTAAATCGCACATTGGTGGTCCGCCAAGCATCCAGATGGTGAGGATGGTATCGTGAATTTTGATGCGATGTGCGTTCGTGAAATATAGCGGATGGGATTAATCCGAACAATTCCCCAGAGCACTCCCCGTGGTAAATGCGAAAGAAAACTGTGGGAAATACCAGGAAGTTGCCATGGCTTTCGATAGATGACGGGTGTAACCGGTGACAGGCAGCAGCGCTAAAGGTGCTCAGTTCTCGTACAGGCACTGCGGTCGTTAACCTGCCTTCCGAGCGTTACGATTAAGCAAATTAAAAAAAAAGCAAAAATAACGGGAGAGGCCAATGTCCAGCAGTAATCTTGACGAAGAATAGTTATAGCAAATGTGAATGTGTCAGGTATCGTCTCAGATGACCCGAGAAACTGACCGTGACCCTATCGGGTCACCGAGACCACTGGGAGTCCCAGTAATGGATGAAAATATATGCAGATGGCGGTGCTTCTTGATACCACCTGCTTATTACCATTCCCCCTAACCTAACTTTCAGTCTCCTCGGCCGAATACTTACCGTCTATTTCTTTAGTATACTGCATTTTAATATTTATTTCAAGTAGGTACGATAGGCTTAATAGTATATAACTTATAAATTGTATACAGGGTTCGACGATGTATATCGGCGGATATATGCATATCGTGATACTTATTATTGTATATATCTTGTTATTTATTGTCTGATATAAATCGTTGATATATTATATCGATGTTTATTCTAAAAAAAAATGAATGATTAAACTTTCTGCAGCCTTATAAATATTACTGTCAGTAGGAAGCAGTGGATGCTAATAAGTTTTCTAGTTGCTTTGCTATGTAAATAGCGAAAAAGTAATTATTGTAATACTAGCTGTTACCCGCGGCTTCGCCCGCATGGTCTCTGGGAAATGAACTATCCATTGCTTTTTGAATTGAAAGAAAACTGAGTTTTATAGATTTGTCAGAGATGCAGCCATAAAAGGAAACTGAGCAAAATTGATTCGACAGCCTATTTAAATGTTTTGAAACGCAGCGTATAGGAAAGCATGAAAATAGCCTTTTTATTCCAAATGGAAATGGGATATGTTTTTAATTAAAGGAAACTTAGCATAATTATCCGTCAGGGATGCAGACATTTGAAAAGAAACTGAGCTAAATTGATTCGTCAGAGATGCAGTTTTCTGAATTGAAAGGAAACTGAGCCAAATAAAAGATCCGTCAGAGATGCAGCCTTTTGAGTTGAAAAGAAACTGAGCTAAATAGGAAATTTTGAATTGAAAGGGAAGATCTGTGGGAACTCTGATTAATTGATTGTAGGAATTTTGGAAAAAAAAACTAATGAACACTATTTTAAGACGCTACTATACACAATGTTATATGTTTTTCCATTCGGGGAAAGAATGTGGAGATTCTGGGCATTTGACACACGCGAACATGCTACATACAGCTGACCATGAGAGGAGCACGGTTTTTCTAAGTTGACCCCCGCTACCTGTAACGTTTGCCCTTGCGCTTTATTAATTGTCATTGCAAAACTGAGCTTAATAGGGAACTTCAACCTTTTGAATTGAAAAGGAAGATCTGTGGGAATTATAGGGATCCGTGGTATAATAACATTATCACCTTTTCCTACGCCTGTCTATATTGTAGCACCGATTATGTTCCTTCCAAGATGTGTCACACGCAGCCTTGTCCCGTTACATAACCGAGGAGCATCTAAATTTCGCATTAGCATGACTGGGACGCCTAATTTTACTTGAAGCTTATGTGAGAGCACACCTGACAACTCTAGAGAATTTAGAAACTCTACGGGATACGAAGTGCTCTCTTCTGTGTTCATAACTGTGTCTACTGACAAATACTCTGTTATTTCTCCTGCTACTTCGCTTAATATATCTGAATTTATTTTGTTAACGCTCTCATTTTTTGGTGCAAGAACCGCCCTTTCACATAACCATTTGTCTTCATGCATGTTGTTCGTTAAATCTGAATAAACGCTCGCAATTAATTCGGAATGACTCTGTACTAAATTACAAAAATCTCTCGTCAATTTAACGCAGCCCTCAGCATCCGTTTCCAACCGCCCATCGCCAATTTTTAATAGTGTGTCAGCATAGTTTCCAGCATTGATATATATATATATAATATATACAAATGCACTCTCATATTCGTAGTTAAACTGAATTTTGTCACCTTGTTCCATAAAATAGACGACTTGAGGCATGCTTTAATTTCATCTGCAGGTGTGCCCTTTTGAATGACAGGTAAAGTTTGGCGTAAGTCACCAGCCAGTAAAACCACCATTCCTCCCATTACATCGGTATTGCTGCGCAAATCCTGGAGCGTTCGATTTAGTGCTTCTGCAGCTTTTTTATGCGACATTGTACTTTCGTCCCACACTAAAAGTTTGCATTGTCGTAGCATTATACCTCGTGCACTATTTTTGCTAAAGTTGCAGATCGGCGATTCTTTCTGGGCTAGATTTAGAGGGAGTTTTAAAACAGAATGTGCAGTGCGGCCCCCGCTTAGCAGCATGGCGGTTATACCGGAGGAAGCTACGGCCACAGCAATGTTTTTATCTTTCCGTATTAGCGCTAATAATAAATTTAACAAAAATGTCTTCCCAGTTCCTCCAGGGGCATCTAAAAAGAAAAGTGCACCATTTCCAGATTCAATTTGTCCTAATACTTTGTCAAAAACTCGTTTTTCTTCGGGAAGCAAGCGGGGTACAAATTCGGCTACTTGCTGCTGCAAAGCTGGTATATCGTAGTTTGTTTCACGTATAATTTCATCACATAGTTTATTTTCGGTTGTTCGCTGAGGGCTTATCATTCCAAAGTCGCTTAATTTTTTGCCTACCATTGCCATTACTTTATCTTCAATTTTTCCAAGTGCTTCATTATAAATGTGTTCATTGTATGTCATGTTCGCGTGTGTCTGCTGTAACCTTCGCAAAATATCTTCCGCCATGTACTCTTTATATTTGTCCCACAATTCATGTGCATTAGATAGCCCGCAAGATGATATGAGAGTTGCATAAAGATCCCTAATTTTGGCTGGTGACTGGCACTGCACAGCTTCCTCCATGGTTTCATCCCAGTGATTATCGTTTTCTAAAAGATGCATAGCTTCACATGCTTCTCTATAAGTTGCGCATTCCTGACCGTTGACAGTTTTAAGGTCTTTATATCCTGTAGGACCCCGAACATGGTGCAGCAGCAATCATAAACAGAAACATTCAAAATTAGTTACATGGACGGTATACACACGACCAAGGGCATCTGATGACTTTACACCGGGCCAATTTGCAACAGGCGCGCCTTAAATACGGCGTTTCCACTCCTTCCTAGACGTGTTCCAAGTATAATAGCGGGGGACTTCAGAATATAACAACATTTTTGCAAAGGGGTCGGTTTGACAAAGTTGAAAGAAGGCTGTTAGTGTAGTTTTTGGCGGTGATGCAATTCTTTCTTGGAAATTTCTTTTGGTAAAATATACACGCTCTCAATTTTCTAAGTGCACAGCAAGGTGAGTAACTGTTGGGTGCCTTTCGTGTAAAGGGAAGCCAAGGAGACGCCACGTTGCCTCGTTACTGCTGACATAACGCCCTGCTTGAAAGGTCTGTACTTCATTAACGGGATTTGCCTCACCTTCACTCCTGAGATTAAATATTGCTTGGTCGCTTCCTTTATTTATGTACTTACAGATATACTTGATTGCGCGGACAGAGCTACATGCTTCTACATTAATGTGGGCATTAAACATTTTACATAGAATGGGCGAATACGGGACAATCCAGCTGTTATCTAAGGTTTCGAACGCTCCAAAGCGAGATTTGATTGTAACTTTCCTGCCACCATCTTCGGGAGCTCTGCGTCTGTATACAGGGTAGCCATTGTCATTGTCAAATTCAAATTCAAATTCATTTTATTCATTTGCGATATATGGGTTACAATAGGTCTTAATAATTTAACAAAATACAGCCATATTCTACCTTTCGGTGTACAAACTACTTAAATATAAGATTTTATTTATAATTAAAATTAAATGGAAAATGCCGATAATTACATTAACATAATATAACCCTATTTGTATATTTGCACTACTAACATAATAATAATTCACAAAATAATGATAAAATACATGTAATAATTAAAATTGTAATGTCAAAGTAATAATGTCAAAACGAGAAGGTATAAATTATTGTCTCAAAATTAATAACATAGATAACGTTTCGTTCAATGATAGTTAAAATTTAAAAATTGTCATATAGATAATCGTCAATATTATAATACGCTTTTTTGGTTAAAAATGTGTTTAGTTGTTTCTTAAAAATGTAAAGGCTCTTAGAATCTCTTATATATTTAGGTAAATGGTTATACAGACGAGGACCCATACAGAATACGCTTTTTTGAAACAAAACAGTCTTACTATTGGGATGGCTCAATTTATCTTTATGACGCTGGACATGTAGTTTTTTGTAAAAACTTAAGTTTTGACGTACAAATAAGACTACCTCATATATATATATATATATATATATATATATATATATATATATATATATATATATATATATATATATAGACATGGCATTGTTAATAATTTTAAATTAATGAAGTATGGCTTACAACTCTCACTTTGGTTAATTTTACAAATGGCTCGTAAACATCTCTTTTGAGCTTTAAATACTGTTTCTTTGTCCGTACAATTACCCCAGAACATAACACCATATCTAAGTGTAGACATAACATAAGCATGATATGATGCCATTACGGCGGATGTGTCTACAACTTTTCCAAGCATATATAACACATACGAAAAAATATTTAATTTCATACACACACTGCTCACATGAGACTGCCAGTTCAAATTGCAATCTACATTTATACCCAAAAATTTTACATTATCTATGGTGTTGATTTTTTGTCCTAGATAATTGATATTTAAATTATTTATTTTATTACGTTTTTGATAGAACGTCATAAGTTTTGTTTTTTTCTAAATTTATATTTAAATTATTTATGTTTAGCCAATTCATGATTTTCTCTAAAACAAAGTGTATGTTACTTTCTAAATCTATTTTGTTTTTGCTAGTGAAAATAACTGTGCTATCGTCAGCAAATAATACTATTTTGTGATTAATGACGTTGGGAAGGTCGTTGATATAAATAAGAAATAACAATGGTCCTAAAACACTTCCTTGTGGTACTCCAGTTTATACGACTCTGTATTCAGAAACATAGGTTATTTCTTTTCTTGTTTTTAGACAAATTTTTGTAATGTGTGTACTTTTTTTTTGTTTTCTGTTAACTAAATATGATGTTAGTAGATCTAGCGCATTACCTCGAATGCCATAGGCTTCAAGCTTTTTGAGTAATATTTTATGATCAACATAATCAAATGCTTTAGTAAGATCCATGTAAAGTGCACATACAGGTATTTTATTGTTAAGGCTAGACATAACGGTATTAAAAAAATTGTATAGAGCCATATTTATAGTCTTATTTTTTCTAAATCCTATTTGTTCTTCTCTAAGAATATTGTACGTTTCAAGGTAGTTATATAAAGAGTTATAAATTATTTTCTCAAATACTTTTGAGAGCACAGGTATAAGCGCAATAGGCCTATAGTTAGACATATTCTCCCGATCATTTTTTTTGAACAGTGGTTTGATAATTGTAGACTTAAGTCTTTCTGGAAATATACCATTACAAATACATAAATTGAAAATATAACTAAGTACCGGAGCAATTGCACCGGATACGTATTTTAAAACTCTTGTACAAATTTCATCACAACCGGTACTGTTTGTGTTTTTAAGAGATTTTATAGCTTTATCTATATCAAATGATGTTGTGGGTGGTATAAATATTGAATTGGGATTGTTAAAAGTTAACTTATATGGTTTATCACTATTTGGGCGGTCTTTATTAATTTTGTTGGTATAGAAATTATTAAATGCCCTAGCTATAACTAGCGGATCCTCAATTATATCACCATCAACAATAATTTTACTAATTGCTTCTTCATTTTTGTATTTATTTATCACTTGCCAGGTAGCTTTAGATTTATTTTGTGCTGTGTTAATATAGTAATTATTTTGGGACTATTGGGTAAGTTTGATAACTTTGTTTAGACGTTGGGAATACTGTTTTAATATAGTTTTATTTTCTACGCTGCGTTTTTTTCTGTATTGCCATAATAACTGTCGTTTACGCTTAGTACATTTTTTTATCCCATTAGATAACCATTTTGTTTGTTTACGTGAATAGACTTTAATTTTAATGTCAGGAAAGCATAGGCGATAGAGGATGGTAAACAAGTCATGAAATTGGTCAAAAGCAAGATTAGGATTTTTTTACTTAGCACCTTCCTTGTGCACTGTTTCTTTTAATAGCTGTTTAGGGAATTTCTTTGTACATTTTCCTTCTTTCATACATGGCGATTTTCAATTTCGTGCTCCATATGGACCGTGAATCATATTTCGGACAATGGTACCATACAATTCTTTATCTTGCTCAGGGTCCGGAGTCTCTGCGCTTATTATGTCGTCTATTTAGCTGGGCCGCAACTTCTCTTTAAGCCATATTAGAATGTGGGCATGCGGTAATCCTCTTTTTTGCCATTCAATTGAATACATGAAGGACTGCACCTCTCCGAAAATTTTCCCTTTGTTAATTACATACATTAATTTTTGTACTTTTAATCTACTTTAGCAACTAAATCGTGTCTGTCAGTACTTTTTTGGCCCGGCATTAGCTCCTCGGTAATTTCTTTCCATGTGGGATTGCACGTAAAAGTAACAAAAAGATCAGGTCTTCCGTAAGTTCGTACATAGGCGAATGCGTCTTGTGTGTACTCATTTAGGTAGCGGGGACTGTTAACGAATGATGAGGGCAGAATTACCATTTTACCTAAATCTCTGAGGTTTACATTGGCGTCGCTAGAAACTGCATCTTGTAAATGTATATAATTTTCAACGCGCAGCTTTTTTTGATTTAAAGATATATAACGGAGACGTTCACTTTCTACCTTCACATACATGTCTACCAAAAATTGATGAAATAATTGTCTACACCGGGCTAAGAGGTCAAAATCATTTTCTCGCAACATCATATGATACGCATAAAAATCCATACATGATACTTTTTTGTTCGGAGTAGGCTCCTTTGTGACCGGGTTAATGAGTGGAATTTGAAAATGATAACCCTCTTGTCCTTTGCAATAAATCAATGGGTATTGCAGAGCGTCATAAAACTTGTGTGTATCGGCTACCCGTTGCAACGTATCATCACGTGCTCGCAAGACAATGTCTCGTGAAGAAAATTGATCACCACTAATTACAGCTGCTATTTCGTTTAATCAAAGGTGCATTGTAACGCCTTTCATGCTCTCCTCGAAGGGTCCGATCTGCGTGAATGACGACTTTATAATCCTCTTCAGGTAGTTTTTCTAAAGCAGTTTTAAATGTTTTGACTAAAATGTTACGTTCATGCAAGAATCTTTGAATTTTGAACACTGTGTCTCTCTCAACTCTCTGGATAAATTGGTAGCGACGGTCTACCTCAATTTCTTCGTCATCCATAAAATATACTTTTAAAAATGTGTGCTGTTCGTTTTCAGCTGGAAAAAGTGAACCTATTCTATGATATATTTGCCCTTGCACCGTAAATGTAGGCGAAAATCCCAGCATTATTATTTCCCGGTCAACTCCGAAGGACGTAATTTGAAAGCATGAGTTATGTTTCCGGATCCTGTTTAAAAAGCGCCGTGACTCATTAGCATCATATAAAAAGAGAGTTTTCAAAGGTTCTTCTGGTTCCCCAAGTAACGGAAGAGACACTTTGCCACTGGAACAGCACATGCTTGCGGTCTCATATTTCCATTTTAAAGCGCTGCAAAATCGACACGCCTTGTCCATCAGTCCGATAACAACTAACCTGTGATTTTTATAATCAATCAACGGATCATAATTGAATGCTGCGTCATTAAAAACCGACCAATTGTTTCTTTGAAAATTTTGTCGACGTTCAGCTTGGAGCTGTGCATTTGCATCTCTTCGCGCCTGTGTCTGTTCTGATGTTTCAGATGCCCTTATATGACGTTCAGCTTGCTCAATGAGTCTGTGTTGAGTTTCATCAGGTGTTCCGCGGCTCTTAAGGCGGCCTGACGTTCCGCTTGTTCGAATAGCCTTTGCTGACTTTGAGCAGGTGTTTCAGTAGCTCTTAAAGTAGATTGACGCTCTGCCTGTTCAAGACGCCTTTTCTGACTTTGATCAGGTGTTTCACTAGCTCTTAAAGTAGCTTGACACTCTGCCTGTTCAAGACGCCTTCGCTGACTTTGAGAAGGTGTTTCAGAAGCTCTTAAAGTAGCTTGACGCTCTGCCTGTTCAAGACGCCTTTCCTGACTTTGAGAAGGTGTTTCGGAAGCTCTTAAAGCAGCCTGACGCTCTGTCTGTTCAAGACGCCTTTGCTGACGTTGAGAAGATGTCTCAGATGCTCTAAGAGCAGCCTGACGCTCTGCTTGTTCTTGCCTTCTCAGTTCAGCATCTTCTAAAGATTCTAGCGATCGAGCTAATCTTTTCGCTTGTCTTTGAGAAGATACTCTTGAAAGGCTGGACTTACGTTTGCGAGGCATTATGAAGTAACAAAAAACCTATTTATAAAAAAAACTTTAAAATACCTAAAAGGAATTAAATTTCCTTTTAAATATTCTTTTTAAAAGCAAATCCAAAATATCTAAAAGGAATATATATTCCTTTTAAATATTTTTTAAAATCAAAACAACAAAACCAATTCAACACAAAACGAATCCGAAAACGAAAGCCAAAAAAAAATCGAATCATCTTAAACCAAATCACAAAACAAATCGCAGAAAACCGAAATCGAAAGCAGTAGTCAATATAAATATAACCAACGAAAAAAGAAGTAAGTGTATAGGTACCGTATACACTATCTATACTATTAATATTCCTTTGAAATATTGTTAAACAACCTAAAACAACGAAAACCAATTCACGATTCTAAATAAACAAAATCCAAATACAAAGCCAGAGTCTAAATATGTATAAAGGAATACCAACCAAATCAACAAAACCGATCCAAGAAAATACACAAATCCGAAAATGAAAGCCAATATAAATCCATTCAACCTTAACCAAATCACAAAGCAAATAACAAACAACCGACATCTACCCGGAATCGGAATCAATTTAAACTATGTATACTTTAGTTAATAAGAACTCTCAAAAAATATTTTTCTTATAATTTTGCACAATTTTTCTTATTGTAATACCGATTCATTCATAACCACATATAATAAACCACATAAGAACTGTATTCATTTCCGTTCAATAAATATTACTAAGGCTTATTAACAAGGCTTACTAAGAACTGTTTCTACCACAGTTAAGTTATAGTTAAGGGTGAAAGCGTGACAGGTGGTGATCAGTATTTCTGATCCATACTTATAATCACGCCTGTAACCCTTGCGGGGTAGGCAGAGCAACAACGGATTACTTAATATCGTCTGCGAGGTTATCGCCTATTCTGTGAATTACAATGCACCAAAACGTTTGAAGAAAATCAGCTGGTGAATTTTATGTTTTTTATCGCTCTCTTCCCGGTCCTGCGTGGAAAAATACAGATCCATACATTTTTTATCTTAATTTGGGTAAAAAGGTACATAATAATCCAGATATTCTGACCTTCTGTGTTCGTCCATCGTACCGTCGTCCGTCTTGTAGAATCACGGTGGCGCCACCTAGCTGAATTTAATTTTGCAACATATTTGATTATGTATTTCCGCTGAAAAAAGTAGCCTATGTCACTCTACAGCCACCGAACTATCAATGAAACCGAAATATCTAAAAAAATCATGCCATGCCGACGCTCTCTTGCGACGTGAAAGAAGGACAAACAAACAAACAAACACACTTTCGCATTTATAATATTAGCATAGTATAATAAACATACAGTAGGACGACGCCTTTGATCTCGTGGTAAATGCCGACAACGTCTAGACAGCGTATGGGAGGTTAGGGTTGTCACAAATTAACAACTTTTACTAATTTAATTATTTATTTTAGATCTACTTCGTCATCAACAGTATGATTAGTAATATAAAAAATAAGTAACAATTTGTTCTTAGATTTTCCTGAAAGTACTCAAAACGTTAATTGCACGCCTCACAACGTGAGGGAGTGCTCTACTCTCGATATGTGGCCATACCTCAATTTTGCTACATAAAATCGTTCTTATACTCTTAGCTAGACATCAAATCCATATTATTATTAACGTTACAATGACTTCTTTCTTATAATTGATTCTTTAGGCTTTCGAAAGTTCTTCCAAATAAATCAGGTCTTCCAATAACTTCCATCCATAATTTGCATCTGAAATTTTTAAATACAATACTTACAAATAAATTTTCGTAATTATCACCCCCAGAAACCTTAAAATTGACATCCATATTGTATTATTAAAAAAAATCCACCACATTGGATATGAAAATTGATGCCGTTTTCGTAATTGGCACCCCAAGAAACCTCGAGATTGACATCCATAACATTAAAAAAATTATGTCCACCATCTTGGATTTAAAAACGAATTCCATTTTCGTAATCAGCACCACAAGAAACCTCGAAATTTATACCCATATCATATTATTAAAAAAAATGTCCGCCATCTTGGATATGAAAATGGATGCCGTTTTCGTAATCAGCTTCCCAAGAAACCTCGAAATTGATACCCATATCATATTATTAAAAAAAATTCGGCCATCTTGGATATAAAAATGGATGCCATTTTCGTAATCATCGCCCCAATAAACCTTGAAATTGACCTCCATATCATACATATATTAAAAACATCTTGGATTTAAAAATAAATGCTATTTTCGTAATTAGCACCCCGACAAACCTAAAAATTGAGCCCTAAATCTTAATATTTTATAAAAAACTTCGAAAGACCGAAGACGAGGCACTATAGTATGGTCTAAAACCTTAGCCTGTCCAACCACACGATTTAGATGAAGAAAAAAAATCAAACTTCGAAACAGTAATGCCCAGCGACTAGTACCTATTTTTTACGTCCGCCATTTTTTTACGTTAGCAATTTGGCATGACATAACAAAATATACACATAATGTTAAAATAATAATAATATTTATTTACCTTCCTTTTGTATTGGTGAAATTGTTGAAATCGCAGATTATATATAAACACTAAATTTAAAAAGTATAAAAGCAAACGCGCGTTAACAACCCTGGAAGTCGTGTCCCGAGCTTCTAATACGATTGGCATGAGCAGCTCGGGCTCGTCCTTCCCGCGTCTCACCCCTCACACCCCGCACGATTGCCCCGTCTAGACGTGTTCGTCGGACGACTGTATGAATTTATAGACTGTGATATTAGTATGGATGTATCGTATCACCTCGCACCCTTGACTACTTCCAGTCAATTGAACAGGTCCATTTCCAAAAAAGCTTTGGTACCATAGATTCCATACATTAAAGTTACAGTATTTATACGTCCCTTTGCTGAGCCCAAGCCTCCTCTTATTTCTGAGAAGGTTTTAGGGCAAGATATTCTGATCTCCTCACCTACTCTCACAACACTGCAATTGGTTTCAGTCACAACTGGCGAGCCTATTGAAGACGGCAGAAGAGCTTCGCATCAAGGGATTGACGGATATACGGTGGAACAATAAGGACGAGCCCCCCGACTGTGAGACAGGTGAGATTTTTACCAGTGACGTCACATAAATGTCATTAAAGTAGAAGGACGGTCTCGCCCACATTTTTTAAGAAGTTAGGGTCCCAAACGAGCACACAGTTCAAATATTAAGTGAATGTAGCGGTCTATCCAGCCCGGATTTACTATCGTAATGTAGATGCGTCGTCACTCCTGAGGACTACGATAGCATACCTAGTAGAAAGGTTTTTTTTTATAGGATAACGGTGACAAACGAGCACACAGTCCACCTGATGGTATGTGGTTGCTGTGGACCATATACATCTACATCTATCCTCGATTATGAATCAAAATGTTAATGAGTTGTCACCCGTAAGGACTAAGATAGAATGCCTTGTTTCCAGTGAAATGGGTCTCCGGTTCTCTACACTCACCATACGAAACACAGCATAACGCTGCTTATTGCGCTGATATTCTGTGAGAGCGTGGTCCTACCCCGGTTGCGCCGACTCATTCGTGCTACTACTAATATAGCTGCAACATGGCTCTACCACGTATACACTCACCACGAAACACAACATCATTATGCTGGTAATTAGTATGATTATGATGCCATTTCACATTGTATTTCTTTGCGAGATTCAACGATCGACGCGACTCATTCGTACTGAAGTCACGATACAACCATGTTTACTAGGTAGCAGGGCTCCCTTTTTGTCAAGGAGTCCGTGTGGTTAGGTACAGGTACCACCACACGGATTTTATACGTGGTAGAGCCATGCGGCAGCTATATTACTAGTATAGTTATAGCACGAATGGGTCGGCTCGACCGGGGAAAGACCACGCTCTCACAGAATACCAGCGTAAAATGGCAGCTTAACGCTACTGTGTTTCGTATGGTGAGTGTAGCTAACCGGAGACCCAGTTCACTGGAAAAGAGACATTTCATCTTAGTTCTCACGGGTGACGACACATCGGCATTTTGACTATTATTGAGGATAAATGTGGACGGTTATGGGTCACAGCAACTACTTACCATCAGGTGGACTGTGTGCTCGTTCGTCACCCTATCCTATTAAAAAAAAACATCTTACCTATTTATGTCGCCTAATATCAGTGCACACACTACACATCTTCTCGTTAGACATACCTCAAAACTTGAAAACTAGACTGTACAACCAGTGCGTGTTGCTATTGATGACCTATGGAACTGAGACATGATCCTTCACTGCTGCCCGTATGAGGAAGCTCAAGGTCGCGAGCTATGGAAAGTATAGAAATCATTAGGGCTTTAGGTCGGGGCTGTACGGTGGATGGTCTAATAATTCTGTTTTCTTGCTCTGAAAACTCTTTTGTTCTGTGTGCGGTGTGAGAACTCGCATTGTCGTGATGGAGGATAATGCGGCGGTTGCAGTTCTCTTTACGGAGTTCATAAACGACCTGTGAAGAAGAGGAATAGTCGTAACATGACCGGTTTTGGAGACAAACGTGGCCACCATTTTTTTTTGCAACACTCCATGAACGAACAATTTTTGTTGGCTTTAACTCATTTTCGAACACCCAAACTCGTGACTGGTTTTTTGTTTCGGGTTCGTACGCATATATCCAGGATTCGTCACCTGATACAATGTTGTATACAGCATTTGAGGATTCTGCGTGAAATCTTTCGAGAGTTCTGACGCACTAAATAACGCGAGCCGCTTTTTGCTCTTCACAACACAAACAACTTTTTTACACCTAATATATCATGCAAGATTATTTGTATTTGACTCATGTCAATGTCTAAAGTTGCCTGAATTTCGCGGTATGTCACATGTTGATCTTCCTCAAGCAGCTTACGCACAGCATCAACGTTTTCTTGGGTGACTGCAGTTTTTGGACGACCTTAACGGGGATCATCACTGAGCTTGACACGTCCACGTTGAAATTCAGCAAACCAGCGATAAATTGTTGTTTTAGATGGGGCTTCATCACCAAATGCAGAATTCATCCGGTCAACACACTGTTTTTGTGTTAAACCACTTCGAAAGTCATAATAAATCATCGCTCTTGAATTTTCTCGAGTCAATTCCATTTTCTCAACGACTAAACAAGTTTAACAAAAACTTGTGACAAGACCGAGAATCTTTTTTTAAATAAATAAAATAAAGGAGTTTTCAATTAAAAAGATTTTAATATGACAGGAACAGTGGAAATATTCCATTCCCGATACTTTTAGTGCAGCCCTCGTATTAGTTATCAAACGACTTCAAAAAGGGAGGAGGTTCTCAATTCCTCAGAATCTTTTTTTTATGTATGTTCCCTGATTACTCGAAGTTGCCTGAACCGATTTGGATTTTTTTTATATCAAAGGTTATACGTCCCAGGTGCTGCCATTTAAATTTTATCGAAATCGGTCGAGGGGTTTTTCTGCCGACTTTGAAAAGGAGACGGTAGTCAATTCGACTGTATGTTTTTTTATGTGTGTTACCTCATAACTTTTTACTGGGTGAACCGATTTCGATGATTTTTTATTTGAAAGCTGGTACTTCTCGTGTGTTTGTTCAAGGTCAGACCAATAGTTTTTGAGTTATTCTTAATAACTTATATTGAAATCAGCTGTACAAAATTTTTAATTTTTAATTATAAATAATCAACAATAAATTATATTCATATTGAAGTCGTTTGTGCAAACTTTTAAATTAACCGCTTGTTTTGTTTTATTATTTTGAATGGGCTCAGTTATTTTATAAACAAAACATATCAAAGAACATTGCGTACTGAAGGCTACTGGTGCGTGGTCACCTCTGAGGACTAAGAAAGAATACCTCTTAGCCTGTAATTGTGTCACAGCTGTTGATCTCGCAGGTGGGTAGCTGGCACGGTAAATATGCCACGCACTTCTATTTTGAACTGACTTCAAAAAAAAGAAGGAGGTTCTCAATTCGAGTGCATTGTTTTTAAATGTGTTTTACCTCAGTACTTTTTTCTGTGCGAACCGATTTTTGATGATCCTTTTTTTTTTTATTTGATAGCAGGCGCTTCTAATGTGGTCCCATATAAATTTGATCAAGATCTGATCAATACTTTTTGAGTTATCCTTAATAATGCGTATTTAATTGACTTAGACTACATTGATGATGTTCTCATTTTATTTATGGCGCTGTGCCCTTAAAACTGGACTTAAAAGCGCACTGGCTTAACAAAAGCCTATTCACTCTTGCCTTGAAGACACCCACATTGTAATCGGTTGGAAAGACAGATGCTGGCAACTTATTCCACTCCTTTGCTGTACGCATTAGGAACGATATAGCAAACCGTTTCGTTCGAATGCGTGGTATAGGTGGTGGAGCTACGCTGCAGTTATATTGTGGTTGTACCACGAATGGGTCGGTCCGACTGGGGTAGCACCACAAAATGACATAACAGCCTAATCCTGCTGTTTCGTATGGTGAGTGTAGACAGCCGGAGATCCGTTTTGCTGGAAACGAGGCATTCCATCTTTCTGCATTTTGATTCTTAACTGAGAATAAATGTAGATGTCTATGAACCACAGCATCCACTTACCATCAGGCGGACTGTGTGCTCGTTTTTCATTCTATATAAAAAAAACAAGAGAGTGCAGACCATCAGAGCGTCCGGTGGTCCTGTGATCGAATTGAGAAGAATAATTAAGTTATTTAGATAAATTCGGTTCTTTACGGGATATACTTTAAAATGTGCGCAGAAATGTTTGTTGAAGTTTTCTTTGAAGCATGAAATTTTGTAATATATTTAATTTTATGTAATCCTTTTTTTTATTTTGGGAAATAAAGGCTTAAATAAATAAGTAAAATAAAAAAGGAACGAGAGGCTTACTCTTATTTAAAATGAATTGTGTTCCAGGTGTCGTCACAGCGACCTCAATGAACCAGGATAAGAAATCAGCAGCTGAACAAAGGCCACCCGAACCCAAGCCCGCAGGGGAGACAAAGATGCCCGAGATCAGACCAAGCTCGGAGACTAAGCCAGAGACGATATCGGACAGTAGAACGTACGCAAAACGGGACACGGAGACCAGTGATGTGGAAACGAAGCCGACGGAAAAGTTTAATATAAACGGTGAGTAGGTTTTTAAAACGTTTTTATTTTTACTCACATAGAGATCTGATTTTACTTACATAGAGGTGTGTACAGTAGAGTCTCACTAATCCGGCACTTCAGTACATCGGCACGTCCCTCTACCACTCCCACCGCCCGCGCTTTTCTTTTCTGCCGCTTCGTGCCTGATCAGTATGAGCGAAAGCTTGCGCACATAAGGTATGTATGCGCACTCTCGCTTAAACACGTACCTGCTGCTGCAAGAATAGTGATTTGTCTAATGATGAATGAGCAAACAGAGATATAAAGACTAGCATTGAGAGAGAAAATGGAGATTTAAAAAAGTTAGATACTGGAGAACACGTGCAAACTGGCGAAAGAGTGTAGAGTTTTTTTCTTTAAAAAAAAAAAGAACATTACCTCCACACTAGGATTTTCTCCTGTATCGTAGTGGCAGTTTACATACATTAATTTCACAAGGACAAACATCCAGACACGGAACTATTATTTGTAGGTCATGCAAATACTTGTTCCGTGCGGGATTCGACCCCGCGGCTGGGGGCCGTTGCAACTCATTGCTAACCCATTGCGCCACGGAGCCGTCAAGGAGCCGTTGGGCGTGCTACTGTGCACGATCTTTAGAAAAACAGACAAGACAGAGACACGCATGAAGACACAGAAATATTTTAAACATAAACTACAAGCTGCAAAAAAACTTTCATTATGTACTATTTTAAGATAAATTAGTTACGTAAGATAAACATTGTCACAAAGAAATATGGTACATACATACATATGTATGTAATTATTTACTTGCCTTAAATTTCCCTATACAATCCAGTAACCCGAGCATTCAAATAATCCGTCACCCCCTGGTCTTTTATAGTGCCAGATTAGTGAGACTTTTCTGTATTATATTTATATATATATTGAAAAACATACATGCAGCAAACATTACAAAGTCAATAAATAAAATTTAAGAGAATAACACTCAGCAAAAAAAAATTATGTGTGTATGTATGTATAATAATAATGCTCTCCAGACCCAATTTTAGTCACGGCGATCAGTCTCAACGGAGACTAGCCATCTGTGCAGGACAGGATTGTAGTGCCCGAGTGTACGCGCAAGCACAGGTGCACTCTCTGTTCCCTCACTCTCATAGTCCGACGGGACGGCAAGCCGACACGAGCGGAGAGAGATCAGGCGCAGGATAAACGGCTTTACGTGCTTTCCGAGGCACAGGGATGAAGCACCAAATTCCGACTCCCGAGTTGATACTGAGAATTTTTTGATGGAAAAGTTCAATAACTGACCCCAAGACCTTTATGTCATCTTTAGCAACCGCGTTTACGACCACAAAGTGTAGGTATGTATCTATGTACGTTCTATACGTGGTAGAGCCATGCTGCAGCTATATTAGTAGTATAGTTGTAGCACGACTGGGTCGGCTCGACCGGGTTAGGACCACGCTCTCACAGAATACCAGCGTAAAATGGCAGCTTGACACTGTTTCGTATGGTGAGTGTAAAGAACCGGAGATCCATTTTACTGGAAAAGAGGCATTCCATCTTAGTTCTCACGGGTGACGATGCATCTGCATTTTGATTCTTTATTGAGGATATAGATATAGATAGATGTAGATGTCTATAAGTCACAGCAACCACTTACCATCAGGTGGACTGTGTTCTCGTTTGTTACACTATCCTATAAAAAAAATGTATGAAACGAATTTAGTTTATGTTTCACCCACTTTCAGGCTTCTAGACGTATTAAGAAGCTTTGACAATACAATAATTTCATGATTATGACCTAGTCCTAATCCGAGGGAAACCAAACCAGGAGATGGGCAGCAGTATCTTCAACCCTCTATGCGGCAATCTGTGGGGGAGACCTATGTTGAGTTTTAATAGGCTGTAACGGTGACGGTAGTAAGCCAGCGCAGCGCTTGACTTTGTTATTTCAACAGATGGCAGCACATGAAATTCATTCACTCATTACAGCCCACCAAAAGTTCCCTGAGGAATATAAACCTTCCATAGAATGCGTCATTGGGGGGGGGGGGGGGGATATCTGCAATCCTTGTCACGCTTAGCAAGTGGGCTCACAACCGCAGCTTTATTACCCCCCGACGAAAACAGAGTGGTGTTGTATGTTTGTAGTGTGTATCCGTGTGCTGTGTGTGTCTGTGGCACCACAGCTCCTGAACGGATGAAATGATTTTGATTAAGTTGTTTCCGTTTGAAAGGTGTGTCTTAATCGAGAGTGTTCTCAGCTATGTTTCAAGAAAGTTTGTGCAGTCGTTTGAAGATCATCAGCTCTTTTTGTTTCACGGGTTTTTATTTTAATTCGAGTTGCTACCAGGAAGCTGCTGATGTCCATCTGTTTCATTTTTTTCTATCGTAGTGTTGTAAGTAAAGAATCTTTCATAAAACACTCACGCCTGTCACCCAGAGGGGTAGGCAGAGACTATGGACTTCCATTTGGCACAATCCTGACACACCTCTCTCGCTTCCTCCACATCCATATACCTACGCATACACGCTCGTCGGTTAAAGGTACTCTTGATTTGACCCATTTTCAATATATCGCCAATTTGGTCGATAAACTTTCGCCTAGGACGTCCCTCCCCGACTCTGCCGTTGACCTCTGTAACATAAATTTGCTTTGTCACTCTTTCCTCATTCATTCAAGAATCTTTCATTCATCATTATCATCATTACAGCCTTTCATAAGTCCACTGCTAAATAGGCCTCCCCCAAGGAATGCCATAAAGCACGGTCCTAAGCCTCCTGCGTCCCTCGACATGTATGTGGTCTATGGTGCTAAGGTTTTTCGGAAACCGGCTTGTTCGGGCGGCTGTATGTCGTCGAGTCTGCGTGCGAGACTTTACTGTATTTTTGTATATTTTTGTTTGTTCCAGGAGGACCCCCGCCGCTAATAAAACTTCCTGTCAAAGACAAATCCAGTCCAGTGAAAAGGGAAAACTCCGACTCGTGAGTACATTTATGTGTTTAGTTTTTAGTAACATAACCGTATAAAATCAATTTGGTGTCTGTCTGTCAGTCAGACTAGCTTTAGAAGGACTATAGTTTGAACTAGGGATGATAATAAATGGCGAAATAATCGATTATTTTAATTGTGTCGATATTATTTAATCGATTCATCGTAATAATTATATCGATTGATCGAAAAAAAGTTCTAGACTTTTCTTTAAAATAGATTAGATAGGTGCTGCGATGTGCGAAATACTATATCATCGGTAAATTAAAACAATAAAATTAACCAACAAATAAACTTTCATCTATTGACGACAAAAAAAAAATAAGATAAAAATGAAAACCAATCAGGCTATTTCTCATGTCAGTAGCGATTAGGGCAGCCTCTGAAAATAGTCTTTCAGAAGTCACCAATGTTGAAATAATTGACCCTTTGCAACAAACAACATAATAAACAAACAAAACCACAGATTGTTGTCGTCAAATTAAACGTCATTTTTTTTTTCTTGAGGTGAGTCTGGCAATGTTATCAATTTTATCTAATATCGCGAAATTTCGATTAATGGACATAAAATAATCGATGTAATCCATTATTTCAATTTTAGAATAATCGATCGAGTCGCAAAAATTTAATAAGCGAGAGATCATTCCATTAATTGAATCGATATCGAACATCGCTAGTTTAAAACCGGGACCCACGTTCTGTTATAAGTTCTGTAATATATATTCTGGTTTATCCATACTTCTTGAACGTTTTTCTTCATTTTTAGTTTATTTTTGCTGCACAGTCTCCCACAAGTTTACCTCTGCTTAGCCTAATGGTTGACTGGGAGAGAATACCTTGAGGCATTAAGTCCGCCATATTTACGATTTTATTTTATGTGCATAAAAGTCTAAATAAATAGTCTATACAAATAAATAAAATAGAACAAATAAATGAAATTGTTTGTAATGCTAATAAAACTGATTTTTACTAAATGCATATGAAAGTATATACGGCACCAGTAACAAAAAAATACAATTTCTTAAAATGTTTGTCTGTCTGTTTGTTTAATATTGGTAATGTCCGAAAGGATTAGACCGATTGTGACGGGACTTCCACTGGCTGATATTATAAGGAGCAACATATGCTACTTTTATTTTAGGTAAATAATTAGGGTTTTGCGCGAAAAAATGAAAATCCACGAAATCCAATCGTAATAAATTCCACGCGGGCGAAGTCGCAGGGAACAGCTAGTAGTAGAACTACTCGAAGTTTCCAAAATGGTCTCAAAATTCGTGTTCCATCACATGAGCATGGTTTGTTTAATTCCTCTTGTACGGTGCAGTTCATACTGTACTCGAATGCCTTGTCTGTTGATATCAAGATAGCTAATGAGGGCATCCACGACTTTTTCTACCACCAGGGCGGCGCCACTTTACAGTGAGGTAAAATATTTGACAGATTTCATAGCGGGGACGATAATTTCTTAGGAAAATGTAATCTTTAAGGTTTCTTTCTGTATTATTAGTTATATTTTATATTAAATACATTACAAATGAATAAACCAAAGTATAAATATAACGAAAATCTGATTTTAAAAAAAAAGAGTTATAAAGTGCAAAAAATTAAAAATTGAAATTACTGACGCATTGTGTTGTGTATTAATATTATACTCTAGATAATGATAAACTTTTATTTTAAACGAATTTCTCAATTAACTGACATTGTGTAACAAAAAACTTTACCTCAGTCGCAACTAGCGACATCTGGTGAGTGGAAGATATGTTTTGAGAGACTAGTTCGACAAAAGGATAGACTGAGATTAATTCCACGTAATTTATCCGACTTTTGTTTATCTGTCTGCTTTCGCTTTATAAGTGATACTTTGTATTTTTATTTAATAAATTTTCTTTATAATAACGTTGGGGTGGTTTCTGGTAGGCGATTTCTGGATCTCGATAACGACGCCACCTACTGGGTCCAATTGTGAATCGTTTAGATCATGCGACACTCAAACACAAAAAAAATTCATCAAACTCGGTCCAGCCATTTTCGAGTTTTTGCTAGACAAACAAGAAAAAGATTTTTATATATAGAGATTATATAGTATATATATAATATAATATATATTAAGCATGTATAATCACTAACTATGTTGTATTTATATGAATTTTATTGTACTGAATACTGAAAAATATAAATTGAATTGTGTACACCTGCCACAGTTTCTCAAATCGTGCAAGCTTGACTGGTAGAGAATGCCATAAAGCATTTAGTTCGTCCTTTATATCCTTTCATTGAGTTATATGTACTACGTACTAGAGAAGCCATTCCAAACAATAATTGTGTCCTACTCTATGTCTTCGCGCATGCGCGAAGACTTTAATTTGATATAAAATAATATATTAATATAAAATAAATATAAGAATTTAATATAAAATATCTTAATTTAATCTAAACAAACATATTTCTAAATAAAATGTAAAATAATTGTTTTATGGAATTCACAAATCTTCAATTTACGCTATATTTAGTTTGTACGGATTGCACTACAGTTCAGTTGAACATAGTCAATGTTCGGAATGGCTTCTCTAGTACGTAGTACATATAACTCGATGTATCCTTTATTATAAGGTGTGTTCATCCATCGATTACAGTCTATAAAAGTTCACCGCTGAACATAGGCCTCCCTTATAGATTGTCCCATATGGGCGATTTTGCCATTGATTTGCTTGACGAGCGGGTTGTCAATCGCGGTTTTTTTTTAATTATTTGGATTTGTTATCAGGAAGATTGCTGCTGTGCACCAGGTTTAATTTACTCCTTTGATATGTGGTACCGGATATTCTTATACCGCCACCACACGGTCAATAAAGTTTTTTTTGTAGGACAGGGTGACAAACGAGCACACAGTCCACCTGATGGTAAGTGGTTACTGTGACCCATAGACATCTACATCTATCCTATTTTACAATTCAAAATGCAGATGCGTTGTCACTCGTGAGGACTAAGATGGAATGCCTCATTTCCAGTAAAATGGGTTTCCGGTTCTCTACACTCACCATTTGAAACAGTGTCAAGCTGCCATTTTACGCTGGTATTCTGTGAGAACGCGGTCCTTTCTCGGTCGAGCCGACCCATTCGTGCTACAACTATACTACTAATATAGCTGCAGCATGGCTCTACCACGTAAATATAAACAAGTATTAAGCTATAAGGTGTGTAATAAAAATTAAATAAATATAATAAATAAAAAATGTGTTCCCTTCCAGCGACAGCCCGAGTCCGAAGAGGCAACGTCTACCAAGTGGCACGGAGAACACCGACGACGAGTTGCAAACACCGAAGCTGTGAGAATCCGCTTTCATTACTTGATATTTTATCGAGAATCAACGATATGTTTCTGTCAAATATTGAAGTCAATACATCTTACGTAAGAGCCGCTACGTAACTACCAAAAAAAAACTACTTAAGACCGTGGTATCGCAGGGGCTAAGTGCTCGGGTTCGTACCCCGTCGGCATTAATGGAATTTGTTACTTTCTGGTTTAAGTGCTTGATGTATCAATTGCTCGGCGGTGAAGCAAGACTCCGCAAGAGATATTATAAGGCTTTAAAGGTAATACAGAAATTGAAGACTGAGATGGAAGACAGAGACGTGAGATCTAAGCAAATGTGTTTAATAGGGACAGTAGTGTACTGTATGATTTTAACTAAACTGGCTGATTGATTGATTAACTATTTGACGACTGATGTTGTTTGAGGTAGACTACACTAGGGACTGTTCAAGAAAAGATGGTATTATAGACGATTATATATTCAGACTATGTACAGCGGCTTTCACTAATTAACTATATGACTATATATACAGAGGGGAGTCTTCAATCTTCAATGGAGTATAAATTCTTCTGTCTTGATTTCTCTTGAGGTTTGTTCTCTTGCTGTTGTCTTCGAGTGCCGCTTCCGAAATGAACAGTTTACAGACAAAAACGCCCTTCTTATATCTCGCAAGTGAGTGTCTCAGCCTGTGAGTAGCGTCGTAAGGCGATGTCGCGCGCTCATTGGTCGGCGACATCGAGTGATCTGCTGCCGGTGTGCGGGGTGTGCGGGGTGCGCGGGGCGCAGCGGGGTATGAAGGGGCGGCGGGGCGGCGGCTCCCCTCGCCGCCCGTAACAGTGTTTTAATAGAACAAGGGTGACAAACGAGCCCACAGTCCATTGTTAAGTGAATGCTGCGGCACAAAGATGCGTTGTCACTACGGAGGGTTAAGATGGAATGCCTCGTTTCCAGTAAAGCGGGTCTCCGGTTCTCTACGCGCGCCATACAAAAAACAGCAGTCTTAAGCTGCTATTTTACGCTGGTATTCTGTGAGAGCGTGGCCCTTCCCTTGTTGGCCCAATTTTTCGAAACATTTTTATTTTCTCGAACATGCGAGTTTCCTCACGATGTTTTCCTTCACCACCGAGTACGTGGTAAATTAGCACTTAAAATTATAACTAACAATTTTATTTAAGATTAAACTCGGGTTATTTGCGTACTGTAAAATTTATAAGCTAATTTTAAAGTTGCTGTAAATTATAAATGTAAAATTGTTTTTCATTTTTAAATGTAAAATTTAATTGTAAATTTTAACCACGACTCTGTTGAAATTTGGGTAGGAGTGGTAATAATATCATTATTATCAAAAAATAAGAGGTTTTGTAATCTCTCCTTATTATTTTGCAGAGAACATGAGTGGCAGCATGGGAACTTGGTGAGTTCATTTTATGTAAGAAAAGTAACATCTTTTATAAAATCAAAATCTTTATATATAAAAATTACGTGTCACATTGTTTGTCCGCGATGTACTCCTAAACTACTAAACTGATTTCAATGAAATTTTGCACACCGTGTGCAATTTTGGTTCAACTTGAGAGATAGGATAGTTTTTATACCGACAAGTGACCCTCAATTTTTTTATTGCTAATTTCAGGAGTTTTTTTTTAGGAAAGCAAACGGTCGTCGGAACGGGCAGAACAACGTCTGCCTAGTCAGCTAGTAATATATATTTAATAATAAAGTAGTATTTTAGAATCCCCGTCTCTGCTATAGTAAGAATAAAAGACAAAAGTTTAAAAAAACAACTGGTTTTATATAAAACATGTTCGACGCCATTAAAAAAGGGGTGATTGCTTTTATTTATTTCTATTCTTCCTTCTCCATAAAGCCTCCAGATACAGAAACAGAAACTTTTTTTAATTTAATATAGATTATAAATATATATAATGAAAGTCACTTTTTTAAATTTACTACTAGTTCGGGGAAAACCTTTTTCTTAGGAAAGAGCCAGCAAGAAACCCGGCGGGATTTAAAAAAAAAACTAATAGCTTACTATCATATATGTTACACAATTATTAAATTAAAACAAATTAGAAATAGCTAATAATAATAAATAAATAAAATGTTGCTCCGAGTGTGCACATATCAATAATTATTAGCTGAACTGTCTGTATGTTATATGCACTGTATGTATGTAATGGAATTTTTAATACAGTTGTGGGTAACACTTCCAAACGGCTGGATATTCTGAAACTATGCAGACATGTTAAGAACCGATTACAATACAATAATTTCATGACTATGATGATGTGAACGTGGTCTACCACTATAACTGCCGTTATATTATGGTTATATCACGAATGGGTCAGCTCGACCCAGGAAGGACCACGCTCTCACAGAATATACCAACGTAAAATAGCAGCTTAACGCTGCTGTGTTTCGTATGCTGAGTGTAGAGAACCGGAGACTCTTTTTACTGGAAATGAGGCATTCCATCTTAGTCCTCACGGGTGACGACGCATCTGCATTTTGAAGCGTAATCGAGGATAAATGTAGATGTCTATGGGCCACAGCAACCACTTACCATCAGGTGGACTGTGTGCTCGCTGGTCAGCAAAAAAAAGAGAAATTTTTAGAGGTATCTTTGTTATTTTTTTTTTCTATCGTATCAAATTCGTATAACAAAAAGTTCGTATGGTATATTTTTCTGATTTTGTTTACTGCAGTGGATCATATACTTTAAGGCATTATAAAACTTGCGTTTGGCTCCTGTAGTCCTCTTAATAAAGAAAATTATCATTAGTCCTGTTACCGGATTATTATTCACTTTATAAATATTTAAGGTCGCAAACCAATTTGCCTACTGTTGAAAAGTATCTAGAAGCGGATTTAGAGAGAGACTGACGAACGAAGAAATTTCTGGATAGAACATAAGGTTAACACTCGCCGTGTACTGACAATCTAAGAGAAACCACTGCCCCATATCATCCCGTGAGTGTCGTTGGGCGACAGAGAGAGAAGGGAGATGAACACCAGCAAATCTCTAATAACAACTTAATATTAATAAGAACAACTTTTGCTCCCAACCCACCTGCCATATAACACCTGTATCTCATAATGGAGTAATAGAAGGGATCTATGAAGGCGTACGTTCAACTGTGGATTTTTAAGGACTGTAATGGATAAGGTTATTTCTAGCGTTTATGCCTTTTTCGAATATAATTTTAAAATAAATTTCACCTCATCCAGGACATATCTGCGGAGCGTGTGGTTGGGTGGGGAGGCTGCAAATCGGGCAACTGGTCGCGCGGCGAGTCGGACGATGAGTGGGCCGACACGCCCGCCGACATCGGATCATTTCTCACTACGAGGCTACGGGTCGATGGGGACAATAGCGCTGGTAAGTTACGCTATACTATCTTCATTATAATACAGTAGTATATTATGTAATTTAAACAAAATAATTTAGTTCATTTGATGTATGTAATAATATTATATTATTTATTTCCATGAAAAGTGCGAGCGTGCGTTCGTGCGCGCGCGCGTTGTGTGTGTGTGTGTGTGCGCGCGCGTGTGTGTGTGTGTGTGTGTGTGTGTGTGTGAGTGCGTGAGTGCGTGTGTATGTGTGTGTGCGTGTGTGTGCGTGTGTGTGTCTAACGGTTGTAAACACGATTGCTGGTCATGAGGTCCCGGGTTCGAAATCCAGGCAAAAAGCAGTTTGGGTTTTTCTATCGAAAAATTTTCAGTAGCTGCCCGGAGTCAGGAAGTTGGTGGTGTCTCACCCCTGTGTCATGGAAAGCACGTAAAGCCGTTGGTCCTGCGCCTGATCTCTCTCCGCTCGTGCCGCATGACCGTTTCATCGCAATATGAGCGGGCGTGCCGTCCCATCGGTATATGAGAGTGACGCAATAGAGAGTGCACCTGTGCTTGCGCGTACACTTGAGCACTGTTTCTGTTCTGCGCCGAGGGCTAGTCTCCGTTGAGGCTGGCCACCGTGACTGAAATTGGGTCTTGGAGGATTTTATTTTATTATATGCATATTCCGATATACACTGTGACCTGACGACTGTAAGGTGTGACGTCAATTCAGTATACTGTGAGGCCGTTCCTTTTTAGTTTGCTATACTGGTTACTGTTTAAAATGGAACGCAATCCAGTTATACTGTCATCCCCATTTTCAACACTGTTTTTAAATGAAAATATTTATCATGTGCACGTTTTCTGTTCAACAAGAAAAAAATATTATTTGAATTTTGTTACTTTTAAAACTTGATGTCCGAGTTTACTTGAATAACAATATTAATTAATAATAATAACAGTTATTCGTGTAAGCTGTTAAATCTATAGGCGCTGTTGTGTTTTTGATCACGTGATCAAACTACTGAGAGCACCTTAACTCGAAAGCGCCGTTGCTCACAGTACACAAATCGCGGCGATTCATGACGTCATACATTTCACTAGGGTACTGCGGCAGTATACTGGCACTTCATAACGGAACGAATTTATCACCAGTAAGAGCACTGAGCAGTGCTCACAGTGTATATCGGAACATATCCTTCTTAGTTTATAATATTTGAATTAAGTATTGACGATTGCACCTTACAGATGAGGAGTCCGACGACAGTACGGCGGGGGGCTCAAGCTCGAACGCCACGACTCCGGCCTCCGCACCTCCTCTGCCCACCGGGGACCCCTACACGCTTATACGTGAGACACTTTGTATTTTTTATTGAACACTTCTTTAGAATCGTTGTGATTTGAAACTCGATGAAACGAAAAAGCAACACTAAAAGGAGACGAACAACAACATTATAGCATTTAGCCTGCGAAAGATTGAGATAGAATACAGTATACGGTGTTTTCTATTATGTGTGGAGATTATGCATGTGATCTATAAGCAGTAAGGATTAAGGACGAAATTTGTTAAACAAGCCTTACAATTATTATCCTAGTCCTGATGCTCTGCATTCGTCTCATTCTCTCGTAGTTTAGTTTTCTGAAGGTTTCACTTCTACCGCGTGTGAACTGCACACACGTGTCTTTATTTTTTATTTATTTATTTATTTATTATTTTTTATTCGGCTTCATTGATGATCTCGTAGCGCATTGGTTAAGTTTTTCGCTGCAGCCGCGGGTTTGAATCCCACGCGGAACAAGGTTTGTTTGGCTTTTGCAAGTTTATTCCGGTACTAAATGTTGGTCCGTGTGTAATTTATGTATACACTAGAAACCTCCCCGGCTTCGCACGGTTGATTTCTAGATCTCGACTACAACGCTACCTGCCGGGTCCAATTGTGAAACTTTTTCAAATTGTCAACTTAATCACACACACAAAATTTCATCAAAATCGGTCCAGCTGTTTAGGAGATCACTACATACACACGGATAAAAGAGTTACATAATAATAATATATAATATGCATGTATTATAAACCTCTGCTAGAATCATTCCGTCTGTTGATGAGCGTTGCATCAAACTCCGTGGCGTACTTTAAAATACCTAAACGTATAGACGGCGGGAAGCGACTTTATACTATGTATATAAACACATCAACATAATCTAGGGATATTTTATATTTCATCAAATATCTAAAAATCTATGAAGAACTTTCTGATATAGTAAATGGAATAATGATAGGTTATTTTAAGGTCTTTAATAAAAAATATTTCGTTTTTAACATAGTATAAATTTAGGATAAAATCGTAGTCTATGGGTACCTTTAAAAAAAATTATTATAAAATATATCGCTGTAGTAATGTGTTTTTGTCTAGCGGGCGTTGGTCCGAAGTCGTCGCAAGTGGACCCTCGCTTCACGGACGTGGTGAAACTGAACGACTACCTCCAGCACGGCAGACGACCTCAGTTCTGGGAGGAGAATTACGTCAAACGGGTGAGGATATGGAAACAGGCACACCAACACAAAACAAACATCTCTTCTCCAATTACTCTCATTCTCTTTTCTTTCTTCTCTCTCTCTCTCTCTCTCTCTCTCTCTCTTTCCATTAGTCCGTAACAGTCAACAGCAAAATTTAAACATCTACACCACTGTGACGATGATTTAGCAAACTGGTGTGGGTACCTAACATGTGGTATAATATATGAGATTTTTGTACCGCCACCTATGGAGGGTCATGAGATTTTTCTGGCAAAATTTATAAAAGTAAGCGTGTCAAGTTGCTGTGTGGTGGCGCGTAAGGAACCCATTATCCCATATCAACCCGTGGGTGTCGTAAGAGGCGATAGAGGGCAATGAAATAGAAGACGGGCAGCAGCATCTTCCTGATAACAACTGAAGAAAACTGCCACTGCCAACCCATCTGCCAAGCGTGGCAACTATGGCAAATATTTTTACGAGGCAACAATGGGGGAGGGCGCTGGATTTCAGCAGTGACTATCATAGTATGTAATGAATGAACTATCTATTAATATAATAATACCATTTAAAATTATTTTCATTTATATTTTTACTTGCAATACTGGTATAAGAATAAGCAACTTGCTTCAACTCTTACAATATAACTGTACATTTATTTAATGTGTACACGAAATTAAGCAATTTTATCCATTCACATACTCCCAAACATCATAATAACCAGGTCTTCTGTACCCTTTTAGGTGATGGAGGCGGTTCGTCTCAAAGAGTTGGAGATGAAGCAAGCGGCGGAGATCCTGGGCGTCAGCTACGGGACGCTGTACGGGCGCTACCGGGACGTGTACGGCTGCATCAACAGGCCATACCGGTATACACCTGCATTACACCTGGAGACCAGTCCTAGAAGGCACGTACCATTCTGGGACCTGGATTGTACTTTAGTGTGAAAGAGTAACGTTCTGGAAGAGTGATATATCATTACATTACGGCACAAGTTCATTGCTTACCCCCCTATGAAACAATCTATGGGGGGGAAGGTAATATGCCATAGTTACCACGCTTGGCAGGCGGTTTGGCATCCGCAGTTTTCTATTATTTTTGAGCCGTTTTCGGGAAGATGCTGCTGTCGATATCCTGTTTCAGTTTCTCTCTGCGATATCCGATACTCTTTACGAAACCCACGGGACGATATGGGGTAGTGGATATTGTTACACTGTTATTACACGCTAGTATCGCGTAACTTCGTTATTTATTACTGTATAATGTGACGTATCATTTTAAAATTTACATTTTTATTCTCATTCTTATCTCATTTTACCTTAAATAGGATAAGATTTAAACAGACTGTAGCGTACTACTTGTAAACAATGGGATTATAAATGGCGTCGCCTCTATTCACTTCTCGCTTGCACATTGTTGGCCTCAGATGGGCCCGAGTGTACCCAGAAACGGCTACAGGAATCATGTCGGTCGGCAGATCAACCCACATGTCGCTCAACTCGTAGAGCCCAGATAGTTTGTCTTCCCATCAGTTGCAGCCATTACGATTATTATCATCTTAATTTGTTTTATATGTGTACTTTAAAAGTTATGAATATTTGAAATAAATTCAGTATTCGTATTTAAAACGGTTCTCACGGCACTCGGGGGCGAAATGGAGTGATTGATAGACATACGTCACCACAAGTATCATTTGCCGCTATCGTTACACACTTAAAAGTTCACTACTGTATATAGGCCTCATCATTAGTTCATAAAGAGGATGTTTGCCATAGTTGCCACGCTTGTCGGGCGGGTTCTCAGTTCGAGTACATGTTTTTTTGTAAGTATGTTACACGATATCTTCGCAGATTGTGAACCAATTTTAATGATTCTATTTCATTAAATAGGATATATTTCAAGTTCAAGGTGGTCCCGTATGAAATTGCAAATTCCAAGTTATTTTTTAGCAGTTTGAGGTCGGTTTTTACAGTTTGTTAAAAGTTTTAATTATTTATTTTTTTGTTGTTATAAGGAAGACGTTGCAGTCCATCTTTTACACCACCAGTACACCGTCACTACACGGTTACCAATACTGTCACTTACCACTCGTGAATAATTTATCTAATTTGTGACTTGCAGTACTGCCCGGGATTTCTGGCAGGCGAAGGGTCCTTCCGAAGTGCTGGAGCGCCTGCAGCGCGGCGAGCTGACGCTGGAGGCCGCCGCGCTGGCGCTGGGCGTCAGCCCCGCCAACCTCGCGGCCTATGTTGCTGACCTCGCTGCTGATAAAGGTAACTGGTGTCACTGAGGGAACTGTCTTCCGCTCACCAGATGTCGCTAGTTGACACTCAGGTGAAGTTTTTTGTTCCACAATGCCATTTCATTGAGGAGTTAGTTTTAAATAAAAGTTTATCAGTTTATAAAGTATTTATATACATATATTAATACACAAAACAACGCATCAGTGGTTTGCTCTTTAATTTTTTGCACATTTTTAACTCTATTTACTATTTTTTTTAATTTTTATACTTTTATGAATATCTCTGGTTTGATTTATTTATTTTTAATGTAAAAATTATCTGTTAGAAATAATACACATTCACGTATGTATTACTTCCAACAGATAATCTCCGTTGAGAATGGCCACAGTGATCGATATTCAGTCTGGACGACATTATTTATTATTATTATTATTAAAACCCGAATAAAGCAATTTAGTTTATGTATATATATATATATATATATATATATATATATATATATATATATATATATATATATATATATATATATATATATATATATATATATATACAACGTGTCCCAAAATTCAACGATAAGCCAACACCGGAGGATAAACCTGCTCCGGACTAATCGGGAAATAAAAAATATATCCCAATTATATTTTAAGTTATATAAAAAAATGAAATTCTTCAGAAATTGAGTCCGTTTATGATATTTTTCACTACCATGACCACATTTTTTTAAATATTTTTTCTTTTTTTTTTATAGGCAACCTGAATAGTACTGCTATCTACCACAATTCTTAAAAACTCCAGAATAACTCTTGTTTTATCACGAAAATTAATGAAACTTATTTTAAAATTTTTTGAAGACTTTTACTTTTAACCAAATTTAACTTATCGTGGTGTAAAAAAAAAGTATGAACACTAGTATGGCAAGTTTTTTTTAAAAATTGACGCAACTAACCAACATTCCAAAATGGTATAATACTCTAGAAAAACAAGTTATAAAAAAATATGGGCCTATTATTTCTTAACAGGGGCCAAATGACGGTCGGGTGTAATAAAAGTATTAGTTCTTGAAAAATGTTTAATATTTCAAAACAAATGGTACAAACAGTTTCACGTGTAATTTATTAAGTTATTAACATTATAGCAAATGTTCGAACTGTTTGCCACCAGCATTAATACATGCACGACATCGCCTTAAAATGATCGTTTTATTTGTCTTGCATATCTTCTGCTATTAATATAATCAGCAGCCTGAGTGATATTTCGACGAAGCTCGTCCAATGTCACAATGGGTTTTGAGTAGACCCTGTTTTTAAGACAACCCCAATAGAAGAAGTCCAGGGGGTTCAAATCGGGTGAACGGGGTGGCAATAAGATAGGACCAAGTCGCCCGATCCAACGCCCTGGATACTCTTGATTTAAATATTCTCGCACAGGACGGGCATAATGTGCTGGGCAACCATCATTTTGGAACCACATGTTTTGAAGATCACTTAAGGGCACGTCGTTTAACAATTCTTGCAAGTTATTTTGTAAAAAGTTTAAATAACTATTGCCATCTAAGTTTCCTTGTAACTCTAAAATAGGTTAACCTTGAATTGATATTGGGATTTGTCTTGTCTCATCAAGCGTGGATTTTCATTACTCCAACTATGTAGGTTGTGAAGATTTAAATACCCATCTTTCTTGCACGTTGTTTCATCCGACCATAGAATTTTGTCTAGGAAGTGGGGATCTTCACTGTGCCTTTGCAGCATTACACGGCAAAATGTGACCCGTAGCGGATAGTCCCGCGGTAACAACGTCTGCACACGCCTTTAGTGATATGGGTGAAGCTTGTGACGTTTTAATATTCAATGTGCAGAACTTTTCGGGATTCCTGTAGCTTCTTCTATGGCACGTACCGAAGTAGTCGAGTCATTTTCTATCTCATTGAGAACTTCTTCATCACGATCCAATCTAGGTCTTCCAGCGCTTCTCCTATTGGATGGCATACGACCCTCCGAAAACGCTTGATGCACTCGATAATCAGGATATTTTTGAGCATTTGGGTATCTTTCTTAATATAGTCTGCTAGCAGCGTTAGCATTACATCGGCATTCTCCATAGATTAAATGCATATTAGCGTATTCCTGTGGTGTGTACGGCTGCGGCATGTTAAACGCCAAACAGTCCAAAATGCGCCAGAACTCTAAATCACAAAACACACAATCGTAGTCCAAGATAATGCCAGGTCAGTTCAGTTTGCAGATCACTTCCAGTCCAAATAATGCCAGGTCAGTTAAGTTTGCAGGTCGATTCCAGTCCAAAAAGCCAAGCCAAAAGTCGATAGTATGTACGAGGGCCACGTAAGTTGAATTGGGAACGGTGCGCAGTAAACAAAGGAGCAGAGCGTACTGAACCGACTTGCTGAGAATAATAACAGCTTCTCTACCTGCCCTGTTGTTGTCTCTTTTTAACGTAAATATCTCTATCTATCTATCTCTCTCTAACATCTAAGGTATTAATGCCCCATTCGAATTCCTAGAAATTGTAACAGGAACCCATTTTGGGCATGTAGTAAAAGTGATTACTGACAATTACAATTTAAGGAATTTGGCCCCTGTTTAGAAATAATAGGCCCATATTTTTTTATAACTTGTTTTCCTAGAGTATTATACCATTTTGGAATGTTGGTTAGTTGCGTCAATTTTTAAAAAAACATTCATACTTTTTTTACACCACGATAAGTTAAATTTGGTTAAAAGTAAAAGTCTAGGGAATAAAATAAGTTTCATTAATTTTCGTGATAAAACAAGAGTTACTCTGGAGTTTTTAAGAATTGTGGTAGATAGCAGTACTATTCAGGTTGCCTATAAAAAAAAGAAAAAATATTTAAAAAATTGTGGTCATGGTAGTGAAAAATATCATAAACGGTCTCAATTTCTGAAGAATTTCATTTTTTTTATATAACTTAAAATATAATTGGGATATATTTTTTTTCTTTTTTTCCCCGATTAGTCCGGGGCAGGTCTATCCTCCGGTGTTGGCTTATCGTTGAATTTTGGGACACGTTGTATATATATATATATATATATATATATATATATATATGCTAGTGTGTATGTGTGTTAACTTTCTTTGGAAACAAACAAATAATAATAATTCTATTTAATTTCTTTACAGAATTTGAGCCAATACCAATAGAGATTGACCCGTCGTTGAAAATGCGTCCTCGTACGTTCAGCGGCGGTGCCGCGGCACCGAAAGCTGTTAGGAAACCTGTACCACAACCTCACGAAAAGGTAAGTTAAAAAAAATAAAGTCCAATATTTCTCAAATTTCATTATTTTATATACAGCGTTATATTTCAAAGAGTAGCCAAATTTTAAACTTAAGTTCAAATATATAAATAATGATATACCGTTATTACAGTTTCTGAAAATACCAGTAAATAAAGCCTCTACTTTTATTTGAAATTATCCCAAATTGTGATTTATGGGCGACAACGTTTTTGCCTACCGATAGACCGTTACGAATGTGCGTGTGCGCCGTAAAATCGCACACGCACTTTAAATTTAAAAGATAAAAAGTACAGAATTTTTGAGATCTTTTTTAATTAACTTTTCTTCACCAGTTAATAGCAATATTATTTAAAACGAATACCTATATTACTTATTGTGAATCTTCTCTGCAAATTTCGCCGGTTATTTCAAAATAACCCTGTGTGTCCTATACTTCTTTTTATAAAATTAAAGTGACAAAGTGGTAGATGCTACTGCTGGAAATTCCTTTTTATCAACCATGGGGCGGATTCTCGGAAACGCGTGTTCATCTCATCATCACCACCCCAAAAGGGATTGTTAGTCGGAATTCACTTTTATTTGTGCTTCCGACTTTTTACCCCAAGTACAATATAACTTCAAAACAAAAATCATATTACGTATTGCCTTTACCTTTTAAAGGCCATGCATTACGTATTGCATTTAAATCAACTTTTATTCGTTTTAAATAACATTGTTACGCAATTTATAAATTTTGCAATTATCCAGGAAATTATCAACACCAATTTCATTATTTAGTAGACTGAATTTGATATTCTGGATAAATTCATCACTTTTAATGTACATCAGCAATCGTTTTCTTAATTTCTTTGCTAGAACAGATGTTTTAGCGAAAAACTGAGCGTTTTTTGCAAGCATTCCAAGAACTGCCCAAAAAAATTTAATGTTTGTCTTTAACGTCATTATAAATTGTTTTATTTATTTTCATAATATAGCTGCAGCGTGGCTCTACCACGTGTAAAATCTTTTGATAATAAAGATTATAAACAACATCATTTCGAGTAATAACGTTTGTTTCAGACAAAAAAGGTCTTGATAGGCAGCATGACCGACGAGGACCCGATCCCAGCCACAGTGATCACCACCCATGATACAAAGAATCAGTTCAGCGCATCGCAGTCAGTTGCTGCCAGTGAGTACAATCTCCGTGATCACCTCATTCATAACCTCTGGGCTGTCAATTCGCCTGCTATGTATCTATTGAAGGATTCACTTATCATTATAACGGAAGAGGCATCTCCAACAATGGGCCTTAAGGGGCAAATGATGCAGGAGAAAGAGAATACATTTTTATACGTGGTAGAGCCATGCTGCACCTATGTTACTGGTATGGTTGCAGCACGAATGGGTCGGCTCGACCGGGGAAAGACCACGCTCTCACAGAATACCAAACCATAGCAGCTTAATGCTGCTGTGTTTCCTATGGTGAGTGCAAAGAACCGGAGACCCATTTTACTGGAAAAGAGGCATTCTATCTTAATTCTCATGGGTAAGTACCATCAGGTGGACTGGGTGCTAGTTTGTCACCCTTTTCTATAAAAAAAAGCATTCGTACAATACACTTAAAAATAATATTATATTAAGAGAAGCTATCACACCCTTTCGTCTTGTGGGTGTCGTACGGGATCGGGGCGCCCAACACGATGCGATGCATCGAAATATCCATACAGCACTGTAACAAATCAAATCATTTATTTGCAAATTTGACATAACATATAGAATATACTTATAAGCTATATATATATATATATATATATATATATATATATATATATATATATATATATTTCTTCTGCTTATATACTTATATATATATGAATATACATTGAGTAGAAGCGATTTTGGTTTAAATATTTACTGAGGCTTGACTGAAATTGTTAAGTTTTTTTTTGTTTATAGGATTAGGGTGACAAACGCGCACACAGTTCACCTGATGGTAAGTGGTGGTTCTATCCTCGATTACGAATCAAAATGCTGATGCGTTGTCACCCGTGAGCACTAAGATGGAATGCCTCGTTCCCAGTAAAAAGGGTCTCCGGTTCTGTACACTCACCATACGAAACACAGCAGCTTTAAGCTGCTATTTAACGCTGATATTCTGTGAGAGCGTGGTCCTTCGCCGGTCAAGCCGACCCATTTGTCTCTACTACGTCAAAATATAATACTAATATTACAATCATCATCATCATCATCAGCCTGCGGCCTCTCCCAAGGCGCGCCTACCATTGGAAGGTTATGCTTTTAATCGCCAAACTGGGCGAGCGAGTTGGCGATCGCAGTTCGTGGCACCTGTGACGCTGCAGCTCATCACAGATCTAGATATTTTTGGGCTGACATAAGTATTGAGATGGTTATTCCGCCCTCTGTCGGATGCTAAAGTTTTTTTTTTTGGCATTTCTCCCTTAGTCGCCTCGCTATCATTGTACTATAATGAAATACTAAAATAAAATAGCTTTTTTAAATATACTAAAGTAAATAATTTAATAACAGCTTTTTAACAACGAACAAATTATTATTTTTGCGTAGAAAAATTGCCACTTTAAAGCTACGGGGAATAATATATATACTTTAGCTTTTGGTTGTTCACATTTCTCTTGTTTAAATATAAAGTTGACCATCGTATATACCTTATTCGTTATTTATCTATTTATCATTTAAAAATAATAATGAAATATCGTATACAAAATAATTCGATACTTTCGTTTATCGATACAAAGGCCTACGTCGATGTCATCCTTAAAGAGATGTGGCTATGTGAGATGTCCGAAAAATCTTATGACCTCAAACAGATGGCGTTACAACTTACTGACATTAGGAAGTGATGTTAAAGATCCAAGATACAAGATACAGATAAGTTGCTGTTCCTGCCAATTTGTTAGCTAAGCACGGCGAATCCTTTTAGAACACTTACCCCAGCCATTTTTTTAAGGGCAAAAAATATACCGATTTAAGGTCGAGACAACAATTTTAACGTGTACTGGTGGGAAAGGCAGACACCGTATATTAAAAACACCAACATCAGTATTGTTGTAGACAATTAAGATTCTACAGGTCTCCTCCACAGGTTGTTTCAAATGGCAGTCGACTGGCCATATAACAAAGAACTGATAACCCATGGGATTTATTTTTATTTATTTATTTTATTATTTTATTTTATAAAATAAGGTGACAAACGAGCACATAATCCACCTGATGATTAGTGGATGCTGTGGCCGTTTACATCTATCGATTAAAAGTCAAAATGCAGATGCATTTGTCACCCATGAGGACTAATTTGGAACGCCTCATTTCCAGTAAAAAGGGATCGCCTATTCTCTATACTCACCATATGAAACACAGCAGTATGAAGCTGCTATTTTAAGCTGGTATTCTGTGAGAGCGGGGTCCTTCCCCGGTTGGACCGATCCATTCGTGCTGCAACCATAGTATAGCTGCAGCGTGGCTCTACCACGTTGTAAATTGAGTTGGGGAAAGAAAGGTTATCTAGTGGCTTAAAGCGCAGTGTAAACACCATGAATATGTAAATCAAAATATAATCATTGCAGGTGGCAAATGGCCCAGTATTCGCGTGGCGTCCCTTGAGTCGCTCCGGGACTCATCCGGATCGAGTTCCGGTTCGGTGCCGGGCATCGCTCCGGTGCCAGGCTCCGGTTCGGTTCCAGGATCCGGTCCGGTTCCGGGATCAGGTCCGGCGCCCTCGCCGTCCGCCCTGATGCGGACGCGGCCGGACCTCACCATAGTGGCCGCTCGCCGGGACCGGAAGGAAGACGACGCCTGATTGCGAGTTTGGAGCAACATTGCGCCAATACACTACTTCAGCAGCTACGTCCTAGCCCAATTGTTTCCTCTGGTGTAACCACCGTTGAAGCACGCAGCTCGTGTTTTGGAGTAACATTGTGCCCACACAGACTCACGTGAATTTCATCATTACTCAAACTTCTTTCACTGGTTTAAGCTTGTTTTGAAGTGCATAGTTCGTGGCATATCACTTGGAGCAACATTGCATGCTGACCTAGCTTCAAAAAACCTTATTGTTACTAATATTTTCAATTTTTGAACTCAGTTTTCAAATACGCAGCGGGAATTTTAGTCTCTCGGAGCAACATTTCTCCCACACGCACTTTCTTTTATCCTAACTCTGGTCTGGTGGTATTACTGATTTAAGCCACTCGTGAAGTATGTAAGTCGACTTACGGTCAAAATTATCTGATGTAATGTCAATCTACCCTCAAAGTGAAGTGAAATAATAAATTGAAATAATTCCACAATTCGTAAGAGGCCATAAAATAATACAATTCTATCCAAATAATAATAGGAATGACCATGCGCCATATTGTGACGTCCAGCTGTCAATTCAAACCAGTTAGGTAGGATGAGCAAAACAGATATTTTTGAATATAATATTTAATTACAAAAGAATCATGAACGAAAGCTATGATCTGAATTTAGCACTTCAGTTCCGCTTATCTCTGTATTAATGTCTGTAGTCGTCATCGGCATCATTTATTATTCTAGTGGTTACCGATCATAAGGTCCCGAATTTGAATTCTGGGTCGGGACAAAATTAATTTCTAGATTTTTCAATCAAAAAATGCTCAGTAGCAGCTCAGAAGTCAGGAAGTGACGGTATTTCACCTCCATGCTTCGAAGAGCACGTGAACCCGTTGTTCCTGCGCCTGATCTCTCTCCGCTCGTGTCGGCTTGCCGTCCCGTCGGACTATGACAGTGAGGGAATAGCGAGTGCACCTGTGCTTGCGCGTACACTCGGGCACTATAATGCTGTCCTGTGTAGGTGACTAGTCTCCGATGAGACTGACCGCCGACACTAAAATTCAGTCTGCAGAACGTTATTGATTCCGTAATCAATATTTTAAATTAATTAAAAAAATATTACATCAATAGTCATAATACTAAGACTCAGTTAAATAAAGTTTAATTTTTTTTTATCAATACGCGAATTAATTTTCTTTGCAAACCGTACTTTTCAAGTGACCGTTGATAGATCTAGGTCATTGACGTTCCTATTTATAGTTGAATCGCATTGTACATCACCTTATTTCATCACTTGGGTGTCGTGAGGGGCGACTGTGGTATATGGCAGAAAGATATTACGGTTTTCGACAGATGGCAGTGTAACCATCTAGTTTACTTCAAATGTAAAATAACCAGGCGTGACGAGTAAGGGCAATTCCTCCCTTTAACGGACTGATGATGAAGCAGAAATTCTCCATAAGTTGGTGAGGATGACGGTGATGATTCACCATCTTCACGTCATTGATTGTTATCTTCTGACAATTTCTATACAAATGTAGAGTTTTAGCATGAACTTCACCCCTGACGCTTTGCACCTAAATTAGCGTTTCGAAAAAGTGGATTTTGAGACGTGAAAGTGGTGCGGTTTTGTGTTTTTAATGTTTGCGCATATGCATTGTACACCGTTAGTGGAAACGATGAAACAAATGTTTCGATGGTGATATAAATTTCAAGTTCTTACTCGCCTGATACTTTCATCATCAACTGTCCGTAGGGATGTCGCCATAATCTCTCAAAAACTTCGCAATGTGACTCATCGGCATATTGTGAACAAAATGTGGATAAAATACAAATCAGACTAGGTCCATGTATCGGTCACTGGTCATGTAGAAGTTTTAAAAAATATATAATATGTTCCACATTGACAGATCGTAAAAATATTACAATAGAAACAAGTGTCATCTGGACGACTTTATTGTGAGACGTCAAAGTAGTTTGGAGATGTTTAAGCCTGGTGAAATTAATTCTCACTAAAGCCGACACATAATGAATATATTTCTAGGTTACTTCTATTGTACATATGTATAACAGACCAAATTATTTAATAAATAAGTATTGAACACTTTATTCGGTGAATTTGCTGCAACAGAATGCCAAAATGGTCATAGGTTTTAAAAACTTTACCGAATGAAGTCAAATAAATTAACTATATCAATTATATATTTTTACTTCTATAACTTAGTAAAAAAAATCATGTCACACGACTGACGTATTTATATGTGTAAAAAATGAACTTTAAATGTAAATGCATAAATTTATAATAATAAATGTATAATATATGTTATTCCATTTATTTCTATAAAGAGAATATTTTAGTATAATCAAAGTATATAAATAGGCATTAAATATTTTTATTTATCGAAATAAAATGCTTAGTTTGTACGCATATTAATTAACTATTTTTTTTTAAATATATTTAGACATCATGTGAAATCTACAAGAACCGTCGCTTAGTTAGGTTTTAGGTAAGTAAATGAATGTAGAATATATGAAATGAAATACATTTATATGTTCACTTGTTCCTCTGACGTCATACTTTATAGCGCGTAGTTACTTTTACAATTTTCTTAGTAATACGACTGTACCAAGTATTTTTTGCATTGTAAGCGTAATTAAAAAAGAACTATGTATCGTCAAAAATAATCATGGAATTATTTTCAGTGTTTATAAATCACAAAAACGAAATATTATATAATTTGTATTACTTAAGTGGTAGTAAAAAACCACTTAAGTAATACACTTAAGTGGTTTTTTTAATATTTTAAACAATTTGATATTTTTGTTATATTTATAACTGGTCCTAAATACTGTTTTTACTTGAAAGTTCCATTTAAACTTACTGTTCTTCCTGACGTGTGTGTTTATGATTTTGTTAAATTTTGAAAAAAAAACACGTACAAAAAGTCGTTATATGTTGTTATTTGCCCTAAATAAAAAGACAATTTTTTTCCTTTATTCAAGTAAAATATTTTTCTCACTAACATTATATGTTATAAATTTTGAATACAGTTGTAACCCTAAATGATGAACATTTATTTGAAAAAAAAAATACTGTTACTTGTTTAACCATATATAGCCCGACCAAGAAAATAAAAACTGTCGCCATATTGCGGATATTTTCTACAAATGCGACGTATCCGTAACTTTGCAGTGTTTCAATTTATTTTCTTAACTCAATTGAATGTTCATTATATACATAAATTTGATTTTTTTCTATAGTTGTGACTCTTTAGCTTGGGCTGGCAGCCGCAGATGTGTATTATTTTAAATAGTTATCAGGAAGACACTGATGTCCATCTCCTGTTCCAGTTTCCGCGTTTATGTTACTCCGTGTCAATATTATTACTCACATATATTCCGTGGGTGTCGTATCCACGGAATATTATGTACGAGTAGTGAATATTCTTTAGCCGCCACTACGCAGCGATAATTCTTATACACATTAATTAGTAAATAATAAAATGTCCATAAAAACTAAGTAAATAGGCTTAGAAAAACGCAATATTCTTGATGTTAATCATACTGCATCATCCTGGGGATTCTCGATCAAATAAACCACGGGTAGTCCTTAACTATGAATACTAAATCGACATAATAGGTGTATCACGTTGTCATAACTGCACTAATGACAATAATATAATATTCTAAAGTTTTTATTTTTCTGGTCAGGCCATAAATGAAAACCTTGCATACACAATAAATCATTTATTCTCATAAAAGTTCATTTATGTCTATAGTAACTATTTTTAGTCTTATATGAATATCGCCCACCCTATTTCGTGTTTTGTGTTTATGTGTATTTAATATTTTTTTATTTTTCATATATAGCCATTAACCTGTCCAACACCAATTGGATGTCTCGTACCAAATTTTCATTGTAAAATAATTTATTATTTTTATTATACGTTACTTGTTATCGACTCATAGACTAGTTATCATTGAATTGTTTATTAAGTGGCCGCGTTCGCGGGGATTATGTTAGCGTTTTTTTTTTTTTAATATTTTGTAACGGACCAACGGAAACACCTTGGGATGGCGAATGTTCTAGAAATAAGACGCCTTAAAGGAACAACATAGAATAGAATAGAATAATTTTTTATTCAATATACATTACATGTGTAATTCTTATTGAAAGTCAGTTTTTACTTTACCACTGGTTCGAAAAAAAACCCTCTGTCCTAGGAAGAACCGGCAAGAAACTCAGCGGGACTTTTTTTTTTTAAAATAAACTGATCAATAACACGCTTTAGTTTGATCAGTTGGTTATTTGCTTGATCTGTATATAAAGTGTGAATTTAATAAAATAGTTATTTTAAATTTTCACCCACTTCTGGAGATATAAATAATCTGAAATTTTGACGTATGAAGAACCGATGACGATACTAAAAATATTGTTAGTAGTAGCATAACAGCTCATGATCAATGCGTTTTGCTTTTTTATCACTACTGATTGTAATATCACATCATGACAGTCGCCTTTTTTCTTAATTATTTTGAAGCACTGGACATAAGCATTTCCGAAAACGCTGGCCGGATGTATTTACGTAGATTCTCCCATATTCTCCAATTCACCAATCCACCAGTCGGGTTTGGTGAGCAGAAATCAACTATAATCACACTTTATCAGTCTTTTTAGTGAGGTCTGTGCTTTGTAGCAGTCTTTGAGATAGGACTCTTTTGTTGCCTCGGAGTTTTGGGTAGGTTTACCACCCTTTTTTGCTATTTGGGCCGCTAAGCACAAGTGCCCGTCTGGAGGACATAAAGAGCTCGTATAGTAACAGCATTTGAGGCATTATTTCTTAATCCTCAAAAGTGACAACACATCTACAGCGTTCTTAACTTGTAATTGATTGCAGGTGTAGGTCTAGGTGCATAGACGCACTGCAGTAGCTTTACAGTAGTTCGTAAAAGTAAAGTGAAGTGTACAGCCTGTATGTGTCCCACTGCTAGGCACAGTACGCCTCTCATTTCTGAGACGGTTACGGATCAAGTTCCAGCCGCGCAGTTCCAGTGAGTCTTGGCACTTAATAATTTAAAATTAAAAATTTTGTACAGCCGACTTCAATATAGGTTATTTGAGAATAACTCAATAACCATTGGTCTGACCTTGATCAAATTCATATGGGACCACACGAGAACTATCAGCTTTCATATAAAAAAAGAATCATCGAAATCAGTTCGCCCAGTACAAAGTTATGAGGTAACACACATAAAAAAAAAAAAAAAAACATACACTCGAATTGAGTACCGTCTCCTTTTTGGAAGTCGGCAGAAAATTGCAACTAACAATTTCATTGGCGCCGGCGGGGATCAAACCCAGGTTGCTTGGTTCAATATGTAAAATTGAAAATAATTCCACGGTTTTGCGTTAGAACAATTTAATACAATAAAATTCACTAACGCTCTAATATAAACATGCGCGTATAATGTAAATTTAAACTCTTGCTCCCAAGGTTTTCGTCGGTCCGACTACTAAGAAAACTCATTACGTTAAGAATTATTGTATTTTTAAGTGACTGTCGCAAATGTTTTGGAGTTATTTAGAAGTCGTAGAGCGGAGCGAGCGTGCGTCCAGTTTTGCTACTTGATATTGTTTATAGACAGTTAATTTATATATAAGCCAAGTGTATATTTCGTGCAATAAAATGTTCACCTTGTAAATTTTATAGCGATATATGTAACATTGTTAAGTTCATTTATTTGTGTAAAGTTAAAAAAAAAATTGTTAAATTTTTAGATCTTTTCTTTTTCTAATTAAATTTTAGATTGTTTTTGAGGTTTGGAATTTTAGTTTTATATAATAAATAAACTGAATACTCGCCGCTGCCGCTCTGACGAATACGCGAATAATGCATACTGTTAGGTAAAATAAACAAAGTTTAACTTGTATTGTGTTTTCTTTCACCGTCGTCTCTAAGCATAAAATGAACTTCAAACTAAATAGCACATAATTTTAAGGATCTTATGGTATCTAAAGTCATTTTTTTTTACTTTACCACGGGTTTGGAAAAAACCTCTGTCCTGGGAATAGCGTGGTGTCCATGGAGTGGCGATGTAAGAAAATTCGCCAACTCATGTCGTACCGTGGGTGTCGCGTAAGGGTTAAGAGACGAGAGAGGAAAAATGAATCGGGAGAGACAGCAGCATCTCCCTAATAACAACTAAATAATAATTTAAAGAAACATGCTTGAGTGTCAGGGAACACTCGGTTGGAACGAAGTTTCTTTCGTAGTGTATTAACGTTGATAAACGTTGTTAGGTTAACAAAGCCAGGGAGCAATGAAAACTTTTTTTGCGCCCAGAATCAATTTGAAAAAGGGCTACCCCGTTACGCGGAAAGGTGGTAAATGTTTTATGCATACCACGACAGCCGGTCTGTCGTGGTTATGTGGAACTTACTGTGCCTAGCCTAAAGGGGAACCTAAGTGCTACCCACTAAAAACCACCTGTGGGACTAGCATTGGCTGATTAAGCCTTTTTGCCGGACCAGAAGCGACCCTCTTTTGGGAGAAGAGGGCACAGGCGGCTATGAGCCGCTGAGGGAGAGCCTACTAAGGCAAATTTATTATGAGTCAGCCTGAGCCGCCAGGAGGCAGTTCAGGTCGGTTGAAAGTTTATTTGGCGGGTCCGAGAGGGAGATTCTCGGCCTGCGGACTCGATAGCGAGAGGGGGGTGGGGCTGCATAAGTAGCTGCCTCACAAATAAAGTGATTGGAATGCGACTGAGGCTTTGAAGAAGTTCTCAGACAGTGTTTTTAGAAATTGTTGGATTGTAGGGAGCTCTAAGTCCCGATGGAGGTCGGCGTTACGAACGTACCAAGGTGCGTTCGCAGCTCGACGACAGAAGAGGTTTTGAACTATTTGGAGTTCATTAATAATTTTGGGGTCTGCGTGAGCAAATATAGGGCCCGCGTAAGACATGACTGGGCGAATACAGACCTTATAAAGGGTTCGCTTGTTTTGGAGGGACATTTTACTGTGTCGGCCCAACAGACTGTTGAGCCTACTTAGGTAAAAACGTGCTTGACGGGTTACTCTTTTGACATAGGGCTCGAAAGTGAGCCTCGTGTCAAGGGTGACGCCTAAATATTTGGCAGACGTATGCCAGGGGACAGGGGTCCCTAACATACGTATTGGTGGAGTATTTTTGAGACGGCGTCGTTTATAATCGAAGTGAACTGCAGAGCTCTTCTCCGGGTTCACATCGATGCGCCATTTTTGGAACCAAGCTTTAGGTCATCAATTGACTTTTGGATCTTGTTCCTTGTGAAAGGTAACGTGGTACCTTTACAGTAGAGAGCAGTGTCGTCTGCGAAGAGGGAGAGCTGGAAACCTTTCGACGGGATGGGAATGTCGTTGGTGATCAGGATGTAGAGGAGGGTAGCAAGTACTGATCCCTGAGAGACACCAGCTTTGATGGGGCGCTGAGCGGAGAGCGTGCCTTCGTGTACAAAACGAAAGGTGCGATGCTGTAAGTAAGAGGCCACGAGATGTACTAGACGATCGGAGAGACCTACTCTATATAGTTTGAAGATAAGGCATTCATGCCATACTCTATCGAAGGCTTTGGCAATGTCGAGAAAGACCGCGATGGTCATTTGACGACGGGGATAAAAACCGCCGAGGATATATTCCACAATGCGGTGAGCTTGCTGGGGGTAAGAGTGTTTCGCTCGGAAACCAAATTGGTAGGGGATGACAAGAGGGTCACCGTCTGTGGGAAACAGATGGTGCCTCATGCGAGTGATGATGACTCTTTCGAAGAGTTTGCCCATGACCTTTAGGAGGCTAATGGGACGATGACTGGAGGGGAGGTTAAGAGGCTTGCTTGGCTTGGGAATACCAAAGACAGTTGCCTCTTTCCACGTAGTGGGAAAGTAACTAAGATTGAAGCAGGCGTTGAAGATAATAGATAAAAGGGTTAACACCTGCTCTGGAAAGTGTTTAAGGGCTTGGTTGGAGATGCCATCTACGCCCGGAGCCTTTTTGGGCTAAGTCCTTTGATGAGGGATGAAATCTCATCATTGGACACAGTGATAGGGTCAGAGGTTGTAGGGGGTGAGTTCCGACGGCGGACCTCATCCTCCACTGCCTGAATGTGTGAGGGGTCGACGGGTTGAGAGCTAGGAGAGCATTGTGCGGCAATGCTGTCTGCAAAGCACTCAGCTTTTTCCTCGTCCTCGAAGGCAACCGTACCGTCGGGGCGGGAGAGAGGGAGAGTGTGAGTGATAGCGTCTATACGGAGTGCTCTAGCCATCTGATAGTACGCTGTATGAGAGGGAGATATATTCTCCATGAGTTTACTCCTTTCGAGGTCTCGAAGTTCGGAGAGGCGGAAACGGAGTTCTCGTTGAAGACGATTGGCCGTACGCCTATATTCGGGCGTGGGATATTTTGCTACTCTCCGGAAAGCATCTTTCTTGGCTTTTAATAGGTTGCTAATATGTAAGGGAAGCCCACTATTATTAGCAACCGGGACTACCCTTTCATTCTCCTTAAGGGATGATTTAATAAGGGTTGAGAGTGAATCGACCGCGGTGTCGACTTTTTCGGGACTATCTAAGTCCGACGATAGGGAGATGGTAGAGTCCTGTGAGTCCAGAGCTTTAGCTAGGGACTCCTTGAATCCCTTACAATTAGTGAAGGTTTTCGTGGGTGTTGGGGGAGGTGGCTGATGGCCAAGAATGAGGGAGACCGGTCGGTGATCGGATCCTAGATCGTCTAGTGTCTCGATTGCCCTGAGGTTGAGAGAGACTCCTTTGAGTAACGTAAAATCTAATACATCGGGGGCGTGGTCGGTGTTATCGGGATAGTGCGTAACACCGAGGGGACTGTGGACAGTAAGGTCAAGAGACTGCGTTATTTCAAGCAGTTTCTTGTCACTATGGGAGGTAGAACGGCATGTCCATTCAGTATGCTTGGAGTTAAAATCTCCAAACATAATGACTGAATTGCCTAGAGATAAGATAGCCTCAAAATCTTTTTTGAGGGGTTAGGTTCCTGAAGGGATGTAACAGGAGGCTATGAGGATGGACTGATGTCGTCCAGTCATAGCTAGCCTGCATACCGTGGCTTCCATATTGGTAAGCTGCGGAGTATTAATGTGAGAGCAATGAAGTGTCTTTTTGTAATAAATGGCCGTACCGCCGCCTTGGCGGTCGGGCCTGTCATAACGAAGAGAAAAAATTTTAATGGAAAGGCCTTTAATGTCCTTAGATTTGAGATTGGTTTCCTGTAAGAGGAGGAAATCGGCTTCGCGATCTCGAAGGAAGAGCTTAAGCTCTGGGAGGTTAATTCGCAAACCGCGAATGTTAAATGAAACAAGCGATAACCCTTTAGGCTCGATACGACCGTGACATTTTGGCAGAGCAGATTGCTCTGTCATTGTATAGTTAAGTTAACTTAACTTACAATTAGCACAAAAGATTATTATGGTCTACAAGAGCGAGGAGACCGAGCAGCGCGCAATTTGCGTGCTAACACAGCGACTTCCCCGATGTCGATGTTCCTTATAGCGGCGTAAACCGTGTTAAGGTCATCGACCATTGAGGGCTGTGGTTGTTGAGGGGCGGAGGTTGTCCGCGGTGGATCGGCCTTTTTGGGGCCCCAGGGAAATACTGAAGGCTGCAAAGGCTGTATGAAGCCCGGAGGGGTCCCAAGAGGGGCCTAGGGGGACCCTGCGGAGGCCGAGAGAAGCCCTGACGGGGCTTTCTTGGGTAGAGACACATGAGTAAAGAAACCGACCAGAGGGGAAGCTACATACAAACGGCTCGCTACGAACACACCCACACATAGCGCAGAGATGTGTGCGTGAGCTCTCACCGACAGGTTCACCGACGCTCCGTCGGGGTACAAACCGGTTTGCGCCGGCTCAATCAGAGTATACATGAAAGGGCTGTTTGTTAGTCGTGCGCATTTAAATAAATAGACCAACAATATTTCGAAATTTTATACATCAATTAATTTATTAAGTTTTTGTGCAATTATTGAATATTTAGATTTAAGTATTTTAATTAAAATAATTAAGTTATTATTAATTTATATGGATAAATAATAAGTGTCTTGTATAAGCAAACATGCCTAATAATGTACAGTATGCATGAATAATTCTAGAGAAAATAAGGATATTTCCTTTTTTTTTGTACCCGAGATATCAAGTGAAGTAAGTACCTTTTTACGTATTATATACAATAAAACTAGGTAATAACACTAAATATATAGAAATAGTAATAAGGCTAAATGTGTGACTTTATCCACCCACTTTAGTATAGAGGTAGGTTGCTTCCTGGGGAAGGATATAAGCTACTTTTTGCGAGTCGCGACCCCAGGAGTAAATACCACTGCATTATGGTTGGAATACAATCGCCATACATTAATTGGGGGTGGTGGAATTGATGTTGGTGGAAGCGGTGCTGGTGTTGGTGGATAGTGTTGCTGATGGTGTCAGTGGTGGTGGAGGTGGTAGTACCGTAGGTAGTGGTAGTAGACAGTGGACCAACAGTGGCTCCATCAACATCACCACCATCACCACCGTTACTATAATAACCACCACCGCCACCGCACCTGCCCACGACCACCATCACAACCATTACTGCCACCACCACCACTTACACCAAAACTCTTGATTTCGAACAATTAATAGATATGTTGTTACATGCTATACAATATCTTTATTTTTTCCTTAAATTTTTCACATGCGTCCTGTGACAACCCTATCAGAATAGGTATACATTTTCGACGTTGTTAAGAAGCTTCCCCTCGGGCCTTACTCTTTACTCTGTGGTAGAGAGCCGGGAATGAACAATGAACGGTCATTGACCGGCGGTGGAGCTTGTCTACTAGGACGAGGACCACCCGGGCAACCTCTGTTATCTGTCGGGTGGCCTGGTTGTTGACTATAGATCTGAATATATACTGTTGACACAGGACGCACACGGGTGGAGATTCGGCATTTAGTAAACCCTATATACATTTTTCAATAGTCTAAACATATCGTGATGTAAAAATGTTTATCGACATCTAGATTGCTGTTTATAAGATACATTTAGAACATGTTTGTTTACGATCTTAGACAAACGTATTATATTTATTTATTCATAAACGTATTATTTTATTTTGGAATCGATTACGACGATTACGACACGACTTAGGGACCTTCAAGAAAAGAGCCTATTCCTTTTTAAAAGGCCGGCAACGCATCTGCAATTCCCCTGGTGTTGCAGATGTTCATGGGCGGCGGTAGTCACTTACCATCAGGCGAGCCGCATGCTCGTTTGCCCCCCTCTCCTATAAAAAAAAATATTGATTAACAAATACAAATAAATGAATTTGGTGGCATTTTGGATTTAACCCTTCTTTTTAGCAAGTCCAGACATGCTCTATCGGATTCATATCGGGGGAATTTGCTGGCCACTGCATCACCGGTATACCTACGTGGCTCAGATATGCCTGTACCGATTGTGCACTATGAGCACGAGCATTATCTTGCATTCGAATAAAGTCGTCACCAATAAATGGGGCAAATGTTACAACATGTTCTTCTAAAATGTCTCTGATGTATCGATCTGCTGTTATGGTCCCTCCTGTGACTGTCACTAACTCCGTGCGAGCTCCCAAACATATCCCTCCCCAAACCATAATCGAGCCGCCACCATAAGCCACTGTGTGTTCAAAATTAGACTGTATGTGGCGTTCTCCTTTGCGTCTCCATATTCGCTGTATCCCATCGATCTGTTTTAAAAGAACTCTGCACTCATCAGTAAAGAGAACCTGCTGCCATTCGTTCAAATCCCAATGACGATGTTCTCGCGCATAGCTTAATCGGTTTACGCGGTGACGTCTCTCAAGTTTTGGCCCTTTGGCAGGTATATACGACCCTAAACCAACTTCTTCAAATCTCCTGCGAACTGTACGCTCACTTACTCGTACTTCTCGAACGTCTTCCAGTTCATTTCGAGCTTGTACAGCCGTTAATCGCGTATTCCTACGAACTCAAAGTTGTAAAAAACTGTCATCTCGCCTCGATGTACATCTTTTTCTACCTTGACCCCTCCTCCTCACAAGAAAATTTGACGATCTGTACCGCTGGATGCTGCGATGAATCGTTGATACTGGTCGACGAAGCCTTGAAGCAATCGATCTGTAGGTATGGGCATTTCTTCTCATTTCATCAGCCCTAATGATTTCCAGTGATGTTAAGTCAGGCATAATAAAGAGCTTTTAATAAACAAAATTGCCTATAGAATAACAAATTTATAAAAAACCATTAAGTGCAATTTTTCAAAAAAATTACAATTACGTAGTTATTACTCGAACAAGTTGACAAAACGTATTGTTCGGGAAAATAAAACAAATGAATGAAAAAAGTGTATGTCATCTAATTTTCTATTTTCAAATTTGACAATAAATTAAAAAAATATCATAACTGGCCAGTTCCTCAAGTAAAAGATTTTAAAATCCTGCTTTTTTGTGTTCCGCTAATTGTGCCGGTGTCTATATATATATATATATATATATATATATATATATATATAATTGGCATAACCAGGAAATAGCTCAAAGTGAAGTGCGTGCGCATATTCTTAAGCTCAACAAGATGTCATTTCAGCCTATCAATAGTCCACTGCTTAACATAAGCGTCCCCAATAATTAGTCTCATAGGGGAACATTTTTGTCGTAGTTGCACGCTTAGCAGGCGGTTTATCAATCGAAGTTTTTATTATTATTCAGAGATGTTGTCAGGAAGATGTTGCTCCAACATCCTCTTTCAGTTCCCTCTATCACCTCTTCTACCATAGACTCTAATTAAAAAAAAAAAACAAAAAACTAGGGTAGTAAATAAAAAAATATATTCAAATAAGTTGACAAATTTTCAATATTTACAGATACCAACCATTTTCACAAATATACCAATAAATTAGAGATTAGACAAAAATAACTTAAGAAACTAATTTACGTAGCGGGCATCTCTCTAGCGGCGGTATTATGCTTACTCTTGATGTCACTTTTGACAGATTCAATAGTTAAACGGGTAGTTATTCTATTTCAAGATGATTTCGTCTTGATTGTAGTAGTGACGTGACCGGGCAGGCGAGCTTGTGTGTGCAGCTGCGCTCCGTTCGAGTCGCGATCGTGACTGGGCGCTGCCGAGGCCTACGAGGCCTACGCACACTAACATTATTCGTAAAGTCAAAACTTCATCGTGAAATAGAATAAATAAGACAAATCCTAAAATAATAACAACATAACAGGAGTTAAGGAATTCAATTACCAGGTATAAACGTACAATGTACATAATATATAAGAATATCATGAAATGGAAACTATTGTTAGACAAATAATGGCTTAAATGTACAGTGAGAATTGCTATATTAGAGGTAAATTGAACCTACGTGATACTACGTGACACGTAAAGTTGTAAATTGCTTATAAATAGCAAGCACCAACAATCGCGAGAATCGTGTTTACCCACGTTATAAGACGGCATAATGTAATGATTATAATATGATCTTTAAGACGGCCATTTTATTTCGTATTTTGTAATAATTAAGTTGCATAAGCTAAGCACAGAGCAAGTGCACTCTATACAAACGTGCTAAATTTTTATTTTTTATTTTATAGAAAAATCTACGTTTGATTTACAGCAAAACCAAAAGTATAAACAGCAGAGGTTTGGTTGTTGTGCAGCTGTCTCTTTCTTACAAATACCACATTGACAATTACAGTCGAAGAGATTTTTTTTGCAGGAAAAATACATTTTCAAAGATTATATATTTTTTTATATATGACTTATAAATATGTATGATGTATGATAAATTATGAAAAACATACAATTCTCTCTATAGTTCTACACTGTACAGTAATCTGTGTGTTTCTATAACTCTAAGCTTAAAGGCAAAGGGATCCATTTTTTTTTCAGACATTTACTTATACTACTATATAAAATATATCTTTTAACTACTTGTTATTATTTTAGGTTATTTATTTGGAATTTCACAAAGCGAGATCTCAAGAGGATGCGATAAATATACATGTGTTGCTAGTTAAAAAAATAATTAAATCATTTTTTATTAGTCAATTGAAGTCGTTAACAGTTTATCAAGTGGATATTTACACATTTACAGACACTTACAGTCTTTGTTGCCACTACAACAGTCAAAAACTACGAGTGTTACCATATTGAAAATTGCATACAAATGTTTGTCAAAAATATCTCATCAGTGTGGCTACACTAAAAATAACACATATGTACCCAAAGTCAGCAAATGCCAAGAATAAGCGGTCAGATATCCAACAGCACTACACACCCTTAAATACCTAATGTAAAATTATACAACACAGAAATGTCTATAGATTAAAATTGTGACCTTGTAACAATTATTATTCATTTATCGCTATTAACAACCATTCATTATTATATTCGGTGCATACTTCTAGAAAAAGATAGCTATAGAGTTAAAAAAAAAGAAAGAGATAAAGATGGTGCTTAGTGTTCAACTTCTAGAAGTACGCTCCGAAATTCCTATGCCCAAAAGGAATGCAATGGAAGAAGTATGTGTGCGCAGGCGCAAGCACTTTAATGGCTTTTGAGGGTAGACAGAAACTTCAATCTATTAAATTAAAATTACTTTATTATAGAGTTAAATTCGGTTTAAATAAAAGTCCCACGGCTGGGTACAAGGCTACTCTCATTTGTGATAGGGTTATAGAGCAAGGAATTGTCCACCGCGTTGTCCCAGTAGGTATTGCGAACTTCATATGTTTTCAAAATATTTTCTATTATTGATTTGAATTCTTCTATATTTACTTGAGCGCAATAAGCTTTCGACTTTAAAGTTGAGGTAAGTTATAAAAATATCTTATTTTCAGCGTTTCAAAGATTAATTTTCTAGTTTCTTAGTACTTTGTGTTAGGTTAGAAATAAGTTGATTTATATTTATAAAATATATTGATAGAAATATAACTGCCTTATAACTCATAACTATACGAAAATGGCGGATATTTTGCACCTGCGACTTACACACTTCTTTCTTACACAACAACAACAGAATATGTTCTGGTATAAACTAATAAGACTTGTTCCCCAAGCGAATGTGATTTTCTACTTATATTAATACATTTTACACGAATTCACCGACAGATGGCGCTGTTCAAATACAAGCCTTTATATATTATATATTGTGCATTTTAAAGATATATCATATGAGATTTTTTTAGTAATGTAAATATTTTTATTAAAAATATGTTATTTATCGTCACATTTGGCGATACTCGAACTGAACAGCGCCATCTAGCTTACGGTGACAACAAAACTTTTGCGTTAATCACAGCGTTTTGCTGATTTTCTATTTACTTTATTGTGACTCCAAAGTACACAACATTTGAGCTTTGAACAAAGTCACGACAGCAAAGAGCTTTACTGTCTTAAGGACAAGTTTCAAATTGGTTATATCCAAGTCAGAAAGGGACAACACAAAAGTTTCGCTGTCACTCCTAACCACGGCAGATCTAGTTGAGGGGCGACATGTAGGTAATGTCGTCCCAGGGGTGGCGATAAAGGGGCTGCTTCATGCGCTTTTGGTCGAGGTAGTGTCCCACCAGGCCGATGGTGCGTCCCAACACGAATAGCGCGTTGATAGACCCCATCTTGATATAATTGTTGCCCTCCTCCCTGGTGGTAAGATATTTTGTTAAAGTTAAAAGTTACAGCTGGGCACAGGCCTCCTGTCATTTCTGAGAGGGTTTTAGGGCAAGTGTCCACCATGCTGCCTCAATGTGTGTTGGCGAACATAGCACTTAAACTTGCAATCAACAATTCCATTGGTGCCGGCGTCCCCGCCGAACCTGGGTTGCTCTACTGTGACATTTACAGCGAGCGCTTAGCTCCAAAGTTACCACGGCTCTTTTAAACAATTTTGTAGATTACTATCGATTTCCGGCTTTGTAGTGACAACACCAGTTTTTCTTTAAGCAATTGTGACAAACGAGCATACAGTTCACCTGAAGGTGAGTGGAAGCCGTGGCCTATATGCACCAGTATAATGGTTTTCCAGTTACCGTCCTTTACCATATGAAACACAACAACAATAAGCTGCTATTTTACGCTGGTATTCTGTAAAAGCTTGGGTCCTTACCCGGTCGAGCCAACATCTTTATTGTTTATCTTATTTTTTTACCGTAACCGTTTTCATCTCTTTATATAAAGAAGTAAAATTAATATATATATATATATATATATATATATATATATATATATATATATATATATAATTTTCTTTTAATATATTATGTTTTTATTATATTTTTGCATTGTCATCCGAATTTGACCTATATTAAAAAATTTAAGTTTCCAGCTCATCGGGAAGTTAGTTTAAAATCAATTACTAAATTCCACCCGAAACGACACACAGATAGACAATCAAGAAAGTGACTCAATAAAATCGTGAAGAAAATAAATAGTATCGCTAAAACTTAAAAACGGCAAGATCGATTTTGATGAAATCTTTTGTGAGCGTTTGAGTGATGGTTAAGGTTCACATTTTTTTTATAGGATTGGGTGACAAACGAGCACACAGTCCACCTGATGGTAAGTGGTTGCTGTGGCCCATAGACATCTACATTTATCCTCGATTACGAATCAAAATGCAGATGCGTTGTCACCCGTGAGCACTAAGATGGAATGCCTCGTTTCCAGAAAAATGGGTCTCCGGTTCTCTACACTCACCATACGAAACACAGCAGCATTAAGCTGCTATTTTACGCTGGTATTGTGTGAGAGCGTGGTCCTTCCCCGGTCGAGCCGACCCATTCGTGTTACAACTATACCAGAAATATAGCTGCAGCATGGCTCTAACACGTACAATTTGGACCCGGTAGGTGGCGTTGTGTGCGAAGCCGGGGCGGACCGCTAGTTAAAAATTAAATAAAACGTATAACACCGATACTGCGGCCCGCAGAGCCGTAGCCAAGTGTTTTAGACTTTAGACCCTGGGCTAATGAGTAGATCAGGAGTAGATCATAGAATGGCGTTTGTTAATGCACTACAACGTCATCATCAAAATCAGTGCACAAAAGTCCACAGGTAAACTTAGGTCTCTCTTGCTGCAGGGAGGGTTTGCGTAAATCGTTTGGCTTGTTGGGCAGATTATCCCAGCGTTATTAGTTTAGACTAACCCGTTTAGGTAACGTTTGATGCGTCTGTGTGAAGGAGTTATGTTTATTGTGTTGGGCTACTGAGTCGCAAACTACTGCATCCAAAACTATATGCACACTTTAGACAAGGGAGTGCCGTTTGTTCATACGCTACACCTTAACATCATCATCAATATCATCCTATGAAAGTCTACAAGGTTTGCCTTAATTATCTCGCTCATCAGGCGAATTATCCTAGAGTTATTAGTTTAGAATTTTTTTTTGAAGTAGCGTCTGAAGAGTTCTGTTAATTTGAAACTCAAGCTTAAAAAGTGTATAGATAATTTAAAAAGTATTTGACTTCTTAAATTATCTACAATTTACTACGATAGTAGTATAAATAATAACGTGATATTTTATTTTTCGCAACTTCCTTGAAAATTACTTTTCATTGAAGGTATCCGTAATCCTGCTCGAAGGACCATATACATCGCATTATTCTTCAAATGGGAATGGAGTAATAGTGTATACTGACTGCGTGAAGAGCTGGCAGTGCCGGAACAGGTCTACCATGGCGGCGGCCACGATGCCGTCCACGTTGAGGATGAGGTTCGGCTTCTTGCGCGTGGTGATCGCCTCCACGTCCAGCGCGTAGCGCGTCACGGGCCAGGCGGGCCAGCGCGACGTTACGTACGCCTTCAGTTCCCGGACTCGGGAATCGGGGTTGTTGATGGACTTCACCCTGAAAACAATGATTATCGATTCAATTTTCTCATTCCAAATAATGAAAAACTATTAATTGCGAAGGAGATATTAGAGATTAGTATCGTAAAGTGCAGCCGTAAATGGTGGCGTTAGGGAATCAATCACCTCATTTATTCCCATGAGTGTCTTAAACGGCGAGTGTGGTAAGTGCGAGAAAAATTTTATAACTTCCGATAAAGGGGAGGGGGGAAGTGTAATCACCTAGTTTACACCAGACTACTGACGGGCATCATGACAAAACTACTTAAGGTTGCAATCGCTTACCGTTACATCCTATTAAAGTCATACGAAGATGAACATGAACATAGAGCCCCCCCCCCCCCCCTCATAGGAGGAATATTTGGCATAGTTGCCACGCTTGGCAAGCGCGTCGGCAACCGCAGTTTAATTTGTCGTTATTAAGAAGTCGCTGTCGCCCATCTGATGTGTTTCCCTCTGTCGCCTCTTACGACACCCACGGGATGATATGGGGCAGTGCATGTTCTTATACCGCCACTGCACAGTAAATCAATGCAATCGCATAATCATCATGATTACAGCTCAACGTAAGTCCACCGCTAAGCATAGGCCTTCCCAAATGGTGCCATTAAACACGGTCGCGTGTCACATGCATCTATCGACTACTTGCATTCGGTACGGGTGTCATGGCACCTAGTTATCCTGCGGATCCACCTAGAACCCTAAATTTAAACATACCCTATGTTTAAGTTTAGGGTTCTTATCAATTTTGTCTTCTCTTTACTAATGACAGTTTTGAAATAATATATAGCAGATTTTTCATCCATTAATCTTCGACGAAATGCTCGTCGAAGTCGGTCGCAGTCCGAAGAACGTGACACACTCGTGGTACTTCGCGAAGAGCTCAGTCGTCTTGAGTCTCCCGCACCGTCAACATGAATGACGTTCGAGAGGCAGCTGCTATAGGTGCCTAATTGTGTGAACAGTACGACGTCAATGCGTTAACTAAATAAATAATTATGTAGAAAGCGACAGCGATCGGAAGTCGCCCGAGGCGTAGCGAGGTTGCACGAAGCGAATCGAAGTACCTCTCTACACTATTCGCCTCATCCAACTTCGATCTACTTCGCGAGTAGTGTAGAGGAGGCATTAAACTATTTAAGCAGATTAATTTCTAATAGTATATTATGTATAGATTCATAAAACACTCCAAGAAAGAAAAAAAGGCATGAAAAGTGTATTTAAATTGGCTAGACGAATAAAAACAACTTATCGGATTTGGCCACTCCGCTTTTATTTCTCCAATAAGAATTCAAAATCAGAGCTAGCAACTATATGCGAGTAGATTTTTTTGCAAACAACAAAATGCATGCAAATACAATTAGTAGACTTTTTTGCAATAAGGCCCATATTTTACACTTCAGCTTACCGATGTTGAATTCATTTGTCTTACCTATGACCGATGCCCATAATGAGCTCCCCTTTAGCTCGCTTCTCGTTGACGAAATCCTGCGGATGCTGGCCCTTGTCGTAAGCCTCGCAGAAGTCTGCAGCGGCTCGATCCAGAGCACCACCGAATCTATCACCCTGTAATAAACAAAAATTCTATAAGATTTTACATTTAATTTGATATTTTTGCCATAGTTGACAATAATATAAATAAAATATAAGAACGGAAGTCGCACTTGGGGCATTATTTTCAAAAGAGGGTTTTTACCCGCACATTTGGTTGGGTGGAATGAATTCTTTTCAACAAGCAGACTGGCGAACTGATGATAAATGAAAATTGGGGTTAATAGACACATCTTATTAGAATCTTCTCTATCTTAGATTAAGAATCAAGTGAATACGGATTATAATGTAATGCCTCGGAAGGCGAGTACGGACGTAATCTTAGAAGATGCAACAAGAAATATTAAGCTGGTAACCGGTAAAACAGCGTTAAGTGGTTATTTAAATTATTAGTATGTATTCTCTCAGTTCATTAACATCGTAGTCTAAATGTATGTTCTAAAAGTGTTTTTGGAAGAGCGAAGTTTCATATGACAAGCAATTTATTTAGCTTAAAAGGAATCTCCAAACATTGCAAACTTGTATTTTTAGACTTAAGTTAATAAAATAAAGTTTTTTTTTTTTGATTTTTTTGAGTGGCAGAGCTCTTGAAGACAGCCTAGATATGTTTACTGTGTAGGACTCCTTCTTAGGATTCCGTACCCAAAAGGTAATCAACGGGACCCTATTACTAAGCCTCCGCCATCCGTCTGTCTGTCTGTCATCAGGCTGTATCTCATGATACGTAATAGGTAGACAGTTGAAATTTTCACAGAATGTGTATTTCTGTTGTCGCTATTAACAACAAATAAATAAAAATAAATGAAAAATTAAACGGAGCTCCCTACTAGAAACGTGTTTTACGTTTGTACGGAACCCTTCATGCGCGAGTCCGACTCGCACATGGCCGGCTTTTTTTCTATCTAGATGTTTGCCTGGGTAGGTACCATTTACTTACTTATTTCTATCGCTAAGTGCGTGCACTGACGCGTTCCGATATTTCTCTATAGACTTAGTACAATTACAGAGTGTAAGGTTTTTTTATCCAAGTTTTCAAAGGTGACAATGCGCCTGGAGCTCCCTTAGTTTGAAATAGGTTTAATGTGTTAATGTGTCCATCCACCAACCAGCGGCCCCTCGCTATCAGGTAGATCGTAAATATCTTCAAATTTAATGAGATTCAAAGAGGACTAACGAAGAGAAAGTTTAACGAAGAAGATTCTACTGCAGACACTTTTTACTGGAAACGAAGCATTATAGCTTAGTCTTCAGGGGTGACAGCGCATTTGCATTTTGATTTTTAATTGAGGATAAATGTAGACGTTTATAGGATTCAGCATCTATTCACTATTAGGTGAACTGTGCGTTCGTTCGTTACACCAATTCTATAAAATAAAAACATGTGTGCATTTTACACGCGGCAAAAGTGAAATTTTTAGAAAACTAAACTTCAAGATAATGAGACGAATGCAGAGTATTAGGGGTAGGGTAATTGTAGGGTTTATTTACTATAATATTTTTACCAAATATAAAAATTGTTTTAATGCATGCCTTAAGCGCAAAGTGCGTAGGTATGTTCTACTAGCACCTAAAAGTTAAGATACTAACGTTTTGTTGCATAAAATCGTATCTAACAATCATATTATATTATATATATTTACCTATATATATATATATATATATATATATATTATATATTATCATATTCATTATATTTCTTATTCTTTACTGTTATGTATTATAATAACCGCCTTCGATGTTTTGAGCATATAAATGATATAAAAAGCACGATGTCAGAAAGATAAATGATTGTTGAACTTTATTTTTTTTAAATCGATTAATTGCTATTTTAACGTAAAAAAGTGGTTTTAGTGGCTTATGGTGTAAATTTGTCAAGTCATGCGGACTTGACAAATTTAGACAAATTTAGGAGTGGTAAACGTGATAACTTTTGAAAATATCAATTGTTTAACTCAATTTACTTTTCAATCTCTTCATCTAACATGCCACAGAATGTTAATGGTAGTTTAATTTTCTTTTATTTAGTTATAATTAATTTTTTTCGGCATAGAAATCTGGAAATTTTCGGTGTTCTAGCAGCCTTGTAATAATTTATTTTACTAAATAGACAGCTTCAATTATTCACTTCGGCGTCAACCGTCGTCGTGACCGGATACTGTATCGGTTGTTTGCAGGGGCTCAAAAAGATCGCTGTACAATACAAACAAATATAAAATATCCGAAAAACCTAATTTCATACATACTTGATTATTATAATAATCAGAGATTTTTATTATAATATTTTAAAGGCACAGAATAAATAATAGTACTATGTACTAAAAGTAAGTAGGACGAATATATTTATACTTAAATACGTCATGGACTTTATGGAGTGACCTGATGATAATATGAGCATTATGAGTTGGGCAATTTTGGATTTTTCTAACTTTTTTTTAAATTGAAGTTTGATATAAAATTATTGGAAAATTGGAAGTATAATAATAAGGTTATTAGTGAAAACATGTGTGTGTTTAAACTACTTTAAAACAATTCCGTATAATCATGTTATACGTAATTTTTTTAATGCGCTTAGGGCATGCCCAATTGGATTTATCAATTTTATTCTACGTACATTACACATTACTTGACTCCAAGTTGTTAATTTTATCATCATAAGTATTTAAATATTTTCTAATCAACGAATTTCTTTCCTAATATTTATTGCTTATATACAGTATTCTATCTCGTTTCTTCACAGGCTAAATTCTATAGATGTATATGTTTGGTTCTTTTTAGTGTCGTGTTTTTGGTTTATCGAGTTTAAAATTTTAAATCTCAACTATTCTAGTTTTCACTTAAAAAAAGAGGAGTGGGCGGTGTGTGGGTGTGTGGGTGTGTGGGTGTGGGTGAGTGGGTGTGGGTGTGGGTATGTGGGTGTGGGTGTGTGGGTGTGGGTGTGGGTGTGTGGGTGTGGGTGTGGGTGTGTATGGGTGTATGGGTGTGGGTGTGTGGGTGTGCGTGTGTGGGTGTATGGGTGTGGGTGTATGGGTGTGGATGTGTGGGTGTAGGTGTGTGGGTGTGGGTGTGGGTGTGTGGGTGTGTGGGTGTGGGTGTGTGGGTGTGCGTGTGTGGGTGTATGGGTGTGGGTGTATGGGTGTGGGTGTGTGGGTGTGGGTGCGGCACTCACGATGGTGAGCAGGCCGCTGACGACGGAGGAGATGAGGTCCTTGCCGGCGCGCGCGGTGACCATGGTGTTGTGCGCGCCCGACACGGCCGGCCCGTGGTCCGCCGTCACGATCAGCACCAGCTCCAGGAACCGGCACGCCCACGCCGGCAGCTCCCGCTGGAACCTGACCACCCATTCACACGTGCTACAGCCTGCTGCAGCTATATTATACCCAGCTCGACTCCATCGAGTCAGTAATTCATTCTTGGGGCGATGTATACGCTTTTACAACAAAATCTCATAAATATCCAAAATTTGGCCTCCTCAAAATTCAAAAACTTTATATTAAACAAATTCTCCATAAAAAAGTTATTATAATTTAAAAAAAAAATTATAAATAAGAATAACCCCTGGGAATGAGATGATCGCTATCTAGCTATTTCTAATTTGTTTTGTGTTAGTAATTGTATAACATATATGCCAAAAGGTTTTCCTTTGCTTTCAAATAAAAAAAATTACGCTAAGTTTCTCGCTGGATCTTTTTAGGACAGAGGGTTTTCCCAAACAGTGGTAAATTAAACAAAAGAGTAACTTTCAGTAAATACTATTTATAATCTATATTAAATAATAAAAAAAAATCTATCTCTGTTTCTGTTATAGCACGAATGAATCGACTCGATGAAGGAATAACACGCTCTCACAAAATATCAACGTGAAATAACAACTTAAGTTAGCAGTAGCTATTTTTCGTATAGTGAGTATGGAGAACCAGAGATCCATTTTATTTAAGGTGGAAGCTCCAGGGTGGCCCGCGAAATTCCAATTTTCTTGCGTTTTTTGGAATTTGCAGGTCAGGGTTAGGTTGTATATTTAACAAAATATAATTCGCGACCGTAGCGATTATGTGTTTACAGAATTATTATCATTAAAATCACCAATACAACCCTGTAAGTTCATATTAGCCCTTTGAATGAGTTTTTCCAGAAATTCCAGAAAATGCGCTGGGGCCCGCGAATTCGAATCCCGCATGGAAAAAATATTTGTATGGCCTACAAATAATTTCTCCGGGTCTGGATGTTTGTCCTTGTGCAATTTTTGTTTGTAAACTGCCTACACGATACAGGAGAAAATCCTAGTGTGGGGGTAATGTTATATAAATAATTAAAAAAAAACGAGTTAGATTGCGTTAGTGCTTTCTTCAGCCGCAGTACTGCAGCTGGTGGCAGGTAGCAGGTGCACTCACCACAGCAGGCTGATGGTGCCGCCGACGCCCAGGCCACGCTCCAGCACCTGGCTGATGGGCACGCCGCAGTACGTGAGCTCCTGCCCGCGCTCGTCGCAGATCGTGCTGATGAACGCTGCCGGCTTGCGGATAATGCCCAGCTTCTGTAAGGGGGGAGGGGGGGGGGGGTATCACAAGTAGGGTAAATATCTCAAGGTCTTTAACCAGAGCTCAACAACTGGCTACACATTCCACCGTTTAATGGCGGCACAAGAAAACCCACTACCCCAAACTATTTCGTGGGTGTCGTTAATACGCGACAGAGGTCAACTGAAATAGGCGAGGGGCAGCAGCATTTTTGTTATAACAACTCTTAAGGCTAAAACTTTGGTTACAAACCCGACTGCCAAGTATCCTCCAAATGAGGCAATCAATAGAAGAGGGATTGGCCTCTTCTATTGGTTGTCTCAATCGTTTCACAATATTGGTTCTGCAGTGGTTAGCCTGACTGTGTTCAGACCGGATTAAGCAGTGGATTAGTGCTAAGCGGCTGGACTAGTTAAGACTATGGTGCCTAAACAAACGGGCTGCTTGGGGTAAAAACAGATAATATATGATATACAGCCTAGTAAATATTTCAGCACAATATCATCACCATCATTATTACAGCCCTTCACAAGTCCACTGCTAAACATAGGCCTCCCCCAAGGAATGCCACAAAGCACATACATGAATATAATACATGAATGAAAATAACCCCTGGGAATAGGGTGATCACCACCATGCTGGTTCTATGAAAATATCATTTAAAAATTGTATAAACAAAATTATTGTTAAGTGAAATTATGTTTTAAAAAAAAGTCCCGCTGGGTTTCTTGCTGGTTCTTCCCAGGACTGAGGTATTTTCCAAACCAGTGGGAAATAAAAAATGACTTTCAATAAGTATTATGTAATAATCAATATTGAATAAAAAATTATTCTATTCTATTCTATTCACGGTCCTGAGCCACCTGCATCCATTGACTAGGTAGTGACGATATGGTAGGACATCCTCCATCTAGTGGGGCGACGGCCTACACTTAGTCTACCTTTACGAGGTTGCCACTCAGGAACCTTTCTTTCCCATCGGTTGTCGGTTCTTCGAGCTATATGACCGGTCCATTTCCACTTCAGCTTACTAATCCGTTGGGCTATGTCGGTCACTCTGGTTCTATTGTGGATATCCTCATTTTTAGGTTTATCACGCAGATAAATACCAAGCATAGTCCTATACATAACTTGTTGAGCGACCTAGAGCTTCCTCATACAGCCAGACTTGGTCCAGCACAATATAATATAACATTACTTCACAGATCTTTCAACACAATCCTAAAACTGGCTATCTGGCTGTAAATTGACTAGATCTTGTGGGCGATGACTACAGAATTCAAATAACTAAAACTTTCCTGAGCATAAAACCATTAAGTGTTATTGTATTAGCCCACCCTATATACCTACACCTTTATGAGCTGATCGTTATAATGCTATTTCCTATATAATTATTCATTAATACGTAAAGAGAAAATATTGTACTCCTTTTTAAGCGTATAAATCACACCGCTTCGTTTGTTTATAGGGAGAAGGAGAGCAAAAAGCTAAAAGAACAATGGCAGACTTTCATACATAAAATTAGTTGAGAAGGAATGGTAGCGTCTATGTATCAAAAATATCTTAAAATGTTAAGCGTCAGTCCCTTAATAACTCTATCAAAGAATTTTGTCGTGAAAAGGCGTCAAAAAAAGATATTTAGATTTGAACCATTTTAGGTTATGCCATATGTCACTTGGAAAAAGTAATGCGTCCTGTGGTTGTTTGATGTTAGCTTAATACATTCTCAACATAATGTACCTACCTACATAATTGAGAGTTTTTAGACTATTTTATCTCTATTTTATATTTGCATACTATAAATGTATATTTCTGGCATGGCTCCAGGGCCTGTGTCATAGTGACATTCTCAGAAGGGCTAGAACCCAGAGTAAAGCCGGTAAAAAAACTGACATTTTGTTTTAGCTACTGTTGCCATAACATTAAATGGAACTGTTACATATTACTATGATTGAGATAATGTATTATTGTAGGAAGTTCTTTGTAAGAGATTTATTTTCAACCATATTACTTTTATTTTTATTATTACTGATTATTACTAGTCTACACTAGGTACTATTTACAAAGTGTATTTTTTTATATAATAGGGTGACAAACGAGCACACAGCCCATCTGATGGTAAGTGGTTGCTGTGGCCCATAGACATCTACATTTATCCTCGTTTGCGAATCGAAATGCAGATGCGTTGTCACCCGTGAGGACTAAGATGAAATGCCTCTTTCTCAGTTAAAAGGGTCTCCAGTTTTCTACACTCACCATACGAAACACAGCAATGCTAAGCTGCTATTTTACGCTGGTATTCTGTGAGAGCGTTGTCCTTCGCCGGTCGAGCCGACCCATTCGTGCTACAACTATACTACTAATATAGCTGCAGCATGGTTCTACCACGTAGAAAATAGTATCAATATAGCAACACTTGAATAGAGTAATATGATTTAAGTCATTTGATATTCTCAAAAATGATTGTTTTTTTCTGTGGCTTTAATTAAAATACATTTTTATTTGAAAAATCATAGAAAAATAATAAAACTCATTTTATATATAACATTTCTAGACGTAATAATTTTTGTCAACTATTTTTCTGCCATTGTTCTTTATATAATATTAGCTTTTTACACGCGGCTTCGCTCGCGTTGTCTTCAGTTTAGAAACATTATTAAACGCTATTGCGTGCCAAATTTAGCAAAATTCGATCACTTTTAGAGTCACTTCGGTGTCTGTGTCTCTATGTCAGTTTGTCAAAGATTTTTTTTTTAATTCCTAAAGACTATTGGACCTAGATGATTGATATTTGGCATATATGTATATAATATGCTACAGGAACACGTGAATAAATAAGTTTTTCAGAATTGCATTAATATCATATATGTCTAGAAACATTTACAATTTTTTATATTGGACGTGTCTTCTGATGTATCTATGGATGTAATAAAACAAATTTTAATAAATCACGTTACATTTTAACTTTTAATTAAGCGGGTTGTATAAAACACATCTTTGGTCGAAAATCGACCCTAGTTTTTATAAGACAAAGTTCTCTTCAACAAAGTTCAATTCAAGCTATCCACTCAAGTTCTTGGTCTTTTTTTATACCCGGTGAGAGTTTAGAACGAACATAATTTCAAATACATAGGTTAATTAATAATTACTGAGAAAATAATTTGACTTGTTATATAAAAAACAACTCACCCTCGCCCAATCGTAGTCCATGGGAACCTTGGGTGGTTCCACCTCCTCCTTCACAATAATCTTGCCCTCGTCAACCAGCCGCTGGTAAACTTCGTGGACTGCCTTGCCCAGGGTGTCGAAAGAGTCCGGCACGGTCACACCGAAGGATTTCAGCGCCGCGTTCTTGGCGGCGGCCTTCTCTAAGGTGGACCCAGCTAAAGACCCAGCGTGTCCGAACTGGACTTCCGACGTCAACATATCTGGTGACAAGAATTATGCCATCAAAAACATAACTTGTAAAAAAAGCCAAGTCTCGCAACTCAGTTCTTCCACCGTAAAAAGTTGTGAGATCCATGTAATACCAAGTCGGTTAATTTATTCAGTCCATAGACTGATACATAGATTGATATATGTGATACTGATACTTGGCAATCGCATGAAAACGTAATATATCTCACAAGTAATACATATTATATTAAATTAGATTGTTTAGTGCGATTACGGTAGAAGAACTGAGTTGCGAGACTTGGCTTTTTTTACAAGTTGTGTTTTTGATGGCATCTCATTTCTTTTTGTAGATAGTTATATCTAGGTAACTATTTACACCTATTATTCCATTATACATATATATAGGTACACTGATTCATTCACTGCAAATGTAACTTTGTAATACTATATGTTTATATGGGATTACAAAGTTATTTATGCAGTTGGTGTATCTCGAAAACTGGACTGAAATTGTATAGTATTTTAATTTTTACTTGATTTATATATTAAACAATAATAGTATTCAAAATTTGAAGTTTCTATGTCTGCTAGAAGTACCTCAGAGTTTTGATGATCGGTCAGTCAGTGAGTGACAAAATTAAGAAATTTTGACTAGTTATAATTCTTAAACTACTGGTTCAAATTTAATGAAATTTAAAATATACCGAGTCTATACAATGCCTACTTTTTTAGTAAAAATTCAGGCTTCTAGTTTTATCCATAACGAAGTTATAGGGTTTCAGAAATGGCCTGAACTGCTTCGAGAAAAGGATGGTACGGCCGTGCCGCTTTTTTGCTCGACTTGGCGGGGGCACTACCGTGCCCCCAGATTTAATAAGAAATTTAAATAGAAACATAAGAAGTTTCGGCACTCCATATCATCCTATGGGTGCCGTAACTATGAAATGCCAGAAAAACCTTACGGCCTCCGCTAAGGGGACGTGATTAATATTTTTTTAAATAGAATAAAGGAAACAAACGAGCACACAGCCCAGCTGATGGTAAGTGGATGCTGTGGTCTATAGACTTCTATCCTCAATTAAGAATCAAAATCCAGTTGCATTGTCACTCGTGAGGACTAAGATGGAATGCCCCGTTTCCAGTAAAAAGGCTCTCCGGTTCTCTACACTCACCATACGAAACACAGCAGCGTTAAGCTGCTATTTTACGCTGGTATTCTGTGAGAGCGTGGTCTTACACCGGTCGAGCCGACACATTCGTGCTACAACCAAAATATATCTGCAGCATGGCTCTGATGACGTTTGATTATACTCCCCATAAATTACCATACCCCGGGCTTATATATGAAAATCGATTCTTAAGGAGTAAACTCCAAAAACTATAACGTGTTGGTACTCACCAGAACAGGTTCCTATACACCAGGCGACCATGGGTTTGGTGATGCGCTTGTCCCGTATAGCGCGGCAGATGTGGTACTCCTCAACACCGCCCACTTCGCCAAGCACCACCAGCATCTTCACGTTCGGGTCGGCTTCGAACCTGCGACAACGTATGAGAAAGTTGTACTGATTTAGAAAAATCTAATTTTAAGTATAGACTGTATTTTATTGGAACGAAGTTCCTGATCGGACGGTACGAATTTGGCAGAAGTGTGTAAAATTTTTCCGTCACGACCCCTTCTGACGTAGTGTAGACGGCCTTGGCGGCTATAAGGAAGCCAGATGGAATAATATCCATCTCCATAGCACTTTTTCTTATCTTGCTATAAAAGAAATATTATATAATTTTAAATGACGCTTCATTTGAATAGACGCTAGTAATTCATTTATTTGCATTTGTTAATTAATAACATAATACGTTTATCAATAACAATATACTACGAAAGGAACTTCGTTCCAACCGAGTGTTACACGACACTCACGCATGTATTTTTATAGCATAAGGGTCACAAGCGAGCACACAGTCCACCTGATGGTAAGTGGTTGCTGTGACCCATAGACATCTGCATCCATCCACTACTAATCAAAATGCAGATGCGTTGTCAGCCTTGAGGACTACGATGGAATGCCTCATTTCCAGTAAAATGGGTCTCCGGTTCTCTACACTCACCATACGAAACACAGCAGTGTCAAGCTGCTACTTTACGCTGGTATTCTCTGAGAGCGTATTCCTTCCCCGGTCGAGCCGACCCATTCGTGCTACAACTATACTACTGATATAGCTGCAGCATGGCACTATCACGTATAATGACTGTATTTTAAGTCTTTAGAATACAATAGAATAATTTTAATTCAATAAAGGTAGAAGAATACTTATTGAAAGTCATTCATGCTTTTACAACTAGTTCGGAAAAAAATCCTCTGTCCTGGTAAGAACCAGCAATAAACCTAGCGGAGTTATTTTTTTAAAACAATAATCTCTATATATAAAAATCAGAACTCAAAAACGGCTTGATCGATTTAGATCATTTCTTTTGTATGTGTTTGAATGGGTCCCTTGGTGTTGCTGTAGTCGAAATCCAGAAATCAGCCGTGCGAAGCCGCGGCGAGTCGCTAGTTTACAATACAATCATTCTTCTTTAAAAAAACGTAATCATTCTTTGAAAAAAAAACGTTACCTCCACTCTAGGATTTTCTCCTGTATCTTGGGGGCAGTTTACATTAATTTCACAAGGACAAACATCCAGACCCGGAACAATTATTTGTAGGCCATACAAATACTTGTTCCGTGCGAATTCGAATCCACGGCCCTAAGCGCTGCGCCACAGAGCCGTCATAGTATGTTGTAAAATTGAATATGAAAACATTTAGTAACAACATGGTAGCAATAATCTCATTCCCAGGGGTTATTGTCAATCATGTATTTCTATTACAGACAGGTACTTATTTATGTGTTTGTTTAAATATCTGCTTCGTAGATCTAGTGGTCGTGAGCGCAGTTGCTGGTTATGAGGACCTGGGTTGAAATCCCGGATCGGATCAAAATTATATAGCAACCCAGTCTTCTTGCTACAGAGATCTAATGGTCATAATCGCGGGTACTTATATGAGGTTCCAGGTTCTAATCTCAGATCGGGTCAAAACCAGCTGCCCGGAGTCAGGAAGTTAGCGGTGCTTCACCCCCGTGCCTCGGGAAGCACGTAAAGCCGTTGGTCCTGCGCCTGATCTCTCTCCAGTCATGCCGGCTTGCCGTCCCATCGGACTGAGCCTGAGAATAGATAATGCACCTGCGCTTGCGCATACACTCGTGCACTATAATGCTGTCATCAGTTGGGACTGGCTGCCGTGATCGAAACTCGATCTGGAGCACACTATATGAATGTATGTATAGCAAGAATTTCAATGTGGTGCAGTTAGGGTTCATTGGTTAATTGGCTCACCTGAGCAGATGGTCGAGGAACGTGGTGCCAGGGTACCGGTCCCCGCCGATGGCAACACCTTCGCACACTCCGTCGGCCTCCTTCGACAAGATGTTGTTCAGTTCGTTACTCATCCCACCAGACCGGGAAACGTAAGCAACACTGAAAAAACAATAACATTTTTAATCTATATATTAATACGTGAAGAGAAATCTTCACACCTCTTTTTAAGCATATTGCAGGTACGAAGGAGTGTGAGATTTAGCATAATTAAAGTTTATATGGTAATAGGAGAGCAGAACGTTATAAAATTGCGTCACTAGCGGAGCGTCATATCGATGGTAGCGAGGTGAAATTGAGGGTATATTGAGAAACCCCCACTCGTTTGTGCAATATAAAGTTCACTGTAGGCGCCGTGCGCGAGAGATTCCGCTTGAGTCATTCTACGAGTGATAAGATAGTGTCGTGGTTCTGTTCGTTGTAGTAATTCTTCTGTCCTATGCCCTATGTTACTTGTGTTTTTTTTTATAGGATAAGGGTGACAAACGAGCACACAGTCCACCTGATGGTAAGTGGTTGCTGCGGCCCATAGACATCTACATCTATCCTCGTTTGCGAATCAAAATGCAGATGCGTTTTCACCCGTGAGGACTAAGATGGAATGCCTCATTTCCAGTAAAAAGAGCCTCCGGCCACCTGCACTCACCAAGTGAAACGCAGAGGTAAACCTCTACTTCACGCTGGTATGAATAAGTGAGAGCGTGGTCTTTCACCAATCGAGCTGACCTATTTGTACTGCAACCATAATATATCTGCAGCATGGCAGTATCGCGTAAAAAAATTCGTAATGGAGGTTACAATTTGGGTGATGGTGGTGGTGGTAATGGTGACACTCACCTGCCGGGTCGGTAGAGCTTGCTGTCTATTATGTTATCGATCATGCCGGCGGTGTTTCCTATTTTGAAGCAGCCAGGTTTGATTCCACCCACGGTAGCCGGTCCTATTATGTTCACCTGGGAATACAAAATGTGCATTGTAAAATGTACTCTAAATTAAACGTGTAAGGTTTAAAATGAATTAAAATGCAGCCTAACAACAAATCGTATACCCTGCTCGCTCTAAGGATACCCATCAGGCTTTAAAAGCCTATCGGCTATAATTGTGTTTGTAGAGCGAAGACGTGTGGGTCGCACAAAAAACGATTAGTCAAGTATCCATCAGATATGAGAACGATAAATCATGTTGTTTGTAATGGAATCAAAAATATCATTATATCTCTACATAGCATAAAACAAAGTCGCTTCCCGCCGTCTGTACGCTAAAATCTTTTAAACTACACAACGGATTTCGATGCGGTTTGATATTTAATAGACAGAATGAGTCAAGTGGAAGGTTTGTAAGTATAATAAAAGCATATTATATATTATATAATTCTTCTGTCCGTGTGTATGTGACTGAACTCCTCCTTGTGTGATTAAGTTGATTAGAGAATGGTTTCGATTCACAATTGGACCCGGTAGGCGGCGTTATACATATACATACATAGTACATTTTACTCTATGTCACACCCATATAAAACCTCAAACGAGTGTGAGTGACAGAGACAACGTTAAACAAAGCCGAAGATAACAGATTGTAAGAATCATTTGGTATCACGTTGTCATTTCGCGTATCACAGTTAAGCAGAGGTATCCAAGTTTTAATTGTTCCTTTTAAGTTCTTAATTTTCAATCAGGAGGTTGATTTTATTGTTCACTAGCGCCCCACCCCGTAATCGCCTGGGTAGGATCTTTAGATTTAAGATGATTATTGAAGATCACTTCATTTTATGAATTTTTCGATTTCAAAAAACATCTCTCTAAAAAAATCATCTCATCAAGGTTTTCAATTTGGTCTAGCTCATTATGTTTTATTACAATCGGTTCATTCATTCCAAAGATTAACCTAAACAGACAGACAAACAAATTATTAAAAATATTTAATCATGCCATAATGGAATGAAAAAAACCAAAATAACAATAGAAGGTGGGAAGAAGACTTAAAAATTATGGCTGGACCTTATTGGCGACGATTAGCACTCGACCGGAAACAATGGAAAAGTCTGGAGGAGACTTTTGTCAATAGACATTCCGAAATCAGGGACTTTATATACTAAATATATTGTTATGCTAAGTCTTGTTTTAATAAATTTAAATATTTAATAATAATAAACTAAATAAATGTAATTGTATTGATTAATTTAAATAAGATGTAACATCAAAGACTTATTCATTAATTAGTTAATGTTTAAATGTCATAATGTATTATATTAAAATATTTTAATAATGTTCATAATTGATAATGATATTAATGGTAGTACTAATTGAATAAGGTCAATAAATATATAAATAAAAATTAACTGAATTTTTTTGATTTTGGAAATAAAAGGCTATTTTATTTTAATTTTATTTTATTTTATAACCTCAATAAAGGCAGCTATTTCGATATCACAGACGGACACTTCATTTTTATTTATATTTATAGGTGTGATAAATTCCGTCAAGTGGCGGTGTAAGAATATCCACTACCCCATTTAGCGTCGTAAGAGACGGCAGCTTCATCCTAATAACGACTAAAATAAAAAACTGCGGTTGCCAACCCGCTTGCCAAGCGTGCCAACTATGGCAAATAACCCCCTATAGAGACCTATGTTCAGCAGCGGACTTAAATAGACTGTAAAGGTAAGGTTATGATAAACCATTCACACTGAAGTTAAACAAGTGCACATAATGTAACAAATATTATAATCAATATAATTCTACTTACGCCCCTCGCATCGGCCACCTTGATGATTTTACGCGTCATGTTCTCCGGGATGCCCTCGGCAATGATCACGATCGTGTTGATTTGAGAATGTTGCATTGCCTGCGATAAAACAATATGAGCTATTCAAATCTTTATAAATAATAAAATATACACGAAAATAACAGCACCTTTTCACTAAAAACGATGCATTCCATCTTAGACCTCAGGCGTGACAAAACATTTACATTTTGATTCTTAATAGAGGATTGATGTAGTTGTGTGCGAGTCACAGCATCCACTTACCATCAGGTGGACTGTGTGCTCGTTTGTCCATCCCATTTTATAACAAGTGGTAAAATTAAAAATTTTGTACAAGCGACTTCAATATAAATAAAATGAGAACATCATGAATGTAGCCAGTCAATTAAATACTTAAAACTACCGGTCAGATCTCGATCAAATTTATATGAGACCACATGAGAAGCAGCGGCTCTCAAATAAATAAAGAACCATCAAAATCGGTTCACCTAGAAAAATGTTCTGAGGCACACATAAAAAAATACAGTTGAATTGAGAAACTCCTTTTTTTGAAGTCAGTTAAAAATAACACACTGCCCTACAACTCTATATTTATAAATGTATCAACGTCAAATTGAACTAATAAGTCGACCAACTGTTCTGGATTCTATCGGACAGTCCCGCATTCAAATTAAATCCCCCGTCCTAACCAATAACAAACTAAATTTTACAGCCTTATTGTAAAAATAACACACACAACTTTAACATACAATATTTCTATCTCCTTCAGTCAAATTCGTATAAACAAATAAAACGGCCAGGAAATGCTGGTGCTACTGGTGTTTTAAATAGGATTTCCTTTTCATATATAAAGCTTAAATAAGATTACTTCAAGCTAAGAGAATGTATGATTGAGGTAAAAGTTAAAACTGTTATTGAAAAAAATGTATATGTATAGAGAAATATATGACAAAAAAAAAACAGAAATATATGACAAAAAGGCAATCCAACCATAAATATAAAGGGTTACTAGGTTTTGCCATGCCAAGGCCGTGACTTTTCCTTAACATTTTTGTCACCTCGTCATCATTAGGAAGATCGTTTCGCTCGTTATCTCGCACTGCAGTTTCTTGAACAATTAATATGAATAACAAATAATAATTGAACATATAATAATGGAATATACCTGCATGGTGCTGTCGTATGCGGATCTGAGTGAGGCGAAGTTCACCAGAACCGTCGCTTCTTGATGCTTCCTCATCGCCACGTCCATGTCGGAGAACACTGGTGAGGAATATAATAAAATTCTTAGATTAATATTAAAAATCTAAATTAACAATGCCACGAGATTACGGTGTGAGTGAATCTACTACCCCATTAGTGTATACATGTACCGACATGCTAGTGGTAAATGTGCCAGATAGCGATCTGGCATTTTTGCCACTGTAAGCAGTCGGGTTAGCAACTGAATTTTTAACAATTTTGTGACGTTTCCATGAGGATGCTGCTACCCATTACCTGTTCCCACTGTCGCCTCTTACAACACACGTCGGAATAGAAAGTGATTTAATTATTATCGATATTTATATTCGATAATATCAACAATTTTGTATCTATTTATCGATATTTAGTGAATTAATGAAAAATAATAAAGAACCTTTAAAATTAACGTGTATTTTTAGAAAGAAAAAACTATATCTTCATTTATTTATGTCAATCGACTCAAAAAAATAGCCATTCGTCAATTTCTTCCCATAAAGACTATTTCTGGTATCTGTGACTGTAGGTCCTGCTTTTGAAAAAAGCCGTTCGGCAGGCGAACCACACGCAGATGAAGTAACAACAAGCAAGTGACTCATGACAATTTTGAAAAGGTTAGGTTATGACCCGTGCATTTTTCATCTGTAATTCCTTCCAATCGATAATACTATTTGGAAGAGTTTTGGCGGGAACTTGATCGGTGGCGGTTGCTGCTCCTGTATTATAGTTTAAATAATAGTTTGAAGTGGATTTTGATATGAACGGTGGTAGAGCCACGCAGCAGTTTTTGCTGTTGCACGTATGGGCCGGCTTGAGCCGGCTCGGTACCACGACCTCACAGAATACCGGCGTAAAGTAGGAGCCCTGCTTCTGCGTTTCGTCTGGTGAGTGCAGGTGGCCGGAGGCCCAATCCCCCCCCCCCCCCCCCCCCCCATCAACATGGTAGTGGAATTACACATTAGACTACCCCAGGAGGGTACCAGTACCCCTGGAGAATCCCTCGCTGAGCATCCACGACCATGTTATTCCAATCCTGAGCGTGGGTGCTCAGGCTGCCCCGCGTATTCTGGGGGGGGGGGGGGGGGGGGGGGGCAAAATTCCGCTCAAAAACATAACTGCTCGGGGCAAACTGAGCAACAATACCAAGGCGACCACGCTATCCGTGAATTTCTGCAACATCAGGGGACTTCACTCTAACCTAAACGCCGTCCACTACCATCTCGAGACGGCGAAGCCGGCCTTGCTCTTTCTGACCGAGACGCAGGTTTCCTCTCCGGCTGATATTTCGTATCTCTCCTACCCGGGGTACAAATTGGAGCACTCCTTTGTGCCTCGGGCTGGAGTTTGCGTGTATGTCGGAGAGGACATCTGTTCTCGACGTCTCGGCAGTCTTGAAGGTTCGGACCTGTCCATCCTTTGGCTACGCGTAGACAGCGACGACCATCCGCGCGTCTACGGGTGCCTCTATAGGTCCGATAGCGGTAATGCCGAAACAGACAGACTCATCGACCACGTCCAAATGGCTACAGATTCCTTGCTACAACAGGTCCCATCCGCAGAGATCGTGATCCTTGGCGATTTTAACGCCCACCATGCCGAATGGCTCGGTTCACGTTTAACCGATCATGCGGGGAGATTTGTTTATGACTTTGCCTTGACATATGGTCTGACACAACTGGTTACTTCGCCTACGCGGATTCCAGATGTGGAGGATCATACACCTTCCCTGTTGGACCTTCTGATGACCTCTCATCCGGACGGATATCAGGTTTCCGTCGATGCCCCTCTCGGCTCTTCGGACCACTGTCTGATCCGGAGTATGGTGCCACTCATGCTCCCTTCGCGGTTGCGTTCTGCAGGTTGCCGCCGTGTTTGGCATTACAGGTCGGCGGATTGGGACGGAATGCGGTCTTTCTTTGCAACCTACCCATGGGGGCGGGTTTGCTTCACGCCGGATGATCCCAGCGCTGTTGCTGACTCTGTCACTGATGTGGTGCTACAGGGAATGGAACTATTTATTCCATCATCTGTGGTACCCATCGGAGGCAGATCTCAGCCTTGGTTTGGTCGCTCCTGTAAAACTGCATTACGCAGTAAGCAGGAGTGTTATCAAGCCTGGGCTGCGGCTTCGGCGACTCGGGATGTAAACACCTGCATTCTTAAAAAGAAGTATAACTTCGCCTCCAGGTCCTTCAAAAGAGTTATTGCCAAGGCAAAGTCAGAGCACATAGGCAGAATTGGCGAGAAACTATTTCGCCTTCCTTCGGGAACCCGTGCATTCTGGTCTCTCGCCAAGGCTGTCCAAGGGAATTTCTGTAAGCCATCACTACCATCTCTGCACAGGGAGGACGACTCACTGGCCCATGACGCAAAAGACAAAGCCGACCTTTTAGGCTCCCTTTTTGCGTCTTGTTGCTCGACTGTTGATGACGGGGGGAAAACACCGCCGACCATCCCGCGGTGTGAGTGCTCCATGCCGGATGTGCTGTTCTCACAGCGCTCGGTTCACAGAGCACTTCTCTCCCTGGACATCCAGAAGTCGAGTGGGCCTGACGGAATCCCCCCAATTGTGCTGAAGACGTGTGCTCCGGAGTTGGCACCGGTCCTAACACGTCTTTTCCGGTACTCCTACTCCCAAGGCGTAGTCCCGAATTCATGGAAGACAGCTTTTGTCCACCCGATCCCTAAAAAAGGCGACCGCTCAGACCCGTCCAACTATAGGCCTATCGCGATCACCTCCTTGTTCTCCAAAATAATGGAATCCATTATCAACTGCCAGCTCATCCGGTACCTTGAGGATCACCAGCTGATTAGTGACCGCCAATACGGTTTTCGTCGGGGTCGATCAGCTGGTGATCTTCTGGTCTACCTGACCCATAGATGGGCGGAGGCAGTAGAGTCCAAGGAGGAGGCGTTGGCCGTTAGTTTGGACATTGCGACAAGCTGGTGATCCAATTGCACAATTTCTCGGGAAGCCCGAGAAATTGTGCAATTGGATCACCAGCTTCCTTGCAGATCGGAGCATCAAGGTCGTAGTAGACGGTGCATGTTCTGACTACAAGCCTATTAACGCTGGTGTTCTACAAGGCTGTGTGCTATCACCAACGCTGTTTCTTCTGCATATCAATGATATGTTGCTAACTGGTAACATTCATTGCTATGCGGATGACAGCACTGGTGATGCTCTATACACCGGCCGTGCTAATATTTCTCGGGAAAACGTCTCCGAGTACCGGAACAAAATTGTGTCTGAAGTCGAGTCTTTGCTGGACAAAGTCTCGGATTGGGGGCGACTAAATCTAGCCCAGTTCAATCCCTATAAGACACAAGTTTGCGCGTTTACCGCTAAAAAGAACCCCTTTGTTGTATCTCCTCAGTTTCAAGGCACTCCCCTGGTTGCCTCAGCCAGTATCGGAATCCTCGGCGTCGACATATCGAGTGACGTGCAGTTTCGTGGTCACTTGGAAGAGAAGGCCAAATTGGCCTCTAAAAAGCTTGGCGTGCTCAGCAGAGCGGGACAGTATTTCATGCCGGCACACCGCCTGCAACTTTACAAGGCGCAGGTTCGGCCTCACATGGAATACTGTTCTCATCTCTGGGACGGGGCACCCCAGTGCCAGCTCCTTCCACTTGACCGCATCCAGCGCAGAGTGGTTCGAATCGTCGACGACCGAGTCCTTTCCGATCGGCTCGACTCATTGGCGCTGCGAAGAGATGTTGCATCTCTTTGCATTTTCTTTCGCATCTACCATGGGGAGTGCTCTGAGGAATTGTTCGGATTAATCCCAGCCGCCAAATTTCACGAACGCACATCGCGGCAGAACTCCCGATACCATCCACACCATCTGGATGATTGGCGGTCCACCACTGTGCGATTTAGAAGATGTTTTCTTCCTCGCACGACTTCCTTGTGGAATCTATTACCATCAGCGATTTTTCCGGACCGATACGACTTAGGGACCTTCAAGAAAAGAGCGTACTCCTTTTTAAAAGGCCGGCAACGCATCTGCAATTCCCTCCCTGGTGTTGCAGTTGTTCATGGGTGGCGGTAGTCACTTACCATCAGGTGAGCAGCATGCTCGTTTGCCCCCTCTCCTATAAAAAAAAATGTAGAAGTGGTGCGATTTTATGTATTAACTGTCTACGCATGTGAACTATTAGTGGAAACGGTGAAACAAGTGATCTGATGGTGATGGATTCTCAAGATAAGCTGTTTGTACAGGCGCCTTTAGATACCATCGCCGTCAGCTGCCTGCTGGCTCAAGTTGCCGTCAAAATCTCCCAAGGGCTGCACAATGTGACGCATCAACATATTGTGAAGCAGTGAACTATGAAGGATAATAATACATAATGACAAGGCTTGGGGAAATTATAATAAACCGAATAATAATACTCAAGACTTGGCCTAAAGGTCTAGATACCAGGCCATAAACTCCAAAAAAGAAAAAAGATAATACTATTTGCAATATCAATAATATCGTATCGATATTACTTATTCGTTATAATTTTTTATTACTTATCGTTGCCGTACAGCCTATTAAAATCCACTTCTGAACATAGGCCTTTCCATAGATTGCACCATAGTTGCCACGCTTGGCAAGCGCGTTGGCAACCACAGTTTTTATTTTAAGTCGTTATTAGGGAGACGCTGCTGCCCATCTCCTGATTTGTTTCCCTCTGTCGCCTCTTGCGACACCCACGGGATGATATGGGGTAGTGGATCTCACACCGCCACTATACGGCAACCCAACAGGAGCAACATTATACACAAATGTAGTTGATTATAATCCCTCACCTGGTATGAAGACCTCCTTGTTGCCGAAGTAATATTTCTGCTTGTGGTCCGCAGTGAACGGGTACACGACGGCCACCACCGACGGTTCAGCTCTCCGACAGATATAATCGAAGTCCAGCATACCCTATAACCAATAATAAAATTAACTTTTCAATGTCTCACAAGGCCTCAGATGAACATGGGCCTTCACCAAGGAATGCCATAAAGTACGGTCCTGAGCCACCTGCATCCATCGACTTCCTGCATCTCATAGCAACTTAATGACGCTCTGTTTGGTATGGTAAGTGTAGAAAACCGGAGACCCTTTTTACTGGTAACGAGGCATTTTTTACCGACTTCAAAAAGGAGATGTTACTCAATTCGACTGTATGTTTTTTTATGTGTGTTACCTCATAACTTCTTACTGGGTGAACCGATTTCGATGATTCTTTTATTATTTGGAAGCTGATGCTTCTCATGTGGTACTATATAGATCTAGGTCTGACCAGTAGTTTTTGAGTTATTCTTAATAATTTATATTGAAGTCGGTTGTACAACATTTTTAATTTTAAATTATATCTTAGCGCTTAAGAGTGACGACGAGTCTGCATTTCGATTGTAAATCGAAGATAGATGTAGATGTTTATGGGTCACAGCACTCGCTTACCATCAGGTGGACTACTTTTTTTATAGAGATGGGCTGTCCCACACTTCGCTTATCTTTATACGAGATTGCTACATGAGAATTTTTCTTCCCTTTTGCCACTTCAGCTTACTGATCCGTTGGGCTATGTTGGTCACTCTGGTTCTATTGCGGAAACTTCGATCATAGCCTGTATAACGTAGTGGTATGTGCCTTCCTCCTACCAGTAGTGTAATAAATACATGTCATCATCATCATTCATCACTACCCCATCATTATTCACAAGACCACTGCTGAAGATATGCCTCCACCACGTTATGCCACAAAGCACGGTCCTGAGTCACCATCATTACATTACAGCCCTTCACAAGTCCACTGCTAAACATAGGCCTCCCCCAAGGAATGCCACAAAGCACGGTTCTGAGCCACCTGCATCCATCGACTTCCTGCATATCTTACCAGGTCGTCACTTCATCTAGTGGGGGAACGAGCTCTGTTTCTACTGCGGATATCCTTATTTCTAAGTCTACCACGCAGAGAAACCAAGAGCATAGCCCTCTCTATAGCTCGCTGAGTGACCTTGAGCTTCCTCGTATGGTTAGTAGTGAAGGACCACGTCTCAGATCCATAAGTCATCACTGGCAACACGCACTGGCACATGCTGGTCTCGTACATGTATTTACTACACTACTAGTTGGAGGAAGGCACATACCCCTACAATAGTTCGCTGAGCGAACTTACGCTTCCCCATACGTCTAGCAATGAAGGACAATATTTCGTTTGTTAGACACGCCCATATAATTATTATTGTTAACTATAATTCGTTATAATTTCATTGCTGCTGACGGAACCGAACTCGGATTTCTCAAGTATAATACCATTACAGCTCATAAACAGTCAACTGCTGAACACTGATCTTCTCCAGAGCTTGTGTCATGGGGATACTAGCAGGTTGGCAATTGCTGTTTTTTTTTAAATTATTTTGTGTTGTTACCAGTGAGATGCTACGGCAATCTTTTGTTTTGTTCACGGGACAATATGAGGGTACATAGCTCGAGTTTGATGAAATACATACATAGATACATACATACATATAATCACGCCTCTTTCCCGTAGGGGTAGGCAGAGACCACTTCTTTCCACTTGCTACGATCCTTACATACTTGTTTCGCTTCGCCCACTTTCATTTTTCTCTTGATACATGCTCTACGGTTTAGGGTGCTCTTGACCTGGCCTTTTTTCAAGACGTCAATTATCGAATATATTGTATACTGTTAATAAAATAAATAAACAAACATAAACCCACCTGGATAGCTCTATTCTGCATTCCCCAGACAATAGCCTTGGTCCGGTCAGTGAAGAGTGGGCGAGCCGTGGTTAAGACTTGTCCGAGGTCCATACGGGTTGGAGCTTGCGAGCAGACAAGGTCCAGAAGCGCTGGCGTCAGTTCTGGCAGTTCCAGCTTCGGTGCCGGCTGTGGTGAAAATATCAAAATTTAAAAATGTGTTTGGTATACTTATAACTTATACTATATATAATTTTAGTTGAAGCTTTTGTAGTCTAGTAGACCTACGCTTTCACAGAATACCAGCGTGAAATAGTAGCTTAATACTGCTGTATTTCGTATGGTGAGTGAAGAGAATTCTCACCTCAAAAACCTCAGAGCTTTTTCAGTGCCCATTGCATAGCTATGGACTTATATAGCTGCATTGTTTCAATAAAAAGTTTCGGTACCTTTTCGTATATCTGGCTTAAAAATTAGAAAGGCTTTGGTAGAAGTGATCAAGATCCGATTATGGGATTCACAAAACCATCAAACTCTTAAATTTGCAAATGCATTTGCACGACATATGGGCGAATAATTATGTAAGATTTCGATGATTATATTCTTATTAGTTATTTGAAGACGGATTTTAACTTTTAAAATTTCTTATTAATTTTCGATATGGTTGGTATGGTAAGTTAAAAAAACAAGTCAAGATAATTCATTTCATTCATTCTAGTCCATAAAACTCCACTGCTAAACACAGATCTCCCCCATAGATTGCCTCACAGAGGGATTTTGCCAAAATTGCCACTGGAAAAATGCTGCTGCCCATCCACTATCTCCATTTCCCTATATCGCCTCTTACCACACCCACCGGGATGATAATATGGGGGTAGTGGATATTCTTACACCGTCGCTACTCAGCGCATTCTTGACCTTTTAGGCTTGCTTTTAGGTAATATTAAATGAAATCGTGTTAAAAATACAACTGACAGAAAACCACTTACGGCCGGCGTAGGCTTGGGCAACTGTTTCGGCGCGTAGTCCAACTGGTGCTCTGGCGGTATTGGCGATTGGCCCAGCGCCAGACCGACTATCGCCGTCATGTTCGTCTCCGGTCCGAACACGTACAGCGGGATACGAAGACGTTGGCCGACCTCGCGCATCTGTCTGTGATAGAACTGTTAGCTCTACAGCATTACCAGTGGGCGTCAAAATAGAATGATAATGACATTTGGCTGAGACGCTTCGGGTTCGATTCTAGCACGCGAAAGTATTTGTATTTTCAAATAAATAATTAATCCAAGTCTGGGTATCCAGAACACCAGAAAATTAGTGCATTTGAGATTACATCTTAACTGCTGTACATAAGACTTTTATCAAGTAAGGGCAGTTAGACTTGGCCTAGCTAATATGACTTCTTTTTTCTTCTTCTTATCAACGTTAAGTCACGTGACTTAACGTTGGTTTCATTTATTACACACACTGTAATGAGGGATTTATAGAATAGTGGTGACAAACGAGCATATAGTCCACCTGATGATAACTGGATGTGTTGACCCATAAAGACGTATACATTTATCCTCGATTAAGAATCAAAAAATTCCTGAGGACTAAGATTGAATGCCTCATTACCGGTAAAAAGTGTCTCCGGTTCTTTACACTCATCATACGAAACACAGCAATATTAAGCTGCTATTTCACGCTGGTATTCTGTGAGAGTGTTGACCCAGCCCATTCGAGCCGATCCATTCGTGCTCCAACCATAACATGGTTGCAGCGTTGATCTACCACGTAAATCCTCAGGAGTGAAAACGCATTTGCATTTTGATTCTTAATCGAGGATAGATGTAGGTGTCAAATGGACCACACAGCACCCGTTTAGTATTTCGTGGACTATGCTTGTACAAAAAAACGTGTATAATGTGAACGCGATTCAAAAACGTTTTTATCACCAATAAAAAAAATTAAGTTACTCTTCAATAACGAGGTTTCACTCGAATAGAAACAAACAGAAATTAACCTTATGACTTAAAATTTATAGCAACAAAATTTTTGCAATACAAATAAAAGTGAACCTTATGACTTACAATTTAAAATAAATAACTAAACTTGTATAGGTAACCTTACAATCTATAACCTTGATAAAGTTTATGACTTCAATAAGCTGATATCAGTTAATTTAAGTAGTTACCTGAGTCCCTCCTGGTAGTTGGGTCCACCACGTCGCACGAAAATAGTGACGTTGTACTGGATGAGTGCGTCCTTGTAGGTCTCGATGGCGGTGATGATACCGCGGAACGTGTCCGCCACGTTGGTGAAGTTAGCGATACCACCGCCGATGATCAGCACCTGTGGGGTGATGAGATGATATCAATTGTGTTAACCAAATCAGGATGGAGCATCATGCATTCCAACCTTTATGTAAAGACAAAAATACCAAGTAAATTCTTACGTGAAGACAAAAGTACTAAATAAATTCTTACGTAAAGACAAAAGTACTAAATAAATTGTTAGATAAAGACAAAAGTACTAAGTAAATACTTACGTAAAGACAAAAGTACTAAGTAAATTTTTACGTAAAGACAAAAGTACTAAGTAGATTCTTACGTAAAGACAAAAGTACTAAATAAATTGTTAGATAAAGACAAAAGTACTAAGTAAATACTTACGTAAAGACAAAAGTAATAAGTAAATTCTTACGTAAAGACAAAAGTACTAAGTAAATTCTTACGTAAAGACAAAAGTACTAAGTAAATTCTTACTTAAAGACAAAAGTACTATGCAAAAAAGGATTGGTTTACTGAAAACTTTATTCTCTAAACGTCACTGAAGTTGGTCTGTTTTTAAATTTTGTTTGATACAATAATAATAGTTTGACTGAAATAGTTTTGTGGCGGCACAATCATTGCGCCATCACTTTTTTTCCACACAGTCCACCTGATGGTAAGTGGAAGCTGTGGTACATGGACATCTATTTTAGCCTTGAATAAGAATCAAAACGCAGATTCGTTGTAAATTATGACGACTAACATAGAATGCCTCGTTTCCAGTAAAAAGCAGTCTCCGGTTCTCTACACTCACTATACGAATTTTACGCTGGTATTCTTTGAAAGAGTGGTCCTTCCTCGGTCGAGCAGACCCATTTGTGTTGCAACTATAATATAGCAGTAGCAAGGCTCGCCGACATCCTGTATACTCCGGCATATATAGAACAAGCTCCGTACCTAACAAAGTGTTGGTTCGACGGAAGACCTTCTTTCTGCCGCTAAACAGCAGTGCTTGCATTGTTTGCTGTGTTCCGATATGAAGGGTACAAGGAACCAGTATAACTACATGCTGTGAGGCATTCCATATCAGTTCTCAGGGGACAGTACTTAATATGTAGCTATCTTTGTTAGAAGTTGGCTGCAGGTGTTCATGGACTACCTTGAGCTCCGCGCGATGGACGGACTTCGTCTAGTGTCCCACCGGTTGTCATTGACCTTACCTATTGGGCACTAGCGCCGGAGTACGCGCCGTAGTTGGCAGTGTGTGAGTCAGTTGTGACACCTAGTGCCCCACCGGTCGTCACTGCACTAACCTTGCCGTCGGGGTGCTTCTCGCGGCACATGAGGCTGAAGATGGTGCGCGCGTAGTCCGCCGTCTGGCTCTCGGTGGGCGCGCCGGAGTACTCGCCGTAGTTGGCAGTGTGTGAGTCAGTTGTGACACCTAGTGCCCTACCGGTCGTCACTGCACTAACCTTGCCGTCGGGGTGCTTCTCGCGGCACATGAGGCTGAAGATGGTGCGCGCGTAGTCCGCCGTCTGGCTCTCGGTGGGCGCGCCGGAGTACTCGCCGTAGTTGGCAGTGTGTGAGTCAGTTGTGACACCTAGTGCCCTACCGGTCGTCACTGCACTAACCTTGCCGTCGGGGTGCTTCTCGCGGCACATGAGGCTGAAGATGGTGCGCGCGTAGTCCGCCGTCTGGCTCTCGGTGGGCGCGCCGGAGTACTCGCCGTAGTTGGCAGTGTGTGAGTCAGTTGTGACACCTAGTGCCCTACCGGTCGTCACTGCACTAACCTTGCCGTCGGGGTGCTTCTCGCGGCACATGAGGCTGAAGATGGTGCGCGCGTAGTCCGCCGTCTGGCTCTCGGTGGGCGCGCCGGAGTACTCGCCGTAGTTGGCAGTGTGTGAGTCAGTTGTGACACCTAGTGCCCTACCGGTCGTCACTGCACTAACCTTGCCGTCGGGGTGCTTCTCGCGGCACATGAGGCTGAAGATGGTGCGCGCGTAGTCCGCCGTCTGGCTCTCGGTGGGCGCGCCGGAGTACTCGCCGTAGTTGGCAGTGTGTGAGTCAGTTGTGACACCTAGTGCCCTACCGGTCGTCACTGCACTAACCTTGCCGTCGGGGTGCTTCTCGCGGCACATGAGGCTGAAGATGGTGCGCGCGTAGTCCGCCGTCTGGCTCTCGGTGGGCGCGCCGGAGTACTCGCCGTAGTTGGCAGTGTGTGAGTCAGTTGTGACACCTAGTGCCCTACCGGTCGTCACTGCACTAACCTTGCCGTCGGGGTGCTTCTCGCGGCACATGAGGCTGAAGATGGTGCGCGCGTAGTCCGCCGTCTGGCTCTCGGTGGGCGCGCCGGAGTACTCGCCGTAGTTGGCAGTGTGTGAGTCAGTTGTGACACCTAGTGCCCTACCGGTCGTCACTGCACTAACCTTGCCGTCGGGGTGCTTCTCGCGGCACATGAGGCTGAAGATGGTGCGCGCGTAGTCCGCCGTCTGGCTCTCGGTGGGCGCGCCGGAGTACTCGCCGTAGTTGGCAGTGTGTGAGTCAGTTGTGACACCTAGTGCCCTACCGGTCGTCACTGCACTAACCTTGCCGTCGGGGTGCTTCTCGCGGCACATGAGGCTGAAGATGGTGCGCGCGTAGTCCGCCGTCTGGCTCTCGGTGGGCGCGCCGGAGTACTCGCCGTAGTTGGCAGTGTGTGAGTCAGTTGTGACACCTAGTGCCCTACCGGTCGTCACTGCACTAACCTTGCCGTCGGGGTGCTTCTCGCGGCACATGAGGCTGAAGATGGTGCGCGCGTAGTCCGCCGTCTGGCTCTCGGTGGGCGCGCCGGAGTACTCGCCGTAGTTGGCAGTGTGTGAGTCAGTTGTGACACCTAGTGCCCTACCGGTCGTCACTGCACTAACCTTGCCGTCGGGGTGCTTCTCGCGGCACATGAGGCTGAAGATGGTGCGCGCGTAGTCCGCCGTCTGGCTCTCGGTGGGCGCGCCGGAGTACTCGCCGTAGTTGGCAGTGTGTGAGTCAGTTGTGACACCTAGTGCCCTACCGGTCGTCACTGCACTAACCTTGCCGTCGGGGTGCTTCTCGCGGCACATGAGGCTGAAGATGGTGCGCGCGTAGTCCGCCGTCTGGCTCTCGGTGGGCGCGCCGGAGTACTCGCCGTAGTTGGCAGTGTGTGAGTCAGTTGTGACACCTAGTGCCCTACCGGTCGTCACTGCACTAACCTTGCCGTCGGGGTGCTTCTCGCGGCACATGAGGCTGAAGATGGTGCGCGCGTAGTCCGCCGTCTGGCTCTCGGTGGGCGCGCCGGAGTACTCGCCGTAGTTGGCAGTGTGTGAGTCAGTTGTGACACCTAGTGCCACACCGGTCGTCACTGCACTAACCTTGCCGTCGGGGTGCTTCTCGCGGCACATGAGGCTGAAGATGGTGCGCGCGTAGTCCGCCGTCTGGCTCTCGGTGGGCGCGCCGGAGTACTCGCCGTAGTTGGCAGTGTGTGAGTCAGTTGTGACACCTAGTGCCCTACCGGTCGTCACTGCACTAACCTTGCCGTCGGGGTGCTTCTCGCGGCACATGAGGCTGAAGATGGTGCGCGCGTAGTCCGCCGTCTGGCTCTCGGTGGGCGCGCCGGAGTACTCGCCGTAGTTGGCAGTGTGTGAGTCAGTTGTGACACCTAGTGCCACACCGGTCGTCACTGCACTAACCTTGCCGTCGGGGTGCTTCTCGCGGCACATGAGGCTGAAGATGGTGCGCGCGTAGTCCGCCGTCTGGCTCTCGGTGGGCGCGCCGGAGTACTCGCCGTAGTTGGCGAGCTGCGCGGCGCCGCCCAGCGCGCATACGGTGTCAGTGTAGGCGACCGACGCACCACCGCCCGCCACCATCGTCCAAATACGACCCGACCGGTTTAGCACCGTCAGCTGTGGACGGTACGGATGGTAGGGTCGATCAATGTGCACAGTCTCTACGATTAACTTGATGTAATTAACAATATCGTAAATGTATTTAGAGGCCGAACGAAGTTGACATATGAATTTTCTTAAATTTCTCACTTAGAAACTCGTTAGATTTTAAATAAAAGATTGCTTTTATGGCCTTCTGCAAAACAAATATGATTTCAGTGTCAATTCAGCGTGTCTCCATAGAAAAATACCATACGACTTTACGCTATGGAAATTGCTAAAATAAATTAGTCTAGCTGTTTATACACGGGTAAGATTTTTAATCTTTTTACAGCATACGCTGTAGATATAAATCTACTTGCTAGTTTTGATATATGGAGGCCCATTTAAGCTTCGCGTCTAATGTAATTCCAAGATGACATTATGACAAAATGGTAGTATCGACAAGACTCAACTCCTCAGAATTTAAAATTACATTAACATTTTAATGTTTGACATTTAAACTTATAAATTTCATACATTTAGTTTTAAATGCAACGTTATCGTTAAACCAAATATTAAGTAAATATACTTCGTCATATTTTAGTAATTGTCGTTTACTATATGTCGTGTACTATGTAAGGTAAGACAATATAGACAAGAAACAGAAAGGGGCCGAGGATTGGGCCCCGAGGTACCCCCATTTATACTATTTTCCCGAAAGAACTCATACCGTTAATAACAATTTATTTCGTTCTATTACTAAAATATGAAATAATAAATTTAACAGCATATCTTCCTACACTGTAGTACCGTGACACTTTGTGGTGTAGTGGTCGTAAACGCGACTGCTGATCATGAGGTCCCGGACTCTAATCCCGAGTCGGGCCAAAAAATCTGTTGTTGACTTTTTGTGACAAGGAACCCTCAGCAGCATCGGCAGCTAGCCCAGTCAAGAAGTTGGCGTTGTTTCACCCCCGTGCTTCGGAAAGCACGTAAAGCCTAATCGCTCTCGGGTCGTTTCGATTTACCGTCCAATTGAACTATGAGAGTGAGGGAATAGAGAGTGCACATGTGCTTGCATCCACTTGAGTACATAATCCTGTCCTGCGTAGATGGCTAGTCTCTGTCGAGACTAGTCCCCGTGGTCGAAATTCGGTCTGGAGGACATTATTATTATTATTATTACACCATAGTGTTGAAATTTCCTGATAATGTCTCATGGTGAACACAATCAAAGGCTTTGGATAAGTCACAGAATATACCCAAAAATCTTGTGAATTCTCCCATGCATTAAAATATATTCATTTAACTCAACACTAGCATCTGTTGTCGAGCGTTCCCTTTTGAAACCGAATTGATTTTTATGAAATAATTTTTTTACATATACACGACTTCCGGCGACGTTAGCACAATGAACAATTGTTAACCCATTCACTGCCTTCCTAAGAAATTACAACATTACCACTATGCCGCCTTATACTGGTATTCAGCCCGCCCATCGGCGGGCCCGGCATCTCGATAAAGTATCTTGCCATGAGGCCTTAGATTTCAACGTGAGATATTTTTAATGTCTAATTTACATGTCATGTGCATTGCGTAGATCGTGTTTGCGTATATTTTTGTGTTATTTGTGAAAAAATTGTGCCAGTTTCTTTTGTTATTGTGGTCATGCGTAGTCAACATTTTTGTATGTTTAATTTTTTCCCACGTCTTACCTCTTTTGCATTAATTCCTACCTGTGTAATTAACCAGAGGCGATAGTCTCAACTCGATGCACTAAGTCAAACAGCAAACGAACTCCCAAAACAATCAGCAAAACTCAAGTTGTGAAAACCACGAACGTCAAGATGCTAGTGAAAGCTTTTTTCCGTAGACAATTTTTTGTTCATAGGAGTGGGGGCAAACTAGCATGCGGCTCACATGATGGTAAGTGACTACCGCCGCCCATAAACAACCATAACACCAGGGGAATTGCAGATGCGTTGCCTGCCTTTATAATATTTATTTTTTCTATAATATGCTACTTACTTACACCAAATCATAAATCATGCAAGTTGTAATAAGTGACCGACCGGCTCACTTATGTTTAGATTACCATCTGAATTCTTATCCTATTTGCTAATTACCGACAGTTTATGATCTCTATTAAACCACAATCCAAAACAGAAACAGAAACAGAGACTTTTTTATTCAATATAGATTATAAATAATACTTATTGAATGTCACTCTTTTGTATAATTACCACGGGTTCGAAAAAAAACCTCTGTCCTGGGAAGAACCAGCAAGAAACCCAGCGGGACTTTTTTTTAAATAACAGCTTACAATCATGTATGTTACACAAATTAACAACACAACAGATTAGAAATAGCTTGGTAGCGATCACCTCATTTCCAGGGGTTATTATCATCAATAAATTCTTTAATACTATAATAACCCTTTTTATACAAACTTAGTTTAATAAAGTTTTTGAACTTTGAGCAGGTCAAATTTTGTATATTTTCTGGAATTTTGTTGTAAAAGCGTATACATCGCCCCAAGAATGAATTACTGACTCGATGGAGTCGAGTAACTGGTACTACTAGCTTGTGTCTGTTCCTAGTACTTACAGAATGAATATCACTTATTTTTGTAAAACTACTTTTATTTTTGTGTACATACATTACATTTTCATAAATGTATTGAGAGGCCAAAGTTAATATATTAATTTCCTTAAATTTTTGTCGCAGCGACTCTTTAGGCTTTAAATCATAAATTGATCTTATGGTCCTCTTCTGTAAAACAAATATAATTTCAGTGTCAGTTGCGTGTCCCCATAGCAAAATACCATACAACATTATGCTATGGAAATAGCTAAAGTAAACTAGTCTAGCTGTTTCAACACTAGTTAAGACTTCTAATCTTTTTTACGGCATATGCTGCAGAACTAAGTCTGCTTGCTAGTTTTGATATATGGGGGCTCCATTGAAGCTTCGCATCTAGTGTGATTCCAAGAAAAATGGTGGTATCTACAAGACTCAGTTTCTCCCCATTTAAAATTACATTAGTATTTAATTGTTTGACATTTGGAGTCATAAATTTCATACATTTTGTTTTAGTGCCATTTAAATGCAAATTATTAATATACATAAATTATCATAAATTATTATATATACATTGAACCAATTTCCTAATTTAGATATAGCATTATTTACTTCGTCATATTTTAGCAATTGTCGACTTAATTTGAAAATTAAAGAAGTGTCATCTGCAAATAATACTATATCATGGTTATCTTCTACTATGTAAGGTAAGTCATTAATGTATACAAAAAACAGAAAGGGGCCGAGAATTGAGCCTTGAAGCACGCCCATTTGTATCAACGACCCGGAAGAACTCATACTGTTAATGACAACTTTTTGCGTTCTCTTACTTAAATATGAAACAATTAATTTAAGAGTACCACTTCTTACACCGTAGTGTTGAAGTTTCCTGATTAATGTTTCATGGTGAACACAATCGAAGGCTTTGGATAGGTCACAAAATATACCCAAAGCATCCTGTGAATTATCCCATGCATTAAACATATATTTAAAAAGCTCAACACCGGCATCTGTTGTCGAGCGACCCCTTGTGAAACCAAATTGATTTTTATGAAGTAAATTATTTATATTAAAGAAATTTAACATTTGATCAAGAATAATTTTTTCAAAAATCTTACTAAGTGTTGGTAGTACAGAAATAGGTCTAAAATTGGCGGGGTCTAATGTACTACCAGATTTAAATAAAGGTATTACTTTACTACACTTCATTAAATCAGGAAACACACCAAATTCGATACTAGTATTAAAAATAATAGCTAAATGAGGCGCGATTGTATCTATTATAGACGCAATAACTTTAACGGAAATTCCCCACAGATCCGCAGTTTTCTTAACATCAATAGTTTTAAAATATTTTACAATATCTTTTGATGATACTTTATGAAATGCAAAATTCTTTGTACACGCATTTACATTTTGTTTAAGTAATGATTCGGCGACCGCAGGAGAAGAATTCAGTGACTTAGTGGTTAAATTCGGAATATCAGTAAAATATTTCTCGAAAACCATTGCAACGTCCTGATCTGATTCGGTTAATTTGTTATTAACACTTAACTGGTAGTTTGAATTGCGAGAGTTGATCTTACCAGTTTCGCTATTAATTATACTCCATGTCATTTTAATTTTATTAGAAGCCGTCTTAATTTTGTTGCTCAAATGCAAAGACTTGGCTGTGGAGCACACTCTTTTAAATATTTTTGAATATTTTTTTACATATTCCCTAAATTCGACGCTATGATTATATGACCTTTCATGGTAAAGATCATATAACCTATGTCTGCTCTTATGAACTCCTACTGTCGCCCATTCATTAAATGACTTCCGACTGTTCAAGGAGAATGTTTTAGAAGTAAAAGTATTATTAAATTCATTGCAAATAAGCTTAAATAATGTTCCATACAAATATTTGGATCATTTTGGTATGAAAGTGATGGAAGTTTTTTCACTATGTTACTTCTAAATTTCTCCAAGCGACGTGCATTTACTGGAACAAACACAACTTTCTTATCTACTTGCTTTTTGTGAACATATGGTAACGAAACTACTTGTCCACAGTGATCAGATCTTAATTTTTGAATTATACATTTATGCAACGGCTTCACATTTGTAAAAATGTTATCTATACATGTTGCACTAGATTGAGCAATACGCGTTGGCTCTAAAAATAAATTAAAAAGAACATATGATTTAAACAATGATCTAAATTTAATATTGATTGAGGAAGCTTCTAGGAGATTGATATTAAAGTTTCCACATATTACATCAGTTTTATTCTGTTTATTAAGCTTAGCAAAAACTTCCTCCATAATTTTTTCAAAAGTATCGTATATAGAACATGGGAGTCTGTAGAAGCTCACAAGAATGAGGTGCTCAAACTCAACAAATGACATTTCTACAGTTCGCTCAACAGAGAGGCTCACAATATTTTTACGTTCTTTACATGACAATAATTTACTAGCTAATATTAAGGAGCCACCTCTTAAAACCGTTTCTCTATTGAAAGAACTAACCACCTGGTGATTACTGAAGTTAAACATTAGGTTATAAGCTTTTAACCAATGTTCAGTAATACATAAAATATGAATATTGTTGCTATTTAAGAACAACTCAATTTCTAGCTCTTTGCCTACCATGACTTGTATATTTTGATGCACCAGGTGTAAACAATTTTCATTATCACTCTGTGAAGATTTGTAAGCTATATTCTAAATTATTTAAATTATTACAACTGCTAGAGATTACCTCTATTGTTTCATTTTCTAAATTAAATTACTTGGAACTGATTCCAAATTACATATTAAGTCATTATACTGCTCAAAAGGAGCAGATGTATGTGTAGCCTAGTCCTTGGCTGAGTTAATATATAAACAATAAGATAGCACATTTGCTATCTGTCTTAAAATATATTTAGATAGGTAATACCTCTCACTAGTCAAAAATTTCTTAATTAAATAGACCGAAATATGTCATTAGCCAAAATTAAATCATAAATCATACCGAAAAATTGCATATGGTGACCAAACCAAAGGTGTGGGCACTTTGTCTGTTTTCACAGTGACAAATACCGATCGGTTCCTTTTATGTAGATCATCATCTGCATTCTTATCTTGCTTCCTAGTTACCGACAGTATATTGCCTTATCTAGAAGGTGTTACGAAAAGCGGGTAAAACCCTCTTAGGAAGTGATTATATTGCTCAAAAACAACAACTTCTTCTATGGGACCTATATCGAAATCTCAAAAAAAAATATTTCGCCACACAAACTCGTCTCAGCTGATCGGCGGTTTAGTATGTGAAAGCGATTATTTTTGAGATTTGGATGTAAGTTCCATAGAAAAAGTTGTTATATTTGAGCAATAAAATCAATCCCTAAGGATTCCCCGCTTTTTTGTAACTTCTTGTATATTGTTACGGTTTTATAGTTTTAATGATAAGGTGCAAGGAACAATAAAGTTTATATTTTATTGTTACTACATGTAAATAATATCTTGTATTTAATAGTTTTTGATTAAAATTTTAACAAAAGGTTTGTTAATTCTGAATACACGTACTGCCCGCCCATAGGCGGGGCCAGCATGTCAGGTCAGAATTGTCCTTTTCTAAAAAAAACTTAGATATCCGCAGGCCGTTTTGGTAACGAATCAATCATAATAAAACGAGTTAATAGACAAAATCTTATAAATTTTTCATGTTATTTGGCATACTTATTAAGGTTTGAAATCCGCCCGCCCATAGGCGGGCTCGGCATGTGAATAAAAATGTTTTCCCGCTCATGGGCGGGCAAGGCACTGAATGGGTAAATATGTTTGTTTAATTTGAGCAGTAGATTTAAAAATGACCCGTCCGGTTCAGCACCCTCAGGTGCGGCATGGACCATCAGTCTTTACAATCTTCACGTCTGACATTCACTTTTATAAAGGACAAGGCGGACCACACCATTAAAAAATTCCTATTAACACCGAAGTGAATAGAAACATTTTGGGATAATCGATGCAGTATGTACAATCAATGTTCACGGTCTTTACGTTTGAAATTGACAAAAATAAAGGGCAGAGCGTTCAAATGGCGTGACTTTAAGACTGTCGAAAATGAGATACCGGTTAGCTATCAAAACTATTATACACGACTTCCAAAAACGTTAGCGCAATCGATAATGTTCTTTCTGCTGTTCTGATTTTCTCTGCCACCAGGGCGGGCCACTTAGAAGTGAGGTGAAATATTTGATAGATTTCATAGCGGAAGAATTTAATTTGTTAGAAAAGTGTAGAGATTAATATTACTTTCTGAAAAATTAATTATATTTTAAATCTCACTCAGATGAGTGTATTCGATGTTCTGAATGTATTCAGGATATTACAAAGAGAGGTAGTTCCGATACCCCTGTTCGCGGGCTCGCAGTAATAAAACATTTACGCCGTCTAGCACAGATTAACAAGCCGAGAAAATAAGTGGAATGAAACCCGATAGGGAAGAAGAAATTAAGAAGAAAGGGATAGAAAAGAAAAAAGAAAGTGAAAAATGGACAGTCATTCATATAGGGAAAAAATATGTACCCGAACAGAAGTCAATAGAGGAGACAACACAACCTCTCTAGAAATACAAGGCACAGAGCGAAAGAAATATTTGCATGTCTGTAGGCTCAACGAAGAAACTACCATAGAATGCGTAGAAACGCATGTAAGAAACATATGTGGACGGGATATAGCTGTCAAGGTGGAAAAAATTAAACATAAAACTGAAATAGATTATGGATCCTTATATGTATGCCAGAGAGCAAATATAACTCACTATGTTAGCCAGAAAATTGATTGATGAATATAGAGTTTTATGTTACAATTCAATTAAGGACGCTGAATTAATTCCACGTGGTTATGCAATAAATAGAAGTGACCGCAGACCGCTTTAGCAGGGATGGTAGATATGATAAGGATATAGAACGAAGAGTGGACGCTGGAAATAGAGCGAATGGGGTTCTACACCCTATTGTGAGAAGTCTGTGCTAGTCCCTACTTTAATGTATGGTAGTGAAAGTTGGGTGCGGCAGAAGAAGCACGAGAGTAAAATAAATGCTGTAGAAATGCGGTCATTAAGGAGTATGTTAGGGATGAATCTGAATGACAGAGTGAGAAATTGTTTGATAAGAGAAGCGTGTGGTTTGCAAGATGATGTTGTGACCACGATTAAGAAAGGAATGCTTTGGTGGTTTGGTCATGTAGAAAGTATGAATGAGGAAAGAGTGACTAAGCAAAGAACAATGTCTGAAAAATAGTTGACAAAAATTATTGCGTCTAGAAATAAGTCATATATAAAATGAGTTTTATTATTTTTCTATGATTTTTCAAATAAAAATTTATTTAATTAAAGCCACAGAAAAAACCAAATATTTTTGGGAATATCAAACGACTTAAATCTTTTTACTCTATTCAAGTGTTGCCATTTACTATATTCATACTATTTTCGTATACACTTTGTAAGACTACCAACACAACACACAAACAAAAATTATTTTTATATTAAGTTATTATTAGTAACAACTATACTATCAGTAGTAATAAAAATAAATGTGATATGGTTGAAAATAAGTCTCTTACAAAGAACTTCTTACAATAATACATTATCTCAATCATAGTAATATGTAACAATTCCATTTAATGTTATGACAACACTAGCTTAAACAAAATGTCACTGTTTTTTTACTGGCCTTACGGCTCTGGGTTCTAGCCCTTCTGAGAATGTCACAAAGGCCCTGGACCCACGCCAGAAGTATACATTTATAGTATGCAAATATATAATAGAGATACTATAATCTAAAAACTGTCAATTATGTAGCGAGGCACATTATCTTGAGAATGTATTAAGCTAACATCAAACAACCACAGTACGCATGACTTTTTCCAAGTCACATAAGACCTACCTAAATAGGTTCAAATATAAATATCTTTTTTTTTGACGCCTTAAGGACAAAATTCTTTGACAGAGTTATTAAGGGACTGACGCTAAAGATTTTAAGATATTTTTTATATATAGACGCTACCATTCCTTCTCGACTAATTTTATGTATGAAAGTCTCCCATTGTTATTTATGTTGCAGAGGTGAACGGCAGAGTCGGGAAGGGACGCCCTAGGCGAAAGTTTATCGACCAAATTGGAGATATATTGAAAAAGGGGCAAATCAAGAGTACTTTTAACCGACGAGCATGTATGTGTAGGTATATGGATGTGGAGGAAGCGAGAGAGGTGTGTCAGGTTCGTACCAAATGGAAGTCCATAGTCTCTGCCTATCCCTCTGGGTGACAGACGTGAGTGTTTATGTTATGTTATGTTTAGAAGTGACCGAGCAGATGGACATAAGCAAGGTGGTGCGTGTTTAGTAGCCACACCTCGGTTCGAGTTGCGACCAGCGGCGATTTCCTGTGAGGTCATCATCGACAATAGAGTGTTCGAGCAATTCAAGTGCGAAAATGTATCTATTTACTTACATCAGAGATTTTTATTTCTATGATGCGTTATTTACATTCCCTCAAAAAGTAGTGAGACTGATTATATGATATTCAGACGATTTATATTTGGGATAATAGAACAATATTGTGAGAATTGGATCGGCAGAGACAGGCCCATCCCTTGGCCACCTTGATCGCCTGATTTATGTACCTCCTGTGGATTTTTAAGTTTGCGGACGGGCCAAGGAGCTCATCTACACGCATGTGCAAATATCAACAAGAGAGAGGTTAATAGGAAGAATTCATACGGATTTTCAAGCTACGAAGCAGGACATGAAAATGAATATTACGACCAAAGAAGTGAGAAAACGAGCCCGCACTTGTGTCTGAAATCGAGGTGAACATTTTGAACACGAAAAATAAATTATTTTAACAAATAAAATTGTTTTATTGGTATGTTTAAAATTAAAAATATTCGTCCGCAATTTGCTTGAGTTGATGAGAACATCTGCGTAAATAATACCTCAAAAGAAAGGTCAATAATTAAGCATATTTAAAAAAAGGTTTGAACAACAAAGGCAATTTTTTTTTATGATGGCATAAACACATATCCTAAATTTTTTTCTGGTGATGAAGATGCTTGTAAATTATTTTGTTTGAGTAATCACACATTACACCAATAAAAAATAATAACACAACAACTATTACTGGACACTATTAGCAGTTAATGAGGGCTAATAATCTTCCACTCACCAGATGTCGCTACTAGCGACTGAGGTAAAGTTTTTTGTTACACAGTGTCATTTAATTGAGAAATTAGTTTTAAATAATAGTTTATCATTATCTAGAGTATTGTATTTATATATAACACAATGCGTCAGTGGTTTGATTTTTAATTTTTTGCACATTATAACTCTTTTTTTTTAAAGTCGTCTTTTAGTTATATTTATAGTTTGGTTTATTCATTTCTAATGTAATTAATATAAAATATAACTAATAATACAGAAAGAAACCTTAAAGATTACATTTTCCTAAGAAATTATCGTCCCCGCTATGAAATCTGTCAAATATTTTACCTCACTCGAAAGTGGCGCCGCCCTAGTGGCAGAAAAAGTCGTGGATGCCCTCATTGAAATAATGGGTTTTATTGTTAAAACCTTAGAAATTCAATTAAAAAAAGGAGCAGACTTCGTCTAAGACAAGTTTAGCTTAATATGTTCTAAATGGTTTAATGTATCATCCCCTTCAGGCTTTGCATTTCCACCCATCTTCCAAACAACCTGTATAGTTATATGTGTTACTAAGTAAAGTTGAATTCAAATGACGGCCATGCTCATGATTCCCTCTTTTTCTTTCGTTAAAATTGTTTATCCCAACGCGAATACGTGTGTATTCCAATACGAAAGTGTCACGAAAATATTTGGCAGTGCAACTTGTAATTTTTTTTCTTGTAGTAATAAAAATTATCTTGTTAAATAAATGTTTTAACTTTTATGTTTTTAAGTATCTACATAATGTTAAGAAATGATAATGAGAATTATAATATCCAAAATTATTTTATTCCCAATTTCGTAATAAACGCTGGCATTTTTGCGACGACGAAGTAAATCATTTAGAAAATCCAAAATTGCACATCTCATGAGCGTTTCATTTTTTTTACAGGATAGGGTGACAAACGAGCACACAGTTCACCTGATGGTAAGTGGTTGCTGCGGCCCATAGACATCTATATCTATCCTCTATTACAAATCAAAATATAAATGCGTTGTCACCCGTGAGGACTAAGATGGAATGCCTCATTTCCAGTAAAAAGGGCCTCCGGCCACCTGCACTCACCAAGCGAAACGCAGAGGTAAACCTCTACTTCACGCTGGTATTCTGTGAGCTCGTGGTACCACCCCGGTTCGAGCCGGCCCATCCGTGCGACAGCAAAAGCTGCCGCCTGGCTCTACCACTGTTAAAAATTTAGTTTTGATGAAAAAAAAAATACCAAAAGAAATCGATTACACAAAGTATAAAATCGATATAGGTTGTATGATACACTTGACCTTTGTGTATCATGGGCTAAAGAAAAAAATTAAAGCGTCTTTAAATTTTTAATAGCAATAAAATTTATAAAACTAGAAAATTATTTTATTAACATACGACCCGTACTAGTATATTTATATTAAATAGGAAATCAGTAGATGTAACTCTGAAGCTAATTAAAAAAAAAACCGGTCTGGATACATCAATTTTTTCGTGACCACATACAAAATCAACATCAGGATGTCCACGTAAAACTTTTTTCAAACCGTGTTTTTATCAAAGTAACAATATAAAATGATTTTTTAGAAAATATAAGATGGATTAATTAGTGTTTTCTTGATATACGGCTACCCATATTATCGTACAAGTGCAATAAGGTTATGATAGAGGCATTTTAAGAACACAAAATTGCTTGACCTTGGCGTGTTGAGAGTAATCCACTACCTAATTAGCGCTTCGAGTTATGAGGCGTGTAACAGTAATCACCTACTCGGGCGTCGGCATCGCCTGACATCAAAAGCGTTTTTCAACTGTTAGCTCTTTAAACTGTGGCCAGACTTTGCTGATGCTGGTGATACTTTTCCGAATAATAACAAATATTACGTACCCGTGTGTACGAACTTTAAAATAGCAGATTTGTTAACACTGTATTCGTCCATAGCAGCTATAGATTGGGGTCCTATGTGGGGTTTTAGAAATAAGCTTAAACTTTTATTATGACTATATTTATTCAATCTAGATGATTGCGTTTCAAAGAAAAAGCGAAAAGCTGTGAGCTTGGAGTATTATTACACCGAACGGTTCACACCTGAAATAATTCGCGACATAAAATTAAAAGCGATTCTACACAAAAGTTATAAATCATAGATTTAGTATATACTTAGATTGGCAATGTAAAAGAGAAAGGGCATAGCATATGCTTACGTTAGAACGAGATAGAATGGCTAGACCATACACGTACACGCTATCAGCCTGTATCAGCCTGACGTCAGTGGTGAACGAAACAAATCCCGCTTATTTTCGCGATATTTTTGATTTTAAAGTATTAATAAGTATTTAAAAGGTGTGATTAAGTATGGTGACGTGTGCCGTACCTGAATGCAGTTCATCCAGAAAAGAAAATGCACAAAATTATACATTTCACATGTAAGTACAATTAAAATGTTTAGCACTCTAACTTCACTATTTCACAACTAGTACAAATGTTTTATACACAAATGGACAGGAAAAAATATCGCATTTTATTACGATAATAATCTAAATGCGTGAGAACTATATTAACAATAATAACAAATACGTGAGTTCCCGCTATTTCTGATCAAATTTTTGTAGGGATTGACACTATCAATATCATCTTATCGATAATATGTTTATAACAGGCAAAGGCATATCCTTGGATACAGCCTCTTGTGACTTCGTATTTTTTTTTAATTTTTATTTTTTCGTAAAAGTTAATATTTACACATTATAGTAATACTTTAATGAGATGATTTAAACTTTTATATTGTTTCAGATTTCCAAAAAATAATGAGGTTAAACAAAAATGGTTAAAAATGATAAATAGAGAAGGATGGGTTCCCAAAAAAAAATTCAACTATATGTAGCAAGCACTTTGAACAAAAATGTTTTTCTCATAGAAGTGCACAAAGAGTAAAGCTGCGTTCTGGATCAATACCCACATTATTTTTTAGTTTTTTAATTACTTATATATTTTACTATACATATCTTAATTTCGTTTGCGCATGTTTAAATGTGTTCAACTTGTTGTCATTCTCGTGGTGTATATTTTTTATAAAACGAAAGTAATAAAGAAACTTACAGTATCACTTGATGGTAAACGGCTACTGCAGTACATGGACACCTACAGTCATCTTCAAATAAAGAATGCTACAAATGTGTTTTTACCCCTGAGGACTAAGATAAAATGTCTTACAGCCTATAATTATATAGGCTCTCTATACTCAACAAGCCGAAACGCAGCAGTGTAAGCACTGCTGTTTAGCGGTAGTATAAGCTCTGCTGTTTAGTGGCAGAAATAGGTAACAGGGTGGTACTTTATTTTATTAATTTTAATCATAGATAAGTACATAATGTATGCACTAATTTTATTTGTTTGTTTGTAGGTTGTATTGAAGCCGATACGCAAAGCATCCTCATATGTCTACAGGGATATATTACCAGTACCCAGTAGCTCAACTGCAAACATTTCTGCTATAGACAATTCCCCGAGAAAGAAAAAAATTATAAAGACTATTGATATTCTTCGGAGAAGATTAGATATAAAACAAAAAAAAAACTGAAAAATGTAAGAGCACAAAAAAACGGGCTAATGAAAAAGTGGGAAAGTTGTCTCAAGTGATAAAAAACTTAGAAAGGCTTCCCTCACTTCAAAATAACATTAGTGCTGTAATGGCATCTGGTCCAAATAATTTGTTGCAGCATCTCATCGAAAGGGTGATTAAGAAAAAACAAAATAAAAATATTAAACAAGATACACAACTAAAGACATATGCCCTAAATTTACACTTTTATAGTCCTCGGGCTTACAATTACATGAGAACTAAATTTGGCCTGTGCCTACCACATCCTCGAACACTACGAGGTTGGTACCAAAATGTAGGTTGTAAGCCAGGCATCACTAAGGAAGCCATAGAAACCATAAAGGCTATAAGTAAAGAAAAAAAGATTTGGTCATCGCCCTTACGTTCGGCGAAATGTCTATCCGTGAACACATTGAATTTGACGGTCGTAATCATCATGGCTATGTAGATGTGGGTAATGGTATCCATGGAGATCAAGTAGACAAGGCTAAAGAGGTATTGGTAATCATGACAGTAGCAATTAATTCTTTTTGGAAAATTCCAATTGCTTATTTTTTTGGAAGAGGATTTACTGCTTTACAGAAAGCAACACTTCTAAAGCAGTGTATTGCTTCACTGTCAAATTTTGTAAAAGTTGCTTCTGTTACTTTTGATGGCATAGCATCTAATATAAATATGGCACAAATACTAGGAGCGAATTTGAGCACCGCTCCATGTAGACCATACTTTTACTATAGAGGGCAAAAATATTACGTAATATTAGATGCGTGTCATTTACTAAAGTTGATAAGAAATACTTTTGCAGAATACAAAAATTTTTATCATCATAATGATATTATTAAATATGAATTTGTTGAAAATCTCTGCCAGCTTCAACATGATGTCGGTTTGCATTTGGCAAATAAGGTAACTAAAAAACATGTCAATTTTGTAAATCACGAAATGAATGTACGATTAGCGGCGCAACTGTTGAGTAATTCTGTTGCAACCAGCTTAGAGTTTTGCAAAGAAGTATTAAAATTACCTATGTTTGAAAATTGCCAAGCGATAGCAGGTTTTATAAAACATATAAACAGCATATTTGACATTTTCAACTCCAGAAATTTACTCAGCTACGGATTTAAGAAGGCCTTCAATGCAAATAATGTTGAAAATGTTGTGGCTGAATGTGACAAAGTGTGTGAATTTATTAAAAATTTAAAATACAACAACCAAGTTTTGATAAAGAGTCGAAGAAAACTTGGTTTTATCGGTTTTTTGGCGAATACGATAGCTTTAAAGTGGCTATATGTCGATTTCATAGAGTCAGGAAAATTAAAGTTTCTTCCGACCTATAAACTCTCTCAAGATTATATAGAAACTTTTTTTAGTGCAGTACGTTCTAGAGGAGGATTTAACAACAATCCTACAGCCAGACAATTCACAGCAGCATACAAACGATTAATCTGCCACGTGGAAGTCCAAATCAGCGATAAAGCCAATTGTTTGCTTTTGGAGAATATTAGTATGCTCAACATACAAAGATCGTGTACTATAGATATAATAAATACTACAACTGGCCTTAGTGCAATGACGATGCCAAACGACGATGCGGCTATTGGCCCAGGCCAAATAGATAATGAAGATTCTGATTTCGTATCATCTATGCCATGGATACCTGAAGGCATGGAATCTGTAGTTAAGTCCATTGTTCAGTACATATGTGGTTACGTGGTAAAAAAAATCGCAAATAAAATTAAATGCGAATCCTGTGTAAATGTACTTTACGGTGAAGTTAAGGAAGGTTCACTAATAAATATGAAAGACGTAGGTGGCCTCGTGTATCCCTCTCAAGACGTTTATGAGATAGGCGTCTTTTCTGAACGAGTTTTCCCAAAACACGTGAAAGGAAAAATTGTAAACGAAAATATATTTAAAAAATTAGTAAACGAATGCCTTGTGTCCTGCAAACATTTTTTTTAACACGCTTGACATACATATGTACGATTCGCCAGCATTATCAAACCATAAACACTTAATTATTAAATCAATAATTGAAACTTATTTGTTTATCAGATTAAAGTATGAAGCAAAATTGCAAAATACCTCTAAGGAGAGCTTACGACATTTTTAAAATAAATTAGTTATTTTTGGTGGAAAATAAAAATCACAAACTTTTTGTTTGTAGTTTTATTTTTATGCCCTGAAACATAATATTCATTTTATGACACAGACACAGCGTTCTGTATCGATAATAAAAATTGATACATGGCGCAGCACTACTGTTGTCGCACACATGCACATTTCACTCACACGGATACATTTCGTTTTTGGTCTCACCCTAATCACGCCATCGCCAATCTAATGGATACTATATCTATGTTATAAATCGAGTGGGGTAGCTTATTTTGATTTCAAAAAACCTTTCGACTTGGTCGATAACGACGTACTGCTTAAAAAGTTTGCGTTTGTTTTACTCTACACTTACTAAAATTGTTTGCCAGTTACACAAAGAACCGGCATTAATATGTGGAATACGCTGGTTTTGTATCGAAACCATATTACAGTCGGTCTGGTGTGGGTCAGGGCAGCGATATCGGTCCTCTCGAGTTTACATTAATGATAAATAACCTGCCCATTTTGAACTGTATCTGCTGGTCAGGGAACGGGAGGACTCTGCGAGGTTACCACGCGATATTAACAGGGTGGCAGCGTGGTGTGAGGATAATAAGTTTCAGTTCAATACATCTAAGTGTGTAACGCTAATTTTTACTCGCGCAGGCAATCCAGTATGCGTAAGGTATGCGCTGGAGGGAGCAGCTTTGGCACGAGTGAACGAGGTTAAGGATTAGTGTTCGTTCACCTCAGGAGAAAATTTTCAAAATCATATAGGTGACATCTGGAAGAAAGCGTATCGTTACTTAGGTTTCATGTTGCGCAGAGCTCGCTGTTTCACTAATATTAAAGCCATGATAGCATTGTATAGATCAACTTGAGTGCAACACGCTCCTCTGGGTTCTCTCACATGAACCTACGTAGTCTCATGCTGGAGAGAATTCAAAACAAATTTGTTAGGTTTCTATATTTTCAACAGCATGGGGTATATCCTTTCAAAGTTAAAGTTAGAGCCTATATACGTCCCATTGCTGGGCACAAGTCTCCTATCATTTCTGAGAGGGTTCTATTAAGAAAATGTCAGCCGCGCTACCCCAATGCGTGTTGGCGAATTTCACATGTCTTCGAATATTTTTTTTTCTATCTATCAGGCTAGGCTATCAAATCTTATGTAGTGACGGGGGCAATTTTGTACGTGTTCACAAAATAATTAATAATTTTAATCTGGAGGTAGCCGTGGTTAACTATGAGACTGGTACGTCACACACCTCAGTCCCTGCCGTGACCATGGGTGCTGTAGTGCTCGAAACGTAAAATTAGTTTTATTTAAAATATAGACAATGCTTATTTGTTGGAGGGTAGGTATATATTCGAATGACCCGGGGCAGTACGTACGGCGGAGGCGACGGTCGCGCGCCACCATACTACTTAAGCTAATACTTGAGGAAATAGACATATTTATATGTGTTATGAGTGAATTCACAAGGGCTGCATTATTTATAAAACTCAAACTCCAAAATTTATTTGTTTCTCCAATCATACACATAAATTCAATGACTGAATTAGGTACTAACATGTTACAAAAAAGTCACATAATATTAAGATCAAAAAGGGCATGTGTGTAACAAATGGATCCTGGCTCAGCGATTAATATTGCTCTGTGAGAAAACATTGCGATTTGAACAAAAAGACCGTTTTAGGTACATTTTAGTCCAATTCATATGAAGTAATATACAGCGTTATATTTCAAAGAGTAGCCAAATTTTAAACTTAAGTTCAAATATATAGATAATGACATACCGTTAATGCAGTTTTTGGAAATACAAGTAAATAAGGCTACTACTTTTATTTGAGACTATCCCAAATTGAATGTGACTCATGGGCAACAACTACGCGTAGGCGCGCTCCTCTGTGTGCGCTTCGATTCGCGACGTTTCTACTACCGATCGACTCCTACGAATGTGTGCGTGCGCAGTAAAAGCAGTTAAAATAATGCATTGCCACGCACCTTGAATTGAAAAGATAAAAAAGACAGAATGTTTGAGATTATTTTTTTAATTAATTTTTCTTCATCATTTGCCTATATTACTTATTCAGAATCTTCTTTGCAAATTTGGCCGGTTATTGCAAAATAACCCTGTGTAAGCCAATGTTCATAAGTTCTTTAAACGTAGAGGGTTGTGGCACTAACAGTTCGACACGACCGAGGAGGGACCACGCTCTCTAAGAATACCGGCATAAAATAGCAGCTTAATATTGCTTTATTTCATATAAAATAGAACAACTTTTCATTCAATATTTTTTTTATATAGGATAAGCGTGACAAACGAGCACACGAGCACAACCTGATGGTAAGTGGTTGCTGTAGCCCATAAACATCTACATCTATCTTCGATTACGGATCAAAATGCAGATACGTCGTCACCCGTGAGGACTAAGATAGAATGCCTCGTTCCCAGTAAAAAGGATCTCCGGTTCTCTACACTCACCATACGAAACACAGCAGCGTTAAGCTGCTATTTTACGCTGGTATTGCGAGAGCGTGGTCCTTCCCCGGTAGAACCAACATATTCGTGCTACAACTATACAATCATATAGCTGCAGCATGGCGCTACCGCGTTCTTTCTAAACGTAGTGATGAAGTGTGGTTAACTGTTTCTAACGTACATCCGTTTGTCTTCTATCATCCTTTTGCATTTTCTAAATATTATTTTCTTCACTTTCATATCTATAACAACTGTTTTTTTTTTAAATTAAATCAACATAAAAAAAGCTTAAATTAATCAAACACGGTGTCGCAAAAACCTAACAAGGTTTATCTGTACAGCATGCTTCATCGACGGCACTCGGTGCTGCTTAACCTACGTACGGACATTGTCTCTTACATATTACAGTAAATACTTATAACATGCTTTAAAATCGTAACGAAGATCCACACGCTCACAATACGTATATTCACGGGTTGTAGAAATATGTCATTACTCAGACGCACAAAACCGGCTAGCAAATGAACGTACACAGGATGTTTACAAGCGGTAGATTTTAACTGTACTATGGTTGCTAATTAATCTCCGTTTCGATAATGTAGTAAACACAGAATATCATCGATATTTATGTATAATATGTAAATTCTTTACTTACATAAATATGATATAGTTATTTAGTAAGATGCTTTTTTATTTCATCTAAATAATGTAGTTTTAATTTTCTTTTTATATTTTGCATAGTAATGTCATTTTTAAGTGTAAAGTGTAATTCATTTAATAGTTTGGGTATAATGTAGGCAAGTCGTTGTCTTCGTAATGATTTTGAGATCGTGGTATTGTCAGCAAAGCCTTTGACACACTGCTAGTGTGTTTTTTTATGATCAATTAAGTGTTGTATATCTTTATTAAAATACTGTTCGTTAAGTAAAGTTAATTTAACTTTCTCATGGACGGGAATAATTTTACAGTAACTAAATAGACCATCATAATTGTTTCTGTACTCGTCTTTTACGTGAGGTGATACGATGGCTTTAAGAATTCTTAGCTGGAGTTGATAAATTAGGTCTAGGTGCGATTTGTATGTCTGTCCATAACTACTCAGCCCGTAGGATATGACAGATGCTCCTAATGCTTTGTACAGCAGCATTTTCGTTGAAAAGGGTATTTTCCATTGAATTAGTAAAAATTTTGCCAAAATTGCTCTCAATGTATCGCAAACAGAGTTAATGTGATCGGTCCATTTAAAACGGTCATCAATGATTAGTCCAAGATATTTTTGCGTTTTTACTACTTCTACGGGTTCACATGCGCAGTTTATATGGTCTGAGTGAAGGCAAGCGTGATCGTGGACGATTAATTGAGGACTTGTATTAATCCTATTTTGGCTGGAGCTGATATACATAAGCTTAGTTTTGTTGGCGTTAAGAACAAGCCCACTATCATGGGACCACTTTGTTAGAAGGGTGAAGTCCGTTTGGAGCCGATGTAGTGCGACATTTATGTTAACGTCTGCGGATACTAAACATGTGTCGTCTGCAAATTGATAGATTTCACAGTTGTTAATCAGGTTAATCAGATCGTTATCATATGTGATGTAGTGTACTGTTGATTTCCGGTACCAGAATGGTCATAGACCATTTGCACATACCATATTTGAACATTTATTTAACATAGTCGGCAACCCTACCAAATTAAATAAAGCATCGTACCTTCAAACTGGCCCCACTCTTCGCGTCCAGGTCCGCTATATGAGCCTCCTCCGGATATGCGTCTCTTCCAAACGGCGGCGGGAAGGTCACCTCCCCCCAATTCTTTGCGCAGATGAAGTCCGCCGTCTGGTCCAGCTTCGCAGCCAAGTCCAGAAGGTAGATCCTCTCGCCGGTCACCACGATCGGGTTGATCTCCATATAAGTGAAGTGGAGGTCCACATACACTTGGTACAGGGACAGGATGAATGTAGTTATCAGCCTGGATGGGGAGGAGGGTACGTCAGTAAGCAGGACGAGTCGGCCTAAATTGCCGATAACCTATTAGGGTAATGATAAGTCTGTTTTTTTATAGGATAAGGGTGACAAACGAGCACACAGTTCACCTGATGGTAAGTGGTTCCTGGGGCCCATAGACATCTACATCTATCTTCAAATACAAATCAAAATGCAGATGCGTTGTCAGCCGTGAGGACTACGATGGAATGCCTCATTTCCAGTAAAAAGGGCCTCCGGTTCTCTACACTCACCATACGAAACACAGCAGCACTAAGCTGCTATTTGACGCTGGTATTCTGTGAGAGCGTGGTCCTTCCCCGGTCGAGCCGACCCATTTGTGCTACAACTATATTACTGATATAGCTGCAGCATGGCTCTACCACGTAAAATTAAAACGTCTAGACATTAAGATGACCGAAGGCCTCTTGGTACCTACTGAATGATGCGTTTCTACGTTTTTAGAGATAAATTTTAAATTACGGTAAATAGCAATAAACACCGATTGTCCGTCCTTTGTAACCTTTATGATTTTTTAAGTGAAAACTTCTTTAGGCACGTTGGGCACTTTAGGGATGGGGAAAAAGCACCGAACTCACGTGACCGTCACGCTCAGACATAAAATTGATGAAAGTTATGTTGAAAATCCAATTGATTAAATTTTATAAAATTGATATGTATTTATAAATTTGTTTGTATTATTTAGATAATAATCATTCTTTTTGGTGTAAAACAGCAATAAATAAAAAAAATACTATATTAAAACGTTGATAAAAATAATTTGGTAGATTGTCTTCTATACATCCATCCACTACATCCTATTAAAGTCCACTGTTGAACATAGTTCTCCCCCATAGATTGCCTCATAGGGGGATATTTGCCATAGTTGTAATATTACTGTGGATTTGAAAATTTCACCTCTGAGTGGGTCATGTGCTCCTGGTAGATTGTCTTCTATACATCCATCCACTACATCCTATTATGGTCCACAGCTTAACATAGGCCTCCCCCATAGATTGTATCATAGGGGGGATATTTGCCATAGTTGCCACGCTTAGCAACCGCAGTTTATTTTTATTTTCAGTCGCTGTTAGGAAGACGCTGCTGCCCATATCCTGATGTGTTTCCCTCTATCGCCTCTTACGACACCCACGGGATTATATGAGGTAGTGGATATTCTTACACCGCCACTGCACGGTAAAAGTAAAATAAGAAATACAAAAATATAAGTATTATATTATGAACAAAACTGAGGTATTGACTTTTGACGACTTCTCAAGTACGAAAATATCGTTTTTATATATATCACTAGATAGTGAAATGGAAGTCAATAAATTGTCAATATTTTTGATAAAATAAATGCCAACCATTATTTTTTTCTTTGATTTTAATTTTATTTAGACCTCTAAATACCAAATAGGATTTTAAAATGATCAATTTTGAAACTATTTTAAAATAAGCATGGCTTATAATGCTTTAGGTACCAAATTTGGGATAAATATCGCAGATCAGAGATCTCGATATTTCTATTTACTCTTATTTATTAATGTTAAAGTGAACGCAAGTAAGACGAAAGTTATGGTTTTTGAAAGAGAAAAAAATAAAACGATATAAATAATACGATGTATATATATATGCGTGTATATATGTATATATGTGTATGATTAATTTTAATATAATATACAATACTTTTATGTATATACTTGGAAATATTTACTTTCAGTGAATGGTAGATTCATTATTTTTTGTTTATGTTGTTACCGATATAGTCGCGGGCGCAATACGGAATCAATATTTATCAGGGCTCCGCTGAAAATCAGCGCTGCTGCAGTATCTGTGGTAGCATATGTTGAGACGGAATCCTTTTGGCATCACATCACTCACTCTTGCTGCGATTTATTTTATTTTTATTTATGTTTTTCAACTACTTTGTATGTTTTTATGCCTCATTATTTCTAAATGTATATTTTGTGTGTGTATTGATGCTAATAAACATATGTCTATGTCTATGTCTATATGTGAAATAAGAAGAATAGAAGGGGACTTGATTGGGCAAGTAGATGAGTTTGTGTATTCGGGATGTGTATTTAGCAGGGATGGTAGATATGACAAGAATATATAACGACGAGTGAACGCAGTAAATAAAGTAAATGAGGCTCTAAACTCTATTGTAGGAATTCAGAATGTATCAAAAAAGGTACGTATGGCAATTCACAATGCTATGTTATTCCCTACTTTAATGTATGGTAGTGAAAGTTGGGTGTGGCAGAAGAAGCACGAGAGTAGAATAAATGCTGTAGAAATGCGCTCATTAAGGAGTAATAATGTCCTCCAGACCGAATTTCGGTCACGGCGGCCAGTCTCAATGGAGACTAGCCATCGGCGCAGGACAGGATTATAGTGCCCAAGTGTATGCGCAATCACAGGTGCACTCTCTATTCCCTCACTGTCATAGTCCGATGGGACGGTAAACCGACACGACCGGAGAGAGATCAGGCGCAGGACCAACGGCTTTACGTGCTTTCCGAGGCACGGGGGTGAAACACCCCCAACTTTCTGACTCCGGGCAGCTACTGAGAATTTCTTGATGGAAAAACTCAATAACTGATTTTTTGGCCCGACCCGGGATTCAAACCGGGGACCTCATGATCAGCAGTCGCACTACTACAACCACTAGACCAATGAGGCATTAAGGAGTATGTTAGGGCTGAATCTGAATGACAGAATGAGAAATTATGTGATAAGAGAAGAGTGTGGTTTGCAAGATGACGTTGTGACCAGGATTAAGAAAGAAACGCCTTGATGTTTTGGTTATGTAGAAATTAATGAGGAACGAGTGACAAAGCAAATTTATATTGCAGAAGCGAACGACAGAGTCGGGAAGGAACGCCCTAGGCGAGAAAGTTTATCGACCAAATGGGCGATATATTGAAAATGGGCCAAATTAAGAGAACCTTTAACCGACGAGCATGTATGCGTATATGGATGTGGAGGATGCGAGAGAGGTGTGTCAGGATCGTGCTAAATGGAAGTCCGTAGTCTCTGCCTACCCCTCTGTGAGACAGGCGTGACTATATATTTGTATTATGTTATGTTATTACTGTTAAATATTGACATATCACCTTTTAACAGTGGCGGATTTGACATTTTTCAATAGCAATCGCTCGACATCCTCGCCGGAGGGAAACGTGTCCACTGGCACCTGGAAAAATAAAATAAAATCATATCATAGACTGCAGTTCTCTTCTAGCTTTACAAATTTTAGCTTCTTCTTTTGTTTTGTTATTTGTTTCTTCTTTCATCATCATCATTACAGCCCTTCACAAGTAACCACTGCTGATCATAGGCCTCCCCCAAGGTATGCCACAAAGCACGGCCCTGAGCCACCTGCATCCATCGACTTCCTACATGTCTTACCAAGTCGTCACTCTATCTAGTCGGGGGCCGCCCCACACTTCACCTACCGGTACGAGGCTGCCACTCGAAAACCTTGCTTCCCCATCGGTTGTCGGTTCTTTGAGCTATATGGCCGACCCATTGCCATTTCAGCTTACTAATGAATTGGGCTATGTCAGTTGCTTCGGTTTCACTGTGAATATCCTCATTTTTGTTTATCACACAGAACAACTACGAGCAATGCCCTCTTTATAGCTCGCTGATTGAGTACGCAGTCATCTCACGGCACCGTCAAAGTAACCAGAGTTTACCGTCGAGGAAAGATTGAAAATTAAAGAAAGATTGAAAATTAAAGAAGATTGAAAATTAAACAATCACCAAATTGGGAATCTCACTCACCTCGAGCCTGATGGCGACTGCGTCAACATCGCCAACATCCACGCCGCCCTGGTGGTGGAACAAGATGGTGTCAGAACGCCGACCCGACTGAATGCAAAGGTACATCTCCTCGTTCTGAAAACGAATTTGCAACATAATGTTTGAAAATCACTGCGTATTGTAACATACTTATTAAACAATGCAATAATTCTAAACTGTAAGCAAAGACAATTACGAATAAGAGAAATAATCGTGGACCTACTATTGAACCTTGAGGTAATCGAATATGTATTAAGTAATGACTTATAAATTATTATATAACAAATAAAATTAATTTCATATAAAATGCATTTGAACACAAGCTTTTATAGGCGTTGCTAAGATCAGCATCAGGGTCCATCATCAGATCAGCTCCATGGTGTTCCAAGCTGAAGGGTATAGAGCTAGAATAATCACAGGTTGTGAGGCATTCCAACTTATAACTTATAGTCCAGGGAAGACAACGCATCTGCAGCCTTATTTCTTTGTTTCAAGTTGGCTACAGTTGTCCACGGACTGCAGTATTCACTTACTATCAGTGAACTGCAATCTTGTGTGTCACTTCACTTTTATAAAAACCCCTAACAACTTGTTTTTTTTTTATTTTATAGGATTTTATATTGATGCTGTTATTTTAGATTTTTATTTCTATAGGATAAGGGTGACAAACGAGCACACAGTCCACCTGATGGTAAGCGGATGGTGTGGCCCATAGACATCTACATCTATCTTCGTTTGCGAATCAAAATGCAGATGCGTTGTCACCCGTGAGGACTAAGATGGAATGCCTCATTTCCAGTAAAAAGGGCCTTTGGCCACCTGCACTCACCAAGCGAAACGCAGAGGTAAACCTCTACTTCACGCTGGTATTCTGTGAGGTCGTGGTACCACCCCGGTTCGAGCCGGCCCATCCATGCGACAGCAAAAGCTGCTGCGTGGCTCTACCACTATTGAAATAATAATTATTAGAATTGAACTATATAATAATAGAATAGAAATAAATGTATTAATGCTGAAAATTGTATTGGATACATTAAAGGTACAATTCCGTAGCCGATCGCAGGCAGCAACAGCAGGCGACGTGTCGTCGCGACCTGTCGCTGCGGTCATGATTCCGAACCTTTGCAGGCAGCAGCAGCCCGTGTTCCAATCTGTTCCGAATGTTCTATGGGTACTCTATTTATGTACCGCTTTTTTTCATAGGATAGGGTGACAAACCGGCACACAGTCCACCTGATGGTAAGTGGTTGCTGTGACCCATAAACATCTACATTTATCCTCAATAAAAATCAAAATGCAGATACGTAGTCACCCGTGAGGACTAAGATGGAATGCCTCTTTTCCAGTAAAAAGGGTTTCCGGTTCTCTACACTCACCATACGAAACACAGCAAAGTTAAGCTGCTATTTTACGTTGGTATTTTGTGAGATCGCGGTGCTTACCCGATCGAGCCGACTCATTCGTGCTACAACTATACTACTACTAACTGGCTCTACCACGTATAAAACTATTTAACTCCTTTCCTATATTTTTTCAAATATTATCTTTTGTCACACTGTTTAAATAATTATTGTGAAATGCATCGTACAGTGCAGGATATTGGGCCACCTGGTTTATCAGTTTCTCTTCCTCGGGATCGGTGAAACTCATTTTTTGAAAAAAAATTCAACGTGTCGCTTGGGCGTTGGCAGCACTACTGCTATCTGCGATCGGGCTACAGTGTCGTCTGTCGCTCGGCCCGTAACGGTAAACGTGTCGCTAGCTGCCGAATGTATGTTATAGAACTACATAGGAACCAGTAGTGTCGCGGCGACACGTCGCCTGCTGCCGCTGTCTGCGGTCGACTTCGGAATTGTACCTTAAGGCGCGGGTTGAGCAAAATGTCGCGCTAGTCATTATTTGTGCGGTTTTTAGGAGCTATCTACTTTTTATTAAAAAGATATATCAACAAATAAAAAACACATTATATTTCTACATAATCTTGATTTCATAAAAGTCATATCCAATTTTTTTTAAAGGAATCAATATTAAAATAATCTCCTTACAACGAAACCACATAAATGTGAAATAATTATTGATAACATGCATCTCCTCGTAAAGTAAGTATTATTTTATTTTGCGATTTACACCAATGGATAGGCAATTTATTAATGAACATTTCTATTGTAAATTTTTTTTCAAAAGACCAAAATTTGATTTTATTAAGAAATTATTTTAAAATCTGGGCGTATTCGCTGCCCACGGGCTTGCTGGATCATTGAGCGTTGAGCTCTTGAACGTGGAGCCCGTGTCGTTCGTCAGAGCATCGGCCTGCGCACACGCTCACGTCTTATCATTCGATAATATTATTACTTATTAGGTTATTTATAGGTAGTATTATTTGTTTGTTTTGGGTATAATTTTTCGTATTAGTTATACATATATTTGTTGTGTTTTTACTGCGCGATGAAGCTTTTTGCGTGTATTTTCTTTGAAGTAAATGCAAATAAAAAAAATGAAGCACCATTAGCATGTAAGGTTCGAATCCATAATTATCATTTCGACAAATATTATAATTTACACTATAAAAGGCTAATTCAATATTATCAGTATAGTATACAGTTAAAAATAATCGTAATAACCAACTACAATATCTTATCAGGTGTAGTACTGCCTCGTTGGTCTAGTGGTTGTAATAGTGCGACTGCTGATCATGAGATCCCGGGTTCGAATCCTGGGTCTGGCCAAAAAGTCAGTTATGAGTTTTTCATTTATGTTCTAAGTTATAATTAGTATTACTAAGTTATAGTTTTTTGCTAAAATATAGTATATTATTTATTGCTTGTTTTTTCTTCTTTTTCAAAAAATAATTGAGTATATAAGGTGTTCTATACTTATAATTCGGTAAAAAGTATCTAAGTAGGTACTAATATACCTACTTTTTACTATAAACTAAAAATTGTTAAAACTAAATTTAACTAAAAAGACTAAACTGACCATTTATTTTTTAACTCAAAACAGGACATGGGTTTATTTATACTCTAAAAACTATAACTTTATACAATTAGTGTTCACTACAAAATTATATTCGGTATAGACGGTAATTATTAAATGCAACATATTTTTTTTTATTATTAATTACATTTGTCAGTGGATTAAATTTGCTTTAATAAAGTTGGTGACGATTTTAAATAAGAATAAAATTCTGCTCAAGTTTTTTTTTATTGTTATCTTTGTAAACAACATCGCCTTTAGAACTGGAACCGTAAGTGTTTCTTTCAGACGTCCACAATTTATTCAAAATAAAAAAATACTCTTTCTACCGGACCATTTGTACCAGGTAGACATAAAATACATTCGATTAAAAAAAATATGTTGAAAATTGTTGGCTTTGAATACTTCCATACGGGACAATTTTGTGTCCCGGAGCTTTATTTGGGGACAATGGGACAGGTGACCGAGAAAAGGGACAGTCCCGTTCAAAACGGGACGTATGGTCACTTTACCTATAACCCGGCGACGGCTCCGTGGCGCAGTGGCTTAGCAATCAGTTGTCGCGCTGGGGGCCGCGGGTTCGAATCCCGCACGGAACAAATATTTGTAAGGCCTACAAATAATTGTTCCGGGTCTGGATGTTTGTCCTTGTGCAATTTATGTTTGTAAACTGCCTCCACGACTCTCATTCTATATTACTCTCACTCTGCGAAACATCCTATTTATTTGTTTATTCTTTATTGCACCAAATATTTGTACAAATGGCGAGCTATCTATCTATTTACCTATAGTGAGTAGGTATCTTTTAAACTCACAATTTTCAATGCTTCATTTTTAATATATAATTAATTATAAAATTTCATAATTAGATAATATATGAGAATACATAATTCTAATATAATGCAACTAATATACCGAATAAAAAAATTTAAATACATTTATCGTTGTACGCTGTGTGTATTCCCATAAAATAGTTTATTGATGTTGAAAAAATACTACGTCCGTACAGTAGGTGGCGTTTTACATATTATTACTTCTTACGCGATCCTATATTGTAAAGCGTCCGCGCGGCCAGGCACAAAAAATGCTCAAGGTCGTTCGCATGGAGTAGCCCCTTAAGATAAACCATAAAATACATGGAGTAGCCCCTTAAGATAAACCATAAAATACATAAGTTGGTCTATGCCATTATAAATGCGGAAACTACGTAAACCAACTATAGATTATAATAAACGTTACTTCTATCCGGAAAAAAGACATAAGTCTCCCTCAATGCCGAACGAATTTAAACAGTGTGTTTACGTCAAAATTTAGCTCCGTAAGTTATAAAAAAATTTCAACATTTTCGATTGTTGTCAATATGGCATAGGCCTCCATTATCTTCCATTATTTTCTGTTTCTACTCGCCAAATAATAAATAGTATTATATAAATAGTTTTATTGAATGAAACTACTTTTACGGATTTTATCGCGTTTAATTAACTTATTTTATATTCCCGACGTTTCGGTTGCTTTCCAGCAACCGTGGTCACGGGGTACTTAGGTGATTGACGTCCCGATGTCAGAGTTGATCCGGAGTACCTTCAGCTTTTTTAATTAATAATTTTGGTCCGATCTACGCAGAATGAACTGTGTCTTGAAGTCTTGCAGTGGTATGCTTGGGTTTAGTTTTAATTTTATGAATTACAGGATCCCAAGCAGGTGGTAGTACCCAGCCTCCCTCTCTTTTGAAATTAGGATGTTTTTTAATTTCAATAGCCTCACGTATATATATAATATTTCAAGACACAGTTAGTTCATTCTGCGTAGATCGGACCAAAATTATTAATTAAAAAAGCTGAAGGTACTCCGGTTAACTCTGACATCGGGACATCAATCACCTCAGTCCCCCGTGACCAGGGTTGTTGGAAAGCAGCCGAAACGTCGGGAATATAAAATGAGTTAATTAAACGCGATAAAATCAGTAAAAATAGTTTCATTCAATGTGTAGTGTTCGCGTAAATATAAGAATTAATTAAATAGTTTATCCTCATTTTGCCACCTTTAGGCGTGGATTTTTTCTCCAAATGTATATGGGACCACCCCTGAAGAAACCCCAATAAGTTTAGAGTAAAAAACATGGCAGTATGTTTATGACCACACGATAGAAGTGATTTTTAGGGTTCCGTACCTCAAAAGGAAAGAAACGGAACTTTTATAGGATCACTTTGTTGTCCGTCTGTCTGTCTGTCTGTCTGTTAAGACCCTTTTTCTTAGGAACGCGTGGAGGTATCAAGCTAAAATTCATATCAAATACTCAAGTCTACTGTCCCTTGGAGCTGTGAAAAAATCAAACTTCTAAGCCAACGCAATCAAAAGATACAGCCGTTTATGCCGCAAATTTTCGACATTCGCAAGGGAATCTAAACCTACAGGGTACTTCCCGTGAACTCAGAATCTTGAAATTTGGTACAAAGTAACGTTTTATATCTCAGATAAAGGAAAAATTGCGAAAAGTATAAATTTTTAGTTACATCATATAATAAAAATATTTTTAATAATTTTAAACTTATATACCAACGGATTTGTTCGGAACCCTCGGTGCGCGAGTCCGACTCGCACTTGGCCGGTTTTTTTTAATTTCCCAACTTAACTTAACTTTGGCTGCCTCAGCCAGTATCGGAATCCTTGGCGTCGACATATCGAATAGTGTGCAGTTTCGTGGTCACTTGGAAGGGAAAGCCAAATTGGCCTCTAAAAAGCTTGGCGTGCTCAGCAGAGCGAGACAGTATTTCATGCCGGCACATCGCTTGTAACTTTACAAAGCGCAAGTTCGGCCTCACATGTAATACTGTTCTCATCTCTGGGACGGGGCACCCCAGTGCCAGCTCCTTCCACTTGACCGCATCCAGCGCAGAGCGATTCGAATCGTCGACGACCGAGTTCTTTCTGATCGGCTCGATACACTGGCACTGAGTATTTTATCGCATCTATCACGGGGAGTGCTCTGAGGAATTGTTCGGACTAATTCCAGCCGCTCAATTTCACCATCGCACATCGCAACAAAACTCGCGTTACCATCCATACCATCTGGATGATTGGCGGTCCACCACTGTGCGATTTAGAAGAAGTTTTCTCCCTCGCACAAATTCCTTGTGGAATCAATTACCACCAGCGAATTTTCCGGACCGATACGACTTAGGACCCTTCAAAAAAAGAGCTTACACCTTTCTAAAAGGCCGGCAACGCATCTGCAATTCCCCTGGTGTTGCGGTTGTTCATGGGCGGCGGTAGTCACTTACCATCAGGTGAGCCGCATGCTCGTTTGCCCCCTATACTATAAAAAAAAAACTTAACATATACAACATACACGTTATATACAACAACATACGTGTAAAATAATAAACTACCCTTAAATAATGTATTAAGTATTATAATATAATTTTATTATTATAAAACGTAATAAACAAAAACGTAATTATTTGAACGACGCACTCCTTGTCCAACAGTAAACGTGGCTGATGACGACTGGAGCCGAGTAAACCCGATTCAGCGTCACCGACTCGAGCGTTACGGTTCACTTTCGTTCATTGAAAGAAGGAAGAAATAAATAGAACAAACAAACAAACACTCAAAGAAAAAATTGACTCACGTCGTCATGTTTAACGAAGGGCTCCACTACGAAGCGCCTCAGCTTCCCCACCGCGGCGCCCACTTGCTGCTCCTTCCCCGAACGTTCTCCGAGCCAACGACGCACCTCCGCCGCGGTCAAATTCACGCCCACGAGGCCCAGCTTACCCCGCCGCTTGATCAGCTGGTCTGGTTTCACCACCAATTTCTGGAACATTCAAATGGAACTGTGAATTACTATTCCGCTTGAACCGCCTGTAGAAGTCACTCTAGTCTGGTTTAAGTTTAGACATGAGATCCTCCAGTCGTAGGAGTGACTTTACAAAATAACGGTAATAAACGAACATGATATTATCTGATGATATTGCATTTGTGGCATCTATCCTCGATTAAGAATCACAATGTAGAATGCGATGTCACCCCAGAGAATCATGATTATATGCTTCAATTTCAGTAAAAGGTATCTCCGGTTCTCTACACTCACTATACGAAACAAAGTAGCATGGAGCTGTTTATCCACGACAGTATTTTGTGAGAGCGTGGTACATTTCCGGTTAAGCCGACCCATTCGTGCTCTTTTTTTATAGAATAAGGGCGAAAAACGAGCACATAGTCCACCTGATGGTAAGTGAATGCTGTGACCCATAGACATCTACATTTATCCTCAATTAAGAATCAAAATGCTGGTGCGTTGACAACCCTGCGGCTCGAAATGCCTCGTTTCCAGTAAAAAGGACTTACTATACGAAACACATTGAGCTGCCTGCTACTTCTGCTATTTTATTTTTTAACAATGGTAGGGCCACGTGGCAGCATTCGCTGTCGCACGGATAGTCAGGCTTGAACCTGGGTGGTACCACGACCTCACAGAATACCAGCGTGAAGTAGAGGTTTACTCTGCGTTGCGTTTGGTAAGTGCAGGTGGCCGGAGGCCCAATCCCCCCCCCCCCCCCCATCAACATGGTAGCAGAATTAACGAAAAGACTACCCCAGGAGGGTACCAGCACCCCTGGAGAATCCCTCGCTGAGCATTCACGACCAAACTACTCCACTCCTGAGCGTGTGTTTTCAGGCTGCCCTGCGTATTCGGGGAGGGGGGGGGGGGGGGGCCAAAATTCCGCTCGCGACTACTACTGCTCGAGGCAAGCGGAACAATAAGACCAAGGCGACCCATGTCACGCTATCCGTGAATTTTTGCAACATCAGGGGACTTCGCTCTAACCTTAACGCTGTCCATTACCATCTAGAGACGGCGAAGCCTGCCTTGCTCTTTTTAACCGAGACTCAGGTGTCCTCTCCAGCTGATACTACATATCTCTCCTACCCGGGGTACAAATTAGGACACTCCTTTGTGCCCCGAGCTGGAGTTTGCGTATACGTCAGAGAGGACATCAGTTTTCGACGCCTCGGCAGTCTTGAAGGTACGGCCCTGTCCATCCTATGGTTGCGCGTAGACAGCGACGACCATCCCCGCGTCTACGGGTGCCTCTATAGGTCCGATAGCGGTAATGCCGACACATTGACCACGTACAAATGGCTGCAGACTCCGTGCTACAACAGGTCCCATCCGCAGAGATTGTGACACTCGGTGATTTTAACGCCCACCACGCCGAATGGCTTGGTTCCCGTTTAACGAGTCATCTCTTCCATCTCTGCACAGAGAGGACGACTCACTGGCCCATGCCGCAAAGTAGAAAGCCGATCTTTAAACTCTCTTTTTGTGTCCAACTCGACTCTAGATGAAGGGGAGAACACACCGCTGACCATCCCGCGGTGTGAGTACTCCATGCCGGATGTGCGATTTACACAGCGCTCGGTTCGTAAAGCACTCTTCTCTCTAGACGTCAGCAAGTCGAGTAGGCCTGATGGAGTCCCTCCCATTGTGCTGAAGACGTGTGCTCCGGAGTTGGCACCGGTTTTAACGCGTCTTTTCAGGTACTCCTACACCCAAGGCGTAGTCCCGAATTCATGGAAGACAGTTTTGGTCCACCCGATCCCTAAAAAAGGCGACCGCTCTGACCCGTTCAACAACAGGCCTATCGCCATCACCTCCTTGTTCTTCAAAATAATGGAATCCATTATAAACTGCCAGCTCATGAGGTACCTTGAGGATCACCAGCTGATTAGTGACCATCAGTACAGTTTTCGTCGGGGTCGATCATCTGGTGATCTTCTGGTCTACCTGACTCATAGATGGGCGAAGGCAGCAGAGTCCAAGGGGGAGGCATTGACCGTTAGTTTGGGCATAGCGAATGCCTTCAATCGGGTCTGGCACAAAGCGCTTTTTTTGAAGCTTCCTTCTATGGGCTTCCTGAGAAATTGTGCAAATGGATCACCAGTTTCCTTGCTAATCGGAGCATCAAGGTCGTAGTAGACGGTGCATGCTCTGATTTCAAGCCTATCAACGCTGGTGTTCCACAAGGCTGCGTGCTATCACCAACGCTGTTTCTTCTGCATATCAATGATATGTTGCAAACTGGTAACATTCATTGCTATGCGGACGACAGCACTGGTGATGCCTTATATATACCGGCCGTGCCGATATTTCTCGGGAAAACGTCGCCGAGTGCCGGGACAAACTTGTGCCTGAAGTCGAGTCTTTGCTGAACAAAGTCTCGTATAGGGGGCGACTAAATCTAGCCCAGTTCAATCCCTATAAGACACAAGTTTGCGCGTTTACCGCTAAAAAGAACCACTTTGTCATATCTACTCAGTTTCAAGGCACTCCCCTTGCTGACTCAGCTAGCATCGGAATCCTCGGCGTCGACATATCGAAGTGGTCACTTGGAAGAGAAGACCAAATTGGCCTCTAAAAAGCTTGGCGTGTTTAGCAGAGCGAGACAGTATTTCATGCTGGTACATCGCTTGCCACTTTACAAAGCGCAAGTTCGGCCCCACATGGAATACTGTTCTCATCTCTGGGCCGGGGCACCCCAGTGCCAGCTCCTTCCACTTGATCGCATCCAGTGCAGAGCGGTTCGAATCGTCGACGACCGAGTTCTTTCTGATCGGCTCGATACACTGGCGCTGCGTAGGGATGTTGCATCCCTTTGCATTTTCTATCGAATTGACTACGGGGAGTGCTCTGAGGAATTGTTCGGATTAATTTCAGCCGCCAAATTTCACGAACAACGAACAAAATTCACGATACCATCCTCACCACCGGGATGCTTGGCGGTCCACGACTGTGCGTTTTACTAGGAGTTTTCTTCCTCGTACAACTTCTCTGTGGAACTGTTTACCACCGGCGATTTTTCCGGACCGATACGACTTAGGGACCTTCAAGAAACGAGCTTACTCCTTTCTAATAGTACTTTAGAACGAGGTGTAATATTTAACAGATTTCATGGCGGGGAAAGATAATTTATTGTAATAGTTTCTTTCTGAAATATTAGTTATATTTTATAATAATTAGATTAAAAATGAATAAACCAAAGTAAATAAATATTCCTAAACGTAGAAAAATTAAAAATACAGTTAAAAATGTAAAAAAAATGAAACATCACAGCACTGAGGCTTTGTTTTATGTGTATATACATTTTACATATGTACACTGGAAACAGAAAAACTTTTATTTAAAATGCAATTTTTCAATTATGATGACTGCGTGGCGTTACCTCAGTCCCAACTAGCGACATCTGGTAATCGTTAACCCTTATTAGTTTCTGATGTGGTAAAAGTTTTTTATTTTTTTTATTTAAAAAACGTTACCCTCATACTAGGATTTTCTCCTGTATCGTGGAGGCAGTTTACAAACACAAATTGCACAAGGACAAACATCCAGACCCGGAACAATTATTTTTGGCCCATACAAATACTTGATCCGTGCGGGATTCGAACCCGCGCTCTGGGCTGCTGGGGCGCAGCAACTCATTGCTAAGCCACTGCACCACGGAGCCGTGAGCAAAGTTGACAGATAATTACCTCTTTGGTGATCCATGGGTTCTTCCCGATCTCGTCCTCCCACACGGTGTCCTGCTCGAATACCGCGAACCGACAAGGCACAAGAGCCGTACCAGGTGCTATGTGCCTGAAAGCATCGAGCATTTAATGAACTCAGTGTCGAAATGGATGTTATACAATATACAGGGCAGGATTTAAGACTGAAGGAGAGAAAGACTAGACAGCAGGGCTCTAACTGGGTTTATTAATTCAAAGAAGTGCTAGTGACAAAGCCACACTGTCATAATATCATCAATCCTTCATTTAGGATCAAAATGCAGATGCGTTGTCACCCTTTATGACTCAGATAGAATGCATCGCATCATACTTTATATATTTTTAATTAAATTTTAGTCTTAATTATATTTAAATTTGCATGTATTGGTACTAGTATTGCTAATTTGTAAACGATGATGACATGTTGATAAATAGTTTAATTGGATTTTATATTGTAATATAATAAGTAAACTTAATTATAAAAAAAATTATTTGCATGCTATTATAGATGGTTGAAAAAGCTGAACTGCACTTTATCATAACCACCTAAATCTACCCCTTTTTCAAAGCAAATAAATCTTCATTTCATTACGAAACATAACGGCACTAAGCAGCTATTTAACTTAGGTATTATTACAAATGCGCCAAGTACAGGCGGTGTTAGAGAGTGATCTGCCCCCATAGAATTGTCTGCCCCATATAATCCCGTGGGTGCCGTAAGAGGCGACAAAGGGAAACAAATCGGGAGATGGACAGCAGCGTATTCCTAATAACCACTTAATAAATAATTTAAAATTAAAAATTTTGTAGAGCCGACTTCAATATAAGCGACTTCAATATAGGTTATTTAAGAATAACTCAATAAACATTGGTCTGACCTTGATCAAATTCATATGGGACCCCACGAGAACTATCAGCTTTCATATAAAAAAAGAATCATCGAAAACGGTTGGCCCAGTACAAAGTTATGAGGTAACACACATAAAAAAAAAACATACACTCGAATTGAGTACCGTCTCCTTTTTGGAAGTCGGCAGAAAATAAAATATGCCGTGAAACACTCGTTTGGAACAAAGTTCCTTTCGTAGTATATTATTATTGACAAACGTGTTATATTATTGATTAACAAATACAAATAAATGAATTACTAGCATCTATTAAAATTAAGCGTCATTTAAAATAATATGTCTTTCATGGCAAGATACGAAAAAGGCGAGGGAGATGGATATTATTCCATCTCGCTTCCTTATAGCCGCCAACGCCGTGTACGCTACGTCAGAAGGGGTCGTGACGGAAAAATCTTATGCTTTTTCTCGCCTAGCCCCGCCCCCCCCCCCCCCATCCGCCAAATTCGTACCGTTCGATAAGGAACTTCGTTCCGTATTCCGTATTCTATCGGGTTCCATCACATATAAATATATGTACTTACATATTTGTATATGGCAAATCATACAGGACTTGGAGCATTATAGTAATGGAGTCATAATGTGTCAGACGTTATACAAAAGACCTAAATATGTCGGGCAATGGTCTAAAATACTGAAGAAGGAGAATGTATCAGGTACCACAGCAATACGTGTTTTGAATTGGGAAGGAATAACAAAATAACAAATACAAGTGCGAGTCGGACTCGCCCATGAAGGGTTCCGTAGCGGCAAGTAACATAATCTACGATTTATGACGTATTAAAAAAACTACTTACTAGATCTCGTCCAAACCAATTTTCGGTGGAAGTTTACATGGTAATTTACATGATATAAACCTCAATATCATTTTTGAAGACCTATCCATAGATACCCCACACGTATGAGTTTGATGACAAATTTTTTTTTTTGAGTTTAGTTCTAAGTATGTATGGGGAACCCTCAAAATTTATTGTTTTTTTCTATTTTTGTGTGAAAATCTTAATGCGGTTCACAGAATACATCTACTTACCAAGTTTGAACGGCATAGTTCTTATAGTTTCGGAAAAAAGTGGCTGTGACATACGGACGGACAGACAGACAGACAGATAGACATGACGAATCCATAAAGGTTCCGTTTTTTTTTATAAAATAGGTTGACAAACGAGCACACAGTACCATCCCTGATGGTAAGTGGTTGCTGTGGCCCATAGACATCTACATTTATCCTCGTTTGCGAATCAAAATGCAGATGCGTTGTCACTCGTGAGGACTAAGATGGAATGCTTCATTTCCAGTAAAAAGGGTCTCCGGTTCTCTACACTCACCATACGAAACACAGCAGTGTTAAGCTGCTATTTGACGCTGGTATTCTGTGAGACCGTGGTCCTTCCCCGGTCGAGCCGACCCATTCGTGCTACAACTATACTACTAATATAGCTGCAGCATGGCTCTACCACGTGCCGTTTTTTGCCATTTGGCTACGGAACCCTAAAAAGGGTGACAAACGACCACACAGTCCATCTGATGGTAAATGTATGTTGTGGTCCATAGACTCGTATATCTGTCCTCGATTAAGAATCAGAATACAGATGCATAGTTAATCCTGAGAAGTAAGAACTCGTAACAGTAATATGTAACTAATTCACACTGGTATTCCACATCTATAAACACTCACGCCTGTCACCTAGAAGGGTAGGCAGAGACCACCATTTATCACGATCCTGACACACCTCTCTCGCATCCTTTACATCCATATACCTAAGCATACATACTCGTCGGTTAAGGGTACTCTTAATCTGGCCCATCTTCAATATATCGCCAATTTGGTCGATAAACTTTCGTCTAGGTCTAGGACGTCCATTCCCAAATTTGTCCTTAACTTCTGCAACATTAATTTGCTATGTCACTCTTTCCTCGTTCATTCTTTCTTCACGACCAAACCATCGAAGCATTACTTTCTTAATCCTTGTCACAACGTCATCTTGCAAACCACACTCTTCTCTTATCACACAATTTCTCACCCTGTCATTCAGATTCAGCGCTGTTATTGTGTGTATTTCTTACCTGGTTATAATATCTTTGCCGGTCGCTTCGTATATAGCCTTCGACGCCATCTTGTTTTCTTACCGCAGTTTGGTTTAAGAAATGGATTGTGTAGCGCGTCGACCGAGCGTCATATGGCCGCCGATTTTGTCTGTAAAGAAAATGACAATGAAATTGTTGAACTAAGGTAAGATGTTAAAAGGTTGTGAGAAATCACATCCCTAGTTTTTAAAGAGTAAGGTTGACAAACGAACACACAGTCCACTTGATGCTAAGTGCGTGCAGTGACCCTTAGACATCTATATCTGTCCTTGATTAAGAATCAAACTGCAGACGCGTTGCCACACCTAAGTCTATGATAGAATGCTTCGTTACCAGTAAAAAGGCTCTCCGGTTCTCTACACTCATCATACAAAACACAGCAACACAGTGCTGTTATTCTGCAGGCGTGGTCCCTCTCCAGTCGAGCCGACCCATTCGTAATACAACCATAATATAGCTGCAGCGTGGTTCTACCACGTACAAACCTGAGTACTAAGATGAAACCATATTTCCCCTAAAATGGGTCTCCTGTTTTCTACATATGGGAGCACCCCCGCTGTAAAACCTATTTAATACGTTCCTTATTCGTTAACCCTTTTACTGTCCCGTGACTCACATATGGGTCATTACTATAGTCTTACTATAATTGCGCCTGCAAATCGAATAGTGAAAGTGTAAAAATCGATTTAACTATTTCCGTGAAATCGGTGAACATACAGGCAAATGGTGAAGAAAAATTAATTTAAATTTTTTTTTACAGGATAGGGTGACAAACGAGCACACAGTCCACCTGATGGTAAGTGGTTGCTGTGGCCCATAGACATCTACATTTATCCTCGTTTGCGAATCAAAATGCAGATGCGTTGTCACCCGTGAGGGCTAAGATGGAATACCTCTTTTCCAGTAAAAAGGGTCTCCGGTTCTCTACACTCACCATACGAAACACAGCATCATTAATGTGCTATTTTACGCTGGTATTCTGAGAGAGCGTGGTCCTTCCCCGGTCGAGCCGACCCATTCGTGCTACAACTGTACTATTAATATAGCTGCAGCTTGGCTCTACCACGTAAAAAAACCTCATAATTCTGTCCTTTTTATTTTTGACAAAGTGCGTGGCAATGCATTATTTTAACTGATTTTACTGCGCACGCACACATTAGTAAGAGTCGATCGGTAGGCAAAAAAGTTGTTGTCCATAAATCACATTCAATTTGGGATAATCTATACATCTACAAAAATAAATAAAATATAAGTGTCTGTTTGTAGTGTCAAAATAACATCTTTTTACTAAATGCATATGAAAGTATATACGGTACTTATAACAAAAATACAATTTTTTAAATTTTGTCTGTCTGTTTGTTCCGGCTAATCTCCGAAATGGCTGGACCGATTTCGACGGGACTTTCACTGGCAGGTAGCTGATGTTATGAGGAGTAACTTACGCAACTTTAATTTTAGAAAAAGAATTAGAGTTCCGCGCAAAAAATTAAAACTAATATATAAGTAATTTAAAGTAAGAACAAAAAAGTAGAACTTTAAATTTACTTGTATTTTCAAAAACTGCAATAACGGTATATCATTATTTATATATTTGTACTGAAGTTTAAAATTTGGCTACTCTTTGAAAAATTACCCTGTATATTTATTGACTTTGGCCTCTCAGTATATTTACAAAAAAATTTAAGTATGTACCTACACAAAATTTTAAGTATGTACGCAAAAAAAAAGTTTTATTAAAGATAGAGACGTATATTATACCAGTTACTCGACTCCAAAATGTCAGTAATTGATGAACCAATGAAGACTTGTGATACAATTGGGATACCGCCCCGGCGGTGAAACGTTACAAGAAAACGTGAAGTTTTTTCAATACCGTACTAAAGTTTTCCACTGCGACAATAAAGAAGTTTCACTTCAATAAACGAGTGGTAAAATGAATATTTTGTGCAACCGACTTCAATATAAATAAGATGAGAACATCATCAATGTAGCCGAAGTCAATTAAATACGCATTATTAAAGATAACTCAAAAACTACTGGTCACATCTTGATCAAATTTATACACCATATGAGAAGCACCAGCTTTTAAATTAAAAAAGAATCATCGAAATCGGTTCACCCAGAAAAAAAGTTATGGGGTAACACACAAAAAAACATACAGTCGAAATGAGTACCTCCTCCTTTTTTAAGTCGATAAAAACAGTAATTGTGGCACTTCAGATAGTATTTAAACATTCAAACGAAGTTCAGAGATAGTGTCGTTAATATTTGTTATCTAACAGTTTAATAACAAAAATATATTACATAGTCACGTTCGGAAAATAAAATCAGTCTTTAATGAACTTATTATCCAATAAAAAAGATAATTGTGTTATGGTAAATGGCAATAAATCGATAAATTGTTATTTTTTTATTTATTCATTTTCGGTAAAATTTTGACAGAATTATTGAAGTTTAAAGAATAGATTAAAATCATTTTTATTCAATACTAGCTGTACGCCACGGCTTCTCACGGGTGATTTAAATAATAATATACAATTTTTAAAATGTTTGTCTGTCTGTCTGTTTGTTCCGGCTAATCTCCGAAACGGCTGGACCGGTTACCACTGGACTTTCACTGGCAGATAGCTGCTGTTGTAAGGAGTAACTAAGGCTACTTATATTTGAGAAAAAGAATTAGGGTTCCGCGCAAAATACTTAAAACCCTAAATTACACGCGGGCGAAGTCGCGGGGAACAGCTAGTATTAAATAAAGCTACAGCGTGAATCTATCACGTGAAGAGTGTAAACTCCAACAAACACACTTGTCCTATGGCACATATGTATACTATAACGTAGTTAACATTCTAGAAATATTACAATTTGCATTGCAATATACACAGTCAGGTCATAAGTATTGCCACATAGTAAAAACTTTTCTTTTAGAATGCTGGCCACAAAAAAGTTTATTGAATTCGAATTTCGAATTGTTCATGAAAATAAAACTGTATACTTTTTCGAATTTTACTCATTTTTAAATATGGAGTGGACGCTTAAAGAAGACCGTGTTGCAGTTACTGCGTTGCATCGTTGCGGTTACGCGCCAATTCAAATTTTTGACATACTGAAAAATTTGAATATAACCAAAAGATTCGTTTATCGTACCATCAAACGATACAATGAAGACTCTAGTGTAGATGACAGGTCAAGAAGTGGTCGCCCTCGGTCTGTTAGGACTCCAGCAGTGATAAAAGCTGTGAAGGCGCGAATTCAAAGAAATCCCAAACGTAAGCAGAAACTGTTGGCCCTTCAGATGGGGTTAAGCAGAACCACGGTGAAAAGGGTGTTAAATGAAAACTTAGGGCTTCGGGCATATCGAAGAAAAACAGGGCATCGTTTTAATGCTCGTCTAATGGACCTGAGGCTTAAGAGATGCCGCGCTTTGTTGAAGCGGTACGCGGGAAAAAAATATCGGGTAATTCTTTTTTCGGATGAAAAACTTTTTACCGTAGAAGAGAGCTACAACAAACAAAATGATAAGGTGTACGCACATAATAGTGAAGAAGCGAGCAACCGTATTCCGCGTGTCCAACGAGGTCATTTTCCATCCTCGCTCATGGTATGGTTGGGAGTTTCTTATTGGGGCTTAACAGAGGTACATTTTTGTGAGAAAGGTGTAAAAACGAATGCAGTTGTGTACCAAAATACAGTCCTGACGAACCTTGTGGAACCTGTTTTTTTTTTATAGGATAAGGGTGAAAAACGAGTACATAGTCCACCCGATGGTAAGTGGCTGCTGCGGCCCATAGACATCTACATCTATCCTCGTTTGCGAATCAAAATGCAGATGCGTTTTCACCCGTGAGGACTAAGATGGAATGCCTCATTTCCAGTAAAAAGGGCCTCCGGCCACCTGCACTCACCAAGCGAAACGCAGAGGTAAACCTCTACTTCACGCTGGTATTCTGTGAGGTCGTGGTACCACCCCGGTTCGAGCCGGCCCATCCGTGCAACAGCAAAAGCTGCCGCGTGGCTCTACCACTGTTAACTGTTTCTCATACCATGTTCAATAACAGGCACTGGGTATTCCAACAAGATTCGGCACCAGCTTATAGAGCGAAGAGCACACAAGACTGGCTGGCGGCGCGTGAAATCGACTTCATCCGGCACGGAGACTGGCCCTCCTCCAGTCCAGATTTGAATCCGTTAGATTACAAGATATGACAACACTTGGAGGAAAAGGCGTGCTCAAAGCCTCATCCCAATTTGGAGTCACGCAAGACATCCTTGATTAAAGCAGCCGCCGATATTGACATGGACCTCGTTCGTGCTGCGATAGACGACTGGCCGCGCAGATTGAAGGCCTGTATTCAAAATCACGGAGGTCATTTTGAATAAACTTTAGTGTCATAAGAATCTATGTTTTGTTAAGTTCATTTTGGTATATAAATGGTTACATAATGAATAAACTTGTTTCAATTATTTTATATTAAACATGTGACAGAATTTATGACCTGACTAGGTATGTTATGATGAGGATGAGGCTTTGATAATCAACTAATTAAGCCTAGTTGTTATAAATATTAAGCTCGAAATGTGTCACCCCTCCTATACTACTTTTTTAAATTACTTATATTATAATATTACAAACACTGGAATTTAATGTTGTAGAGAAACTGCACAGTGAAGTTGTACTATTTGTGTCTCATCACAGATACTGGGCCTAATTTTCTGCCGACTTCCAAAAAGGAGACGGTACTCTATTCGACGCGTATATTTTTTTTATGTGTGTTACCTCATAACTTTTTACTGGGTGGACCGATTTCGATGATTCTTTTTTTATATGAAAGCTGGTACTTCTCGTGTGGTCCCATATGAATTTGATCAAGGTCAGACCAATAGTTTTTGAGTTATTTGAATTATTCTTAATAACTTATATTGAAGTCGGCTGTACAAAATTTTTAATTTTAAATTATTATAATAGTAATATAGCAGTTTTTTTTAATAATTTCAAAGTTAATCCTATTTTTTTCTCTTAGCTACATCATCAAATAAATCAGGAGTTATCAATAGAGAACCCATGAAAGAAAGAAGCTACCGATATTTTTCAACAAACATTCTATACGTGTTAGGCTATGCTGCAGTTATATTAATAGTTATAGTTGTAGCACGAATGGGTCGCCTCGACCGGGGAAGGACCACGCTCTCACTGAATACCAGCGTAAAATAGCAGCTTAACGCTGTTGTGTTTCGTATAGTGAGTGTAGAGAACCGGAGACCCTTTTTACTAGAAACGAGATATTCCATCTCAGTCTTCTCGGGAGACAACACATCTGCATTGATACGTAATCGATGATAGATGTAGATAGATGTCTGTGGGCCGCAGCAACCACTTACCATCAGGTGGATTGTGTGTTCGTTTGTCACACTTACCATATAACAATATATATATATATATATATATATATATATATATATATATATATATATATAAATATATATATATACACATATATATATATATACACAATTCGCAACTTAATTTTTTTTTTCAATTAATTTTTTTTTAATTTCAAGTTTTTGAAATATAACGCACTTAACGGGAACCACAGGGTTTTTGTTACATATTGTATATTATATATAAAATTATAAATATAACGTCTAACTTAAGTAGTATCTTAACTAATCTGTGGTCTAACTTGGACTAACCAATCCTGTACTTGTATTCGCTAAATGCGCTTCAAGCTATATTTTTTTAATTATCTTTTTACCTATTATTTATAATCAAGTGCTTGAACACATCGCACCTGGTGGTAAGTGGTGAAGAAGCCCGAGATGGTAAACCGTGTGAACAGTGTGAATTTGTGTTTTTGAAACGAAGCTCCCTATCGGATGGTTCGAATTTGACGGAAAAAGTGTATGACGCTTCATTAGACGCTAGTAAGTCATTTATTTGTATTTATTAATCAATAAATATAATACGTTTATCAATAACAATATACTACGAAAGGAATTTCGTGCCAACCGAGTGTTCCACGGCACTCATTCTACTTATATTACCACGCACTTTTTTTACTATATTATGTTGGCTCCTGTTAGATGCGTTCGCTATCTACAGTCAAACTTTATTCTAAAGTTCCGTAAGATGAGAACGCTATACGCTAGGTAAGAGAAGACGCAGTATATTTACGAACACTTACATAACAAATTAGATAACAGTGAACGAAATAGCAATCGTTCCTGGGTTACTTTTCTACAGACTTCAAAAAGGAGACGGTAGTCAATTCGACATTATGTTTTTTATGTACTTTTTACTGGGTGAACCGATTTCGATGATTCTTCTTTTATATGAAAGCTGGTGCTTCACATGCGGTCCCATATAAATTTGATCAAGATCTGACCAATACATTTTGAGTTATTCTTAATAATTTATATTGAAGTTCTTAACAATTTATATTGAAGTCGGTTGTACCTATAACATTTTTAATTTATAAAACTGAATGCCAAACGAATTTCCACTCCATCTGGTGGTGAATGGCTGCCGCAGTCCATTGACACCAGCAACCGGGCCGGAACACGGCAGTACACGCTACTTGGAGGCAGAGGTAGTTAAAGAGTGCCCGTTGAAATGCAACAAACTTAGAAGCGGGATAGGATGTAGTGCCTGAGAGACGTGGACACACAGACAGACGTTTAAAGCAATTAATTGTGTTTTTCTACAGATCTTAGCTCAGGCTCGGATTGGAACCCAACCCTGCTGCGTAGTAATCAAGTACTCTAACCACTAGGTCATGTATTAGTCAATATTAATACGTACATTTGTTTCCGGCTCAATTGTCCGGCTGAACGGTCAAAGTTGCCTTCCTTGTTCGGAAGCCATACTATAATTATCTGCCGACTTCCAAAAAGGAGACGGTACTCAATTCGACTGTATTTTTTGTTTTTTTTTTAATGTGTTTTACCTCATAACTTTTTACTGGGTGAACCGATTTCTATGATCTTTTTTATATGAAAACTGATACATCTCCGTTTGGCCCACAAAAATTCGAACGGAAAACTACCGTAAGTCTGTGACGGGCCTTAGGTAGGTAGGTACATTATTATTGAAATTTTCTCACCAAACTGCAATCAGTTTGTCAGCGAGTACACGCTATTAAAACTATACATTATTATGCACCATCACCTATACTACAAATAAAATTAATTATAAATAAATAATATATAATCAAAGATACTACAATTACTATAAAATATTAAAAATAATAAAAAGACAAAAATAATAATCAAAACATGTATACTCATAGCTCAGTTAATAATGATTTTTTGAGAGGGTTTTAATAATACTTTGTGTATGGCAGCATATATACGTCCCACGGCTGGGCACAGCGCTCCTCTCATTTCTGGGAGGGTTTTAGGACAAGGTAATGTCCGCTAATGCTTGTTGGTAGATTTCATGTCTTTAAAATATTTTTTATAATATAGGTAACTTATTCAGACATGTAACTCTCCTCACGATGTGTTCCTCTTCTTCTTCTTAATAACTGGCTTTACGGCTCTGGGATCTAGTCCTTCTGAGCCTGAAGTTACAATATATTATAATAATTATACTTCATAGTATAGGTACTGCTTCACAATATGTTGGATGCGTCACATTGTGCAGCCCTTGGGAGATTTTGACGGCAACTTGAGCCAGCAGACAGCTGACGGTTGGCAATGGTATCTCACGGCGCCTAAGCAGACAGATACCTTATCTTGAGAATCACATCACCATCAGAGCACTTGCTTCACCGTAATAGTTCACATACGCAGACACTTAAATCGCACCACTTTTACATATCAAAGTCCACTTCAAACCATTATTTAAACAATAATACAGGAGCAGCAAGTCGCCGCCGGTCAAGTTCCTGCCAAAACTCCCACGATGACGATGTGTTCCTTCACCGTCGAGCACGTGGCCAATAAGCACATGTTTGTTGCACGCTATTTTTGTGTAAGTCTAAAAGTTTTGGCGGGAAAAATGTTACGTGAATAAATGTCATATACAAACAATGGGATCGAAATCAAAATTTATTAGAAAGCGTGGCTGGGTCTGCACGATAAGTAATTGGCGGCAGCAGGGCCGTCCGAGGACAAAATAGACCGTAATTGGTCGAGACGAATGGTGTGGCATCGCGTGATCTCGGATCTCCGCGACCGCGTCACTGCTGTCATGTAAGTTTGTAAAACTGACGCAACAACTTGCCGCTAAAAACGTTGAACTGTCAAACGCGTTCTGTGTTTTATCTATTTATCCATCTATCTATCTATTTATCAATCAATCAATATATTCTTCACTGTACAACAATAAACATCAAAACGAAAACTAAGTCAAGTGGTATACGTGTCATACGTGGTAGAGCCATGCTGCAGCTATATTAAAATTATAGTATAGCACGTATATATGTAAATATAGTTGTAGCACGAATGGGTCAGCTCGACAGGGGTAGGACCACGCTCTCACAGAAAACCAGCGTCAAATAGCAGCTTAACACAGTTGTGTTTCGTATGGTGAGTGCAGAGAACCGGATACCCCCTTTTATTGGAAACGAGGCGTTCCATCTAAGTCCTCACGGCTCACAACGCATCTGCATTTCGATTCGCAAATGAGGATTGATGTCGATGTCTATGTGGGCCATAATAACCACTTACCATCCAGGCGGACTGTGTGATCGCTTGTCACTAGGCTTGCCAACTCCAAAAAAGGCATTTCCGGGATTACCCATCTCGACATCCGGGACTTGGGTATATAACGCGGGACACAATACACCACATACAAATTGGTTAGAAAAAAAACACATTGGTTATAAAATTCACTGCATTTTTGATTAAAATTAATGTTAATTTGTAGTTCAGCCTTGACGTTGTCAACAAACAGCTTATTTCTGCTGTCTGTCCATGCATTTCCACATAGAGAAAACACTCTCTCTGCTGATGCATTTGAAAGTGGTATTGAAGCTACGGCTAAGGTGTAGTTGGTACGAGATAGAGACTAATATCATATAATCACTGATTTTCGGGACAAAAGGCGTCCCGCAAGGGGTTACGGCGGGACGGTCCAAAATTAACCCAGAAGCGGGACGTCCCGGAAAATCCGGGACGGTTGGCAAGCCTACTTGTCACCCTTATGCTATAAAAACAGATATATCTTGCACGCCTCAATAATGGATCCTACACAGGCGAAGCAAGGGCGGGTCGCCAGTACATATACAATATCTAGATATCTTGATCTAGAGCTACCTGCATGTTTAGCGAAAAACTGCGCAATCTTATCTTTTTCTTTATATGTGATTTTTATTAAGTGAGTACTTTATATGTTTTTGCATATTATCTACATTTCCAACTTTTGACAATGTTTACCTGAATAAACTATAATATTATATATTCCGCAAATCGACTGTATGTTCTTTTTTTTATGTATATTACCTAATAACTATTTTCTGTGTGACCCGATTTCGATGATTCTTTTTTTATTTGAAAGCTGGTGCTTCTCATGTGATAACCATATTAATTTGATCAAGGTCTGACCAATAGTTTTTGAGTTATTCTTAATAATTTATATTGAAGTCGGTTGAGTACAACATTTTTAATTTTTAATTCTTTGAAATCAAGGTTTAAGTTAAATTTTAATTATACTAAATACGCTCCGATTATCCAATATAACCACAGACTATAATTCTTCATGACACGTAAAGCTATGCGTGTGCAAACGGAAACGCACGACTTACACTCAAGTTATACGAGAACAAGAACAAGATAATTATTGCGTCAAAACCCGTCTGCCTGCTTAATCGCAGATCACGTAACTTTTATTTATTTATACTAGCGTTTACCCGGCGCGTTCCTACCGCAGAGCAAAATTATTGTGGAAATGTCCTTTTAAATCTCGAAGAGTTATATTCTTTAACTAGCTGTTCCCCGCGACTTCGCCCGCGTTCAGTTTAGGGTTTTAATTTTTTTGCGCGGAACCCTAATTATTTTATTAAATATAAGTAGCCTAAGTTAGTAGTTAAGTTACTTCCAATAATATCAGTTATCTGCCAGTGAAAGTCCCGTCGAAATCGGTCCAGCCGTTTCGGAGATTAGCCGGAACAAACAGACAGTCAGATAGACATAAAGACAGACAAAATTTTTAAAAGTGTGTTTTTGTTATAGGTTCCCTATAAACTTTCATATGCATTTAGTAAAAAGTTGCTATTTTGACTTTACAAACAAATACTTCGCGTCGTGGAATTTACTAAGATTTCATGGGCTTTAATTTTTTTTGCGCGGAACCCTAATTATTTTTCTAAAATAAAACTATCCTTAGTTATTCTATATAATATCAGCTATCTGCCAGTGAAAGTCCCGTCAAAATCTGTCCAGCCGTTTCGGAGATTATCCGGAACAAACCGACAGACGGACAGACAAACAAAATTAAAAAAAAATGTTTTGTTATTAGTACCATATATATTTTCATATTCATTTAAAAAAAGCTGTTATTGTAACATTACAAACTGACACTTCAATTTTTTTTGTATTGATAATAGATACAGGGGCTCATTTATTTATCATCCTATCCTATAAAAAAAACACACTACATATATGAAATACAACCTAATAATTATTTATTTATTGATGTATTAATGCTATGAGACTGATGGTAGGATACTAAAGTCATGTTAGATAGATTTATTTGCTTATACAAGGTTATGTATTGCTACTGATCCGTAATATTACGTCAATTTGACTTATTCTGCCCTTTTAGGTATACAAATATTAGAATAATAGAATATAATTTACATTTAATTATAATTCTATTGATATTATGTCATTTAAATTCAAGACATTTTTTTTTTCAAAGTTTTTTATTAAATTTAATTATAATATACTTACTAGCTAGCCACGTTGCTCTGCTCTTTTCGACGACCCTTTGTCCTACAAAAAAATCCTTAAATCCGTAATAAAAAATATTGAAGGTCACTTATCGGGATAAAAACTATCCTATCTCTCAAGTTGGACCAAACTGCTGACAGTGTGCAAAGTTTCATTGAAATCTGTTCAGTAGTTTAGGAGTTCATCGCGGACAAACAATGTGACACGATTTTTTTATATATAAAGACTATATATGCCATTTTGTTCGATAACTTGTCGCCATCTTGTAAGTAGTGACATAATCAAGTTGCTGTAGAAATCTTGAGAATTTTAATTTAAAAAAAAATGCGACATGTAGTTTGACAGTCCTCTCTTGATGTTAACCTAACACTACCCAAAGAATTCTGAAGAGATCGAAACAGGTGAAAATCTGAGGGTGCAAGGTCAGGACTATATGGTGGATGCATTAACACTTCCCAACCAAGCTCTGTCAATTATTGCTGAGTAGCCAAAGATGTGTGTGGTCTGGCGTTATCATGATGAAAGACCACTTCTTTTCTGTTGATCAATGCCAGCCGTTTTTTCTCAATTTCTTGCTTGAGTCTCATTAGTTGTCGGCAGTAGAGATCCGAATCTTTGGTTTTGCCCGGCGGTAAAAGCTCATAATAAACGACGCCCTTCCAATCCCACCATACACACAGCATCACCTTCTTGCGTGTTAATCCGGGATTCGCTACAGTCTGTGGAGCTTGACTACCGTTTGACCATGATCTTTGTCGCACGTTCTTGTCGTTGATGATCCATTTTTCATCACCTAATGCCTATCTTTTCAAAAACGGTTCGGTGTCATTAACTTTTAATAGATAATCGCATATGAGTACACGATTCATTAGGTTTCTTTCAGGGAGCTCGTGTGGTACGAAAATATAGTTTTTTTTTTTATAGCCAGACTTATTCAAATGGGTCAAAACTATTTTATGGTAAGTCCTAAATTCCTCAGCTATGTCGTTACTACTAATATGCTGATCTTGCTCCATTTTATCCGTGTGAGGGCATCAAAATTCCCGGTTTTCAACGCTTGATCCAACTTTGTGCTGTACTTACCTACTGACTCTGCATTAGGTCTATAAACGTCGTGAATTTATTTCACCGCTTGAGTCGCATTTTCCCTTTTTCTACCGACTTCAAAAAGGTGCCGGTACTCAATTTGCCTGCATGTTTTTTTTTAATGTGTGTTACCTCATAACTTTTTACTGGGTGAACCGATTTCGATGATTCTTTTTTTATTTGAAAGCTGGTACTTCACATGTGGTCCCAAATAATCTTCTGGACAATAGTTATTCTTAATAATTGATATTAAAGTCGGTTGCACAAAATTTTTTATTTTAAATAATTGTAATAAAACTTTAACATGTATCGAATTTCTTCGTTAAGATTCACTCATTTTGGCGGACAGAAAAACAATTGCAAAATGGCGGGTAAGTTTTTTTTTACTTTTTATTTTTCTGTTTCTTAATACCCTATATGTACCTATTGATATTAAAACCAGCCAGATACAAACAGTACAACCAAAGAATATTTTTTTCAATTTTATACAAACAAAATAGAATACGAAGAAACTTTTTCCCCGACCTATTAATATAATTTTGTGAACAATATTCATTATAATGCCATAACATCAATAGAGTGTAGGTACCTACATAATCTTATTATTTAATTAAACAATTGTAATGCAAAGTAAATCTATACCTACTTACATATCAATAAAATTGAATTGTATTTCAAAAATATCGAAATTACTACATTTTTTCGAATTTTTAAAGTTATTTATAAATAAATAAAAAATAAAAATAAACAGTTTTTATTCACAAACACATAATATACAATGTCTTACAAGTACATATTATACAATGGTAGTACTTCTTTTGAACGCGAAATGCGCCCGTATCAGAAGCAAGCCCCTCTTCCTTATCATTCAATTTACTAAAGCAAGAACCGCTTATATCGAAATTATCGCTGACCGTAAACAACATCATTGAAGAAAATAAAATAAAAAATTAGTAAAGTAAAAATAGTGTGTGCAGTGTGTGTGTGTGTGTGTGTAATATGTGTGTAGTGTATGTGTGTGTAATGTGTGTTGTGCGAAAGTTTTCATACGTTTCCTTGCCCTCTGTATGCCGTTAAGACATGAACAGCCATTTTTAAATGTATTGTCTGTTGAATTGCTCTGTCTGTCACATTATATTTTCAGAACAAATGAAATTCCCCCTTAAATCTGTCAAATATTTTACCTCATTCCTAAGTTATTTCCTTATTACCAATGTCTCAATGCTCAATTTCTATTAGGGGAACGCCCTTATCGTAGCAGCAGAAGTTTTTACCAACCAACGTACTGTGAAGCTTACAGCGAGCGTTAACCATCTGAGCTACCACGACCAGCTAGTGTCAAATAATTATTAATAAATATGGGTATTTTGTTCTGCGAAACACCATATAAGTCATTTAACAGTGTGTTGTTTCCTTATTCCTTTTTGTGTAGTTCGAGTGCGACTGAGATAGACGATCGTGCCGTATGCGGAATAAAAATGACGTATACGTCAAAGTTATTTTAAAATATCTGGTAAGTTACAGCAAATTTTCAAAATTCTCAGTGACAGATAACAATTATCAACTTACTTAGTATTCGTGAAAAAATAAGAAATCATATGTTAATCTCACTATAATTGTCATATGACCAGGCTGCCACTGATAATTTCTTGATGATAAAACCAAATAACTAATTTGGTTCGATCCGGAAATTTGAACCCGGGACCACACAATTAGAAGTCGCGATTACTACCACTAGAGCAACGTGGATCTAACTAATGGTTACGCAAGCGGAATTCTAATCGCACCAGCGGTCACGACCATGTGCCTATTAGCAAGGTCATTGCAATGTTTAATATAATGAAAATAAAATAAAGGTAGCAATTAATAAAATAAAAAAGAGTACCGCAGGGAGTATTTCTAAGCCCCATTTTATACAATAAGTAATATACGAGTACAAAGAAGTTGCATAAAAGGCCTTTTCTTTAATTTCATGGTACGCAGGCTATCACAATGGAGTTCGTTAAGCAAAAGGTATCTAATCTATAAATAAAAAAACTAATTTTGAGACCATTATGTAATTAAAAGTTAAAACTTCAAACGTCAAGATTTAATTATATAATGATCTCCTTGTCATTCACGTAATTTAGGGCCAATATAGATTATTGTGGCGTACCTTTTTGACCAGACTGTGAGATATATTATCCTTTATGTACATACATGCTAGAGTCACGCTGCAGGTATAGTATGGTTGTAGCACGAATAGGTCCACTCTACCGGGGTAGAACCACGCTCTCACAGAATATCAACGTATAATAATAGCAAGTCAATACTACTGTGTTTCGCATGGCGAGTGTTGAGAACCGGAGACCCTTTCTTATGGAAACGAGGCTTTCCATCTTAGTCCTCACGGGTGACGCGTGTGCATTTTGATTCTAAGTCGAGGATAGATGTAGATGTCTATAGGCCACAGTATCCACTTAGCATCAGGTGGACTGTGTGAGTCATTTGTAACACTTATCCTATAAAAATACGAACTTACAGTTTTCCTGATGGTAAGTTTATGAACTTCAAGCGAAGAAAGTTACAGCTGCGCTATCACCTTCGAGGACTAAGATGGAAAGCATTATATAAACACACAATAAACACATTTCATACACCGCAATAATATGAGCCACTTCCAGTCACGATCTTTGTAACAAACATGTTAACTTGTATTCCAGCCCGAGTATCAAACAAACAGTTAAGTTAATAAATATAAATAATATAGCTTTTATATCCCGAAATAAACAATCCTATCTTATTCAGTTTTCTTATAATACTAGCTAACTGTTCCCCGCAACTTCGCCCGCGTAATCGTAATTTATTACAATTGGATTTCACAGGTTTTAATATTTTGCACGGAACCCTATTTCTTTTTTTCTAAAATAAAAGTAGCCTTAGTTACTTCTTATAACACCAGCTATCTGCCAGTGAAAGTCCGGTCAAAATCGGGCCACCCGTCTTGGAGATTAGCCGGAACAAACAGACAGACAGAATTTTTAAAAATCGTATTTTGTTATAAGTACCGTATATAGTTTCATATGCATATAGTAAAAAACTGTTATTTCGACATTACAAACAGACACTTCAATTTTATTTATTTGTATAGATGTCTTTGAGTTGGGTGTACCTTTTGGCAAAGGCCTCCTCTAAGGATTTCCATTGTTTTTCTGTGGTTTTTCGTTAGAGGGTGATGGTCTGATCTTCTCGTGGTGACCAACCGTGGTGGGAAAGTTTCTTAATTCGGTTGTTTGGGTTGTGATTTTTCTGTATTTGTTTTGAACAGTTAAGTTACTACTGTAAAGTTTTATACGTGGTAGAGCCATGCTGCAGCTATATTATGGTTGTAGCACGAATGGATCGGCTCGACCGGGGAATGACCACGCTCTCACAGAACACCAGCGTAAAATAGCAGCTTCACACTGCTTTGTTCCGTATTGTGAGTGTAAAGAACCGGAGACCCTTTTTACTGGAAAAGAGGCATTCCATCTTAGTCCTCACGGATGAGGACGCATCTGCATTTTGATTCCTTATTGAGGAGAAATGTAGATGTATATAGGTCACAGCAACCACATACCATCCGGTGGACTGTGTGCTCGTTTGTCACCCTTACCCTATAAAAATAAAAAATACTGTCGAAACATTTGACAAAATTTATTTCGTTATTTAGCTTGTGTAATTATTGCCAAAAGATTGTAATTTATTTTTAAACTATTCTCATGTAGGTAAGCGAATGTATATTCTTATGAGAATTCTTATAAAAAGATATCTCAAACCACAAGAATGTCTTACAACCCTGTTATTCTTTATACTCTTTAGACACTTATTAAGACCGATTATTTTTTGAAATTACCGACTAAAGTCATGTAGTATTGTATTTATCATCTGGATAGTATTTCTAACATCGACGGTTCGCGACAATCGAGCTAGTGTCGCGCTTACCTAAAGCTACAATCGATTGACGTGTCGACAATGGATTCCACGACAGCGTCACGTAATATGTCAAAGGTGAACCGGCACTGTTCACACACAAAGCAATTCATGTTCCGTACGCTAGTTGTAATCGGGATTTGATTTCTCACTGTCGAGCAAGTTCATTGTGGACAGCATATGATTTTGCCGCATCGATACTGTCGTTCCAATATGGATCTTTTTACTAGGGTATTAAGGGCGAAACTAATTTTCATCTTTGTGTTGTGGTTGAGAAAACTACTAGTTTTGATAGAAATTTAGTAAGACACTGAGAATCTCCTGCTATAACTTACATAAAAAAGAAATCAAAACCTCCGAAACAAAAAGAGCTGGTGATCTTCCAAACTGCTGAACAGATAACGTAGCTAAGAACACTTTCGATTAAGACACCTTTCAAACGAAAACAACTTAATCTAAACCGGTTCATCCGTTCAGGAGCTGTGATGCTACAGACACACACAGATACACACTACAAACATAAAACTATATCACATTAACTTATTAAACATACTATAATAATGTTCTTTAGATCGAATTTCAATTACTGTTAAAAGTCTGATGGAACAGCAAACAGACACGACCGGAGTGAGATCAGACTGCCTTTTTCAAAAATTGCCAGAGGTGTCCATGGATTGCAGTTATATGTATGTAACCATATACCGAGGCGTGCCTTGAGTTCCTGGTGCGCTTTGCCGTGGAAGAAGTATGGGGAGGAGGAGTCCTACCCCTAGGAAGGGCTATCATGGAGCGGCCAGCGCTGTTGGGGTCGAGGATGTGTGTGAAAGCCATCCCGTGGCCCCGCCAATATGCGGCGAAAGTGGAACACCATGTGGTTTTATTCGGTGCAAATCCGACATAATCCGTTCTTGGCCACGTGAGGCGGGTATGGGTAGGCATTTCCCTATGTAAAAAAAAGGTAACCACATACCATCAGGTGGATTGTAAGTTTTTTTTACTTCGGTTTTATAAAACAAGGTTCATGGTAAAATACTGTTTAAAAAACACCGATTGCGTAAAAAAAATTACTATTATTACCTATTATACGATTATATAAGAACTTTATGTCAGCTTTATTATAAGTTTTGAATATTTAAATGAGAATGGTCGCTAACAAACTTTAAATCGTTATAAATCCTAAACGCTCGTTCAAATCGAATACTAATTTAATAAACCTAAATATTATTTTCAAAAACCTAATTCAATGATACCCAACTTGACATAGTTCGTCGACTTTCATTTTTTCTTTTTCACAATATGGCGTCTGGTTGTCGCCATACTGAACTTTGATTACTGGCATGTCTTCAGCGACACTCGCAAGACTAAGACAAATCGACTGACGTAAGAACCATCAAAATCGGCCCACGCGTTTGGACTCTAGAGCGCCACAAAGGAACAAACTTACATAAAAATTACAGCCTATATACGTCCCACGGCTGAGCACAAGCCTCCTCTCATTTCTGAGAGGGTTGAACTTACATACATACATACATACAAACATAGACTGATAAACACATTACCTTTTCTTTTTGCGTCGTGTAGAGGCCAAAAATCTGTTATTAGGTTCTTTTGTTCAGAAATTTTCAGTAGCAGCATGAAGTTGTTTCACCCCTGTGCTTTGGAAAGCCTGATCAATCTCCGGTCGTGTTGGACTACCGTCCCATCGGACTACAACAGTTGAGGGAATAGAGTAAGTACCTGTGCTTGCGTACACACTCGTACAATATAATCCTGTTTTGTGCAGACGGCAAGTTCCTTTGAGAATGGCCGCCGAGACCGAAATTCGGTCGGTATGACATTATGGTAGGTATAGAGCACCTTGGAACTTTTTACTGGTAAAACCGAACCTCGGAAATGAGGCATCCCCTCTTGCTAAGGTATGACTACACATGAAGATTTTGATAATTAATGATAGATATACATTCAGCAAAACCGTACAAAACCGTTTCAGTGCCTAGAAGACTGCAATGATCCACTTCATTGCAGTCTTCTAGGCACTGAAAACGATATGAATGACAAGCTCGTGGAAACTGTCCATGCGGTCGGAGCTAAGTTCTGCAAGACTTGCCGCAGAAGAATACAAAAACTCTCCGATCACACTCTTAATCTCATAGCTGTTAGACGGGAGATGAAGCTACATTCTTCAAAAGACTTGACAGCATACAGGCATCTGAACAGACAGATCTCCAAATGCATGCGGCGGGACTTACGCAACTTCAATACAGCTCGTATTGAAAAAGCGATCGAGCGGAACCAAGGCTCCAAAGTCTTTGCCAGAGATCTGTCTGCCAGAAAGAGTCAACTGTCAAAACTGAAGACAGAATGTGGCAGCATCGTTTCCGGGACACCTGAGATTTTGAGTGAGATTGAGAGGTTCTATGGGCAGCTGTACACGTCATCGTTGGAGCAACACGCAAGTGTGAGTAACGATCCAAGAGCGAGTCTCATCCGACACTATTCCGAAGATATCCCGGACGTCAGTCTGAGCGAGATTAGAATGGCTCTCCGGCACCTTAAAAACGGTAAGGCCCCAGGCGGGGATGGAATTACAGCGGAGCTTCTGAAAGCGGGTGGAAGACCGGTACTTGAAGTCCTTCAGAAGCTCTTTAATTCCGTCGTCCATGGTAGCATTACAGCGGAGGCGTGGAGCAGAAGTGCGGTGGTCTTGTTCTTCAAGAAAGGTAACAACGCTCTCTTAAAGAACTACAGACCGATTTCCCTTCTGAGTCGCGTCTACGTGCTGTTTTCGAGAGTCATTACGAATCGTCTCGCGCGCAGACTTGACGATTTTCAGCCTCCCGAACAAGCCGGTTTCCGAAAGGGCTTTAGCACCATAGACCACATACATACCCTTCGGCAAATTGTACAGAAGTCCGAAGAGTACAATTTGCCACTATGTCTGGCGTATGTGGACTATGAGAAAGCCTTTGATTCCGTCGAAATTTGGGCGGTGCTGCAGTCCCTTCAGCGGTGCCAAGTTGACTGTCGGTATATCGAAGTGCTGAAGTGTTTGTACAGTAGAGCTACGATGGCTATCCGAGTACAGAACCAGAGTACGAAACCTATCCAATTGCAGAGAGGTGTAAGACAGGGTGACGTAATATCCCCGAAACTCTTCACCGCTGCATTGGAAGACGTTTTCAAGCTTCTGAACTGGAAAGGATACGGTATCAACATCAATGGCGAGTACATCACTCACCTTCGATTTGCCGACGATATAGTCCTTATGGCAGAATCGCTGGAGGACCTAAGCACTATGCTCAATGATCTCAATAGTGTCTCCCAACAAATAGGTCTTAAGATGAACATGGACAAAACAAAGATTATGTTTAATGTCCATGTCACACCTATGCCGGTAGTTGTTGGGAGCACTAAGCTCGAAGTTGTTGACGAGTATGTTTACCTGGGACAAATAGTCTGACTAGGTAAGTCCAACTTCGACCGAGAGGTCAATCGACAGATTCAACTCGGCTGGGCAGCGTTCGGGAAGCTACGACACATCTTCTCGTCAGACATACCTCAAAACCTTAAAACGAAATTGTACAACCAGTGCGTGTTGCCAGTGATGACTTACGGAACTGAGACGTGGTCCTTCACAGCTGGCCGTATGAGGAAGCTCTAGGTCGCTCAGCGAGCTATGGAGAGGGCTATGCTCGGAGTTTCTCTGCGTGATAAACTTAGAAATGAGGATATCCGCAGTAGAAACTAGAGTAACCGACATAGCCCAACGGATTAGTAAGCTGAAGTGGCAGTGGGCCGGCCATATAGCTCGAAGAACCGACAACCGATGGGGAAGAAAGGTTCTCGAGTGGCAGCCTCGTACCGGTAGGCGAAGTGTAGGGCGACCCCCCACGGGATGGAGTGACGACCTGGTAAGGCATGCAGGAAGTCGATGGAGGCAGGTGGCTCAGGACCGTGCTTTGTGGCATTCCTTGGAGGAGGCCTATGTTCAGCAGTGGACTTATGAAGGGCTGTAATGATGATGAATGATGATACATTCAGCATTTATCATTGGAATGTGTTAAGTTTAAGAAAGAAAGAGAATTAATGATGCAAAGTTTTAAGATTATTAGTTCTGGAATTTTACGTAGATACCAGCTATCCACCTTGGCTTTAGCCACTACCGGGTCCTATTGTGAATCTAAAACATCCAAGGATTCACTCAAACATACAAAAAAATTATCTAAAAAATCTAAAACATTAACAAAATCAGTCCAGCTTTTTAGGAGTTCTAAACTCACTGAATATAAAAAAAACTATATGAGATGTTTAAAGAACAGGAAAACTAAAAATACGCGATAGATAGATAAACAGATGTAATACCCAATAAGTTTGTCTTATTATAAATTCCGAAATCGGGTTTGGACAAAGAATGTGTGGAGTTTATTGACTTCTAAGTATAATTTAATAAATTGATATGGCATAACTTGTGAAGATTTTTAATACATATAGCTGAAGTGAAGCTAGTTGTCAAGTCCTATTTCACATGTAATAGGGTCCATAATATCACAAATTAACAACGGACTGACACACCTCTCTTTTTTTACAACCCATATATCTACGCATACATTCTAAACGTTTAAGGATACTCTTAATCTGGCCCACCTTCAATATAATTCCAATTTAGCTGATAAACTTTCGTATAGGACGTCTCTTCCCGACTCTTTTCTGTCACTCTTTCTTCGTTCATTCCTTCTACATGACCAAAACAGCCAAGCATTCCTTCCTTAATCGCGGTCACAACATCATCTTGCAAAGTCGACTAGTAAATTTACAAATCCAGCTGAAATTAAATATAAGAATTGTCAGATGCCAGTGCACGCATATAAAAAGTTCACCGACCCGATGACCATACTATGTGAGATTCAAAAGCATTTCATCACCGCGTTACTATTTAATAGTCTATGCAATATTTATATCGACTGTTAAAAAAAGTTACAGCCTATATACGCCCCACTGCTGGACACAGGTCCCCCTCTCACTTCTGAGAGGGTTTTAGGGCAAGGAAATGTCCACCGCGCTGTCCCAATGCGTGTTGGCGAACTTCACGTATATTCGATTTTTTTCTTATTTCTCAGACATGCAGGTTTCCGCACGACGTTTTCCTTCAGCACTTAGAATTGCAATTAACAATTTCCTTGGTGCCGGCGGGGATCGAACCCGGGTGCTCGCGTACTGTGAAATCTACAGCGAGCGCTTAGCAACTGAGCTACCACGGCTCACATACATCCACCAATAAGATATAATCGAGAACTAAACACGAGGGTAAATAAGATGTTTTTAAAAGTACGTCTTTGAGTGGATATTGTTACACCGCCATTGCACAGTTACACGGTAACTGGTGACCTTGAGTATTAACATTTTCTTAAAGCTTTCTTTTGCTTTTATTAGTATAATATATTATATAACAGCCAGTGATGACTTATCATATCAATAGTGGTAGAGCCACGCGGCAGCGTTTGCTGTCGCACGGATGGGCCGGCTCGAACCGGGGTGGTACCACGACCTCACAGAAAACCAGTGTGAAGTAGAGGTTCAACTCTGCGTTTCGCGTGGTGAGTGCAGGTGGCCGGAGGCCCTTTTTACTGGAAATGAGGCATTCCATCTTAGTCCTCACGGGTGACAACGCATCTACATTTTGAATTGTAATAGAGGATAAATGTAGATGTCTATGGGCCGCAGCAACCACTTAGGTACACAGTAAACCATCAGGTGGACTGTGTGCTCGTTTGTCACCCTTATCCTATAAAAAAAAACGTATCTGAGACGTAGTCTTCACTGCCGGCCGTATGAGGAAGCTCAAGGTCGCTCAGCGAGCTATGGAGAGGGCTATGCTCGGGGTTTCTCTGCGTGATAAACTTACAAATGAGGATACCCGCAGTAGAACCAGAGTGACCGACATAGTCCAACGGATTAGTAATCTGAAATGGCAATGGGCCGGCCATATAGCTCGAAGAATCGACAACCGATGAGGAAGAAAGGTTCTCGAGTGGCGGCCTCGTACCGGCGGACGAAGTGTAGGGCGTCCCCCCACTAGATGGAGTGACGACCTGGTAATACATGCAGGAAGTCGATGGATGCAGGTGGCATTAATTGGGCGAGGCCTTTGTTCAGCAGTGAACTTGTGATGGGCTGTAATGATGATGATGATTATATAATATTTTATTAACTATTTGGTCTAGTGTTTGTAAGCGCGAGTTTAGATCATTTGGTCTGTCATGAAATTCGCAGTAGCAGTCTGGAGTCAGGAAGTTGGCGGGGTCTCACCCCCGTGCCTCGCATTCGCACGTAAAGCAGTTGCTCCTGCGCCTGATCTCTCTCAAGTCGTGTCGGCTTGCCGTCCCGTCGGACTGTGAGCGAGGGAATAGAGTGCACCTGTCCCTGTGCAAGTTCACCGCGCAGATGGCTAGTTTCCGTTGAGGCTGATCGCCGTGACCGAAATGCGGTCTGGAGGACATTATTATTATATTATGCCATATTGATCTACCAACAATATAACACGAGCTTACAACAAACTACAGAATCAATAACAATCCAAACATAACCTCAAACTTGAAAGCGGTACTTGTCCTGCTTTAACGTTTCTTACGCAATGTATTTGTTTCACCTTTGCGAAATTCGTGAGATGAATAATAAATGAAAAATACACAAGCATACATTTTACGATAAATCAGCCAAATATTTTTATTCGTTAAGTTTAGAGTATTTATAAGCAAACTATAGACGTTATAATATTAGTATTTATAGATCACTTATTTATATTCTAAATTTTCAGGTATTTATGGCGTGATCGCGGAGCAGGAAAATTTTCAAATTATTGCAATTCATACAAATGTGTACTTTAATAACTTGAGAATAAACTCGGTTTTCGAATCACAAATACTGTTTTCATAAGGTCCTATAACTATCTTAGTTGCAATAGAAATAAAACTTTTTATGACGGGAATTAAGTTTAAAATTGCAAAGCAATAACAAAATTCCTGCTCCGCGACCATGCTTTAGTAATATCAGACATTTTGTCCGAGAATTGAAAAATCATCCTCAAATAGTTGAACATAAGTATTGATTTGTAAGTAATAATAATGTCCTCCAGACCAAATTACGGTAACAGCGGCCAGCCTCAACGGAGACTAGCCATCGGCGCAGAACAGGAACAGTTGACAAGTGTATGCGCAACAAGCACAGGTGCACTCGCTATTCCCTCACTCTCATAGTCCGACGGGACGGCAAGCCGACACGAGCGGAGAGAGATCAGGCGCAGGACCAACGGCTTTACGTGCTTTCCGAGGCACGGGGGTGAGACACCGCCAACCTCCTGACTTCGGGTAGCAGCTGAGGAGAATTTCTTGACGGAAAAACTCAATAACTGATTTTTTGTTTCGACCCGGGATCTCAAGATCAGCAGTCGCGTTTACAACCACTACACCAATGAGGAAGTCATATTTTGTTTGTATGTATGTCATAACATACGTAGTTAACCGTTAACCCGTATGAATAATGTATTTTTTTATTAATGTATACAGGTTGATTTTGCAATAATCGGCCAATTTTGCAGGGAACAAATACAAATAAATAAAATTGAAGTGTCTGTTTGTAATGTCTAAGTAACTGCTTTTTACTATATGCATATGAAAGTATATATACGGTACTTATAACAAAAACACAATTTTTAAAATTTTTGTCTGTCTGTCTGTCTGTTTGTTCCGGCTAATCTCCGAAACGGCTGGACTGATTTTGACCGGACTTTCACTGGCTGATGTTATAACAAGTAACTAAGGCTACTTTTATTTTAGAAAAAGTATTAGGGTTCCGCGGAAAAAATTAAAAGCCATGAAATCCAATCGTAAGAAATTACGCGCGGGCGAAGTCGCGGGAAACAGCTAGTATAGCAATAAAAATACTGACTATCACTTATCGGGATATAAACTATCCTATCTCTCAAGTTGAACCAAACTGCTCACAGTGTGCAAGATTTCATTGAAATCAGTTCAGCAGTTTAGGAGTCCATCGCGGACAAACAACGTGACACGTAATTTTTGTATACAAAGAAGATTTTACAAAAGAGAACTCTACGCTGTTATGCATTTACTTCAATAAATTTTTAATAATTGTAGTTATTGTCTTATTCTTGTACCATCTGCAGTAGAAAATAACCGGTTATGTTTATCAACTACTTGTGAAAAAAAAACCTTACAACTTAAGCGTCCGTACAAAGTTCAATGTCAAATTACCTAAAATCTATACTATTACAGCCAATTTAAGTCCACTGCTTAACAACTTACCATACACCGATTCATAGGGGGGATATTTGCCATAGTTGCCACGTTTGGCAAGCGGGTTGGCAACCGCAGATTTTTATTTTTAGTCGTTATTAGGAAGACGCTGCTGCCCATCCTCCAGATTTGTTTCCCTCTGTCGCCTCTCACGACACCCACGGGATGATATGGGGGTAGTGGATATTCTTACACCGTCACAACACGGTCTAATAAATTAAATAATAATGTGTGCGTCTGTCTGATTACAATGTCTGTGTACGCGCTTAAACGCTCTTTATTAACGTGTTTCGAAGTTGCGACGAAACACGTTACGGCGGTGTGGCGTTCCTAGTGGTGGTGTTGGGAGTAGTGGTGCTGGGATCGATGGTGATGGGAATAGTGCACGCAATTGAAGGAGGGTGGGAGGTGCTCTTCAAACTGGGCAGGGCACATCATTTTGTTTCATTAGCCGTAAATAAACAAATCAAGTTCTAACAACTTCAATATAATGGATTCTATTAATTTAACAAAACATCAACACATCTAAGCCAAACGCGTACAACATCTAGATACTATACGCAAGAAACTTAAAGACCGACCACCTGTGGCCATACAATATAAATCCTGCGCCGGTGTTCACCTGCCATGAGTGTGCTCACGCTTTTCTCGCTAAGATCGTCTATGCTAGTCACTGGCGAGCACATGAACGGGCGGAGCACTACACTTAGATATAGGAGTAGAAAACTGCCTATTGGGAAAGCGGCTAGGAGAGTTAGTAGCAGTAGTAAATAAGTTATAAAAGCTGCCGGGCCAAACATAAGTATGACCTCTCGATGACCAGTCTCGAACCACAAACGCGTGCGTACGTCAAGTACAAGGATAACCGCAACAATAGTTGTGATATAAGGATATCATCCAATTTAACACAATTTTAATGTAACAAATAAGGAAACTGATGAGATGAGTTACATAGTGATGGGCACTATACTTGTGGAATGGTTAGCGCTCGCTGTAAGTTTAACAGTACGCGAGCAACCCGGGTTCGATCCCCGCCGGCACCAATGAAATTGTTAATTGCAATTTTAAGTGCTGATTTACCACGTGCTCGACGGTGAAGGAAAACCTGCATGTCTGAGAAATGAGAAAAAATATTTCGAAGGCATGTGAAGGTCGCCAACACGCATTGCGGCAGCGCGGCGAACACTTCCTTGCTCTAAAACCCTCTCAGAAGTGAGAGGAGGCCTGTGCCCAGCAGTGGGACGTATATATGCTGTAAATTTACTTAACTAATAAGGAAACTTGAGGCAGTTGTTTTCGTCTATTATTATTATTTATTTTTATACACAAACAGTGGCAATGTTATAAGTAATAATGGTATTTAACGCTGTACACCCACACTGCCATATTATGGTTGTAGCACGAATACCAGCGTAAAATAACTGACTAATGCTGTATGTCGTATGGTGAAAGTCCTCACGGCTGATAACGCGTCTGCATTTTGGTTCGTAATCGAGGATAGATGTAGATGTCTATGGGCCGCAGCAACCACTTACCATCAGGTGGACTGTGTGCCCGTTTGTCGCCCTATCCTATAAAATAACTAGGGTTCCGCCCCATCATCGCACGGTTGATTTCTGGATATCGGCAACAGCGCCACCTATCGGGTTCAGGTGTGAATCTAAACCAAAAGACCAAAAAAATCAGTTATTGAGTTTTTCCATCAAAAAACTCTCAGTAGCTGTCAGGGAGTCAAAAAGTTGGCGGTGCCTCACCCCCGTGTCTCGGAAAGCCATGGAGCCGTTGTTCTTGCGCCTGATCTCTCTCCGGTAGTGTCGGATAACCGTTCCGTCGGACTATGAGAGTGAGGGAATAGATACACACGCGCATACACTTGGGCAGTATACTATCCTGTTCTGCGCCGACGGCTAGTCTCCGTTGAGGCTGGCCGCTGTGACCGTAATTCGGTCTGAAAGACATTATTATTATCTGGCCGAGGTATAATCGAATCTGGTATAACATGACTGTTACACATGACTTTCGTCTTATTTAGAATTCTGTCAATTCGGAAGGCTTCTAACAGGAAATAATTATTATTTTAACATTATTTGAATAAATTCGTCTCATGTCGGAGGTCGCGTGGACATCTAGCGACTGGTAATTGCCGTTTTAATTTAACTTTTAGTTAATTAATAAACTAATTCTTCGCATTCCGCGGTTATAAGCGAAACTCATTAGCAATTTCAATCGATGACGATTAAATATACACGTTGAAATAATGTTCACGTGAAACATCGGTCCGATTGTGTAACTCCAGTTGTGATCGTCGTCGGCTTAATTTTGGATTTGGTTTTTTTTTGTATTACAAACATAACTATTATTTTTATACAGGAGGGGGTAAGGAGTATGCGTTTCACCTGATGGTGAGTGACTACCGCCGCCAATGAACATGCAACATCAGGGGAATTGCAGGCGCATTATCGGCCTTTTAAAAAAGAATAGGCTCTTTTACTATAAACCGATGTTTATGTATATACTAGAAATCCGCCCCGGCTTCGCACGCGTGATCGTGATCTCGAAAACAGCGTCACTCACCGGGTACACAATTGTGAATCTAAACCATCCAACAACCCCAACAGGGACACATGAAAATTTTCATCAAAATCGGTCGAGCCAAGTTCCAAGTTATTACGAGAGTAACGCACGGCAATTGATTTGTATTTAACTAGAGCCCAATGACTTCGTCAATCTTACTTAGCGGTACCATGTAGCGACATCTATGGAAATGTATTAAATAAAGAACGATGTATTTAGCGCGTCAAATTTTCATATCGATATACATCGCAACCGCTTCCGTAGATAGATAATAGATGGCGCTAGAGTAGTCAAGTGAGCTCGGCCACGGTCCTTATTGCTTTGTAAGAGAGATAGAATTTTTAATTCTATTATCATCTAATGTCAGACGTCTAAATAATCTGAAATTTAGTAGACGTACGGTACCGTGTAGTGGCGGTGTAAGAACTAAGAATATCCAATACTCGGCGACAGGCGACAGAGGGAGATGAACGGGAGATCAGCAGCATCATCCTGATATCAATTCAAAATAAACAAAAACTACGGTTGCTAACCCGCTTCCTAAGCGTGACAACTGTAGCAAATATCCCCATGTGAAATTGACAATCTATTGAGGAACGATTAAGTCAAAACTGGGGGGACAGTGGGAAAGGCTCATGCCCAGGAGTGGACTTTTACTATGGTACTTTTCCAATTAAAAATATATTTTTTTTATTATATTACGGTCCTGAATTCGTCTTCATAATATATTTTATTTTTGCCAGTTACCAGTAGCATCAGTGTATAATTATCATGTACGAAAAATCGCAGAAGAACTGGCAAACGCGGTTCGAAAAATAATGCGAAATAAAAAATGCACAATGGCAGTTACGTTACAAGTATCGTTTAAAAAAAAACTAAGGTTAAGTTTGACGACGCTAATATAATAACCAGTTTCCAACAATAAATCTATCTACCTATATTATTAAAACCTATCCCACGAGCATAACACAGAGCGTGAATATTTAAAAAAAAACTTAAATGAGAGAGACTGAAAATATAGCCTATGGACAATTTAACAAAACTTTATTGTAATTTTATCACATAATATTTTAATAGACTTTATGAATTAAATAATTCCGCCACAAAATACGTAATTTCGCCTTTGATTAGCTCAATTATTTTAAAATTTAAATGAACCTGTGTAAACCAACACTAGCGTCATAAAACCGGAGGTTACTTATAAATAGTGAGTATATCAATTCCCTAATCTACTACGACTTACTACATTACAATGAAAATTAGACAGCATAAATCAACAATCCAAAATGAGTTAAAATGTGGGTAAACGTCAAACTGCGGTAATATATACACATATTAATCGTGTTTTATACCACATCCATAAAATTCGGCCACGTCGTACTAAAAAGTGAAAACGTGAAGGAGAAGGCCGACACCATTCAACTTTCTCGCTTGTAAAATAACTGAGCACACTCACTTATAAGCAGCGCCTTTGGCGTTCTGCAAAAGATATCGCGGATGGAGAAATCCGATTTTTTTATCACACGCGATACGTTGGCTAATGTGACACGACCGCTCCGTGCAACTGCCGGCGGAAGACTGAGCGTTTTTACGTCAAACTGTCAAACGAAATGCGCACGCGCACACATTCAGCTCTCACGCCAACCTGACTGTGAACGTGAACCGTTATCGGACACGACCTTAGAACATATACTATTGGACGTGGCCTTTGAGTGGCTTCATACTTAGTAACGCGCGAGAAACAGCTGAACATTCAAAAGGAAACGCATAATGATGAAGTGGTAGGAACTACTTCAGTTTCTTTTAAGTGACTGCGGACAGTAAATGTATAGTAATTCCAGTCTTACCTGCTTCAATCTTGGAACACTACTACTAAAACATCAGACACGATCTTTACCCAGCATTGGCCTGAGTTAAAGAGCAAATATTTAAGTGCGTTGTTAAACTCGAAGTTCGAAAGGTATTACCCCGTTGGTCGTCATTGGGTTTCCGGATCGGACGGTTGGAAATTGAATTGAAAGCCACTCCATGTCGTGCTAATTCCTTCATCGAACCAATTCTTTCTTTTCTTACGTGGTAGAACCGTGCTTCAGCTGTATTATTATGGTAGTAGCACGAATGGGTCGGCTCGACCGGGGCAGGACCACGTTCTCACAGAATACCAGCGTAAAATAGCAGCTTAGTGCTGCTTCGTATGGTGAGTGTAGAGAACAGGAGACCCTTTTTAATGGAAACAAGGCATTCCATCTTAGTCCTTAGGGGTGACAACGCATCTGCATTTTCATTCTTAATTAAGGATAAATGCTGTGGTCCAAAGGCGTCTGCCTTTGGACCACAGCATCCACTTATTATCAGGTGGACTGTGTGCTCGATTTTCACCCTTATTCTATTAAAAAAGCGATGCCAATGGTGCGAGGAGTCTTGTAATGCATTCTCAAATCCGACTGCTAAGCATGACCTGTACAATCCGTGCAAATTAACAAGCCACCTCTCTTTTATACAATACATATAATAATAAGAGTAACTAACGAGCACAGTCCTCATGGTAAGTGAATACCGTGGCCCGCAAGCATGTACATACGTATATCATCAGTAAAGAAACAAAATGCAGATGCGTTGTCACCCGTGAGGACAAAGTTGAAATGCCTCTTTTCCAGTAAAAAGGGTCTCCGGTTCTCTACACTCACCATACACAGCAGTATTAAGCTACTATTTTACGCTGGTATTCTGTGAGAGCGTGGACCCACCCCGGTCGGGCGTATCCGTACTACAGCCATACCGTGATATAGATGTAATGCTGCCAGTATTATACGAGTGACGTCACGGAGCCACGTGCCATGTTACCTCGCACGAATTGTACGCAAAATTCTGGTAGCAATCCTTATCCAGCAATGAACTGTTATGGTTTGGTGAATAAGATTTTGCATGAGAATTTTGCGCAGACTTCTAGTTAGCACGAATAGTAACGTGCAATTAAAAAAAAATAAACAATGGTAAATAAATTATTGTTATTTTGATCAATTTGTCTTTCATAGTTGCTCCCAAATTATATACTTCACCCACTTTGTCCAGACTAATTATGATGTATTCATCGTCTAGTTCTATTATCATACAATACGGTCGTATAACAGTATTTTTCCATTAAATTTAACATTTAAAATTTTCTGATGAAAATAATAAACGTTTTCTTGCTCCACTGCAATTTTTAAAAAATTGTGGTTCGTCCCTTCGCGGCGTTTATTACATACAAGTTTCTGATATAATTGGAATAATTGGGAAGCTCATCTCACGGCACCGATCGCACTCCTTCCTATTAGTCGTTGAAAGAAAACATCCTGAGGAAACATGCAACATGCCTGATGATGAAAAAACATTCGAAGAAATTTGAAGTCCGCGAACACGAATTGGAGCAGCGCGGTGATTTCCATGCCCTGGACGTCTCTCAGAAATGAGAGGAGGTCTGTGTCCAGCAGTAGGACGTAAATAGCCTGTTTTTTATTTATTTATGTAACTTGGTCAACTCGAACGAGCCAAGTATTTTGCCAACATAGTTCAAAACGAATTCGCTAAAAATAGCGCGGTCGAAGTACTGCTGTCACAAATGTACTGGTGATGAAAAATACCACCTAGTAGTATGGTGACAGTGATTTGGTTCACCACATGATCTTTGTTTTGTCCATGTTCATTTTAAGACCTATCCGTTGGGAGGCACTATTGAGGTTATTGAGCATAGTGTTTAGGTCCCCCAGCGATTATGCCATAAGGACTACATGATATATCGTCGGCAAATCGAATATGAGTGATGTACTCGCTATTGATGTTAATACCGTATCCTTTCCAGTCCTATAGCTTGAAAACTTCTTCCAATGCAAAGGTGAAGAGTTTCGGGGATGTAACATCAACCTGTCTTAAATTACTGCAGTTGGATAGATTTCGTTCTCTGGTTCTGTACTCGGATAGCCATTGTAGCCCTACTGTACGAACACTTCAGCACTTCGATATTTCGACACTCAACTCGGTGACTGTTTTAACTTTTAAGGCTCGAGGTACATTTTTTTTTCTTTTTTTTTATAGGATTAGGGTGACAAACGAGCACACAGTCCACCTGATGGTAAGTGGTTGCTGCGGCCCATAGACATCTACATCTATCCTCGTTTGCGAATCAAAATGCAGATGCGTTGTCACCCGTGAGGACTAAGATGGTATGCCACATTTCCAATAAAAAGGGCCTCCGGCCACCTGCACTCACCAAGCGAAACGCAGAGGTAAACCTCTACTTCACGCTGGTATTCTGTGAGGTCGTGGTACCACCCCGGTTCGAGCCGGCCCATCCGTGCGACAGCAAAAGCTGCCGCATGGATCTACCACTGTTAAATACTGCTGATACTGCATAGAGTTGCCAGTCTATCGGTATTCTATGGAATACGGAGGATGTGCGCAAGGAATTACATGATTTAATACCTCCCTCCCCTTTTTACCATCTAACAATCAGGAGGTCGGTGGATCTCCACCCCATTGTTGTCGATATTCCACGCATTAGAACCAAACGGCTTGCTTCGTCTTTCGTAATGCGCACAATATGCAGGAGTCTGTCTTTCTGTCCGATTACAAACCGAGTGTCTTCAAGGAAAAGTAATAGAAGTTTCTTACGCTTAGACAGTGAAAAGAATATGATTTCGTACAAGTTCAATTTTTATTTCTTGCTGGCTGTTGAAAATCTGAAATGAAATCCAATCGTAGTAAATTAACGCGACTACGTCTGCACTTAATTTACTACGATTGGATTTCAATGGTTATTAATTTTACCTAACCCTTTTAACTAACCCTAATTTTATTTTTCTAAAATAGCATAAGTTACTCCTTATAACATCAGCTACCTCCCAGTGAAAGTCACAAACAGACAGACAGACTTACAAAATTTTTAAATATTGTATTTTTGTTATAATTATAATAAATACTTTCGTTGCATTTAGTGAAAAGCTTTTATTTTGACATTACAAACAGACACTTCAACTTTATTTATTTGTGTAGATAAATAAATAAATAAAAATGAAATGATAATATAAGTTAGTTTTTAACCGACTTCAAATAGGAGCAGGTACTCAATTCGACTGTATTTTTTTTCAATGTGTATTAATAATTTATACCTCATAACTTTTCTCTAGGTGGACCGATTTCGATGATTATTTTTTTATTTAAAAGCTGGTGCTTCTCATGTGGTACCATATAAATTCGATCAAGGTCCGACCTGTAGTTATTGAGTTATCCTTAATAATTTATATTGAAGACGGTTGTATATATTTTTTTTTAATTTTATCACTTGTTTTTTAAAATTCGAATGTACTTACAATCCATCCGATGGTAAGTGGTTACTGTCGTCCAAGACCAACCCCTGCAGACAACTTCAAACAACGAAGACCACAGATTAGTTATCATCTTTGAGGACTAAGTTGGAATGCCTCGCGGCCTGAATTGTGCAAAACCTACATCAAAAACGTGGTACAACCACGCTGCAGATATATTACGGTACGCTACGCTCTCACGTAATATCAGCGAAAAATAGCAACTTAATGCTGCTATTTATCCTAAATAGGGAACCGGAGACGATTTTACTGGAAACGTCCTACCATCTTAGTCCCCAGATTATTGAGGATAAACGTATATGTGAATAGGCCACAGCATCCACTTACCATCAGGTGGACTTTGCGCCTCCTTTGTCACCTTTATGTTATTTAAAGAAATCGTTGAAATAGCGATGCCACATCCAGTATTCTGTGTTCAATGTCTTGAATTCGTGAAAAGGATAAGTTGATTATATATCTATTCGCATCATGATCTAACAAAAATGAATGACACTAGAAAATTGTGTAGTCGTAAATCAGCCTTGACGGCTATAAGGAAGCGAGATGGAATAATATCCATCTCACTCGCACTTTTCTTCATTCTTATCTTGCCATGAAAGAAATATTATTTTATTTTAAATGACGCTTCATTTTACTAGACGCTAGTAATTTATTTATTTGTATTTGTTAGTCAATAATAATGTACTACGAAATTATCTTCGTTCCAACCGAGTGTTCCACGAGACTCACGCATGTTTTTTTTATCTTTAAAAAACGTTACCTCCACCCTAGGATTTTCTCCTGTATGTTAGGGGCAGTTTACATACATAAATTTTATACAATTATTTGTAGGCCACACAAATATTTGTTCCGTGGGGGATTCGAACCCGAGACTCTTAGCGCTGCACCCCATTACTAAGTCACCGCGCCACTACGCTGTCGCAATTAGTATTGCTACCATATATGGGCTGGTGCTGCAAAATGCCAGCAAGCAGCCTTGAACTCAAAAGGCGTGCTAAGATGTTACCTCAATCGGTATTTTTTTCACAGGTAATAAAAAAATTAGTCAACTAAGATCTGCGTAATAAATTAAAATGATATATCCTACTTAGTTTGAAGAGCATCTCCCGCCCTACCTCAATCGCGTGCACTATCCCCGTCACCACTAATCCCAGCACCACTACTCCCAACACCACTACACTAAGAAGAAGGACACACCACCGTCGATAATATGACAAGTGTTTCGTCTCTACACGAGGCATGCTCAGGTGAAGTAGACGTTGCGGTGGCTGACCGCTAAGACCGCGGTTTTTTTTATAAAGTAAGAGTGTCAAAAACGAGCACACAGTCCGCCTGATGGTGACCGGATGTGTGAGTTAAAACGGCAACTCTATGAAACTAGTTAAGCATTTGCATGGTAGAGCACAGCTGCAACTACATCATGGTTGTAGCATGTATAGTTTCGACTCAACCTCTACTGTCACAGAATACCAGCGTGAAAAAGCAGCTTAATTCGATTATATCTCGGATGGTGAGTGTAGAGAATCGGAGACCCTTTTAACCTCAAGAGTGACAATGCATCTTCATTTTGATTATTAATCGAGGATAGATGTACACATGTCTATGGGTCACAGCATCCACTTATCATCAGGAGGACTGTGTGCTCGTTTGTCACACTCATTCTATAAAAAAAATATCACGTTTCAGATCCATTATGTCATTACTGGCAACACGCGCTAGTTGTACAATCTTGTTTTTCAAGTTTAAACTATGTAATATAGATAAATATTAACAGAACGTTATTGACGTAAGTACTGGGTTACATTGTGTGAATTACGTACATAAAAAAAACATGCGTGAGTGTCATGGAACACTCGGTTGTAACGAAGTTCCTTTCGTAATATATTATTATTGTTGATAAACATATTATATTATTCATTAACACCTACAAATAAATGAATTACTAGCGTCTATTAAAATAAAGCGTCATTTAAAATAATAATTCTTTCATGGTAAGATAAGAAAAAGTGCGAAGGAGATGGATATTATTGCATTTATATAATGAACAAGTCTCATATTGCAATGCACGAAATACCGGCGCGTCCTTCTCAAAGTCACCGAGTTTGTTAGACGAATATGTTGCGCGTAAAAGAGATAACCGGGGTTAGATGAGCGTCTGATGGCCACAACGTGACCTTACAACGTCTTTGAATCTGTATAAAATCAATGGATAATTCATCATCATCATCAATTAATTTTGTATAATCAATTAATTATAATATATAACTAATTGATTGTAGCAGAGACTGAATGAGTATTGATGCCTTATCCTTGTTTTCAAAAATTAAAAAAAAATGCAAATGCAAATATACGAAATATTTTTAAAAAGAAATGTTTTTGATGTGGTCGTGTTATGTTGTATTTCACAGAAGTAAGTCTGATCATAAGGTGCCTCTGGGTCACTTCAGTTTTATTAAAGGAGTAAGCGTGGTCAGTAAGCACATGGTCAGTGCTCAAGTCGGCTGTAACTTTTAGACATGTATAATTCATTCATTTTTAGTGACCCGATCATTCAAGTATTGATTCGTCTTACGAACCGGGTCATACGGGTCGATCATTCAAATAGATCATTTCGAATTTCAGTACTCTGTGATCTGTGAGAGCCGCTCGATAATGTCGGTCGTTGGACATTACTACACTCTTTGGTCGTAGGTCCTGTCAATCGTTTGATCCGGAACGTTCAAAAATGTAATTGATTGAAGATGGTTACCATCAATAATTTGATGCGACCCTGGTCAAATGAAAGAATCATTCACGATTGACAGATGTCTAGTAACTTAAGTACATAAACACGTGGTCAAGTCGTTGAACTATTTTTTATTGTATTTCGAATGGACCGCTTGAATGCCGAGCTCACAATGACTGGTTAAAACACAACCGGTTCTGTTCAAGACCGGTGTTGTAAAAAACCTCTCACCTCTCTAATTAGTAGTGCCCACTAGTTCGTGATCTACCTATTATTCAAAGGTCGCTAGATCCAGCACATGACTACAGCACAAGATTACTCGCCGGTTCTACGTTTAAATCGCAGCTGTTAGAAATGTGTGTTAAAAAAAAAACCTTAATAATGTGTGGTAGTCATTGATATACATTTTTTGTATACCAATGGTGGTAGTACATAATCTGTGGTAAAAATGCCTTTATAAACGACTTCAAAAAGGTTATGGGATATCTTTGTCAACTGTGAACCTTTTCTGCCGACTTCCAAAAAGGAGAGGGTACTCAATTCGACTGTATGCTTTTTTATGTGTGTTACCTCATAACTTTGTACTGGGCGAACCGATTTCGATGATTCTTTTTTTATATGAAAGCTGATAGTTCTCGTGTGGTCCCATATGAATTTGATCAAGGTCAGACCAATGGTTATTGAGTTATTCTTAAATAACCTATATTGAAGTCGCTTATATTGAAGTCGGCTGTACAAAATTTTTAATTTTTAATTATTTAATGATACTTTTCGGTGGTAAAAGAACATCCACTACCCCATATCATCCCGTGTCGTACGAGGCGACATAGGGAAACAAACCAGGAGATGGCAACACCTTCTCCCTGATAACAAACAACAAGAACTGGTTCTTGAGTTATTAAGGTCTGAATAATGCAATCTTTATTATACTAATTCTCTCATCAAAAACCTACATCATTTGTATTCATTTATATCATTTGTAGGTTACCTACTTAAAAACTTGAAATTTACCATCAAGACAAATCATAAGTACAAAGGTAAAAAAACTGCAAATTATCTATATTCGGTGTCGGCAGTGTTATTGATGTGGTTCGATTCAAGTGCTGTCACTTGAAACGAACCACCATCAATAACTGTGAGTAACATACAAGTAGTCAAAATAAAAAATTTGTACAACCGACTTCTATATAAATAAAATAAGAACATAATCAATGTGGTCGAAGTCAAATAAATACGCATTATTAAGGATAACTCAAAAACTACCTGGAATCAAATTTATATGGTACCACACATTGAGTTATATGTACTACGTACTAGAGAAGCCATTCCGAACATTGACTATGTTCAACTGAACTGTAGTGCAATCCGTACAAACTATATATTGCGTAAATTGATTTGTGTATTCCATAAAATAATTATTATTACATTTTATTTAGAAATATGTTTGTTTAGATTAAATTAAGATATTTTATATTAAATTCTTATATTTATTTTATATTAATATCTTATTTTATATCAAATTAAAGTCTTCGCGCATGCCCGACTACTACTCCCGCGCTTGCGCGAAGACATAGAGTAGTGCACGATTTTTGTTTGGAATGGCTTCTCTAGTACGTAGTACATATATCTTAATGGTACCACATGAGAAGCACAGGCTTCCAAAAAAAATTAATCATTAAAATCGGTTCACCTAGAAAAAAGTTCTGGAAGTAACACACATAAAAATTGAGTATCTCCTCCTTTTTTTGAAGTGGGTAAAACTAACCTCCCCACACTATTATCGGCGAAGGCAACAACCCCAAAAGTGGTTTCCATCGAATATGCAGAGGCGGCTTAAATATCAGACAGACAGACAGACAGACAGCGCCCTAGGCTGGCACCTCATCGGCGCCTCTCTAGCGGCCATACCTATATTATAAATTATAACTATCTATTTTGCAAATAAACTATATTATAATTTATAATAGAGTTTGTAGTTACAAAATAATAAGGACACGAGTAAGTACCCTTAACGGGTCGGCGTGAATGTAAAATGTGCTGAGAGAGTGAGAGCGATGTACGAGTAATCAAATAGAGGATTTTGTTTGTTCGTTTTAAAACTTCTGCGCGCGCACCTTTTTAACCTTGCGCCCATGGCACGAGCCTAGTTTGCCTTAAGGAGAATCATATATTACATATTACTCCTTTTCACATTTATTTTTGGTGGGATTACAATAACATAAGTAACTGTTTGTAAATTCAAAAAGAAAAAAAAACAAATATACATATTATATTACTTGTGGTTATCGCCGTCAATGTCAAAATGCGCGCCAAAATGATTTCCATATTACATTGATATCAGTTTATTATCGCCGATTAATACTTCTTCGTGATTGATGTCACAACAACTGTGATTAATAAATCTTGTATACATTGTAAGTGATTAAATAAATATTAGCTTATCAGCTATATTATGGTTGTACCACGAATGGGTCGACTCGACTGCGGAAAGACTACGTTCCCTCAGGATACCAGCGTAAAATAGCAGTTTAATGCTGCCGTGTTTCGCATGGTGAGTGTAGAGAACCGGAGACCCTTTTTACTGGCAACGAGGCATGTCATCTTTGTCCTCAGGGGTGATAACGCACCTGCATTTTGATTCTTAATCAAGGATAAAAGTTCATGGGTCCTGCATCCACTTACCATCAGGTGGACTGTGTGTTCGTTTGTAACCCTTATTCTAAGTTGGTAGCCGTTCTGAATTTTTTATGCCTGGCGTAACCGGAATGATACCGCAACCTATCGGAAGCCGTAAGATCTTTATGCCATACACCACAATGGAGCAATGGATTCTCCTATTTATTGTTATAGGATTGGGTGTGTGTCGCCCGAGCACACAGTCCATCTGATGGTATGTGGTTGCTGTAACCCATAGATATCTACATCTATCTGCAATAAAACATTAAAATGCAGATGCGTTGTTACCCGTGAAGACTAAGATAGAATGCCTCTTCTCCAGTAAAATGGGTCTTCGGTTCTATACACTCACCATACGAAACACAGCAGTGTTAAGCTGCTATTTTACGCTGGTATTCTGTGAGAGTGTGGTCCATCCCCAGTCGAGCCGACCCATTTGTGTTACAACTATACCACTAATATGGCTGCAGCATGGCTCTACCACGTATAAAACCTCCCACGCCGCGACCATCTTAACATGGTCTACATCATTATCATTAAAAGCCTTCCCACTCCAATGCTGAACACAGGCCTGTCGGAGTTCTATTATTATCGCTTACCGTTACAGCTTATTAAAGTCCACTGCTGAACATAGGCCTCCCTCATAGACGGGATAGTTGCGATAGTTGCCACGCTTGACAAGCGGGTAGGCGGCAGCCGCAGTTTTTTATTTCTACTCGTGATTTGTTTTCTTCTGTCGCCTCTTATAATACTAACGTGATGATATCGGGTAGTGGATATTCTTACACTGCCGCTACACGGTAATTCTACAATTAATGTGGTATATTTGTATGAAGATATAAGTAGCGGCACGAAAGTCTAGCAGTGACCGCTATTGCGCTAAGTCGCGCTGATTAGCTTACTGCGCATAAGACGCGCTGATTGTCTCGTGCGTATCGTTCGCACGCGCTGATTGGCTCTACAGTCGCATTCGTGCAATTCAATTCGTGCGCGTCCCCGCCACGTTTCGTTCAGCGCTAGACTTACGTGCCGCGACTTGTACTGCTGACCACCTCTCCGGGTTTTTTTACCTCCTACCTTTTTTATAGAAATAGGTTGAATATAACACAATCCATCTGATGATATGTGGATGATATGACCTATCTATCCCCGATTAAGAATCAAAAAGCATATGCGTTGAGTCACGCCTGAGGACTAAGGTGGAATGCCTCATTTTAATAAAAAGGGTCTCCGGTTCTCTACACTCACCATACGAAACACAGCAACATTAAGCTGCTATTTTACGATGGTATTCTGTGAGAGCGTGCTTCTCTCTCGACACCCGCGAGATGTATGGGGTAGTCGAAATTCACCCACACAACATTACCGCCGAACAAATAAGGAAATACATCGTATGCGGAAATATTTTATTTTGACAGTGTTTTTGCATGATTTTTTCGTAATATCAATAAGCATAAAAATAAAATGACAAATACTCAATTATAGCTGCAATCAGGCTCGCAAAATGTCCGCCATTCTAACGACGTACATTAACAAGCGACCGAAGTCCATAATTGTTCAAGAATTGCGCATTGTATATTAATGAGTTTGAACAATGTTTGTAAAATTATTAACGCGATTTCAAACTTATTGTAACTGGCTGTCCCGGCAGAAGTTGTCCTTTTTTATAGAATAAGGATGACAAACGAGCAACACCTGATAGTAAGTGGATGCTGTGGTCCATAGAAATCTAAATCTATACTCGAATAAGAATCGTCACTCCAGCTCAATAAAAGGCAATTATTTCGATATTACAGACAGACGCTTCACTTTTATTTATATTGCTTACATATATTGTATTTATACGTGGTAGAGCCATGCTGCAGCTTTATTAGTAGTATAGTTGTAGCACGAATGGGTCGGCTCGACCGGGGAAGGACTACGCTCTAACAAAATACCAGCGTAAAATAGCAGCTTAACACTGCCGTGTTTCGTGTGGTGAGTGTAGAGAACCGGAGAGCCTTTTTACTGGAAACGAGGCATTCCATCTTAGTCCTCACGAGTGACAGCGCATCTGCATTTTGATTCGCAAACGAGGATAGATGTAGATGTCTATGGGCCGCAGCAAACGCTTATCATCAGGTGGACTGTGTGCTCGTTTGTCACCCTTATCCTATAAAAAAATATAATTCAACATCTACTTTAAGCACTAAAAAGTATAATGTAAGCTAAGCTCCGAATTCATAATGTGAACTTATTTTTTTTCGCTTGAAATCAGCTTAATTCGTTTTTAATTAAAAACCCTCTTTCGAGTCGGCTAAGGAATATCACAATTAGGGTTGCCACCCGTACTATAATATATGGTATCTTACTATACTTCAGTAAATTGTAATATATGTTATAGAAAAATAATATAGTACGAAATTATTATACAATATTTTCATTCCTATTATTTACTATATTTTCATTCCTAATTCAACTGTTGCGCTCTTTTCATACTAACTGTGACTGGAAATAGGGAACAAGTCAGTTTTATGGAAAGAATTGTTTCCCTTATGGATGTAAAATGGAAAGAAGAAATAGAGCATGTAATAATTTAATTAAAAATGAATTGTTAATTTATTTTAATACGAACCAAGTTGCTCAGATTGCCATAATTATTTTAAGGGTAATAGATCATTGATAGCCAAAGCGAAGAGCATTAACAAATATTTATGGGAAAATACATAAAGATTAAAAATAAATGTGTACTTTTTATTTCCTGGATATATCAGAAGTACTATATTTTTGCTTTTTTTGGGAAAATACTATATTTGATCAAAAATGTGGCAACCCTAATCATAATCACTGTGGCGGCGCTGTCGTCGCGCCACAAGCTCAATGCACCGAAGCCTAAATCGCGCTTTCAAAGTTCCAAAGTATTGCGGCATAATATATAGAATAGCTTCGGACTACTACACGAAGGCGTAGCGTTGGCCGCTCCCCGGGTTGATCGCCTTCCTCGGCAAGAGATCTCCCCTTTTCCTTCCACGGCTAAAATAACAATATCAACTCTTACTATTAGTTATATTAAGTAAACTTCGAGAGAATGAGAAGGTTATTTATTATTGTATATTGTTAGCAAGATAAAAATATTTTATACATCATATATTAAATATATTATATTAAAGCTCCGTAGCGCAGTGGCTTAGCAATCAGTTGTTGCGCTGGGGGCCGCGGGTTCGAATCCCGCACGGAACAAGTATTTGTATGGCCTACAAATAATTGTTCCGGGTCTGGATGTTTGTCCTTGTGCAATTTATGTTTGTAAACTGCCTCCACGACACAGGAGAAAATCCTAGTGTGGGGGTAAGGTTTTTTTAAATCAACAAAAAAAAAAAAAAGATAATAAATAGGAAACACTGTATTCTATCCCATTCTTTCGCAAGCTAAATCCTATCTAGATGTATAATAATTTATATGTTTGTCTCTTTTTAGTGTCGCTTTTTCGTTTCATCGAGGTTCAATTCACAACGATTATAAAGAAGTCTTCACTTCAAAAAATCATGAAAATCAGTTCAACCGTTTCCGAAATATCGGTGAACATAGATAAGAAAACATAAGCGTCGAATATTGAACCTCCTCGTTTTGGCACTCGGTTTAAAGTTCTTTAGGTACAGAGACCGTAAAGGCGGCTACTGACATGCCTGCCGGAGGGGCAATCTAGGGTGTAGGAGTGGGGATGACCCTTAAGACGGCTACTGACCTGCCTGCCGCAGGGGCAATCTAGGGAGCACAGCGATCGGAGCAATATCGGAGGTGTCTCTACACACACGCCTGCCGTTTAGTATGAGAGTGTACGTCTCGCTGGACGCACGCGTTGAAAATGGCGCCAGTTTTATCGAAATATCAATGAATCAGTATATATAGCCTTGGCTCTTTTTATATAGAATAAGGGTGACAAATGAGCACAGTCCACTTGATGGTAAGTGGACACTGTGGCCTATAGACACCCACATTTATCAATAAAACAACCAATTAATTAATAATTACAACCATAATATAGTGCTTAGAAGCTGCAGCATAGCTCTGCCACGCTATTTTTAGGCTATCAAAGACAATTATATATGACTAACTTTACTCGTCATAATTTAATAGAAAACTCAACGCGTGCGTCCACCAAGACGTACACTCTCATACTGAACGGCAGGCGTGTGTGTAGAGACAGCTCCGATATTGCTCCGATCGCTGTGCTTCCTAGATTGCCCCTGCGGCAGGCATGTCAGTAGACGCCTTAAGGTGGCAAAGTGTTTGCGACTAATGTTAGTAACATATATTCAGTCAAAAAAGTATCGGGAATGGATAATTTGTTTATGGTTCCAAATTCAATTTTTTTTTGTTAGATTGGCACAACTATTATCCATTTTGGCGCGGAGTTTGATTATATCATATCTAGTGTGTATTGCGAATTTCGAAAAACACGTGATTATGAGTGGTATAAAGCGTTCAAAAGCGGTCGAGATGTGATGGAAGATTTGCCTCGCTCTGGTAGGCCATCAACGTCTGCAACTGAAGTTAACATCGCAAAAGTGAAAGAAATAGTGACTGAACATCCTGATTCAAGTTTGAGAGAGATAGCCGCCGAACTTTCTGTGTCTCACGAGTCGATCCGTGCCATTTTAAATAATCACTTGGGTATGAAACATGCTGCCGCTCGGCTAGTCCCAAAAGACCTGAATTTTTTCCAAAAACTCATTCGCATAAGAGTCGCTGAGGACATGCTAGAACAAGTCAATTCCGACCCAACATTCATGAAACGCATTGTTCCTGGTGACGAGACGTGGGTTTACGAGTTTGACATGCAAAGTCAACAAGCTTCGCAGTGGCACCTTCAAACTGAATCGAAACTGAAAAAACCACGCTAAAGTCGATCAAAAGTCAAGTCATGTTGACTTGACTTGTTTGACTATCGCGGTGTTATGCACTCGGAATTCTTGCCGGGAGGTCAAACGGTAAAAAAAGAATATTATTTGAGCGTTATGTGGCGTTTAAGACAGCAAATTAGACGAAAATGGCCAGATTTGTGGAAACAAATTTCTTGGATTCTGCACCACGATAATGGGGCTTCGCACAAGGCCATCATTGTGAACGATTTTTTGACCAAAAACTCAACGAATATCATCGAGCAACCACCTTATTCACCAGATATGGCTCTATATCTATGGCAGATATTTTTTTTTCCTAAACTCAAATTACCACTTAGTGGCACCGATTTTCATTCGGTACAAGTCATAAAGGAGAATTCGCAGCGAGAACTGAACTCAATTGCGGTAAAAGCGTTTAAAAAAAAGTTTTGATGATTAGATTATTCGTTGGAGAAAGTGTATCGTTTCTGAAGGACTTCGAGGAGTACTTTCTTGACAGAGTAGTATACATCTATACATATTTCAATGTACTTTCCATGTACAGGCCTAGATTTTTCAAAGGGCATCAGAAACAGAAACTCTTTTATTCAATATAGATTATAAATAATACTTATTGAAAGGCACTCTTTAGTTTAATATACCACTGGTTCAGAAAAAACCTCTGTCCACCGGGAAGAACCAGCAAGAAATCCAGCGGGACTTTTTTTAAATAACAGTTTACATGTAATCACAATTAACCACACAAAACAAATTAGAAATAGCTTGGTAGTGATCACCTCATTCCCAGGGGTTATTATCATCCATAAATTCTTTGATATTATAATAAATCTTTATAAAAACCTTGTTTAATAAAGTTTTTCAAGACGTTATTGTAAAAAACCGAAGGCAGATTAGATAAACTTATCAGACAGCATTCGAGCATCGATCCTCGTGCGGCAGACTTCTATAGCAAGGACAGTATCGAAATGTCCGAAAACTGTCAAGAATGTGTTAAAAAGTTTACGCAAATATTTTGCTTTATTACGGAAATTTACTGGTAATAACTAGACAGTACAATGACAATGTTTAAGACCCTTCTTTATTTGTTGTAGATGGTCTATTGGCTGGAGTAGCCACTTATCATTTAGTTAACTTTTAACTTCTTTGTCACTATGCTACTTAAAATTCCAACTGAGGTAATTATTTGTGGTAGAGCGACCAAACACCCAGACCCATTGGATGCCAGCACATGTGCCGTCATTCATTAATTAGAGTCTATCAAAAGTCCACTGCTGACCATAGGTTTCCCTCATAGATGTCTCACAGACGCTTGACAGACTGCTTGGAAACCGCAGTTTTTGGAACGAGGTTCCTTATCGCACGGTACGAATTTGACGGATGGGGACTAGGCGAAAAAAAAGTGTAAGATTTTTCCGTCATGACCCCCTTTCTATAGTGCGAGTAAGATGGAATAATATCCATCTCCCTCGTACTTTTTCTCATCTTGCCATGAAAGAAATATTATTTTATTTTAAATGACGCTTCATTTTAATAGACGCTAGTAATTCATTTGTATTTGTTAATCAATAATAATATACTACGAAAGAAACTTCGTTCCAACCGAGTGTTCCACGAGAACAACGCATGTTTTTTTTTATTATCTTCAACTATTATCAGGAAGACGCTGCTGCCTATCACTTGTTTCGGTTTCCCTCTTAAGACACAGTGGTACTGGATATTCTTCCGCCGCCTACACAGTTAACCGTCAGCTTGAGAATTGAAGTGGCAAACTAACTTACAGTTCATCTATAAGTGTCTACTGCACCTCATGGACACCAGCAGCAAACTTTAAACAAAGAACGTTGCAGATGCATTGTCACCATTGACCAAGATGGAAAGTTCCACACAGCGGCGCAAGCCCGTGGCGCGTGTGTGTGTGTGTGTGTGTGCGCGTGCGCGCGCGCGCGTGTGTGTGTGTGTGTGTGTGTGTGTGTGTGTGTGTGTGTGTGTGTGTGTGTGTGTGTGTGTGTGTGTGTGTTTGTATATGAGTGCTCAACCATAACTAATGTTGAAGTGATAACTGACCGCGCGAAACGCCGGGATTTATAAACGAGTTGAAAACAATGAAATCGGTAAAATTATTTTTTTTAATATAGAAAGGGGGTGGGTGGGTGACACACGAGCACGCAGCCCACCTGATGGTGAGTGGATTTTTTTTATAGGATAGGGTGACAAACGGGCACACAATCCACCTGATGGTAAGTGGTTGCTGTGGCTCATAGACATCTACATCTATCTTCGATTACGAATCAAAATGCAAATGTGTTGTCACCCGTGAGGACTAAGATGGAATGCGTCGTTTCCAGTAAAAAGGGTCTCCGGTTCTCTACACTCACCATACGAAACATAGCAGTGTTAAGCTGCTATTTAACGCTGATATTCTGTGAGAGCGTGGATCCTTCCCCGGTCGAGTCGACCCATTCGTGCTACAACCATAATATAGCTGCTGCATGGCTCTACCACGTAAATATTATAATAAATCAATATGTAGCCACTTCCATTCAAGATTATGTAATAATTATGATACTGTTTCTCATTCGGCGCCTTTTGCAATACCGTGAAACCTGGCAATTTTGCCATTTTTCGAAAGACTTAAAAGTTTAGGACCAATTTTCCAACAAAAAATGTACTGAGACTGGACTCAATGTTAAAAATGCGACATTATATTCTTCATAGATTTGGTATTTATTCGTGATTTAAGCAAATACTAACATTAAATACACAAGATATTCAAAAAAAGAAAATGGCAAAGTTAACCTCACTTCGTGGCAACTTCGCCATCGGGGTTTATAATGAAAATAATAGGATTTGACTTCAAGGTCAGTTTACCTCATGATATAATACACAACACTCAGGCTGAGATCTATAGACCGTACTCTGACTTTGCTTTCAAGCTAAGACAATGTCGATATTTATAGAGCTAACTTCAAAGTCGTGCTGAGTGCGCGCTCAGCAAAGCCTTTTTTTTTCGTGGGGAAATCCTCATGGATACCTCCGGCTGAGGGGGCAACCGGAAGGTTATGCCGGACTCTTACCGGCTAAAACCCCACGGTGCCTCCTCGCACATGCGCGCGGGGCCGCGGGAATCCAAATTCTTCCGCAGCCCCGCACTAGTGCTGGCCCTATCTGTCCGGGCCTCGTCTCCTGCACGGGGTAGCGAGGTGTTAAGGTACTCCCCTCCACAGCCTCCAACTCCACCTGCATATCGGACCCCCCCGAGTCCGATACGCGGAGGCCATGGGGCCAGGAAAATCGAGCGCTATGTAGCGTCCGCTTTCCCGACCCCAGCGGCGGATCTGGTCTCGGGCTCCGCCGCCAACCAAGATTCGGCTGCGGAGGGTAGGGAGAGCGGCGCCTCGCAATACCGGCACTCCTCTCCCCCCGCAGCCCCACCACCACCGCATCAATTAACGGTGCGGCCCCGTCTGAGTCGCGGAGGATAGGGCGAGTGGCGCATCGCCATACCAGCACTCCTCTTCCTCCGCGACTCCACCTCGGCTGCAGCGGTAGAGGGTGCGGACTCCCCTCTCACCGCAGCCCCCCGCCACACATCCGAAGTGGACTTCCCAAGCCCACTCGGAGTGGCCACCTCGGGCCGGCCCTACACCTCGGGCCAGCCAAGGGGTTCCTCTTCGTTCACCGCGGTTGACCAAGCCACGGCTACTAAGCCCCCCCGCCACGACAAGGCGGGAACCCGTTCGGGGGGGGCGCTCAGCAAAGCCTAAGTCAACGATATTGACGACTTACGTAAAACTCAGGATATTATTCAAAACCACTGTATTAATTTTAAATTGTTGTTTTTATGTTACTCTAATTAATTATAACAATAAATAGGTAGTTTAAGGACATCTTCTAGTTTTAAATAGCATAATCCCATTTTATATTTACGTAATTTTAATCTTATTTGGAATTTCTTAAAATCTTATTTTTTTCTTTTTTTTTTTGATTTTGCACTCATCTGACCCGTTGCCTATCTCATACCCCCGTTTTCTACTTCATGTATAATAACTTATTTATGAAATACAATTTGGACTGTTTTCGATTTTAAATATGTATGTTTTTTTTAATTTTATACGGTAGTTTTGATTTCTGGGGGCACGGCAGTGCCCCCGCCAAGTCGAGCAAAAAAGCGGCACGGCCGTACCATCCTTTTCTCGAAGCAGTTCAGGCCATTTCCGAAACCCTGTAACTTCGTTATGGATAAAACTAGAGGCCTGAATTTTTACTAACCAAGTACGCATTGTATAATTTCAGTATATTTCAAATTTAATTAAATTTGAACAAGTAGTTTAAGAATTATAACTAGTCAAAGTTTCTTAATTTTGTCACTCACTGACTGCTCTGTCATCAAAACTCTGAGGCACTTCTAGCAGGTACAGAAATTTCAAATTTAGAATACAATTATTGTTTAATATATAAATCAAGGAAAAATTAAAATATTTTAAAATTTCTGTCCAGTTTTCGAGATACACCAACTGCATAAATAACTTTGTAATCCCATATAAACATATAGTATTACAAAGTTACATTTGCAGTGAATGAATCAGTGCACCTATATATGTATAATGGAATAATAGGTGTAAATAGTTACCTAGATATAACTATCTACAAAAAGAAATGAGATGCCATCAAAAACATAACTTGTAAAAAAAGCCAAGTCTCGCAACTCAGTTCTACCGTAAAAAGTTGTGATATCTATGTAATACCAAGTCGGTTAATTAATTCAGTCCATAGATTGATACATAGATTGACTTGGCAATCGCACTAAACAATCTAATTTAATATAATATGCATAATACGCATGAAAACACAATATATCTCACAAGTACTTGGTATTACATAGATATCACAACTTTTTACGGTAGAACTGAGTTGCGAGACTTGGCTTTTTTTACAAGTTATGTTTTTGATGGCACATTAAATATATATATTTTAATTTTATACAGTAAATTCAAAAACATATAATGCATTGATGAATAAGCTTCCATTAATATTTGGACTGTCTGGGCCTTAGCATAAGCTTAGCTTAGTCTTAGCCCGATACAACTATAAATACAGAATCAAAGTTTATACTAAGCATATACTCAGCTAAGTTTTTCGTAAGCTAAGTCTGAGCAAAGTCAAAGTAAGATCTATAGATTTCAGCCTCAGAGTTGTGATTTGCTCCTTTAAATGTGTGATAAATAGCAAAGTTGATTCTTATTGCAAAGTTGCTCTCACATTTTTCAATATTTCATAGAAACTTGAAAATATGTGTCAGGGTTGTCAAAAATCCTTGATTACGTACTCAACTTAAATTTTTTATTTAAATCTTCGCACAATAATTTCTTAAGCAAAAATCTAAAATATATCAAAAAGAAATACTCTCGTCTAAAATTATAGTATAGATAAAAAAGCTTGGCACAATCATTTTTAACAAGTATTCGTTTTTTTATTAGTGTTCATCATCAATTTATTATTACGAGTCGTAATAAATTGATGTCAGGTTCATAATTATTGTAATCAATCTAAACATTGTTTTTCACAATAGCAAAACATTAATAATCATTAACGTTACACTGGTTTTTGGGTGCAAATTAATATCAATACACTAATTTTAAATTATGAAAAATACTGAGTAGAAATAATATTATTAATGCCCGACAACTGACTGACTGACTGACAACGCAGTAAAAATAATATAGATTTCTCTTTTATTTTCCTTCACTTTTCATAAATATGAATTGATTGAAGACTCGTTTGGTAAAATCGGTCTAATGGGTTGCTACGGTGAAACATCGATACAAACAAGACATAGAATGTCAAGTACAGAATACATACTTTGTTTAAATTTTTGTAATCGGTTAAAAATATAAGTTGAAAGTGACAACCCTTGGTTGTAGCAAAACATATTAAAGTAACCGTCACATCGTGGTATCACCACATGAGTAAAGAAACCGTCCAGAGGGGAAGCTACATACAAACGTCTCGCTACGGGTACACCCATACATAGCGCAGTGAAGTGTGCGTGAGCTCTCACCGACAGGTTCACCGACGCTCCGTCAGGGTACAAACCGGTTTGCGCCGGCCCAGTCAGAGTGCGAATGAAAGGGCTGTTGGTCACGCGCATTGAAAAAATAGACGAATAATATTTCGTGATTTTATAGATCAATAAATCTATTATTTTTTTTTTACAATTAGAGAAGTTTAGAGATTTTGTACTATAAAATAAGACGTTATAGATTTATAAGTATATATTTATATTAGATAATTAGTGTTAGTATAAGCTAAATACCTAAGTTGTAAAGTATGTATGAAAAATTCGAGAGAAAATAATACAATAGCCAGAAAGTGGTGCTGGTGATGGTGATGGTGGACGGTGATACTGATCGTGCGGTGTTGGTAGCGGTGGATGGTGGTGCTGTACGTGCTGGTAATGGTGTCAGTGATTGTGGTGGTGCTGGTAGTATCATTGGTGGTGATGGTGGATAGTGGACCGCTACTGGCACTACCACCATGACCAGCATCACCACCACAGCCCTTACTACCGCCTCCATCATCCTGATAGTAACATTGGTGGTGGTGGTGTATCAACACCGCCACTGCCCACTACTATCATCACAGTCATTACTAATACCATCTGATTTTTTGTACTCATGAATACGTTGTCTTACGAAAATGATATTGATAGAAATATACATAATATGTATAAGTAATGTGAAGCTAAGCATGAAAATAAGCAAAATATACAATTTTTGCAGTTTCAATTTTAATTATAAATAAACCTAGCAAGCTAACAGCATAGCAAAGTGGCGAAGCAATCAGCTTTTTTTTGCCGTTGAGCAATCAGTTTCAAAATAGGAGGTTCAGATGCCTGGGTAATCAGTAATCGATTGCTGAAAACAGAATTTGAAAATTCGAAACCGTTCTCGAGATAATCGTGGGACAGACAGACGGACAGACATCGTGAAATCAATAAGTGTCTTCGCAAGCTTCGCCCCCTTAATAACAGATATGTTATTATATAAACTTAAGTTACAATGAATACACATGTTATTTTATACAATATAATATTTTAATTTTTTTTTAAATTTTCACATGCATCAGGTGATAACCCTATCAGAATAGGTATAGATTTTCGACGTTGTTAGAAAGCTTCCCCTCTGGTCTTCTTTACTCTGTGGCATCACTAGTGACGTAACTTTGCCAAGTTAGTTTTACAGATAAATATTAAGACTAACATGTAAAAAATGATATATTACATTTGATAACCATTAATATTACGTTCCTAAAAGGTTATATAGATATATACATTCAGTATTTCAAACAACATCAACAAAAGTTCTGGAGCACTGAACAAAGAGGTTATTTCGCCGACACAATTCCGCGTTAAAATAAAATGCCAAAATTAACTCTCATGTTGTCATATCAAAAGCAATACTGTCAATTAGTTATTGTATTTTCATCCATAAAATAGCATATCTCAAAAACCGTTACGTTTTCCGTGTTAATCGTAATTTTGTACAAGTACACCAGTTACGGACGGCGAGGGGAGCCGCCGCCCCGCCGCCTCTTCATACCCCGCTGCGCCACGCGCACCCCGCACACCGGCCGAATATCACGTGATGCCGTCGACGAATCAGCGCACGGCATCACCTCACGACGCTACTCACATACTGAGCCACTCTCTTGCGAGATATAAGAAGGGTGTTTTGGTCTGTGAGCTATTCATTTCGGAAGCGGCACTCGAAGACAACAGCAAGAGAAGAAACCTCAAGAGTAATCAAGACAGAAGAATTAATACTCCATTGAAGATTGAAGACTCCCCTCTGACTCTGTATATATAGTTAATTAGTGAAAGCCGCTGTACATAGTCTGAATATATAATCGTCTACAGTACCATCTTTTCTTTGAACAGTCCCTAGTGTAGTCAATCAGTCAACCAGTTTTATACAGTAAATTCATACAGTCCACTTCAGTCCCTAATAACACCAATGATGGCAAAGTTACTTTCCATTGGTAAAGTTGACACACTTGACTGTAACGATAAACTTTCTGCAAATTATATCACCCTGGTACAAAGTTTAACCTAACCGAGTAGATATCGCGTGATATTTTTTATCAAATCTCATTGCCTATTTATTTATTTCATCGCAGTATCACCTGCGTGATCCAATCTGTATCCCCCGGTCCGTATATTTGACTATAGAACCGGGGTTCGAATTCCGAAATGTATTTTTACCATTTCGCAATCTATACAATTAAATAAAATTGAAGTGTTTTTTTTTATATAGAATTGAGGAGACTAAAGAGCACACAGTCCACGTGACGGTAAGTGAATGCTGTGGCCCATAGACATCTATATTTATCTTCACTTTCCACGATGCAGCTATATTATGATTGTAGCACGAATGGGTCGGTTCAACCGGTAAAGTACACTATACGAAACATAGCAGCATTAAGCTGCTATATTTCGTATAGTGTGTGTAGAGAACCGGAGACCTTTTTTACTGGAAACCAGGCATTTCATCGTAGTCCTCAGGGGTGACAACGCATCTGCATTTTGATTATTTATCTAGGATTAATATAGATATCTATGGACCACAGCATCCACTTACCACCAAGTGGACTGTATGCTCGTGTCATTCTTATTTCCTAAAAAAATAATTTGAATAACAGGAGAATGGTCATAAGAACCACAACAGTGCCAGGTTGTCATGAACGTGAAATAGTTTTTCAAGAAATCCACTTCCTGGGCATATCGCGCAGAGGACGCGGCGTCATTGGCTCGACATTGAAGGGGTCTGTAGGTTATCAAATATCTGGGGTCGGGGGAGAGTAGCATGAGAGCGACACGACGCGCCGCCTGTTGTCGACGGTTTTTTTTTTAATAATTCGCGAATGAGTCACGCCAGTTTCTGGTGGATGGGGTCTGACCTTGACTTTTGCTTTATTTACAGAGACCTTTATACATTTCAAATAAACATTGATATTTTCTCTAAAGTGCATTGGTATTTCCTTCTAAAGTGCATTTATATTTAGATGCGGGTGTTCTCTTGTGACTGTTTCATTCATTCACAAATGCTGTAAATTTGAGCAACTCGGGTCCGATCCCCGATGAGACAGTTAATGGGAGAGGCCTATGTCCAATGGAATTTTGTTAGGCTGTATAGAAATCCTCGCAAAACAGAAAATAAAACCAGCTGCTCAAATTATACAGGTTTCAAAAACAGCTGATTTTCATAGATATCTCACTTTTCTGATTTATGAAAAATGGAGGACAAAATGTTTCGTACACATATTATTTTCGTTCATAACTCCATTAACTAGTCCTCAGATAGGATTTCATAAAACAAATTTTATTTCATTAGCAATTAGCATACATTTGGCGGGTAACAATTAGCCGCGCAATTTATGACGTGAGCATAAAATAAATATGGCCGACATAAAACGAGAAACTCACGACCTAAAAGATTCATGTTTATTGCGTACTAGCGATCGGCTCCGGCTTCGCACGGCTGATTTATATATCTCGACAACCGGGTCCAATTGTGTATCTACATTTGAAATTAACATAGTCATTATCATTGTATTGACATTGTCATTGAAACTATATCATTTGTTTATGAAATATCTTATATTAATTAACATCACTGCGGTCCGGTTCTTTCGTTTCGCTTCAGTCATCACCATCATCATAACAGCCCTTCACAAGTCCACTGCTGAACATAGCCCTCCCCCAAAGAATGCCACAATGCACGGTTCTGAGCCACCTGCATCCATCGACTTCCTGCAAGTCTTACCAGGTCGTCACTCTATCTAGTGGGAGGACGCGCAGTATAATATGATATACTAAACTAGTCAAGTTGAGTGACCCACTTGAATCGGGTGTAACTTTGAATGGATCAATGAGAGATATAGGTACTATCAATATAAGAAAATTGACACATCTATGTTTTTTGTCTTTAGTTGCAGCCAATAAAAAAAATTGCAAATGCTGGTATCTATATTAGAAATATCTATTAAAATAAAATTGAAGGGTCTGTTTGTAATGTCAAAATAACAGCTTTATGAAAGTATATACGGTACTAATAACAAAAAAAACAATTTTAAAATTTTTCTCCATATGTCTGTTCAGGCTAATCTCCGAAACAGCTGGACCGTTTTTTTATAGGAAAGGCTGACAAACGAGCACACAGTCCACCTTATGGTAAGTGGTTGCCTGTGGCCCATAGACATCAACATCTATCCTTGTTTGCAAAACAAAATGCAGATGCGTTGTCACCGGTGAGGACTAAGATTTTATTATTATTTATTTTATTTAACAGTGGTAGAGCCAGGCGGCAGCTTTTTGCTGTCGCATGGATGGGCCAGCTCGAACCGGGGTGGTACCACGACCTCACAGAATACCAGCGTGAAGTAGAAGTTTACCTCTGCGTTTCGCTTGGTGAGTGCAGGTGGCCGGAGGCCCTTTTTACTGGAAATGAGGCATTCCATCCTAGTCCTCATGGGTGAAAACGCATCTGCATTTTGATCTGTAACGGAGGATGGATGTGAATGTCTATGGGCCGCAGCAGCCACTTGCCATCAGGTGGACTGCGTGCTCGTTTTTCACCCTTATCCTATAAAAAAAAAAAAGAAAAAAGATGAAATGCCTGTTTTCCAATAAAAAGGGTCTCCAGGTCTCTACACTCACCGTACGAAACACAGCAGTTTTAAGTTGCTATTTTATGCTGGTATTCTGTGAGAGCGTGGTCCTTCACCGGTCGAGCCGACCCATTCGTGCTACAACTATAACTACTAATATAGCTGCAGCATGGCTCTACCACATATAAACTCCACTACCACAACTAAACTCACTTCCAGATAGGTGATGTTATATAAGAAGTAACTCTGACTACTTTTATTTTAGAAAAAAAAAATGGGGTTTCACACATAAAAACAATTGAAACCCATCAAATCCAATCGTAATAAATTCCACAAGGGAGAAGTCACAGGGAACAGCTAGTAATAAGTAAAATTGAAGTATGTCTATATTAACGAAATAACTATCTTTTATTGAGCTGAGAGGATACCATTATGACATGAATAACCATTTTAAATATTTTGTCAGCATGTCTGGGCTAATCAACAGAATGGCTGAATCGATTGTGATGAAAGTTTACGAACACATAGAGAGTAATGCCAGGTGGCATCTAGACAATATTATATCTGAAGAATTATTTTAGAAAAACGAATAATTTACAAAATAAAAGAAATAGTGTGATTATCTTAAATCTAAATAACACCACATTGATAGATCCTACCCAGATGAAGATGGGGCAGTTTGTTAGTTTTTAATATTTAATCCTAAATTACTTGAAAATATACCTTTACAAAACTGTTATTTCTAAAAATAATAGATGATGCATTTTTTTAGTTTCTGACATATACACAAGTTCATGTCGGAAAATATTCAAATGTCTATTTACACACTTTATTAACACGCTTTTATTAGCTTCACATGCATCTATCTACATATCTAATGTAATGGAATCTTTTAATGTAATTTTCACCAACTTGTAGACGGCCTACTGACTTGAAAATTGGATAAACTTTCCAATATGGACCATCGATTTAAATGCCCATATTTTTTTTTGTAGATAGTACTCACTAAAAGAAAGCGTTTTGCAGTTTTAATATGCGGAAACGCGTACTTTTTGAGAAAAAAATAATTGAATATCAATTTTTTTTTATATCTATATGGCCCTTGGTATTGTGGATCAATTATTTTTGCAATATTTATGTCAACTCCTACGGTAAAACTGACGCTATTTTGTATTGTCATTGTCGTCGTCGGTAGGGATGTCGATTCTTTCCGAAAAATATCGATTTTAAACCGATTCGAATCGTAAGCTGATGTATTGATTCACAAAAACATCTATTTCTAAAATATCGATATTTTTTTATGATTACATTTATAATGTAAATATAAATCCATTTTATGAAAACCCAAAAAGATACCATAGTAAATAATCTCTTATTGAAATTTGTTTTATTTTAATTAATTTATTTTTATTAGGGCAGATAAATAAAATAGGTTAGGTTCAACTTATGTCAAAGAATCGAATTGATTGATCCCGACTCCATCTGGTACGAGTCTGTCCTACCCCTGAGAGTGGTTATATAGAGCCGGAGGCGCGTAGGGGAGTAGCCTCCGCCTGCTGTAACAAATCGTAGGCATTGGACAAGCCGGAGTGGCTGAGGGTGGTCGCCAAAGGCGACCAACAAGCCGAAGCTGCGGAGGCGAGGGATGGCTGCGATTTGTTACGCAAAGGCATAGAGGCTGCTCTTCCCGCAGCGCCGGAGACGTTGCAGTCTCAAAATAGATACAGAACCCCCTTTTAATCAGACCCCTATTTTACGTCTGATGAAGGGGATTTTGTTCTCATAAAATGGATTTATATTTCCATTAGCAAACATCACAAAATATTGAAATTTTAGAAATCGATATTTTTGTGAATCGATACATCAGCTTCCGATTCGAATCGATTTATAAAATCGATCTTTTTCGGAAGAATAGCGTCAGTTTTACTGTAGGAATTGACATAAATTTGCAAAAGTAATCACTTTAATTAGATAATCACTTTCTGAACTGCAAAAAGAATAACTAGTGGACAAAAACAGGATACAGGCAATATCAGTTGTCTCAACTGCCTGTCTGTTAATATAATAATAATAATAATAAAGTAATTGATTTTCAATAATTTTTTTTCTCAAAAAGTACGCATTTCCACATATTGACTCTTTGCAAAACGCTTTCTTTTAGTGAGTACTATCTACAAAAAAAAATATGGGCATTTAAATCGATAGTCCATTTTGGGGCACCTCGACTCGGACAGGTTAGGTCATAAAGGGATGGCCTCCATCCTCTTCGTGGTTATTTTTTTATAAACCATCCAGAAATAGGAGCCCAGCGGGGCTCAGTGGACTACACTTTGGTATTACTTTGGCGGTGGTGGGACGCCCCCCCTCCCTATTAAAGTGATTTTTCTCAGAAAACATTCAATAAAAATTTAAAAAAAGTAAAGTTGCGGCCTATTTACGTCATACTGCTGGGCACAGGCCTTCTCTCATTTCTGGGAGGGTTTTAGGCCAAGGAATTGTCAACTGCGCTGCCCTAATGCGTGTTGGCAAACTTCACATGTCTACAAAATATTTTTTTTCTTATTTCTCATACATGCAGGTTTCCTCACAATGTTTTCCTTCACCGCCGAACACGTGGTAAATCGGCACAAATTTTAATAAAAATTTTAATCTACATTTAATATAAAAAAAAATAGGCACATCCGGCAGGGAAAAAAGGTGGGGGCGAATCTAACCCCCCCCCCCCATCCCACCCCCCTTTTAAAGCGACTTGATTCTATACCTTGACAAAATTAAAAGCAATTCTGATGGAAATTAATGTAAAATCCCACCAAGTTGGTTTACAGTATACACAATGTATGAAAAGTGGAGAAATACCTTATTGAGATTTTTTTAAAGATTTGATTCTGTTAAAATAATTAATAAAGTGACGATTGACTGAGGAAAAAATATTAGGTTCAGTTAATAAGAAAAAAAAAATAAGTCAGTACATGAAAAATACATATTATTTTGGATTATTATTTCAAAGACCGTAAAAATGACGGGACTATAGCTTAATTTTAACATGTTTTACTGCATTTATTAGGAATATATGTGTGAAGTGTGGTTTTCACAAGAAATATTGGTAGATAATTATTATCAAAGCTCAAAAATCTAATTTTTTAAAAGATACACACAAGACAATAAGCAACACGACCGCAACCGCGGTCAGTGACTATGCATATTAACTGACAATGCATTATCTTTATCCAGCAATCAGTGGACACTATAACCGGCTTACACAATCGGACGCATATCAAATAAAATCTCATATAGATAAAGCTTATCACGCGTATAGCATTCCGGTTAACCTATAATAGTATTTTCTTACCTACTAAAACTCACCTCTAATATTCCGGGCTGTTGCTATGAGAAACAAACACGGTATATGGACACTAAAAGATTAATATTCTAATCGAATTTGCAATTGCAACCACCTCACTAGCTTTTACACCACCCGAATCCCGAATTCTTAAAATCTTGAGTCAAATTTGACATTAACGTGACGTCACTGACATCCAAAGTTGTTGTTGTTGTTTTTACAAATACGCTCGAGAGACCAGGCAAGGGAACTATGCCATACAGCCTTGTCTTCGTGTTTAATTATCCTTCATAGTTCACTGCTTCACAATATGTTGATGCGTCACATTGTGCAGCCCTTGGGAGATTTTGACGGCAACTTGAACGAGCAGGCAGCTGACAGTTGGCGATGGTATCTAAAGGCACCTATGCAAACAAACAGCTTAGCTTGAGAATCCATCACCATCGTAGCACTTGTTTCAGTTTCCACTAATAGTTCACATGCTCAGACACTTAATACACAAAATCGCGCCACTTTTACATATCAAAGTGCACTTCAAACCATTATTTAAACAATAATATAGGAGCAGCAAGCCGCCGCCGGTCAAGTTCCCGCCAAAACTCTGACATCCAAAGAAAATGACATTTACCATTTATAATTTTTTTTTGGAGTAACCATTTATAAAGTGTATTATGGAGTGTAGAGTACAAGGAGAACCATCTCATAAGGGACGACAGTTGAAAAAGTGTCCTACTATTTACTGAAAATAGAGGTTCCAAAACCTACCACAATAGCGCTGGCGTCTGAAAAACTACGATATGAAGATAGCTGTTGTGAACGGAGTGAAGTCAGCTGAATTCAAATATTTAAAAAATCATGATAGAGTAGTTAGTAAAATGCCAGTATACAAAACCCAAACTATTTATGTAGTACAAAACCAAGCGGATTGGTCCGTCCTTGTTTATTTCTCCATCTTGTTCTAATTATTTTGGCGCTTTTTTAAATTTATCCTATGCTACTGCAGCGCTACCCTTATTGGGCACGTTTTTAGGGACACTTTTTATATATTATAGAGATGGTCCTACCTCTCTCTACACTCCATAAAGTGTATATATAGATTACAGACTATGCAAAACTATTAGTTGCGTTAACGCAGCATAAGCATGATGCTAAATATTAATAAAAAATGGTAATTTGGAAATAGTTATGTAATTTGGAACATATAATATTAATCATTTACATAATCGGTGTTTGGCTCTACTTACAAAAGAATTAGATATGCATTAAAATTTCGAAATGCTGTCTTATATCAAAACACCAATTTCGTATTTCATTACTGAAGTATAGTATTTAAATCACAACAACAATATGTTTTATTAGATACAATTTATATATATTTAAGATATTTTTATGTCGCACCATTAAACTACTTTAAATAGAGATTATTCAAAATTCTGAGAGTCTGATTAGATTAGCCGTTCTATTGATAAGTTGACATCAACAGATATTTTACTTAGTATTACTTTCAAAATTTTTAGGCCACAGGAATAAATTATTTTGTGATTTTAAAGCAGGAAAGTGTAAAGAGCCACAGAATACAATAATTTATATGGACGATAGAACACAAAAATGTGCTATTATAATTTAAAGATTTTTTCATTGCACTGACTGATAATGTAAACTATATTGTTGTTTTTTAAAATATACCGCTCTGATAATAAAAAAGACCAATTTAAAGTTTATGAATGTCCTATAACTCGAGGCTACTTCTTCGTTGATTTTACATTGGAATAGTTTTGGTTTTTGACATTTTGATTTTTGAAGTTTGAACTTTGAACAATGACACAGATTATGTTGTTTTGATTTTTATGTACAACCTAAAATTATATTTATAAGCTTTATTGTCTATCATACACAAAAATAATGTAGATTATGAATTATAATATTTTATAATTCATTAAAATATATATAATAAAAGTTATAAATGTAAATAGTTTAAAGGTTGTAATACTTTTAAAATGTAGTAAGAGTGAGCTTATAATGTGAAATACTAAACGAGTATATTAAATAATGGATTCCTGTAGAGTATGTATGGGCAAAAATATCAACATGTTACACATGTTTGGTACAGGTGATATTGTTGATAAAATTTACTTCTGCACTGGAATACAGGTATTAAATATAGTATATTTATTTGGACTACCAAACGAAAATATGATATTGTGGGTAGTTTCTATACGTGGTAGAACCTTTCTGCAGCTATATTATGGTTGTAGTACAAATGGGTTGACTTGACAAAGGTAGGATCACACTCTCACAGAATACCATTGTAAAATAGCAGCTTAATGCTGCTGTGTTTTGAATGGTGAGCTTAGAGAACTGGAGATCTTTTCTACTGGAATCGAGGCAATTGCTCTTAGTCCTTAGGGGTGACTATGCATCTGCATTTTGATTCTTAGTCGAAAATAGGTGTAAACATCAATTAGCCACAGCATCCACTTACCATCAGGTAGACTGTGTGCTCATTTGTCACTTTTCCTCTATCAAAAAAGACCAAACCGCACCCAGTTTTATTAATCGGAAAGTATGTATTGTGTAATAGAGTAAATATCCTGTATGTGATAATGATCGTGATAATGGATGATTCCGATCATGTCGCAACATTTAAATATTACTGCACAGGATATATTATTATAGTGCAAAAAAAAATAGAAGCAATTACTCATTGTAAAAATAAAATTTATGGTAGACTCAAATGGAGCATCATAGAAGTTATTATCAAATTGAACTAATAATCTAAACTTTGTCTTTCAGTTCAAAAATGAAGATGGTTTACCCTCACAGATCTGCAATACTTGTCTTGAAGATCTGTCAATTGCCCACAAATTTAAAAGTCAATGCTTATTGGCTGAAGAGACATTGAGAAACTTGCTTACAAAAAAAATTAAGGAAGAGAAGCCAGAAGACATTAAAGAAATTAAAGAGCCTGCTTCATGTGAATTCAGTGTGAAATCTGATGATGATGATGATGTAAAGGAGGACTTGTTTGAACCTGGTGATGATATAACTGAAGTATTAGAGGATGCTGCAGTGAAAGATGAGAGTAATGTTGTAAGTGTTAAGAAAAACAGCCGAGTTAAATTAAAAATCAAAACAGAGTGGTAAGTTATTTTATATAAAACTATTGAAACGCCTTGGTTTCGCACGGGTGATTTCTTTATATTGATAATAGCGCCATCAAATGGGTTGTGAATTTGGTTGGGTGAATTAAAACCATCCAGAGACCCACTCAAACACACAAAAAAATTGATCAGAATTGTTCGAACAAGTTTGGAGTTTTAGCAAGACTAACAACAGTTAATTTTATATAAAGAAGGAATATCCGTTATCCCATTATCGTTCCATGGGTAACGTAAAAGGCGACAGTGGAAAAGAAATCAAGGAATGGGTAGCAGCGTCTTCCTAATATCAACTAGAAAATAAAAAAGTTGCTGTTGCTAACCCGCCCGCTTAGCGTGACAACTATGTCATATATCCCGCTCACTGGACAATATTTGTGGAGGCATATGTACAGCAGTAGATATGGATGGATTTAACTTACTGTTGCTGACATCACTTTTTTTTATAGGGTAAGGGTGACAAACAAACACAGTCCACCTGTGGGTAAGTGGTTGCTGTGACCCATAGGCATCTACATCTATCCTCTATTACAAATCAAAATGTTGATACATTTTCACCCATGAGGACTAAACTGGAATGCCTAGTTTCCAGTAAAAAAGGGTCTTCAGTTCTCTACACGCACCATACGAAACACGGCAGCATTAAGGTGCTATTCTACGCTGGTATTCTGTGAGTGTGGTACTTCCCTGGTTGAGCGAAACCCATTCGTGCTACAACCATAAGGTAGCTACAGCATGGCTCTACCGCATAAATCTCTACTTGTAGTGTAACAATAGTGATCACCCATCAAGCCAAAATTAAGTTATCGACATTTTGTAAGGACTTAGCATATAATATTGTATATATATTCATAGCTAAAAGCGTGCGGTTACACCTGGCTTTAACCGGTTTCAACTTTACTTCGGCTTTTAGCTGTGGATATCTTTTATATATATATATATATATATATATATATAATTCTTCTGTCCATGTGTATGTGACTGAACTCCTGTTAAATGTCTATACCCATTTTGGTGAAATTTTGTGCATGTGATTAAGTTGATTGGAGAATGGTTTAGATTCACAATTGGACCCGGTAGGTGGCGCTGTTGTCGAGATCCAGATATCAACCGTGCGAAGCCGGGGTGAATCGCGAGTATGCATGTATACTGAATCATTATAAAATTTCGACAGTTTGATATTGGATAGTAGTGTGATGATACATGTAGATAGACTGTTAATTGTACCTAACTAAAAATTAAGTTAATATCTCTTTCAGCGTAAAAGAGGAGTTGTCATTGAAAGCACGAAAGAAGAGAGGTCCATATAACAAGTCAGGGGTTCCCAAACGCCTCAGAAAGTATAAATTCCGCAAACTGTTTTGCGAGCCCTGCGGACTCAAGTTCACCAGCAAGCAGCAGTCAGATGAACACAAGCGAGATGTGCACAAGGATAGTGACAGTTTCGTTTGTGAGGTAAAGTTTAAAAAGTTAATGTAAAGCTACAGCCTATATACGTCCCACTGAGAGGCTTTTAGGGCAAGGAAATGTCTGCCTCTTTGAAATATGTTTTTTTTTATTTCTCATACATGCAGATTTGACGGCTCCGTGGCGCAGTGGCTTAGCAATGAGTTGCTTGCGCTCGGGGGCGCGGGTTCGAATCCCGCACGGAACAAGTATTTGTATGGCCTACAAATGATTGTTCCGGGTCTGGATGTTTGTCCTTGTGCAATTTATGTTTGTAAACTGCCTCCAGGATACAGGAGAAAATCCTAGTGTGGGGGTAATGTTTTTTTTTTTTAAAAAAATCAATCAAATCATTCCTCATGATGTTTTCCATCACCGCCGAGCACATGGTAAATTAACTTTTAAAATTGCAATTCACAATTTCATTGTTGCTATCAAAAGTGTCGAACCTAAGTCCCTCATCTATCACATCTCTGTTTGTGAGGTATATGTCATTAAATAGTTATTGGTTTGGTAGATGTTGTTCTGCTCTTCCGGTAGGTGGCGAACTGATTTCCACTGTCAATTCACCAGTCGAGTCGAATTTTGTGATTATGTTTGGCACTAATGTAGCACATATTATGTATGTTGTGAATATGACACATTTTGGTGTATAGAATTTGTTAAATAATTAACGACAGTGTCATCTATCGGCAAATAGCTAACTATTGTCTTAACTTCAGTAAAAAAGGTCTCCGGTTTTCCACACACTACACAAAACACAGGTGCATTGCTGTTATTTCACACTAGTATTCTGTGAGAATTTTTTTGCCGTGAAAATTGCCGTGTAGTGGCGGTCAAGAATATCCACTACCCCATATCCTCCCGTAGGTGTCGTAAAAGGCGACAAAGGGAAACAGGCCGGAGATGGGCAGCAGCATCTTCCTGATAATAGCCAAAATTACAATAAAAAAACTGCGGTAGCCAACCCGCTCGCCAAGCGTGACAACTATGGCAAATACGGGGGGTATTTGCCATAGTTAGTTGCAATGATTAAAGCAACAAACAGACGGCTCCCAGTCCCCGGCGGCCCCTCTATTCCTGGCTACGGTGGCGACCATGGTAACGGCGGGGCAGGGGGTGCTAAGAATCTCCGGCGGAGGTTCGGTTGCCACCTTAGACGACTTGACCTGGCAACGTACAACGCACGCACCCTGAGGACTGACGAGAAGATCGTGGAGCTGGAAGAAGAGATAGACAAGTTGCGCTGGCATATTATAGGATTATCCGAAGTCCGAAGAGAGGGGGAGGACACGGTAATCCTCGAATCCGGCAACTTGCTCTATCACCGGGAGGGCGACCATCTGTCCCAAGGAGGTGTCGGATTTATCGTCCACAAGTCTCTCGTTAACACCGTTGTAAAGATCGAGAGTGTGTCGACGAGGGTTGCGTACCTTATACTCAGAATCACCAAACGGTATTCGCTGAAGGTCATACAGGTCTACGCACCAACCTCGGCACACCCCGATGAGGAGGTGGAGAAAATGTATGAGGATATCTCTAAAGCCATGCATTCCTCCAAAACCTAATATACGGTGTTAATGGGAGACTTCAATGCAAAACTAGGCACAAGAGAGAACGGTGAGCTGAAAGTAGGGAAATTTAGAACCCAAGGGGCCAGCAGCTGGCCGACTTCATGGAGAAAGAGGGATTCTTTATGATGAACTCTTTCTTCCAGAAGCGGCCCCACAGGAAGTGGACCTGGTCGAGCCCCGACGGTTCGACAAAATATGAGATTGACTTCATTATGACGACCAGACGACAACTGTTCAGTGATGTCTCCGTTATCGCGAGGGTGAAAACTGGTAGCGATCACCGAATGGTTAGAGGCACACTGAACCTAAACTTTAAGTTGGAGAGGTCTCGTCTAATGAAGTCAACGCTCCGTCCCCCTCATGCTCTGTTCCAAAGACCCGAAACCTTTCAGCTCGAGTTACAAAACCGTTGTCAGTGCCTAGAAGACTGCAATGAAGTGGACGATATGAATGACAAGCTCGTGGAAACTGTCCATGCGGTCGGAGCTAAGTTCTGCAAGACCCGCCGCAGAAGAACACAAAAACTCTCCGATCACACTCTTAATCTCATGGCTGTTAGACGGGAGATGAAGCTACATTCTTCAACAGACTTGACAGCATACAGGCATCTGAACAGACAGATCTCCAAATGCATGCGGCGGGACTTACGCAACTTCAATACAGCTCGTATTGAAGAAGCGATCGAGCGGAAACAAGGCTCGCAAAGTCTTTGCTAGAGATCTGTCTGCCAGAAAAAGCCAACTGTCAATGCTGAAGACAGAATGTGGCAGCATCGTTTCCGGGACACCTGTGATTTTGAGTGAGATTGAGAGGTTCTATGGGCAGCTGTACACGTCATCGTTGGAGCCACACGCAAGTGTGAGCAACGATCCAAGAGCGAGTCTCATCCGACACTATTCCGAAGATATCCCGGACGTCAGTCTGAGCGAGATTAGAATGGCTCTCCAGCACCTTAAAAACGGTAAGGCCCCAGGCGAGGATGGAATTACAGCGGAGCTTCTGAAAGCGGGTGGAAGACCGGTACTTGAAGTCCTTCAGAAGCTCTTTAATTCCGTCGTCCATGGTAGCATTACAGCGGAGGCGTGGAGCAGAAGTGCGGTGGTCTTGTTATTCAAGAAAGGTGACAACGCTCTCTTGAAGAACTACAGACCGATTTCCCTTCTGAGCCGCGTCTACGTGCTGTTTTCGAGAGTCATTACGAATCGTCTCGCGCGCAGACTTGACGACTTCCAGCCTCCCGAACAAGCCGGTTTCCGAAAGGGCTTTAGCACCATAGACCACATACATACCCTTCGGCAAATTGTACAGAAGTCAGAGGAGTACAATTTGCCACTATGTCTGGCGTATGTGGACTATGAGAAAGCCTTTAATTCCGTCGAAATTTGGGTGGTGCTGCAGTCCCTTCAGCGGTGCCAAGTTGACTGTCGGTATATCGAAGTGCTGAAGTGTTTGTACAGTAGAGCTACGATGGCTACCCGAGTACAGAACCAGAGTACGAAACCTATCCAATTGCAGAGAGGTGTAAGACAGGGTGACGTCATATCCCCGAAACTCTTCACCGCTGCATTGGAAGACGTTTTCAAGCTTCTGGACTGGAAAGGATACGGTATCAACATCAATGGCGAGTACATCACTCACCTTCGATTTGCCGACGATATAGTCCTTATGGCAGAATCGCTGGAGGACCTAAGCACCATGCTCAATGACCTCAATAGTGCCTCCCAACGGATAGGTCTTAAGATGAACATGGACAAAACAAAGATTATGTTTAATGTCCATGTCACACCTATGCCGGTAGTTGTTGGGAGCACTAAGCTCGAAGTTGTTGACGAGTATGTTTACCTGGGACAAATAGTCCGACTAGGTAAGTCCAACTTCGACCGAGAGGTCAATCGACGGATTCAACTCGGCTGGACAGCGTTCGGGAAGCTACGACACATCTTCTCGTCAGACATACCTCAAACCCTAAAAACGAAATTGTACAACCAGTGCGTGTTGCCAGTGATGACTTACGGAACTGAGACGTGGTCCTTCACAGCTGGCCGTATGAGGAAGCTCAAGGTCGCTCAGCGAGCTATGGAAAGGGATATGCTCGGAGTTTCTCTGCGTGATAAACTTAGAAATGAGGATATCCGCAGTAGAACTAGAGTAACCGACATAGCCCAACGGATTAGTAAGCTGAAGTGGCAGTGGGCCGGCAATATAGCTCGAAGAACCGACAACCGATGGGGAAGAAAGGTTCTCGAGTGGCAGCCTCGTACCGGTAGGTGAAGTGTAGGGCGACCCCCCACGAGATGGAGTGACGACCTGGTAAGGCATGCAGGAAGTCGATGGATGCAGGTGGCTCAGGACCGTGTTTTGTGGCATTCCTTGGGGCCTATGTTTAGCAGTGGACTTATGAAAGGCTGTAATGTTGATGATGATGATGGTTCTGCGAGAACACGTGTAACCTCCACTACCCTATATCATCCCGTGTGTGTCAGAGGCGACAGAGGGAAACAAATCAGGAGATGGGCAGCAGCGTCTTCCTAATAACGGCTAAAAAACAAAAAAAAAACTGCGGTTGCCGAACCGCTTACCAAGTGAAGCAATTATGGCAAATATCCCCCCTTTTAGGTAATCTATGGAGGGGCCTATGTTCAGCTGTGGACTTTAATAGGCTGTAACGTTAACGATATTCTGTTAGATGGTAGTCGTGCCCAATCAAGCCGGCCCATTTGTTTACACCAGGCACAAAATACTAGGCAAAGTGACGATATAAGGCAAATCCCCCATACAACGAAAGCAGCCCATGTCCAACCATGTGAATTTGGAATGAAATATAGTATTTTCGTACTATATTACTTTTCTATAATATATAGTACAATTGACTGAAATATAATACGATACTTTATATTATAGTACGAGTGGCAACCCTATATATACATAAAACCAAAATTTTTGTCACCCTAGAGGACTAGTATGGTATGGACCTGGTATGCTTGGAATAAGTAATAATCTTAAATTACATAATTACATTGTACATTATTATACCTTTTAACATATAGTAATGTCCTCCAGACCGAATTACGGTCACGGCGGGCAGTCTCAAGGGAGACGATCTATCGGCGCATGACAGGATTATAGTGCATGAGTGGGTACGCAAGCACAGGTGCACTCTCTATTTCCCCACTCTCATAGTCCCGTAGGGACGATAAACCGATTAGGACAATGGGGTGATTAGGACTGGGCAGGGCAGGAGTATAGTGCTCGAGTGTAAGCAGCACAGCCACACTCTCTATTCCCTCAATCTCATAGTGTGATGAAACGGTCATGCGACACGACGGGAGAGAGATCACGCGCAGAACCAACGGCTTTACATGCTTTCCGAGGCACGGGGATGAAGCACCGCCAATTTCCTGACTCCGGGCAGCTACTGAGAATTTCTTGATGGAATAGCTCAATAACTGATTTTTTTTGGTCGGACCTGGGACCTCATAATCAGCAGTCGCGTTTGCAATCACTACACCAACGAGGCAGTCATTGACTTATTATAGTAAACGTGTATCACGCCCGTGTTCTAGATCTGCGGTAAGGTGTTCGTTCACCGCGCGTCCCACTACACTCATGTACGATCTCATTTGCCGCCCCAGTACGCCTGCGACCATTGTGACTACTGCACTTGGCACAAACACGACCTCGTCAAGCATGTCCGCATTCACACAGGTAAGTGAAGTGAGTGCTCCTACCTAAAAGTTGTTTAAAATAATTATTTTACTTGTATGTGTGTTTAATGTGTATTACCTAGTTTAAAGAGCACATCCCGCTATCCCTCAATTGTGTGCATTATCCCCGTCACCACTAATCCCAGCACCACTACACTAGGAAGGACATACCACCGTCGATAATATTACACGTGTCAGGTGAAGCAGACTGCGGTGACTGACCGCTAAGTGATCCTACCTTTTTTAGATAAAATGAGCACACATTCCCTGATGGTAAGTGAATGCTGTGGTCCATAGATACCTATATCTATCTTTAATTAATTAACCACTAAAAAGGGTCTAGGATGTTGTTTTAAAAAGCTTAATAATAAGTCTTTAAAGGCCAATTACCATATTTTTAGGAAACGTTTCATTGTCCGTAACGATTCGTTTTATTACATACGAGGTGCATGTGGAAACAGTTTATATTACAAACTATTCATTCATACTCTTAACGGAACTTAAATTAAAAAAAAATTAAGCCATTCATAAATAGTTGAATATATTTTGTTTTATTAACTAAAATAAAAAAAATAAAAAACCCTGAAACAAAAAGAGCTGATCATCTTCAAACGGCTGCAAAGATTTTCTTGAAACACAGCTAGGAACACTCGATTAAAACACCTTTCAAACGAAAACAACTTTATCAAAACCGGTTCATCCGTTCAGGGGCTGTGATGCTACAGACAGACACAGATACACACTATAAACATATAACACATGTTTACGTTTTCTTCTCTAAAAATCTGCTATCCTTTTCTATTCTAATCACATCTGCTGCCACAGGTGTAAAGATGTACCAGTGCGAATACTGCACGGCCTCTTACTACACCTCTTCGAACCTGACCTGCCACATCAGGCGGTACCACGAAAAGGAGCGTCGATACCACTGCGAGCTCTGCGACCGGAGTTTTTACGATCGTACCAAACTCAATAGGCATTTGGACTCGCACAATGAGATCAAGAGGTATGCACATTGACCAACTTTTTTCTTTTAGGTCTCAGCTATATTGGCTGATAAGGTATTCCACCTTACCGGGTTGGTAGTTGATACCGTGTAGTGGCGGTGTAAGAATATCCACTAACCCATATCGTCCCGTGTGTGTATGAAGCGACGGAGGGAAACAAATCAGGAGATGGGTAGCAGCGTCTTCCTAATAACAACTAAAAGTAAAAAAACTGTGGTTGCCAACCCGCTTGCCAAGCGTGGCACCTATGGCAAATATCCCCCCTATGAGGCAATCTATGGGGGAGGCCTATGTTCAGCAGTGGACTTTAATTGACTGCAGTGGATGGATGTATAGAAGAAAATCTACCAGGAGCACATGACCCACTGAGAGGCGAAATTTTCAAATCAACAGTAACATTACAACTATGGCAAATATTCTATGAGGCAATCTATGGGGGAGGCCTATGTTCAGCAGTGGACTTTAATAGGATGTAGTGGATGGATGTATAGAAGACAATCTACCAGGAGCACATAACCCACTGAGCGGTGAAATTTTCAAATCCACAGTAACATTACAACTATGGCAAATATCCCCCTATGAGGCAATCTATGGGGGAGAACTATGTTCAGCAGTGGACTTTAATAGGATGTAGTGGATGGATGTATAGAAGCCAATCTACCAGGAGCACATGACCCACTCAGAGGTGATATTACAACTATGGCAAATATCCTATGAGGCAATCTATAGGGGAGGCCTGTGTTCAACAGTGGACTTTAATAAGCTGTAACGGTAACGGTCATTTCATCTTAGTCCTACGAGTCAACGAATCTGTATTTTTGCATAAAAATAAAATTGTATTGTCTGTCTGTAATATCGAAATGACTGCCTTTCATTAAGGCGCAAGTTGAGCAAAATGTCGCGCTAGTCGTTATTTGTGCGGTTTTTAGGAGCTATCTACTTTTTATTTAAAAGATATATCAACTAATAAAAAACACATTATATTTCTACATAATCTTGATTCCATAAGAGTCATATCCAATTTTTTTTAAGGAATAATTATTAAAATAATCTCCTTACAACGAAACCACATAAATGTGAAATTATGATTGATAACATGCATCTCCTCGTAAAGTAAATATTATTTTATTTTGCGATTTACACCATTGGATAGGCAATTTATGAATCAACATTTCTATCATAATTTTTTTTTCAAAAGACCAAAATTTCATTTTATTAAGAAATTATTTTAAAATCTGGGCGTATTCACTGCACACGGGCTTGCTGGAGTAAGTGAGCGCTGAACTCTTTAACGTGAAACCCGTGTCGTTAGTCACAGCGTCGGCCAGCGCACACGCTCACGTCGTCTTATCAGTCGATAATATTATTACTTATTAGGTTAATTAAAGGTATTATTATTTGTTTGTTTTGGGTATAATTTTTCGTATTAGTTATACATATATTTGTTGTGTTTTTTACTGCGCGATGAAGCTTTTTGCGTGTATTTTCTTTGAAGTAAATGCAAATATAAAAATTAAGCACCATTAGCATGTAAGGTTTAGTTTGAATTGGGCGTTTAATTTGGTCTATGGTCGTCTAATAAGGCCCGGTCGGGTAAGTCGACCTATAGGCGACTAATTCGGCCTGGGCGTCTAAGTTGGCCTATCTGCGGCATTGCGGGTTATTACTCGACTCTCTAACTAAACTGACCATTTATTTTTTAACTCAAAACGGGACATGGGTTTATTTATACTCTAAAAACTATAACTTTATTCAATTAGTGTGCACTATAAAATTATATTCGGTATAGACGGTGATTATTAAATGCAACATATTTTTTTTAATTATAATTACATTTTTCAGTGGATTAAATTTGCTTTAATAAAGTTGGTGATGATTTTAAATAAGAATAAAATTCTGGGCAAGTTTTTTTTTATTGTTACCTTTGTTAACAACATCGCCTTTAGAACTGGAACCGTAAGTGTTTTTTTGAGATGTCCACAATTTATTCAAAATAGAAAAATACTCTTTCTACTGGAGCATTTGTACCAGGTAGACATAAAATATATTCGATGAAAAAAATTATGTTGAAGATTGTAGGCTTTGAATACTTCCATCCAACGTGTTACGGGACAATTTTGTGTCCCGGAGCTTTATTTGGGAACAAGGGACCTGGTGACCGAGAAAAGGGACAGTCCTGTTCAAAACTGGACATTCATAGGTCACTTTACCTATAACCCGGCGACGGCTCGGCTTAGCAATCAGTTGTTGCGCTGGGGGCCGCGGGTTCGAATCCCGCACGGAACAAGTATTTGTAAGGCCAACAAATAATTGTTCCTGATCTGGATTTTTGTCCTTGTGCAATTTATGTTTGTAAACTGCCTCCACGACACAGGAGAAAATCCTAGCGTGGGGGTGACGTTTTTTTAAAAATTGAAATTGAAAGATTGAACTCTTATATTTCTTGTTGATTTTGTATTACCTATATTAAAGTAACCCTTATGTATAAATAAATATAATTACGTATGTAGAAATAAGCAGGCTAAGTTACAAGGTGCTCGGTTCAAAAATTAGTAGGTAGGTATGTTACTTTTCAATACGTGACACGTGAAATTAACAATAATCAAAAACATATCGGCGAAACATCCTATTTATTTATTTATTCATTCTTTATTGCACCAAATATTTGTACAAAAGGCGAGCTATCTATCTATTTACCTATAGTGAGTAGGTATCTTTTAAACTCACAATTTTCAATGCTTCATTTTTAATATATAATTAATTATAAAATTTCATAATTAGATAATATATGAGAATACATAATTCTAATATAATACAACTAATATACCGAATAAAAAAATTAAAATACATTTATCGTTGTACGCTGTGTGTATTTCCATAAAATAGTTTATTGATGTTAAAAAAATACTACGTTTGTACAGTAGGTGGGCGTCTTACATATTTCTTACGCGATATATTGTAGTGAGTCGGCGCGGCACACCAAATGCTCAAGGTCGTTCGCATGGAGTAGCCCCTTAAGCTGAAGGGTTATTTGAGTGCCATGAATAGTCATTTTTGAAATTTTTGTCTGTCTGTTCGGCGTAATCTTCGGAATGGCTAAACCGATTGTAATAAAACTTGACGAATAGATAAACAGCAAAGTCAGGAGTAATCTAGGTTGTAGTTTATCCGAAAAGCTTGCTAATTTTTTTTGATTAATTGATAATTAGAAATTAATGGTGTTTTTGATGATATTTGCGAAGCCGGGACATGTCACTAGTTAGCTTATAACAAGTGACACAACCGATGTTAAAGAATGGTTCTCGACTTGCAGCCACACTAGGCGGAGTGACGACCTGGTGGTAGAGTCACGGTGTAGCTCTGTTATGGTTGTAGCACGAATTGGTCGGCTCGACCGGCGAAGGACCACGCTCTCACGGAATAAAAGCGTAAAATAGCAGCTTCACACTGCTGTGTTTCGTATGGTAAGTGTAGAGTACCGGAGACCCTTTTTACTGGAGACGAGGCATTCCATCTTAGTCCTCAGAGGTGACAATGCATCTGCGTTTTGATTTTGGGGCCACAGCATCCATTTACCATCAAGTGGACTGTGTGCTTGTTTGTCACCCTAATTCTATAAAAAAATATGAAGGTGGTCTAGGAACGTGCTTTATGGCATTACTCGGTGGAGGAATTTGTTCAGCAGTGGACTTGTGGTGGACTGTAATGATGATCATAGATGAGGTGATATTAAAGTCAAAAAAACTGAAGTGACAAACGAACTACCAATCACCTGAAGGGCAGCGGCTATCGCAGTCCATGGACAACTGCATCCACCTTCAAACTAAGATAATTTTTTTTATATTAGAGGGGGCCAACGAGCATGCGGATCACCTGATGGTAAGTGACTACCGCCGCCCATGAACAACTGCAACACCAGGGGAACCAGGGTAATTGCAGATGCGTTGCCAGCCTTTTAAAAAGGAGTAGGCTCTTTTCTTGAAGGATAGATAGAATATATAATAAGATAGCTACAGATACGTTAAATGAAACTAATATTGCGGGTTTTATCGCGTTTAATTTTAACTTTTTAATTCCCTACGTATCGGGGCTCACAGAGGGGGGGGGGGGGGGAGGAGACATTAAATTTAATGTTTTATTAAGACGACCCATTCATTAATAAATAAGACACGTGAGGGTAATATGGTCACCTTAATATTTGCCGCCCTAAACTAGGAGGAGGACAGAGACAAATACATAATGTCGTATACTATAACTAAAATATTAATAAAAAAAATATCAAACAAGCCTTGGTAATAATTAGAAACATTTCGAAAAATCAACTTAAAAAAAAACTAACTACACTACCCAATACTAAAATCGAATATAATATTTACTATAATATCAACTGTCACAATGGCGTCGTTACAGCGGCGCCCTTTTAAACCTTTATTATTTGAATGACTGATGAAGAGCTATTGTATCACAGAGCCATCTATGAAATAAGGTTGTAGTTTTTGAGTTACAAGAAAGTGACCATATTAACCGGATGACCATATTACCCTCACGTATTATATAGAAAAAAAAACTTAGTGTGCAATATACTAGGGCCTCACAGCCCGTCTACTCTCTTCAACCGTGTGGTGATAACCCACAATTCCATTTCGTCCCGTGGGTGTCGTAAGAGGCGGCTATTGAAAATGCCAGAAACACCTCATGGCCATTCCATGGATGGCGTTATAACCCTTTACTTTACGCCAGGCGTACAATACTCAGGCAGCAGCATCTAAGGTGCTAACTTCTGGTGCTGCGATCCTCAAGCTGCCTCTGGAGAGCCTCTGGGCTTTTACTCGTAGATTTTGCGCGTTCACTATGTATTTTTAATGAACCAGCGCATCTTGATCTTTTCGTAATGTCCCAGGTTCGAATGCGACGTGTGCCACGCCTGTTTCACCCGCCGCTGTTACTGGAAGAAACACCTCCAGAGGCAACACAACGTCATCGTCCCCCCTCAAAGACCGGGTAGGCAGAAGACCAACAGACAAATCGGGGAACCCACTGAATCTTTGGTCGGGAAAAACGGAGTTGCAATATAGCAAATTGTCTACCGTGCTGTATATTATGCAGATTAACCTTGGTGTAACAACAGGGGCGTAGCTACCGCCGTATCAGCCGTATCAATGATACGGGGCCCCCGGGCTACAGGGGCCCCCAACGTGTGTAAGCAAAAACTCCAAGGACTTCTAATGGGACAGGAAAGGCTATCACTATTCTCTAAAGAAGTAAAGAATTTAGTAAAACTGAAATCGTCTTCAGCTATGTTCGCCGAACAAAAGGCACGAAAATTAAATTGTTTGGCTAGCTTAGTTCCTAGGAGTATTTATTGTAAGTAATAACTCATAAGCCCGTGTAGTGGCGGGTAAGAATACTCACAACCCCATATCTTCCCGTGGGTGTCGTAAAAGGCGACAGACGGAAACTGAGGCAGAGGATGGGCAGCAGCATCTTTCTGATAACAGCAAAACAACAATAAAAAAACTGCGCTTGCCAACCCGCTCGCCAAGCGTGGCAACTATGGCAATATACCCCCATGAAAGTAACGAAGAGATGGCCCCCAGTCCCCGGCAGCCCCGCTATTCCTGGCTAAGGTGGCGACCATGGTAACAGCGAGGCAGGGGGTGCTAAGAGTCTCCGGTGGAGGTTCTGTTGCCACCTACGACGACTCGACATGGCAACTTATAACGCACGCACCCTGAGGACTGACGAGAAGGTCCTGGAGCTAGAAGAAGAGATAGACAAGTTGCACTGGAATGTCATAGGATTATCCGAAGTCTGAAGAGAGGGGGAGGTCACGGTAATCCTCGAATCCGGCAATTTGTTCTATCACCAGGAGGGCGACCATCTGTCCCAAGGAGGTGTCGGATTTATCGTCCACAAGTCTCTCGTTAACAACGTTGTAAAGATTGGGAGTGTGTCGACGAGGGTTGCGGACCTTATACTCAGAATCACCGAACGGTAATCGCTGAAGGTTATACAGGTTTACGCATCAACCTCGGTACACGCCGATGAGGAGGTGGAAGAAATGTATGAGGATATCTCTAGAACAATGCATTCCTCCAAAACCCACTATACGGTGTTAATGGGAGACTTCAACGCAAAACTAGGCACAAGAGAGAACGGTGAGCTGAAAGTAGGGAAATTCGGAATAGGGCAACGGAACCCAAAGGGCCAGCAGCTGGCGAACTTCATGGAGAAAGAAGGACTCTTTATGATGAACTCTTTCTTCCAGAAGCGGCCCCACAGGAAGTGGACCTGGTCGAGCCACGACGGTTCGACAAAAAATGAGATTAACTTTATTATGACGACCAGACGACAACTATTCAGTGATGTCTCAGTGATCGCGAGGGTGAAAACCGGCAGCGATCACCGAATGGTGAGAGGCACACTGAACCTAAACGTTAAGTTGGAGAAGTCACGTCTAATGAAGTCAACGCTCCGTCCTTCTCGTGCTCTAATCCAAAGTCCAGAAACCTTTCAGCTCGAGCTACGAAACCGTTTTCAGTGCCTAGAAGATTGCAATACAATGGACGATATGAATGACAAGCTCGTGGAAACTGTCCATGCGGTCTGAGCTAAGTTTTGCAAGACCCGCCGCAGAAGAAACAAAAAGTCTCCGATCACACTCTAATCTCAATGGCTTTTAGACGGGGTATATAGCTGCAGTCTTCAGTAGATTTGACAGCGTACAGGCAACTGAACATACAGATCTCCAAATGCATGCGGCGGGACTTGTGCAACTTTAATTCTGCTCGTATTAAAGAAAAGATCGAGCAGAACCAGGGCTCCCAAGTCTTTGCAAGAGATCTGTCTGCCAGAAAGAGCCAACTGTCGAAGCTGAAGACCGAGTATGGCAGCGTCGTTTCCGGGACACCTGAGGTTTTGAGTGAGATTGAGAGGTTCTATTGGCAGCTGTACACATCATCGTTGGAGCCACACGTAAGTGTGAGTAACGATCCAAGAGCGAGTCTTATCCGACACTATTCCGATGATATCTCGGACGTCAGTCTGAGCGAGATTAGAATGGCTCTCCAGCATCTTAAAAACGGCAAGATCCCAGGCTGGATGGAATTACAGTGGAGCTTCTGAAAGCGGGTGGAAAACCGATACTTGATGTCCTTCAGAAGCTCTTTAATTCCGTCCTCCATGGTGGCACTACTCCGGAAAGGTGACAACGCTCTCTTGAAGAACTACAGACCGAGTTCCCTTTTGAGCCGCGTCTACATGCTGTTTTCGAGAGTCATTACTCCCGAACAAGCCGGTTTCCAAAAAGGCTTTAGCACCATATACCACATACATACCCTTCGGCAAATTGTACAGAAGTCCGAGGAGTACAATTTACCACTATTTCTGGCGTATGTGGACTATGAGAAAGCCCAAAGACTTTCAATCAAAATTACGTCGAAATTCGGGCGGTGCTGCAGTCCCTTCAGCGATGCCAAGTTGACTGTCGGTATATCGAAGTGCTGAAGTGCTTGTACAGTAGGGCTACGATGGCTATCCGAGTACAGAACCAGAGTACGAAACCTATCCAATTGCAGAGAGGTGCAAGACAGGGTGACGTTATATCCCCGATACTCTTCACCGCTGCATTGGAAGACGTTTTCAAGCTTCTGGACTGGTAAGGATACGGTGTTAACATCAATGGCGAGTACATCACTCACCTTCGATTTGCCGACGATATAGTCCTTATGGCAGAATCGCTGGAGGACCTAAGCACTATGCTTAATGACCTCAATAGTTTTTCCCAACGGATAGGTCTTAAGATGAACATGGACAAAACAAAGATCATGTTTAATGTCCATGTCACACCTATGTCGGTAGTTGTTGGTAGCTCTAAGCTCGAAGTTGTTGACGTTTATGTTTACCTGGGACAAATAGTCCGACTAAGTAAGTCCAACTTCGACCGAGAGGTCAATCGAGGGATTCGACTCGACTGGGTAGCGTTCGGGAAATAACGGCACATCTTCTAGTCAGGTATACCTCAAAACTTGAAAACGAAATTGTGCAACCAGTGCGTGTTGCCAGTGATGACATACGGAACTGAGACGTGGTCCTTCACTGCTGGCCGGATGAGGAAGCTCAAGGTTGCTCAGCGAGCTATGGAGAGGGCTATGCTCGGAGTTTCTCTGCGTGATAAACTTAGAAATGAGGATATGCGCAGTAGAACCAGAGTCACCGACATGGCCCAACGAATTAGTAAGCTGAAGTGGCCATGGGCCGGACATATAGCTCGAAGAACCGGCAACCGATAGGGAAAAAGGTTCTCGAGTGGCGGCCTCGTACCGGCGGATGAAGTGTAGGGCGTCCCCCCACTATATGGAGTGACGACCTGGTAAGACATGCAGGAAGTCGATGGATGCAGGTGGTTCAGGACCGTGCTTTGTGGCATTCCTTGGGTGAGGCCTATGCTCTTTAATGGACTTATGAAGGGCTGTTATGATGATGATGATGATGATGAACTAGTGGAATTAGTACTTTTGCCGTTGTCGTGATAATTGACGATAATTTATGTGTACATAGAGAACTGAAGACCATTTTTATGTATATGTTTTTTATTCCTTTATTCGTTTTTTCATTCCTTGGACTTATGAAGGGCTGTAACGATGATGATGAATAACTTAAAATCAATATATAATAATTTGAATTCAATGCAAGCGTTTTTGTTCCTTTTATGAAATCTTTACTCTTCATTGGGGCCCCCCAACAAATTTTGATACAGGGCCCCTCGAAGGCACGCTACGCCACTGTGTAACAATATGCAATATCCCATATCATCCATCCCCTGTGTGTCGACTGCAGCTGTAAAATATGTGTAGCAGTTTTTCCCTGATAAGAACTGAATATAATAAGACGGCGGTTGCCAATTTGCTTACGAAGACTTTTGTGATGATGATGATGATGATACTGTCTACAAATTTGTAAAAGGTAACTCATCGCGTCATCTACTATTAAATCTAGAGTAAAATAGCAGCATGTGCCGCCCGCATCATTATGTTTAGTATATTGTGAGATGGTTTGTCAGTGCGTCTGAAATTTGATTTTTAATCGAGGATAAATATAGGTGGGTATGGGCACAGCATCTACTTACCAGCAAGCAGACTGTGGTCATTTGTCACGCTTACTTGTATATAAACAAAGTGTATTATTTAGATAATATATTATATAAATGTATTTCTTGGGACCAAAACTTATAATGAGGCTAAGATCTACAAAATATTATTACCAAAACAGAACTTTTAATGAAAATAATTGTTTTTATATGTTGTATTTTATAAAAAAAAATCAGCACTTTTAAGACTTTGTATTTATTGATGGCTTTATTAAAATTATATTTGTTGGAACAGTGTTTTTTAAACCCTTTTGAACTGAAATTTCTTTGTTATCGTGGTGGAAAAATTTAGTAAGGTATTATTAATTTAAAATTAAAAATTTCGTACAACCGACTTCAATATAAATTATTAAGAATAACTCAAATACTATTGGTCAGACCGTGATCAAATTTATATGGGACCACGCGAGAAGCACCAGCTTTCAAATAAAGAAAAGTATCATCTAAATCGGTTCACCCAGAAAAAAGTTATGAGGTAACACACAACAAAAAGAAAACAGTCGAATTGAGTACCGTCTCCTTTTTGAAGTCGGTAGAAAATAAGATGATATGTCGTAAAGAAGTTTCATTTCGTACGTGTGTACATAATTACACACACATTTTTATTAATTAATTTATTTATGTATACAACCTTGTAGTGGCGGTGTAAGAATATCCACTACCACACAAATATGCTGTGAGTTTCGTAAGAGGCGACAGAGGGTAACTGAAACGAGACACTGGCAGCAGCACGTTCCTAATAACTTGTCAAAATAATAAAAAACCGCGGTTGCCAACACGCCTGCCACGCGACTACTATGGCAATGAGCCTCCCCCCTGTGAGGCAATCTATGGGGGAGGCCTATGCACTGCAGTGAACTTTTATAGGCTGTAATGGATGGATGGACCTACGCACAAGCAGGTACAGACATATAAAATTATTATTATACATATATTACATGTGAGTTGCTTTGTGTATACTATTAGAATTAAGAGACGGATTTACCAAATATTTCTATTCATAAATATAAAATATATATTTAGTTCTAAAGTATTCCTGCACCTTACAACTAAGTTTTTAATCATTTTTTTACATCGAATTCATGATGATAGATTGTACTTGTTTAAAAAAATATTACAAAAGGCGAAAATATAAGGAATATTATTAACGATCTTGATACAATAAAAATAGCTACCTCTTCATACTGCGAATTAGAACGCTGCTATAAACATATTACAGCTGATTGCTATCAGCCCTTAAAACTATTATTGCAGAATGTGCGCAGTATTAGAAAAAATTACGATAATCTAATTACATTATTAACAAGGTCTAAAATTAGTTTTGACATAATAGTCGCGACTGAATGTTGGTTACAAAGTTCTAATATAATACCTCCTATTGAAGGCTACAGTTACACGTTAAATAACAATACGCAAAATGAAGGTGTTATAATTTATAGTAAAATGAATTTAAATATATCAATTAATGAACCAAACTTCATCGGCGCTAACTGTTGGCTTGCTAAGCTAAATAACGACACAATTATTGTGGCACTTTATAGGCCTCCTAGTCAAAAGGATGTTACAAAGTTTATTGAATCTCTTAATTATTTATTACAGACAATTTGTTGCTATAAAAATATAATAATAACAGGCGATATTAATATTGATATTTGTGAACAGAATAAAGATAATCATGCCGAAAATTACTTAAACTTGTTAGCGTCATTTGGTATTCTTTCTGCGCATACATTGCCCACTCACAATCGAACCTGCTTGGATCATATTATGTTAAAAACGAATTACAAAGCAATCTGCTGTGTTTCTCAGACAACAGTTACGGATCATGACTGCGTAATCTTGTTTCTAAATTCAAAAAATAATGAATATTGCACTAATTTTACTAAGAAAAGAATCACTAATTACAATAATGTATATTTAGAAATAAAAAATACTGACTTTACACCAATTTTTAACACGCTTGATGTCAATGTTGCGGCTAATTATTTGGTAAATTCGCTATCAAATATTATTGAATCACACATCAAAACAATTACTATATCACAGCGTAAAATCATAAGAAAACCATGGATAACACCAGGACTTTTAAGATGCATGAGGAATAGAGATAATCTCCATAAAAAGGTCAGAAAACATCCAAATAATGAAGTATTAAATTTAACCTATAAACGAAACAGAAATTTTTGTAATAAAATATTAGCTAATGTTAAAAAAAACTATGGCAAAAATGAGATATCTAAAACAAGTAAAAATACTAAATTATTATGGGAAACCATAAAAAAGATAACACACTCAAAGAAAACTAAAGACTCACCGACTGAATTGTTATCAATATCAGAAAACCCAAAAATCTCAATAAATAAAATAAACACTTACTTTGTTAATGTAGGACAAAATTTAGCTAAAGCGATCATTCAATTTAAAAACAAAATTCGTACAGAAATAGAACCCTTTTGTAAATCTATTGTTTTGTTGCCAACGGATGAAAATGAAATCGATCTACTTATATCGAATCTAAAGTCAGGCCGTGCAGTAGGATTGGATAATATCTCGGGTGATCTGCTTAAACATAACAAGAAATTACTTAGCAAGCCCATAACTCACATTTGTAATTTAGCTATAAACACTGGTAAGTTTCCAACAGTTTTTAAAAAATCGATTACAATACCTATTCTAAAGAGTGGAGATAGACATAGTTTAAACAATTATAGACCGATTTCCTTACTATCAACAATGTCAAAAATTTTAGAGCGCTTAATGAATACAAGAATTACTAATTATCTAGAAAGTAATCAATTATTATCACAATATCAATTTGGTTTTCGGCCTAATAAATCAACGGCAGACGCTGTACATGAACTAACTGATATTGTCGTAAAAAATCTTGATAAAAAACAAAAAGTTTTAGTTATATTCCTAGATCTAGCAAAGGCATTTGACACCGTCTCCATTCCATTGCTTTTGAATAAATTAGAATATATGGGCATTAGAGGTATACCTTTAGATCTTATAAAAGACTACCTAACAAATAGAACCCAGCAAGTTAGGGTTGATAATCATGTTAGTGATGCCCTTGCCACATCATTTGGCGTACCACAAGGAAGTGTACTCGGCCCTACACTGTTTTTAACTTATATTAATGATCTCCTAAATATTAAAATTACACAAGGTAAGATTTTAAGTTTTGCTGACGATACAGCTCTCTTTTATCATGCAAATACGTGGCAAGAAGTTTATGAAAATGCTCAAGAAGGCTTAAATAAAGTATCTGACTGGCTAATAAACAACCTTTTAACATTAAATATACAAAAGACAAAATTTATGATTTTTACAATACATTCAGCCAATAACATTGACTTCCAATATTCATTAAAAGTACATACATGTTCAAAAATGAAAATGACTCAATGTCATTGCAGTGCTATTGAGAGAGTAGATAATATGAAATATCTTGGAGTAATTATTGATAACAAACTCAGTTTTCAAAGCCACATAGACATGTTGACAACTAGAGTAAGAAAGTTAATATACATTTTTAAAAACTTTAGTAACATAGCTGATTTAAAAGTCATCAAAATAGTTTACTTTGCCTTATGTCAATCGATTATCGCATACTGTATAACATCCTGGGGTGGTTCTGAAAGGACAAAAATAATAAAACTGGAAAGAGCACAGAGAGCTATATTAAAAGTATCCGCCTCACTTTCCTTTCTTTACCCTACTGTAGACTTATACAAGCGTTGGAAAGTCCTATCTGTGAGGCAGCTCTTTATTCTACAATGTATCATTAAAAACACTCACTCTTACAGTATAATCCACAATTGATAAAAGATAAGCGCAGAAATGATCTTATAGTTATAGTGTGTTACTACAACACACATTACACCAAATTTTCACATAAATTCTTTACCTTTCTTGGTAACTATCTATATAATAAAACAAACGCTGAAATTGGTATATATCCACTTAATAAAAATAATTGCAAATTAAAAGTAACACAATGGTTGTTAAGTCTAGACTACGAAACCACTGAAAACCTTCTTATTTTATATACATAACTCTAATACTGGATAGATTATACATAAACACACACACACACACACACATACACACACACACACACACACACACACACACACACACACACACACACACACACACACACACACACACACACACACCCACACACACACACACATCACAAAAGTAACTAATAATACAATTCATTTGTCTCTCATTTGTTAATTATACAAATAGCATGTTAAGTTGTGATGATATTATCCTAAAGGGGGAGACCCTGGTGATCCGTAGCACAGGTTTCCGCCTAGTACAGACACCAGACTCTCAGCCCATAGTCTACTTTGTTTATAACCTACCTTGTAAACTTAAATTGTGAGAGTAAATAAATATATATTATATTATTATATATTATTATTATACAGTGAATTAGTATGAGGCAAAGACATTTAAGTAGTCAGATAACAGAGGGCGCTTATTACAAATGTTCTAGAACAATCTACTAGAAATAATAAAATTTAAAGATAATTCGGTAAATATATGTTATGTTTACGATAATAAACCGAAATCTTTTGCTCCATATCGTGACTTAAAATATCTTAAGGAAAAATATTTTCTTTAAAAATATTTTTTAAATATATGAAACCAAAGACATTTAAGTAGTAGTAGTAATAGACCGGACATCAGGAGCAAAATTGTCGTCTGTAACTTATGTCCTATAGGATATACCTCCGATTTTTGTCATTTAGTCTTAGTGACATCGTCAAAAAGTCAAGACGCATTCGTTTCATACAAAGAGATTTAAATATATAGGTATACTATAGAGCGGACATTGGGAACATTTATATACAAAACCTTTGAGCTATTTTTTTATAGAATAGGGGGCAAACGAGCATGCGGCTCACCTGATGGTAAGTGACTACCGCCGCCCATGAACAACCGCAACACCAGGAGAATTGCAGATGCGTTGCCGGCCTTTTAGAAAGGTGTAAGCTCTTTTCTTGAAGGTTCCTAAGTCATATCGGTCTGGAAAATTCGCTGGTGGTAATTGATTCCACAAAGAAGTTGTGCGAGGGAGAAAACTTCTTCTAAATCGCACAGTGGTGGACCGCCATCATCCAGATGGCATGGATGGTAACGCGAGTTTTGTCGCGATGTGCGATGGTGAAATTGAGCGGCTGGAATTAGTCCGAACAATTCCTCAGAGCACTCCCCGTAATAGATGCGATAAAATACGCAAAGAGATGCAACATATCTACGCAGTGCCAGTGTATCGAGCCGATCAGAAAGAACTCGGTCGTCGACGATTCGAATCGCTCTGCGCTGGATGCGGTCAAGTGGAAGGAGCTGGCACTGGGGTACCCCGGTCCAGAGATGAGAACAGTATTCCATGTGGGCCGAACTTGCGCTTTGTAAAGTTGCAAGCGATGTGCCGGCATGAAATACTGTCTCGCTCTGCTGAGCACGCCGAGCTTTTTAGAGGCCAATTTGGCCTTTCCTTCCAAGTGACCACGAAACTGCACACTATTCGATATGTCGACGTCAAGGATTCCGATACTGGCTGAGGCAGCAAGGGGAGTGCCTTGAAACTGAGGAGATACGACAAAGGGGTTCTTTTTAGCGGTAATATTTTTAGTAGTATTTTTCTTGACTTTCTTTTTAGCTAGTGTGCGTGTGGCACCCTCTAGCTAAAAATAGCAAAACAACGCTAAGCATTTATTAAGACAACATTTTAGCTATTCCCCAGTAGGTGACGCTAATAAATATAACCTCCTTTTAGGAATGTTACCGATTCGATATCAAAAAATCGATACTGTTGTTGAAGATTACTAAGTTTGAAATGCTTTTCGGTATAATAATAGGGAATATACATGATTGTTTTACTATATAAATCTATTTATCATGACTTCTATGACACGAAAAAAATCATATTAACTTTTTACGCCCTTTAGTGTCATGAAATAAAATATTTAATTTCTAAAAACTAAGAATGATTTTAAACAGCTGTCACTTTGGTTGCCACCTTGGTGGTATGACGTCACTCGGTCCATTAGCTGCTATAATAATAGCTTATGATTGATCGGTCGGCTTTAAAGACACATCGAGAACGCCAAATCCAATAAAAGAGCGCCTCTTATGTTTTTAAATTCGTTCCTATTACAAAAATACACTTCAAACCCAAAATATTTTAGGAAAACATGGAACTTAAAAGCCGTTTCACGATTTTTGACGTTTCATCAGCTGCAGTACTTAAAGACACTACCCACATCAATAAAAATTGTCATTTTAAGTTTTTACCTTATTTTCCGACTCAGGCTTAACCTACAACTTATTGCATCTAATATCTTTAACAGTTCAAATTGTTTTTAATGTCTATTGCCCTCTCCTATCACTGTAAGCGAGGATCAATAATGGCTTTGTACTTGAAAACCACCAGACAATGAAGCCCGGTGTAAAACCACCAGACAATGAAGCCTGAGCAACACAGAAAATCTCATCAGCATGCCTAAAAAAATTCCCACCCTTACTCCACATAAAGTAGGGTACTTAGCATAGTTGGTATATGCTTAACGTGACCATACGTCTCACTTTGGGCGGGACAGTCCCGCTTTCAGGCTGTGTGTCCCGCTATCCTCAGCGAGGGCAAAATGGTCCCGCTTTTGCAAACAAACCTTACGATAATTAAAAATTTATTTTTCCCGCTCGCAACGCGTGGCGTGGCGCGGCTGTGGAGGAGCGCCGCGCTGACACGCGACAGTAGGATCGAGTTGGATAGATAGATACCACTCGCCGGCGCTCACTCGCTGTTCAACCGATGACTGCAAGTTTTGTTTTAGTTCAAGTCGAACGAAACAAAGAGTAGAAGTACGTACGCGTGTGATTGTAACATAACAATAATGCCTAAACGCAAGTGCTCGTTTAATATTACTTTGCAACACAAGTATTCATTTGTAAAACAAAGAATTGATAATACAGCAGACGTTACGCGTGAAAAGTGGTGCCAGTGACATTTAAAAAACATTTAAAATGAGAAAAACACAGGCTTTCCGATCAAGGTGGTGCTTCAAGCTCGTCAATGCTTACTTTTAAGAGAACCGATTCGCCGACGTCCAAAGATTTAGATATAGCTGCACCTGAGGGTGCGTGAGCGTTTCACACCGTGAAACATAATCACAGTTTTCGCGCAAATGATTGTTCTTCTAATTTAATCCAAGCATGTTTTGAGCAAAAATTTAAATGTGCTCGTACAAAATCTCAAGCTATTGTTGTAAATGTGCTGGCACCTATGGCAACCGATGAATTAAAAAAACATATTTGCGAAGCCCACTGCATAAATTTATTAACGGATGCGTCAAACCATGGCTCAATAAAATTATTCCCAGTTTTGATTCGCTATTTTTACCATGCGAAGGCGTAAAAGTCAAGGTTTTAGAGTTTCGGGAGCAGCCAGGCAAAACATCGGATATAATTGTCGATTATTTGAAGGAAATATTATCTTGCAATGATTCGAATAAAAAAATTGTGGCATTTTGTGGAGACAACATGAACTGCAGTTTTGTAGGAAGGAATACAAAAGGGAGTAATAATGTTTACGCAAAATGAACCATTCACTCGGAAGACAGCTCATTGGGATTGGATGTGGAGCCCACATAGTCCACAATGCGATCAAAACTGTCGCTGATTGTCTACCTGTTGACTTTGAATGCATCGTTGTGAAAATTTATTCATTATTCTACACCTACAGCGTTCAAGTCGAAACTATGAAAGATTTTTGTGATGCAACTGACACAGAGTATCACAAACTGCTGGGCCACAGTAAAATAAGGTGGCTTGCGTTAATACCCGCGCTTGAGAGAGTTATAAAAATGTTTCAGCCTTTAAAAAGCTATTTATAAGTATCGACAAATGCCCAAATATTTTAAAAATGTTTTTCGAAAATCCCAACTCAGAGTTGTAGTTATATTTTTTGCACGCACAAGCAGCGACTTTTCATGAAGCTGTGTTAAAAATTGAGGGGCAAAACGTGTCTGCAATAGAGTCTGCGAAGGAAATTAATCGTCTCCGAGATAACTTGGCACTCAAAGAGAGCACGATTTTCCTTCCTCACACCGTCCGTAACCTACTTGTAAAGTTACAAAAAACTGAAATTGCCGTTGACCAGCAGAATGTTAAAACTGCAGCGGCTGAGTTTTATAGGACAACCAAAGAATGTTTGGAGCAGTGGTGTCAATTCAACACAGAACTAGAATTGTTTGAATGGGCAAATTTAACAAAAGCACCTACTTGGGATGAGGTACAAAAAGTAATAGATTCGCTGATCACACAAGGAATTATTAGCAGCAGCCAAGATACGAAAGTCTTTGACGAGTTTTCGCTTATTTCCAACTTTGCGACAGATGAAAAAATCACTGGCTGGAATGATGAGAATATTGCTGCCGAAAACCGTTGGGTTGAATTATTCCAGCACTTCCTTGCCAACAATGTCCACTTAACGAACTTTTGTACAATTATTGAGTACATTATGTGTCTGCCACTTTGAGTTGAATACTCTAAGGTCTGCCAGGAAGTAATGCGCCGGTCGAAAGAGTTCTTTCTCAAATGAACAAAATATGGACCAGTGATAAAACTCAGTTAAGTGTAGCAGTAGTGAGAGCCAATTAAATCTCCGATTTTTGTCATTTAGTCTTAGCCCGTCAGGGTACATGTGTTCTGTGAGTCTTAGTGACATCGTCAAAAAGTCAAGACGCATTCATTTCATATATTTAAAAAATGTTTTTAAAGAAAATATGCCCGGTTGTATATTAAGATATTGTAAGTCACGATATGGAGCAAAAAATGAACGTGATTTCGGTTTATTATCGTAAATATAACATATATTTACGGAATAATCTTTAAATTTTATTATTTCTAGTAGATTGTTCTAGAACATTTATTTTTATTGTAATAAGCGCCCTCCGTTATCCAGTAAGTGTCACTATTTAGTTACCAATTTTAAAGTTAGTGATTGACGTCGTTTATCGATTGGGATTATCTATAAAAAAATATACAAGATGCTGATTTAATCCTTTACAATATTTAAGGAGGTAAAACAGTCAACGATACTGTACCCATAGCAACAAAAATGAGTAGCATATACCAACTATGCCGAGTACCCTACTTTATGTGGAGCAAGGGTGGGAAAATTTTTTTAGGCATACTGATACGATTTTCTGTGTAGCTCTAGAGCATGCTCAGGATACTTGCTTTGTTGATGTTTAGCAGTACAGCAAGTCTTCTCTTTTACATACCGGGCTTCATTGTCTGGTGGTTTTACACCGGGCTTCATTGCCTGGTGGTTTTCAAGGACAAAGCCATTGTAGATCCTCGCTTACAGTGATAGGAGAGGGCAATGGATTTCTTACATTAAAAACAATTTTTACTGTTAAAGATATTAGATGCAAGAAGTTGTTGGTTAAGCCTGAGTTAGAAAATAAGGTAAAAACTTAAAATAACAATTTTTATTGATGTGGGTAGTGTCTTTAAGTACTGCAGCTGATGAAACGTGAAAAATCGTGAAACGGCTTTAAGTTCAATGTTTTCCTAAAATATTTTGGGTTTGAAGTGTATTTTTGTAATAGAAACGAATTTAAAAACAGAGGCGCTCTCTTATTGGATTTGGCGTTTCTCGACGTGTCTTTAACACCGACCGATATTTTTATAGCAGCTAATGGACCGAGTGCCGTCATGCCACCAAGGTGGCAACCAAAGTGACTGCTGTTTGAATTGATTCTTAGTTATTGGAAATTAAATATTTTATTTCACGACACTAAAGGGGCGTAAAAAGTTAATATGATTTTTTTCGTGTGATGAAAGTCATGATAAATATCGAAAAGCATTTCAAACTCAGTAATCTTCAACGACATTATCGATACATTGATATCGAAACGGTAACATTCCTAAAACGAGGTTATATTTATTAGCGTCACCTACTGGGCAATAGCGAAAATGTTGTCTTAATCAATGCTTAGTATAATGGATGAAAGTGGACTGTATATTTATTTGTGTTATTGATTGATTAATGACTGACTGATCTGAGGTTAGCTATACTAGGGGACTGCTCGAAGAAAAGATGGTACTTTTTACTATACTGTTATTACGGATCGCCGTAACGCCGTGCGAAAAATGGAATAAAACGCGCTGGTCTTGCTTTTAACTGGAGGCAAGCGGCGGTGAGGAGGAACTTGTACTTTCTTTTCTTGCTGGTGCCTTTTCGGTGGCTGGAGAGCGACTGCCGACGCTAGCGGCCGGCCCGTCTTTTATATGATTTGGTCGCTGCTGGCCAGCGGACCCTTGCCTCACCCCCGCGCCTATTTTTATTTCTCTAATAACCTTACAAACTAATAAACATAACTCACTATATAATATTCTTACAACTACTTATTAGACTAAGGTGTACATAACAATCCTTTTATTTATTTACAGTGTTAAATTATAATTTTTAGCTGCTTTAGGCGGAGGATTCTTCCCCCCGCCTCAGCACTATAAATATAAAACGTCGTGGCGCGGCGCGCGTGGCTTCATTTGCTCCGCGGCCGCGTCGCGATAACATGCTCTTTGGTCATATTATTTTATGTGCCTAATGGCTTAATATATTTATTTTATAAAAAGGTAATATTTACTATATTTAACAATTATATTTTACATTATAAGTCTATGCTAACTCTCCCTGTTCATATGGTGCCTTTATTGGGAGAGTTATTGCATAGTTACAACTCAACCTTAAACATAGTTATTAAACAACATTATTTTTTATCGTTCAGTATAAGGTTTACAGTTATTTACATAAAGTTATATTTTAAATCCCGCATAAGGCTGCGCCAGTTCTTCCGCACAACCCCAGCTAGTTGTTGAACCGGAGGCGTGGCCCGATAATTACACCGTCGTCATGCCCACTGCTCCTAGGTTGTTCAACTAGTGCCGGTTACAATGTCTTTCGTTTGTATCACGTTGTTTGCGTCGTGCACATTCTCCCGCCGTCGCCACGCTGCGATCCCTCTGGTAGCACGACGATCTTCTTCGTTGGTCTTCTTAGTACATGCCCACTGCCGGTGGTTACGTCCACTACTCGTACCTCTCCGTCGACGCCAGGATATACATTACTTATTTTCCCTCTGGGCCAGGTGTTGCGTGGTAGATTGGAGTCACAAATGATGACTAGGTCTCCAATCTTCGGCGATACTCCTATGCTGCTGGGCTCCCGCCGGTGTTGGAGTAGGGGCAGGTATTCTTTAACCCATCTTCTCCAAAACACGTCGGCTAGGGCTTGAGCTCGTTTCCACTGCTGGCGGGCCGTCACGTCACTCTCACTGAAGTGCCCCGGCGCAGGTACGTGCGAGTTGGGACCGATGATGATGTGATTCGGCGTGATGGCTTCAGGGTCTCCTGGATCGACTCAGACGTGTGTGAGGGGTCTGGAGTTGACAGTATTTTCGACCTCGGCGAGCAGGGTCCCCAATGTCTCGTCACTGGGATAGCGCTCGTTGAGGGTGACGCGTAGGGCTTCTTTCACGGAGCGAACCATTCGCTCCCATACGCCGCCCATGAACGGTGCTGATGGCGGTATGTACTTCCACACAATCTGTTGACATGTGGTTCGTGCTCGAGGGCTGTGAGTGCTGCTTCGGCCATCTCCTTGTCTGCTGCCTTGAAGCACGTAGCGTTGTCACTCCATATTTCTTTTGGGCATCCTCTTCTGCTCATAAAACGCCTAAGCGCCGACACGGCTGAGTCTGCGCTTAACGAGTGGGCTACTTCTATGTGTATTGCTCGCGACGTCATGCAGGTAAATAACGCGCCATAGCGCTTTTCGCGATGTCGTCCCACTGTGACTTCTATTGGCCCGAAGTAGTCTAGTCCGGTGTATGTGAACGGACGTGCGTGATGAGCGAGGCGTGCGGACGGCAGGTTTCCTGTAGACGGTGATGCAGGCTTGGCTTTTCTTAGACGGCACGGTAGACATCCTTTGATGACAGTTTTCACTACTGGACGTATTTTTCTTACGTACAATCTCTGTCTTAATTCGTTCACAACTGTTTCTACGCCTCCGTGATGCAGCCTCTCGTGTACGTGTGCTATGTACAGACGAGTGTATGCGTGCTTCCCGTCTAATATGGGAGGGTCGTACATGTCGTCCTCCACTTCTGATGCCGCTTTTATTCGACCTCTGAGGCGTAGGGTCCCCTCTTCATCAATGTATGTGCTCAGGTTTTTTTTTTTTTTATAGGATAAGGGTGACAAACGAGCACACAGTCCACCTGATGGTAAGTGGTTGCTGCAGCCCATAGACATCTACATCTATCCTCTATTACAATTCAAAATGTAGATGCGTTGTCACCCGTGAGGACTAAGATGGAATGCCTCATTTCAGTAAAAAGGGCCTCCGGCCACCTGCACTCGCCAAGCGAAACGCAGAGGTAAACCTCTACTTCACGCTGGTATTCTGTGAGGTCGTGGTACCACCCCGGTTCGAGCCGGCCCATCCGTGCGACAGCAGAAGCTGCCGCGTGGCTCTACCACTGTTACAACAACAGTCAACAAGGTGGCCTAGTTTGTCGTCGCCTCCCGGAACACTTCCGCTGGTTATCCTCTTGAGCTCCTTCGTGAAGCTTTCCCGCTGACTGGCTTGCACTCACAGTTGTTCGGCTCTCATATGATAAGCGGCCGGTATTCCTACAAGCGATGAGGCAGTAGGATTCGCCTTTTTCTCCTTGGCGGGGGTGTTACGTTTGTTTGTTCTCTGCCAGCCAGGGTCGCTACCTTGTCTTGCTTTGTTGCGTTTACGCCCAGCCTTCACCACGTGCTTGTTTGGTCTGCACATGTCGATGAATAGGAGGACTCTCGCTGTCGCCCTTATGAGGCGAATCCATTTAGAAAATCTTCCTATTTGTGGAAGATGTGTTGTTGGCGAGTCTTCACTTTTAACAGCGATGCTACATATTTCTCGCTCTTCCCCGGTGTCGTATTGTGTCGTTTTCTCTTCCTGCGGCCATTCTGCCGGTGGACGCTGCAGAAACGGGGGCCCTCGGAACCATCGGTGCGAGTCGTCGAACCTTTCTGGTGTGGCTCGGGTTGCGTCGTCTGCCACGTTTTCTTTAGACGGTAGCCAACGCCATTCGTTCTTTTTGGTCGTATCTTCTATCTCCGCCAGGCGATGAGCGACGAAAGCTTTGTACGCGCGAGGCTCCGATCTTATCCACACCAGTGCAGTACGGGAGTCGCACCAGTATGTCTTGCCCGCTATGTCGCCATCGTGTTCATCGACCACGGTCTGCGCCAGACGAGCTCCCAGCAGTGCCGCTTGTAACTCGAGCCGTGGTATGGAGACTGGTTTCAGTGGTGTTACGCGGATCTTGGCGGCGGCCAATGATATGTTAACGCTGCCGTCTGCTCGCTCCGTTCTCCAATACACTGCTGCTGCGTAGGCCTCCTCGCTTGCGTCGACGAATGTGTGTAGTTGGCGCGTCGACACCGGGTTGTAATCGTAGCATCGCGGTATTCTTAGTTGTTCTATGGCGTTAAGTGAAGTAATCCAGCCTTCCCATTTTTCTTTTAATTCTGTTGGTAGAGGGTCGTCCCAGTCCGCCTTGTAACGCCATGTGTCTTGAAATATTCTCTTCGCTGGGGTGGTCACCGGTGATATTAACCCCAGCGGGTCAAATAATGCCATTATGACGCTCAACGCTTCTCGTTTAGTTGGCAAGCGTTGTTTTTCTTTTACGTCGGCAGGCATCTTCATATTGTTAATATTGAATCCAATATGATCGCTTTGTACATGCCAGAGCAGGCCTAGCGTCTTCTCAGTTTCTTTTCCGCCCAGGCACACGGTCGCGTCGTGTTGTCTATGCTCTGTCGTTATTTCTTCTATTGTTTTTTCTTCGTTCGATGTCCACCCGCTGAGTATGAATCCCGCTTGTTTGTGGACGTGATCGACTGCTTTTACAGTTTGCTGAGCTCCCGTGACAGAGTGGAAGCTCTGCAAGTAGTCGTCCATATAATGGTTTCTTTTTATGGCGACCGCAGCTTCTGGGTACGCCTCTGCATGTGCTTCAGCATTTTTATTTTTGATGTATAATGCTGTGCATGGTGATGATGTCGCTCCAAAGATGATTGACGTCATCCTATATTCCTCCGGTTGGTCCTCCCGCCGCTTGCCTCTCCACAAGAAACGTAAAACGTCTCTATCTTCTTTGCGCACTTTAATCTGCATGAACATTTCTTTTATGTCGGCGCTCACTGCATACGGATACTGTCGGAACCTCATAATCACTCCGGGCAATGATTGTAATAAGTCGGGCCCCGAGTGAAGCATATCGTTGAGACATATTCCGGCTGTCTTCGCTGCGGCGTCGTGTACCAATCTCGGGGGCTTGTTCGGTTTCGCAGGGTTGATGACTGGGAAGTGTGGCAGATACCATGTCCTTCCTTGCGGCGGTGGCATTGGCGCGCGCTCTGCGTAACCCGAGTTGAAGAGGTTCTCTATGCGTTCTTCGTACTGTAGCTTGAGATTGCTGTCTCGGTCGAGCCTCTTCTCTAATGTGTGCAGGCGCCTTTCCGCTTCTTTATAATTATTTGGTATTTGGAAGTCCTTTTGTTTCCACAACAACCCTGTCTCGAATCTGCCGTCCGCTGACCTCTGGCTGGTTTCGTTCAATATTTGCATGGCTCGCTGCTCGGGATCTTCTCTCGGTCTTCTCGGCTCGATGCACAGTGACTCCAATTTGAAATAATTTTTTATTTCTTCTTCTATCGGTGGTGCATCTTCCCTCTGATGTAGTCTGCCGCAGAAGGTGACCGTCGACGTCAATGAGCTATGACAGCCATGCAGAACCCAGCCCAGGTTGGTGTATGAGGCGACTGGTTGGTCTCGACGGCCGACGCGCAGTTTTCTAGACACTATGAGGTGCCAGTTATCTTGCCCGATTAGTACTTTCGGTGAGGCGCGTTCGTAGGTGATATCCTCTTTGATATCCAACAGATGTGGGCAATTCTCCAAGTGATTTTCATTCACGGATTCTGGCGCGAAGTCCAACCGCTCTACCGTACGCGCTGCTTCTATGTTGTGTTCTTCTTGCGCGTACGTTCCTCTTATTTTAAAGCTGACGATCTTGCTCTTCTCGTGTTTCACCTCCGAGCCGACCCCTTGTATCCACATTGTGTGGGCTGGGCCGTCGGCGCCGATGATGTCGGCGATTGAGGCATCGACTAAGGTGACCGTGCTTCCTTCATCCAATAATGCGTATGTTTCGACGCAGCTCAGCGGCCCCCTTATTGTTACGGGCGCAATCTTTAGGTAAGCGCGGCGGTGCTTGTACGGTCGAGTCGCTGTGTTGACCTCCTTTGCCGATGTTGCGGTTTCCATAGCGGGTTCTTTTTCCATTACTGCTGTTCTGTCGTGATGCAACAATTTATGGTGTTTCATCATGCATCCGCCTTTTCCGCACGGTGGAGCTTTGCACAGTAATCGACGATGTTTGCCTCGCAGACAGCGGTAGCAGATATTTATTTTTATTTTATTTTTTTTTTTAAAAGATATTGTACTTCTTTGCTACTTCCCATCTGTCATTTGTGGACAGAGCGGCGTATGACTTGCAATCGGGCAGTTTGTGTTCTTGTTTGCATTGAGGGCAGCGTTCTTCATATGGTTTCTTACTTGTGGCGAAGGCACGTTCTATTTTTCTCGGTCTTCGCTCTCTCGTTTCGCTGTCCTCTGCGATGAACTCCGGCAAGGCATATGCGCTGCATTTATCCGCTTCTTCGTTTAAGAACATTGATATCTTCTTAAGCTCTGGGATATCTTCTTTCTTTCTGGCTGCATAGTCGTACCATTTGCTTTTCAATATGGGCGTGAGTTTGTCTGTGATAACTCGCGTCATTTCTGGACTATGCAGATAGTGTGCTTTCTTGAGTGCTTCCACGGTGCCCACTACGTTTGCTATGCGATTTGCAAATATGCATAGCTCCCTGGGATTGTCCGTAACTTTGTTCAGCAGCTTCAGCTTCTCTATTTCCAAGTGAATTAACGCTTCTGGTCGTCCGAATCTCCTTTCCAAAGCTTCTATTATAATTCTGGGATCTGGTTGGCTTATAAGTAGGCAACCTGCGGCTTCTTTTGCTGTCCCTTTTAAGCTTCGGCGTATTCTCGCTATGTTTTCGTTCGCCGTGAAGTACTTTGAAGATTCTTCGTACATTGTCTTGAAGCTGAGCCATTCTTTGCTGCTACCATTGAATGAGGGCAGCTCTTGTATATATTTCGGCGGCTCCCTTGTGCTTCGTACTGCTTGTGATAGAGCAGCGGCTAAGGTAGCGACGTCGATTTATTGCTGCGCCTGTCCATAGTCTTCTTTCTGCGGCGCGGTATGTTGCGGAGCGTATTGCGGCGCACACTGTTGAAGTACGGGTGGTGCGATCTGCAGTGCTGGTTGCGGCGCGGGCTGAGGCGCGGGTTGCGATGTAGGTTTTTCTTGCAACCATGTACTAATGCGCACTGATGCCAAATCGTCTTCTATTTCTTCATCTTCATCATCGGTTGATCCGGCTTCTGCTTGTAGTCGCTGCACGTGTATTTCTTGCAATTCCGTTCTTGTTTGCAACTGAGCCTGCTCGAGCTTGAGTTCGGCTAACCGCTCTTTCGCCTCTAACTCCGCGAGGAGTCTCTTGCGTGAGGCTACGGAGCGGCGTGACCTAGTCTCGCCGGGCTTCAATGTGCACTGCGATCTTTGATCACCCTCTTGCTGGGTTTCTTCCGTTGCGATCGTTCTATCGGTTGCAGAGGTAGCGGTCGTATCACTGACCGTTGTGGTTTCGCTAGTAGTGTTTGTTGAACCACTAGCGGCTGAGTCGCCCCCGGAGGCCTCTTCTGTGGCCCCCTGGGTTGTTTGTTCATCCTTGCGACGCTTCGATGATTCTCCGCTGTTACTACGCGTAATCACCATTTTTCTTCACAATAATATTTTTTCGTTCTTGCGGTTTGCTTCTTTCTTCCGGCAATACCAAGACCGATATTGTCTTTTTCTTCTAGTAATCCGGCTTCTCGAAGGACCATTAATATTACGGATCGCCGTAACGCCGTGCGAAAAATGGAATAAAACGCGCTGGTCTTGCTTTTAATTGGAGGCAAGCGGCGGTGAGGAGGAACTTGTACTTTCTTTTCTTGCTGGTGCCTTTTCGGTGGCTGGAGAGCGACTGCCGACCCTAGCGGCCGGCCCGTCTTTTATATGATTTGGCCGCTGCTGGCCAGCGGACCCTTGCCTCACCCCCGCGCCTATTTTTATTTCTCTAATAACCTTACAAACTAATAAACATAATTCACTATATAATATTCTTACAACTACTTATTAGACTAAGGTGTACATAACAATCCTTTTATTTATTTACAGTGTTAAATTATAATTTTTAGCTGCTTTAGGCGGAGGATTCTTCCCCCCGCCTCAGCACTATAAATATAAAACGTCGTGGCGAGGCGCGCGTGGCTTCATTTGCTCCGCGGCCGCGTCGCGATAACATGGTCTTTGGTCATATTATCTTATGTGCCTAATGGCTTAATATATTTATTATATTAAAAGGTAATATTTACTATATTTAACAATTATATTTTACATTATAAGTCTATGCTAACTCTCCCTGTTCATATGGTGCCTTTATTGGGAGAGTTATTGCATAGTTACAACTCAACCTTAAACATAGTTATTAAACAACATTATTTTTTATCGTTCAGTATAAGGTTTACAGTTATTTACATAAAGTTATATTTTAAATCCCGCATAAGGCTGCGCCAGTTCTTCCGCACAACCCCAGCTAGTTGTCGAACCGGAGGCGTGGCCCGATAATTACACCGTCGTCATGCCCACTGCTCCTAGGTTGTTCAACTAGTGCCGGTTACAATGTCTTTCGTTTGTATCACGTTGTTTGCGTCGTGCACAACTGTATTACACTATTTACAATATTGGGCACTATTGAAATAAACTATCTAATATGTACAGAGAGAGGTCTTCAGTTGTGGAGTCTTGATCTGTTGTCTTGAGTCTTCTTTGGAGTCTTCTCGAGTGCCGCTTCCGAAGTGAAATGAACAGCTCACAGACCGAGACGCCCTTCTTATATCTCGCAAGAAGGTGTCTCAGTCTGTGAGTAGTGTCGTGCGATGATAATGAAACCGCACGCGCGCTGATTGGTCGCCGACATCACTGGATCAGCGCCGGTGTGCGGGGTGCGCGGGGCGTAGCGGGGTACGAAGGGGCGACGGGGCGGCGGGTCTCTAGCTGTCCTCAACATCCTCCCCCCGGCGTAGCTCGCGAGCCTCATCTTCTTTCGGGAGGACGGTGATCTTCCTGACCGGCCGCCGCAGCAATCCGCCCCTGGTCCGCACCTCCACGTTGCGCACCACGCCGTCTGGTCCGGGAAAGGTCCGTGTTACAATTCCCCGCGGCCACACGTTCCTTGCCAGGCTACCGTCTGCCACCACGACGAGGTCCCCTTCTTGTAGCTGTCGCTGCTGCACATCCCGCGAGTCCCCGCGCGCAACCAGCGTCGGCAGGTACTCCTTCATCCAGCGCTTCCAGTACTCGTCGGCAAGTCCTTGCGCCGCTCTCCACGCCCGACGATCACTACGCGTGCACGGCGCGGTTACTGGAAGGCTCGATGGTCCCAGCAGCAGGAAGTGGTTGGGTGTCAGCGCCTCTTCCTCGTCGATGTCGACCGGTACGTGCGTCAACGGTCGAGAGTTCACAGTGTTCTCTGCTTCTGTGAGGAGCGTCACCAACGTCTCCTCCCGCGGGCTCTTCTGGTGTAGAGTGGCTTCGAGCGCGGTCTTCACTGAGCGCACGAGACGCTCCCATGCGCCTCCCTGGTTCGGCGCGCCCGGCGCGATGAACTTCCAGTCTGTCCGCCGAGTCAACGCGTAGTCCTTCAGCTGTGGTGCCCACTCCTCCTCCACTCCATTGCCCGTCGTAGTTCGGTGTCCGCCCCATGGAAATTTGTTCCGTTGTCAGAGTAGATGACCCGTGGCCACTCACGCTTAGCCGCCATGCGCCGCAATGCCGATATCGCCGAATCCGTCGTTAGGGAATAAACTATTTCTAAATGCACCGCGCGCGTCGTTAAACAGGTGAATAACGCCACCCACCGTTTTTCATGCCTACGTCCTATCGTAACCGTTATAGGCTCGAAATAGTCGTTCCCGGTGTAGGTGAATGGTCGCGCGAATGCCCCTAACCGTTCAGGTGGTAGATCTCCGACAACCGCTGGCCGTGGTGTCGCCTTGCGTACCCTGCACCGCAGACATCTCCGCTCCGCTTCTCTTACGGTTGGTCGTAATCGAAGGATATGATATCTCGTGCGTAGGTCGTTTACTACCCGCTCCCTGTTGGCGTGGCTTGCCTCCTGATGCGCCTTTTCCACAAGCAGCTTTACAAATTGGTGGCGTCCGTTCAGTATAATGGGCCTCTTCATTTGGCTGTCCACATCGGCTGCGTCGATTCGTCCTCTAGCTCGTAATATGCCATATTCCAATATGGGGTCGAGCTTCCTCAACGCGCTGCCGGTTGCCAGGTTCTTTCCTCGCTGCAGTCGACTGATGTCTTCAGTGAAGCTTTCTTGCTGACTGCGTTCTATCCACATCCGCTCTGCTCTCTGGATGTGCTGCAACGTCAGTCCGTGCGCCCTTCCTCTTATGGCATCGACGAACTGTAGTATCCGTGCAGTGGCCCTTATTAATCTCTCGTAGGAAGAGAATCTCTCTATGTCCGGCAGGTGTGGAGCGTCCTTGGTGTCGCTCTGGTACGCCACGACTTCCTCCAGCTCCTCATCTTCATCGCCTGCCCTCTCTTCCTGACGACGAGGCCATCTGTCTTCGTCCTCGTACAGGAATGCTGGTCCCGTGAACCATCTGTCGTTCTCTTCTTTATTCATATAATTCACACGCGTCGCTTGATCCGCGATGTTGTCTGCGGTCGGTATCCACCTACATTGCTCGGGTGATGTCTTCTCTGCTATCTCCCCTAACCTATGAGCCACGTATGGAGTGTAACGTGCCGTATCGTTCTGTATCCAGTGGAGCGCCATAGTGGAGTCTGTCCAATACACTACCCTATCGGCTACCACTCTGTGCTCGCCTTGCACGAATTCCGCGAGTCGCGCGCCTATCAAGTTCGCCTGCAACTCTAAACGCGGTATACTTTGTGCCTTTATAGGGGCAACTTTCGCCTTGGCCGCCACTAACCGTACCCTAATTGTTCCGTCGCGGTATCGTATACGCCAATACGCCGCGGATGCGTACGCACGTTCGCTTGCGTCGTTGAATACGTGAAGCTGACGCTCTACCACTCCCCCCGTAGGAGCATAGCACCTAGGCAGTCGCAGTCGTGACACTTCCTCGACGACTCGCAGCCACCTCTGAAATTCATCAGCTGCCTCCTCGGGTAGTTCGTCGTCCCATCCGACCTTCTTCATTCGCCATAGGTCTTGCAGCAGGATCTTGGCGGTGATGGTGAGGTAGCTAAGCAGTCCGAGCGGGTCAAACACCGACATGACTGCGCTCAATGCTTCCCTCTTAGTCGGTGGTCGCTGTAGCGCCTTTACTTCCTGTGGGACCCTATTCATAGAGGTGTTGAACGTCAGGGCGTCTTCGTCGGCCATCCATAACAACCCTAGTGTCCTGCCTGGGCTGTCTTGCCTTAAGCCTACTTCTTTAGGCTTGCTCGCTAGTAGTTCCTCCGGCTTGTCTTCCAATAGGGCTGTGTGGTTCGAATTCCAGCCTGCCAAGGTGAAACCGGCCTTCTGGTGTACTTTCATAACCTGCCTTGCCGTATTTACCGCCTCCTCTACCGTAGCATAACTGTCTAAGTAGTCGTCCATATAGTGACTACGTACGATAGCGTTAAGCGCCAACGGATGTGTTTCTGCGTGTGCGCGCGCGTTATGATCCCTAACACTATGTGCGAGAAACGGCGAGCTCCTCGCACCGAAAATCATCGATGTCATAACGTACTCCCGCGGTGGGCTGGATCGCTCGTTACCTCGCCACAGAAACAATTGCGCGGGTTGGTCGCGACGGTCGATCTTCACACGTAAAAACATCTCCCTAATATCCGCGGACACGGCTATTTCGTTCTCCCTAAATCTAAACAGTATGCCCGGTAGGTTTCGTAACAAGTCGGGGCCGTCGAGTAAATAATCGTTAAGACATCTACCGGACGCACGCGCTGCCGCGTCGAAGACCACTCATGTCTTCCCCGGCTTGTTCGGATTCCGTACGGCGAAGTGAGGCAGGTACCAGCTCTTGGGGTCCTCTCTCTCTGTCCCCTCGGCTTCCCTTGCGTATCCTTTTGCCAGGAGGTTGTCTATCTGGGCTGTGTAGGCGTCTCGAAACTCCGGCGACTTGTCCATTTTTCTCTCGATCGTCCGCAGTCTTCGAGCGGCCATCTCGTAGCTGGGTGGCATCCGCACGTTGTCGTCCTTCCATGGCAGTCCAACTTGGTATTGCTCGCCGACCTTCTTGACGGTGCGCTGGAATATCTCGACAGTGCGTTCCTCTTCCCGTCGCGGCCTACTCTTTAGCGAGATACCTATGGCATCGATCTCATACTGCCGTTTGAGGAGTTCTGTTAGCTCCTCGTCCTGACTGGCAAACGTTCGGATGTCCCTATCTGACCGTCCGCTAACGCTTACGACGTGTAATACGGTTTCACCGTCTTCCCTACACGTGAATCGCGGCACGGTTCCCTGTATTACCCACCCTAATAACGTACGTGCAGCTATAGGCTGCCTTCGACGTCTTATCCTTAAATTACGGGTGATTATTAAATGCCAGTTGTCGGCGCCTAATAATATTCTCGGTTTTGCGTCGTCATAACAAACCGAACTCGGTAGGTCGCGTAAGTGTTTTAAACTTAAACACTCCTTACTTACGGATTGCGAACCTATCTTTAAATTTGCAATTGTCCGCGCATTTATTCTATACATCTCACTGCGCGTCTTGCCACGTATGCCTATGCTAACTAGCCTACTATCGGCCTCGCGCTGGCTATTATTTACGCCTCTAATATTCAGCGGCTTTACCGGTCCTTCCGCTCCTAACTCGCGGGCTAAGTCGTCGTCGATCAACGAAATAGTCGAGCCTTCGTCAAGCAACGCATACGTATCTATTTCCCTACCGCGTGGTCCACGTAACGTAATGGGACACACTTTCAATAATACGGACGCATTACTAGCAACGTTAGACGTGAAGAGCACGGTCTCATCCGGTTTTGCCGATGTCTCAGGTGCGCGGATCTTGCGGGTGTGAAGGAGGGCATGGTGGGGGGCGTTGCAGCCGTCGACGCCGCATTTCTTGGCTTTACATCTAAACCGTCGGTGTTTACTATTCAAACAGAGAAAACACACCCCCTCTTCCTTTACCCAATTCCACCGGTCGTCCACACCCATTTGCGCTAACTTTCTACACTTGGCGATCACGTGTTCACCCCCGCAACACATACAAGAGGCACTACCGGTGTCCTCCTGGGCGGTGAATGTCTTTACGTCGCGGGCCCTATTCTCTACGCGGCGTGTTAATACAACTCGTTTCGACGGGCGATTCCTTAGTCGGCGCTACGGACGTATAGGCATGACTCAACGCACGGTCAGCCTCTCTCATCATGAACCTAGACAGTGTAACGATGTCCGGTTCGTCTGCACTTCCGTAGTGCTCCGCATAATCGCACCAACGCGACCGTAAGTGAGGGCTTAGTTTACTAGTTACTTCCCTAGTCAGCATTGGATTTTGTAAGTACCCTTGCCGTCGACGTTCTGTAAAATACATACTATATTTTGTAACTTGATCGCGAACGAATTCAATTCCTGAGCGGTTTGACCCGGGCGCGGAAGGCGTTTCAGTTCCTCTAACGCTCGATCGATAATTACTTCCGGGCGGCCGAAACACTGCTCTAATGTTCGCATAATATCTGCTGGATCCTTCGCGGTAAACAGCAGTGCCGATACTACCTCCCTAGCTTCACCGCGTAGACAGTTTCTTAACCTTGCCATATTTTCCGTATTTGTGAATCCATATAAACGCGTGGATTCTTTCATCGCGGCTTTGAAGGCTAACCATTCCGCGGCCGAACCGTTAAAAATAGGCAAGTCCTGCGCCTGCTTTGCGGCAGCGGGCCTGACTCTAATCATATTCTCTAGAGCTTCCGCTAGTCGCTCTATACCCCTCTCTTTCCCTCGCGGAATAAGCGACCTATCTCTATCCCTATCTCCCTCTAGCCTACGCTGTGGCGCTGGCGTCCTATGTACACCTACATCCCTATGACACGGCGACGATAATCTACGATCCGCGTGGCGATGTGGCGATGGCGATCTATGTACACCTACATCCCTATACGGCGACGGTGATCTACGATCCGCGTGGCGATGTGGCGATCTATGTGTAGGCGATAGAGTGCGGCGTTGGACGCGCGACGGCGACGTAACCCGTACACGGCGATCCACCTGGTTCATTTCTACGGCGTCTCCACTATCCCTCTGTATCGTTTCTACGCGACGTGGTTGAACCTCATTCGCTACCGTCCTCCCCTGGGCATCTTCAGCGTGGTCGTAACCGGTTTCCCTATTCGGTAGGGCTTGCTCTGTCTCGATGCGGGGCGCGGGCTGAGACGGGCGGTAAGGCGACTCTCCCCGCACAGTCTCTACGTTCTCTAACCACCTATCAACGCGTACCCTATTTTCAACTAACTCGTCTTCGTTAATACATTCCCTATCTGTTTCTTCTTGCAGTTGCGCGACGTCCCTAGCGTACTTCTTCTTAATAAGATCTTCTTCAAGTTGCAATTGCTTCCTCCTAATTGCAGCTAGTTCCTCCGCGGCGTTATATTCAATTTGTTTTAACCTAGCTATCGCGCTAGCTGTCGACCGGGCTGAACGAACGGAGCGGACCGACGGAGCGCGAGGTGCGGGCCTATGTACGACGTCTGTTACAGGCGCGACAGTACGTACTATCGAACTAGTTTCTATAGACGGAAGATCTTCAATAATCGCGGCGAGTGTCTCTGTGCGCGGCGCGGATGTGCTAACCTCTCCCAAGCGATCGGTCGTAGACACGGACATAGCGGGGCGCGGCGGCGGGGGCGCGGGCGCGGGAGTAGATGCGGGCGCGAGCGGGGCCTGGGGCGCGGCGGAGGGCGCTTGTGCCATCGCGAGATAATCGGACGGGGACGCGGGTGCTTCTTCGAATATACGCATTCCTACCGGCGTGTCGTCCTCGTTCCGTGTCTTCTGGCTTCGTGTCTTCCTCATGGTCCCACGTTGCGACCTCCGGTCGTCTTCAAAAAGACGTACGTATAGTCTTCAAAAAGACGCACGTATTGGATGTCGTTCCCGCCACAAGGGCGTTACCAGATGGTCACAGTTTGACACCGTTAGTGAGCAATCACCTGGCCGCGTAAACGCGGTTAAAGAAACAAGAAATTGTCTGGAAACAGACAATAGACGTATATGACGTAGTTGTAACAAGAAACAGGGAAGAAATTAGTACCGACGATCTTCTCTCTTCGTCGACGAACTTCTTTCTTCCTTGAAGATCTTCTATAATGATCTTCTCTCTTCTATAATTATGTTCTTTCTTCTATAATTATGTTCTTTCTTCTATAATTGGCTTCTTTCTTGTTTCTTCTTACTTCTTGCTTCTTTCTTCTGGCTTGAATCCGGCGGCGATGGAACAAGAATATAATGGATGAAAGTGGACTGTATATTTATTTGTGTTATTGATTGATTAATGACTGACTGATCTGAGGTTAGCTATACTAGGGGACTGCTCGAAGAAAAGATGGTACTTTTTACTATACTGTATTACACTATTTACAATATTGGGCACTATTTAAATAAACTATCTAATATGTACAGAGAGAGGTCTTCAGTTGTGGAGTCTTGATCTGTTGTCTTGAGTCTTCTTTGGAGTCTTCTCGAGTGCCGCTTCCGAAGTGAAATGAACAGCTCACAGACCGAGACGCCCTTCTTATATCTCGCAAGAAGGTGTCTCAGTCTGTGAGTAGTGTCGTGCGACGATAATGAAGCCGCACGCGCGCTGATTGGTCGCCGACATCACTGGATCAGCGCCGGTGTGCGGGGTGCGCGGGGCGTAGCGGGGTACGAAGGGGTGACGGGGCGGCGGGTCTCTAGCTGTCCTCAACACTTAGCGTTGTTTTGCTATTTTTAGCTAGAGGGTGCCACACGCGCACTAGATCAAAGTTTTTGTATATAAATGTTCCTAATGTCCGCTCTATAGTATACATATATATTTAAATCTCTTTGGTATGAGATTAGTACATGTTCCCTTGTAGCATCATGCGTACAGCAAAGAAGTGGAATAATTTGCCAGCATATATGTTTCCATCCGATTACAATGTGGGTGTCTACAAGGAAAGAGTGAATAGGCTTTTATTAAATCAATGAGGATTAACTACCCTAGATAATTTTTGGAGCGAGTTTGAGCAAAATTATCGTCAATTGGCAAATTTTAAGGATGAATCTCAAGAGTATTAGGTATATAGAGAAAGTTTTTGAACGGACTAGGGATCTGTAGCAAAGTATTCCCAAAGCATTGTCTTCTTACGGTAAAGAAAAAAAAGCCACACAACCATGTGGATTAATAATTTTTATAAACAGAACAAATTTTAGGGCATTTCTTTTATATTATTCTAAGCCGGCGCTTAACAACAATCGCACCTGATGGTAAGTGATGATGTAGCCTAAAATGGTGAAGCGCACTGACTTAATAAAACCCTATGTACTCTTGCCTTGTGGACACCCACATTGTAGTCGGATGGAAACACAGATGCTGGCAAATTATTCCACTCCTTTGCTGTACGCATGATGAACGATGTAGCAAACCGTTTGGTTCGAATGCATGGTAAGCTGGTAAGTCAACAACGAAGACGTGGAGACTGGCCGAATGTCTGGTTGTCCGATGATGGAAGGGAGAGGGAGAAATTAAATTATGCAATTTCTGCGCACACTCTCCGAAATGCTGCCTGTAGAAAACCGAAAGGCTGGCTACTTTGCGCCTGTGTTCGAGACAGGTAAGATTGGTCTTAACCAAATTCGGGTTACCAATAAGCACACCATAATAGCAAATCTTTCCATTGAGTACAAAGCTCCTAGGTGGCATTTAGTCGTTAACAGCATTAAAAAAGATAAAATTTCCGAGAGATTGAAATTAGAGGATCAAAACGTAATTTTAAACTCGCTGGAATATCATAGATAGCACAGTACAGTACAATACATAATAAATCCTACTTCCTACTAATATTATAAACGTTAAAGTATGTGAGGATGTATAGATGTTTGTTACTCTTCCACGCAAAAACTACTGAATGGATTTTAATGTAACTTTACAATAATATAGCTCATACATCAGAATAACACATAAGCTATAATTCATAAACATGTTGTGTAAATTCGCCAAAGTATAACGAAAAGTTAAGTAATTCTGAAAAAAATCTGTCATCTGCGAGCTATTTTGGCGTGAGAAGCAAATACTGTAAGAGTTAGACGAATATAATGTAGGGTGGAATTGTTTCTTCTAAATAGTTCTACAAAAAAGTCCGCGACGGTACATATCCATACTTATGTGTAAGACATTATAACAAAATTGTGAACCATAAATACAATAAAATTTTATACTTTATTTTAATTGCATATTTGGCAGTAACAAATTGATTTCTAGCAAAATAAATACTTTTATCGCTTCTGATATTCAGAGTAGATAAACTTTGTCTTTTGTCTCCCTTCCACACACAAGAGCCATTCCAGTTTTTGAATAAATTCTCAGTCTCTCACAGTTCTATCTTCAGATATTTCAGTTCCTAATTTTTGTCTTTTTGGCGAAGAAGGTCTTTCAGAGTCATTTTCAATTAAATTATTGATTATTAATCAGAATTAAACACTGAATCTGAATTTATTTCATTAGCAACTTATCTATGTAATTTAAATTTGAAAAGTTAAATTAGAGAGTTAAATTACTTATGAGCGCTAACTAGGCCATACTGGACTCGCAGATGAAATATGTAATTATAATTTATGTTAAGGTGACGCATCGTCTCCATAGATTTAGTGTAAAAGATTGGCAATGCAAAAGAGAAAGAACATATTATACTAGAGCGAGAAAAACGCAGGAGCTCATCCCTTGCGTGCCGACTTATGTCGCCCTGTTATTCAAAATCAGTCATAGAGTCATGAGATTTGCTATCCTTTTTTATCATGCTATATTGCGCTAAGGAATTTTCTTCTCCGTTGCACACTATGGCGATCTATCGGTCTATATCGTAGATTGATACTAGGTCTATGGTCTATATATTCTAAGTCTATGGTTCGTCCAGCGTATGTTTTGACAGATTATATATCATGAGTTGTTTATTGATCGCATCTGTGGTCAACGGTTGCGTTCCGATTCTATGTTGGCAGTGATGTTTGGAATTGGATTTGTACGTAAATTTTTGGTAATATTCTATTTGTGTATTTTTGCATTCATTATATTTAGATATTTCGCGTTTGTTTAAAGTTTATATGCAATTATTAAAATCAAATATCGTTAAAACTGTCTGTGCATTAAACACTGGATAAATTGTCTATGGTACTATTTATGAATTGTAGATAACTCCGCTAGGAGCTAGTATATATACAGTAATCTAGTATCCACTAAGTAGCCTGTGCAGTAATCTATGGCTAGGAGTAATAGTGTTCTGTGTTGTAGATCGAACCGTTTTTGCTGAATCACAGTTCGTAACAACTTATTTACTTATCTTAGCACTTCCTCGAAACTTCCTCGAATGTCCTTTTTTGTTGATATTTTGACGCACATAGGAATGACAGAAATTAAAAGATGTTGAGTTGAGATCTTGCGCCGCGCTTGTTCTTGCATTTTTGCGCGATAAACTTATTACACATCTACTCTGGCATTGGTGAACATGCCTAAGGCGCTACAGTTTCAATTTAATTCCAACAGAATCCTCATGGCATTGTTATCTTGGATACTAGGAATCAGCCCCGGCTTCGCACGGGTGATTTCTGGATCTCGACAACAATGCCACTTACCGGGTCAAATTATGAATGCAAACTATCCAGGCACCCATTAAAACACACCAAAAATTTCATCAAAATCGGTCAAGCCATTTTCGAGCTTTTGCGGCAATTGAGTTTTTATGAATATCGATAGACAAATGGGAGTTATATATATATATATATCGATAGATGAAGAAGTAGGAGGTATTTAAGGTGACATCAAATAAAATGCATAAGTCCTCGTAAACACTTTATTTTCACCGATATGAACAACCCTGAAACGAAAACGTAGTGTGCGGAGTGGAGTGTAGATGGAATCATTCAGCTCGGAGGCAGCGGTCGGAACACCGCTTGAGGCAGTCGGGGTCGTTGCGGCAATGCGCGCGACAGCTCGCTTGACAACGCGTCACTGTGCGCACGTTGCTACGTGCGAGTTTCTCCTCGAACATCATACTGTGAAAAAAAGGATATTTTTCATGACTACCTCTAGAGTGTGCTATATTCCATTTAAAGTGACGTCACATAGCCTATAACTCGCGGTCATAAGACGCCTCCAACGATACCTCATTTATCAAATTATGATAAGTTATGAGAGAACAGATGAACATATATACATACCCACATACATACATACAGGTCAAAATCATAACCCTCATTTTTGCTTCACCGCAGTCGGGTGAAAAGTACACTTTATCGCAATTCTTTATTCGATTTCTTTAGCCAAGTAGGTAAATGATGCCTTTTATAATTTAAAATCGGTAAATTGAAATATAACAGTCACAATATAATTGAAATAATTTCACCTTTAATAAATTACTTTAAAAGAAATCAAAATATTTTTTTTGTCAAACATTCCTTTTTCAAAAATCGGTGAAAAAATTATGAAATAGACAACATTTAAATACAAGCAGCGATATATACATTTTTTTGGATTTTTTGTGATTGATTAATATTTCAAAATACAACAAATAAAGTAAGTTAGTAAGTAGTGGTCGTGCTACCCCAATTCAAGTCCCCAGAGACTGTTAATCCTGTTGTCACAAGTAAAGCACTTTATGTTCTTGGATCGTTCCAAATCACATGAAAATTGAACTTAACAGTAATATTTGAAATAATATTTAAAATAATATTATAATTTTAAAATAATAATATATCAAAGAAATAGGGTCAAATGGTAAGACGCTGCTATTTTATCTTTCAATACAGTACAAATTAAAATCGTTTTGGTTCTCAAATATTCCAAATCCATTGTATGTGTGAAAGTTATTTAGGAGTCGGTTAATAAAAAGTTGGTATCTATTTTCCAGAGAAGATTCTTGTTTGTCTACGTGTCGCACTGATAACTTCCAGGCACTGCATTGATCTAAAACTTTTTTTATAGAATTAGGGTGACAAACGAACACAAAGTCCAGCTGATGGTAAGTGGATGCTGTGGCCTATATACGTCTACATATATCCTCGATTAAGAATCAAAATGCAGATGCGTTGCCACACTTGAAGACTAAGATGGAATGTCTCGTTTCCAGTAAAAAGAGTCTCCGGTTCCGTACACTCACCATACGAAACACAGCAGCATTGAGCTGCTATTTTAAGCTGGTATTCTGTGAGAGCGTGGTCCTACCCCGGTTGAGCCGACCCACTCGTGCTACAACTTTTTTTTAATTAAAAAAATGTTACCTCTACATTAGGATTTTCTCCTGTGTCGCGGGGGTTAAGTTTACATATATAAATTGCACAAGGACAAACATCCAGACCCGTAATAATTATTTGTACGCCATACAAATACTGCTTCCGCGCGGGATTCGACCAGAGACCCTCAGCGATGCAGCTCATTGGCCAATGCGCCACGGAATGTCTAAATATTAATATGATACAAACGAAAGACTTACCTGTCTATGAAGGGTACTGACGTGCACGTGGCAGCATCACAATGCAGGACGGGGGGCGCTACAGCTGCCATCAGTGATCCATCCTCGCCTACCACGTATGGCACGTGGTCAAGGTACACGTTGTCGAATAAGCACGCGCGCTTCATGTACTCTTCTGGGTGGGTGAACATCGTTGGTGGAATACCTGGTTGGGGGATGTAAGGGAGAATGTAAATACGTTTATCCAAATGGCGTTTCAACGGCTGGATGGATTCTAAGACTTTGATTATGGCGTTGACTGTTTATAACCGTTACCGTTACAACCTATTAAAGTCCACTGCTGAACCTATAATCCTAAAGGCCTTCTCTATAGATTGCATCATAGATGGTGTGCAGCCGCAGTTTTTTTTTATAGAAATGGGGTGACAAGCGAGCACACAGCCCACCTGATGGTAACATGGTACATCTATCCTCGTTTGCGAATCAAACTGCAGATGCGTTGTCAGCCTTGAGGATTAAGATGGAATGCCTCTTTTCCACACGAAACCAGGATTAAGCTGCTATTTTACGCTGGTATTCTGTGAGAGCGTGGTCCCCGGTCGACCCGCCCCTTTCGTGCCACAACTATACTATAAATATAGCAGCTTATCTCTACCACGTAAAAAAGATGAAATTTTATACGTTATAGGAAGACACTGTTAGGTACTCTTCTGATTTGTTTCCCTCTGTTACCTCTTAGGACACCCACGGGATGATGTGGGCTAGTAGAAGTTCTTACACCGCCACTGCACGGTCATAACAATCTGAATTAATACGTGAAGAGAAAACTTTGTATCCCATTTTAAGAATATTGCGCGCACGGAGGTTTGTGAGATATGGCATAGTTAAGGTTCATATGGATATGGAGGAGTGTAGATAGCTAAAATGTATATAAAATATGTATTACAAACACATTAAATAAATTAAAATAAACCATTCACTGTTTACGTTCATACTGCCAATGTCAAACACATAAGAGTCTGTAGTCAAACAGACGCACAGATTAGAGATTGATGCCGAAGAGTTTTAAAATGTTGCCAACAAATAATTCCTGACAGACTAATGAGGGCTAATAATTTTCTGCTCACCAAATGTCGCTAGTTGACAGTGAGGTAAAGTTTTTTGTTACACAGTGTTATTTAACTGAGAAGTTGGTTTTTAATAAAAGTTTATCAGTTTCTAGAGTATTAAATTAATACACAAAACAATGCGTCAGTGGTTTGCTCTTTAATTTTTTTGCACTTTTGTAACATTTTTTTAATTTTTCTACTTTTATGAATATCTGTGGTTTGGTTTATTGATTTTTATCTTATTAATATAAAATATAGCTAATAGTGCAGGAAGAAACAATAACCTTTACATTTTCCGAACAAATTAACTTCCCCGCTATGAAATTTGCTAAATATTATACCTCACTTTATAGTGGCGCCGCTCTTTTGGCAGAAAAAGTCGTGGATGCCCTCACTGAATGTGATTTCATATGTTACTTTTTCAAGGTAGTCTGTGCGTAAGTTGTTCTTAGTCTGTGGAGTGTATGTCAAAATATTATATTATAACCTCCTTGATGTCATGGCAAAAAGGCGTTTCTTTTATATTTTATATACCTGTGATTTATATACATATGAATATGCAGTTGAAAGTTAAATACAGCTTTCTTATTATACAAACTTAAAAATGTAATGAATAACGGTTTTGATATTTGACGTTTGCTTTCTTTGTACTGTGTAAACCTTCGAGCATAGAAAATGTTCTTTCCTATGCTCGAAGGTGTAAACTTATCAGTATCGATTACAAGCCGATGTATTTTGAACATACTTAAAAAGGAAGAGGTTCCCGATTCGGCTGTAGGTTTTTTGTAGTTTTTTTTTAAATAGATTATGGGAGACAAATGACCACAGTCTACATGTTAGTGGGTGGTTGTTGTGGCCCATAGACATCTACATCTATCCTCGATTAAGAATCAAAATGTTGAGTTGTCACCTCTGAGGACTAAGATAGTGTTTCCAGTGTTTTCACTCAGGTTCTCTACACTCTCCATACGAAACACAGGTGCTATAATATGCTATTTTGTGAGAGCATGGTCCTTCCCCGGTCGAATCCATCCATTTGTTCTGCAACCATTATATAGCTACAGCATGGCTCTACCGTGTAAATATTTCGGTCGCCATTGGAAAAATTCCCAGACCACCACAATTTGATGCATTGATTCTCTATTACCAATCGTTCTTACCGACAGTAAAGTACCGCGTGTTGCACATGTGCTCCTGAATCAGTTCGGAGCGGTTCCCGAACCATCCCACCAGCCACTTCAGGTCCTCGAACTTGGTGATCTCGTCATTTATCACCTTCCGTGTCAGACGCAGGTACTCCACGTCCGCTTCGATCACCGATTCGTCTTTATCTTCGCCGTAGCTGTTTAGTAAGGACAGAAAAATATATTGAACTAGCTGGCTCTGCAGATGTTGTTTTGTCCTTTTCGGTAGGTGGCGTGATTAGTTTAATTTCGGAATTTTTATAATTCTTTATGGCACTAAACCAATATTAGATATGCAGTGAAAATATAAAATGTATTAACAAATTAACTACAGCGCCACCTGTCGGAACTTAATATAGCTATGAACCACCGTCTCCATCTAAAGCTAAAAATATTTTTTAGGATTTTATTGCGTTTAATTTAACTTAATTTTGATTTCCGACGTTTTGTGAATTATAGCACGCATGGTTATGGAAGAAATGGGAACTTCCTAATGTCATAATTAACGCGGGCTAACTTTCAGCTTTTTTTTTGCAAATATAAATTTGCCCCGACCTACGTAGAATTATCTTTTAGTATCTTGAAGTCTTGCAGTGATGTATTTGGGTTTGTATTTAATTTTATTAATTAAAGGATTTCAAGGTAGCACCCAGGTATCTCCTCTTTAGAAAATTAAAAGAGAAACAATGACAAAGCAAGTCTATGCAGAAGGGAACGGCATAGTCGGGTAGGGACGTCCTAGATAAAAGTTTATCAACCAAATTGGCGATAACCAACGAGCATGTATCTATGCGTATGGATGTAAAGGAGGTGAGAGAGGTGTGTCAGGATCATGCCAAATGAAGTTCCGTAGTCTCTGCCTACCCCTCTGGGTGACAGGCGTGGTGTTTATATTTATATATATTATATATCTATATAAAAATCAAATACTGTCAGTTAGTCTTGCTAAAACTCAAAAATCGCTTAACCGATTTTGATGATCTTTTTTGTGTGTGATTAAATGGATCCCTAGATAGTTAAGATTCACATTTGGAGCCGGTAGGTGGTACTGTTATCGAGTACCAGAAATCACCCGTGCAAATCCGGGGTGGAACGCTAGTTTCATATACATTTTTGAAATTCGATAGTGTCATCTATCATCACGAATCATCACGGCAGTGCAGGTATTGCTGCTTAGCGGCACAAACAGGTAAGAGAGTAACTGCCGAGATGGTCCCTTAGGCAGATAAAGTGGCCTATCACTTACTGGGTACTATTTTATGAGCACGACAATTGTAATTTATTATTGTCATTTAGGATATATTACAAACTGGCTGTCCCCCACAACTTTGTCCGCGTGTATATTATTACTATTGGATTTCATGGGTTTTAATTTTTTTCCGCGCCGAACCCTAATTTTTTTTCTTTAATAAAAGTAGCTTAGGTTACTCCATAAAACAATAGCTAACTGCCAGTGAAAATCTCGTCAAAATTGGTCCAGACACTACGGAGATTAACCAGAATAAACTAACTGACAAAAATACTGTACCGCATATACCTTCGTATGCATTTAGTAAAACGCTGTTAATTTGACATTACAAACAGACTCTTCAATTTTATTTCCGCCTGATGGTAAGTAGTGACTGCACTCCATGAACACCTGCTAACAACTTCAAACATAGAAACTACATCTGCAGGGCCAGCATGGACAGGAGACAATTTTGTCCCAGCGGAAAGGAGAAAATGTGTATCCCCTCGCTTAGTTTTATCCACCCTTCCAGTATGGGCACACCGGTGGATACAATATCCACAGTAGATAAAATGGGAGATAGACTTAGACTTCAAATAGATTTTTTGTATGAATATAAACTTAACACACTTTGTTACAAGAGTTTCAAGAGTGAATACATGAAACATGGTGAATGGAGCTTTACATTATTTTATGAGAAGTCGGAAGGTGTTTAACAAGGCTCGTTTGGCTGTGCATGAGGGGGTGTTGGTTCCGACACTCATGTACGGAAGTGAAAGTTGGGTATGGCAGAAGAAACATGAAGGCAGAATAAATTCAGTTTAGATGAGAGCGCTAAGAAGTATGATAGGAGTTAAACTGAGTGACAGGATAAGAAATAGTGAGATAAGGAAACGTTGTGGTCTGAAAGAAGATGTAGTGATAAAAATTAAGAAAGGTATGCTGAGATGGTTTGCCCATATCGAGAGAATGAATGAAGAACGATTGACGAAAAACGTGTATAGCGAGTGTGAATGTAAGCGTTAGAAGGGGTAGACCTAGGCGGAAATTTCAAGACCAAATCAGGGAGGTCTTGAAAAAAGGCCAGGTCAAGAGTACCCTAAACCGTAGAGCATGTATGAAGGGAATAATGAAAGTGAACGAAGCGAAACAAGTATATAAGGATCGTAGAAAGTGGAAAGAAGTGGTCTCTGCCTACCCCTACGGGAAAGAGGCGTGATTATATGTATGTATGTATAAACTTAAGCCCACGTCCAATGAACTAGGATAAAGTTGTCCCTTTCAAATGGCTCCATGTTACGGACGAGGGATATGTATGTCTACTCGTTATGTCAAACGGGCACGTACATTATGTCATAGGTCATTATATTTGCACATTGCCGTGCTTTGGCATAAGGACAAGTTAATTTTATCTCTTGTCAGTGGATATAATCGGGGGATAAATTTGTTGTCCCCAGCGCATGCTAGTCGTGCTGAGGACTAAGATGGAATGCCAGACCTGTAATTTTACAGGTTCGCTATAGCCTCCAGACTGGAACACAGTACCAGCAGTGCAGGCACTGATAATAAGCGGGACAAATAGGTAAGACGGTGGAACCTACCCGGATTCCTAGGTAGATTAATAATCATACACCCTTGTAATAATAATAATAAATTAATAATCCTCCAGACCGAATTTCGGTCACGGCGGCCAGTCTCAACGCAGACTAGCCATCGGCGCAGGACAGGATTATAGTGCCCAAATGTATGCGCAAGCACAGGAGCACTCTCCATTCCCTCAATCTCATAGTCCGATGGGACGGTAAACCGACACGACCGCAGAGAGGCGCAGTTCAGGCGCAGGACCAACGGCTTTATACTTTCCGAGGCACGGGGGTGAGACACCAGCTACTGAGAATTTCTTGACGGAAACACTCCATAACTGATTTTTTGTCTCGTCCCGGAATTCGAACGCGCGACATCATGATCAATAGTCGCGTTTACAACCACTAGACAAACGAGGCAATCATACCAACCTAACGGAACTGAGACGTGGTCCTTCACAGCTGGCCGTATGAGGAAGCTCAAGGTCGCTCAGCGAGCTATGGAGAGGGCTATGCTCGGAGTTTCTCTGCGTGATAAACTTAGGAATGAGGATATCCACAGTAGAACTAGAGTAACCGACATAGCCCAACGGATTAGTAAGCTGAAGTGGCAGTGGGCCGGCCATATAGCTCGATGAACCGACAACCGATGGGGAAGAAAGCTTCTCGAGTGGCAGCCTCGTACCGGTAGGCGAAGTGTAGGGCGACCCCCCACGAGATGGAGTGACGACCTAGTAAGACATGCAGGAAGTCGATGGATGCAGGTGGCTCAGGACCGTGCTTTGTGGCATTCTTTGGGGGAGGCCTATGTTCAGCAGTGGACTTGTGAAAGGCTGTAATGATGATGATGATGATACCAACCTAGTATGTAACATGTCTCGGCGTGACCATCGATGTACGCCACACCGCTGCTATGTTCCGGTTTGAAGGGTATTGAGATCCAGTTTAATTTAAAAAAAAAGAAGGCTGTGCAGCATTCCATCTAAGTTTTCAGAGGAGTTACCGTGTAGTGGCGGTGTGAGAATACCCACTACACCTTATCGTTCCGTGGGTGACGTAAGAGGCGACAGTGGGAGATAAATCAAGACATGGGCAGCAGCGTCTCCCTAATAACGACTTAAATAAAAAACTGCGATTGCCATCCCGCTTACCAAGCATGGCAACTGTGGCAAATATCCCCCCTATGACATAATATATAGAGGAAGCCTGTGTTCAGCAGTGGACTTTAATAGGTTGTAAAGGTAGCGGTTCAGAGGAGACGCATCTTTGTCTTTCTTTGTTTGAACTCGGTTGTAGTTGTCCATGGTCAACAACAGTCACATCCCTATAGAAATAAATACAGCCTTACTTCCTATACTGCATTTTAAGTATAGCTTCTGCCATGTGAATCCTGAATATGACGCCGGGTCTCAAGTGGGCTTGGTACAGGTCCTTGGGCATCTCCACGAAACTTGACTCCCAGTCCTGTAAGGAAGATATGTATTTACAAAATGATGTTATGTGCCACTTGTTTCCTGGGGAACTGAGCGGCTGCTTTACTGATGAAGTAACGGATGCCCATAGATGTACATCTTATTGCTACTGTCCGTCAGGCGTAATAAAGATGGTCATTTCTTCATCCTTCTTTTTAAAAACTTTACGCCCACATTACAATTTTCTCCAGTATCGTGGAGGCAGTTTACAAACATCACAAGGACAAACATCCAGACCCGGAACAATTTTTTTTATAGGATAAGGGCAAACAAACGAGCACACAGTCCACCTGATGGTAAGTGGTTGCTGCGGCCCATAGACATCTACATCTATTCTCTATTACAAATCAAAATGTAGATGCGTTGTCACCCGTGAGGATTAAGATGGAATGCCTCATTTCCAGTAAAAAGGCATCCGGCCACCTGCACTCACCAAGCGAAACGCAGAGGTGAACCTCTACTTCTCGCTGGTTTTCTGTGAAGTCGTGGTACCACCCCGGTTCGAGCCGGCCCATCCGTGCGACAGCAAAAGCTGCCGCGTGGCTCTACCACTGTTAAAAATTTGTAGGCCATACAAATACTTGTTCCGTGCGGGAATCGTACCCGCGCCCCCCAGCGCTGCAACTCGTTGCTAAGCCACTGCACCACGGAGTCGTCAATCTTCTTTTATAAACTAAAGTAATAAACCTCTATCCGGTAGGAAATTACTTCTGTAGTCTTTGTACATCTTTTTTATAGAATAAGGGTAACAAGCGAGCACACAGCCCACCTGATGTGAGGTACATGTTGTGGTCAATAGACATCTACATCTATCCTCGATTAAGAATCAAAATTGCAGTTGCAGCAGCAATATCACGTTGGCATTCTGTGAGAGCGCGGTCTTCGAACTGACACATTCGTGCTATAACTATACGTACACTGAATGACTGAATATACGTATTGTGAGCGTGTGGATCTCCGCTACGATTTTAAAGCATGTTATAAGTATTTACTGTAATATGTAAGAGACAATGTCCGTACGTAGGTTAAGCAGCACCGAGTGCCGTCGATGAAGCATGCTGTACAGATAAACCTTGTTAGGTTTTTGCGACACCGTGTTTGATTAATTTAAGCTTTTTTTTTATGTTGATTTATTAAATAAAAAAAGACTATAATATAGTTGCGTGTGCTACAACATATAAAAATTTCATTCTAAAATATACCTTAACTGGCGGTTCATAGGTATCATAACTAGTACTGTCCTTCTTCTTGTTGCGTTTGCGCTTGGAGCGTGCTTTCTTAGTGTCTGACATGTCAGCACGTCTCGCCGTTGGGGAATCGGTGGATGAAGAGTTCTTCAGCTGGACAAAAATGAAAATGCCTTTAATAATTAAAAATAAAAATTTTGTACAACAGATTTCGATGTAAATTATTAAGAATAAATTAAAAACTATTGGTCCGAAATAAAAACATACAGTCGAATTGAGTATCGTCTCCTTTTTGAAGTCGGTAGATAAAGGTAACAACACACATTACTGTAATGTTAGATTACCTCGTTATCGGGTGCGGTTGAACTGCGCTGTCGGTTTCGCCGTCGGCCCATGTGTCCTCGACGCTTCTTTGAAAATAAACAATAGAATTTAAATTAAAGATAGGAACGCTGCAGCTATATTATGCTTGTAGCACGTATGGGTGGTCGACTGGGGTAGGACTACGCTCTCACAGAATACCATCGTAAAATAGCAGTTTAACGCTGCTATATTTCGTATGGTGAGTGTGACTGCAAACGAAGCATTCCATCTCAGTCCTCAGGAATAACAACGCACCTGCATTTTGATTCTGAATTGACGATAAATGTAGATGTTTATGGGATACGGCATCTAATTTACCATCAGGTGGACGGTGTGCTCGTTTGTCACCGTTATTCTATAAAAAATGGTAGGGTATATTAATTTCTATAACTACTAACTACACATTATTATTTTCAATCCATAATCAGTTCACTGCTCGGCATCTGGTTCAACTCATTAGCAGTCGTCATACCACATATCTGAACTCTTTCATGCTGCTTGACGTTTTCGGATTGAGTAATTTTGGGTTTGGTATTGTTACCAGCTTGGGTTCAAGACAATCAAAAACTGCCTAGTGAATTACCAAAATTGACACTTTAATTACAGAACACTAGTTCTAGAAAGTTCTTCCATGGAAATTTCTAGAAGGATCTTGACTCTCCTAGTTCTGCTACTCGATACTAGTAGGCGCTAGTGGTAACAAGTCTCGCCATGTACCATGCATTAATTGTGGCGCGCAACAGTATATTTAGGAGATGGTTCTATAGGGTTGCCAGCCCCCATTTCATGTTTTAGAGTTTAAGAAGTTTGATAAGATTAAATGTAAAGGACATAGGATGAAAATAATCTGTAGCAATATTTAATTACAAAGAAAACAATGTAAACACGAAATGTAGTTTGTCCTTCTAATATCACGCGTCAGCGTAATGTGATTTTTAAACTCTGATCTCAACAGCAGAGGGAATGTCGAATATGTGCGATATTGTCTCGTCCTCTTTTAAAGGTTTCAAATTAGGCTACAAAACCAATTTTTGGGTCTAAAATAGAGGACGTTTTTTAAAATAATGGGTGTCTGGCATCAATATGGTTATAGCGCTATCTACTGAGAGGAGGACGTATTAAACAATATGGTTATAGCGCTATCTACTGGGAGGAGGACGTATTAAATATTCTCTTAAAGTGGCGGCACCAAGTGAGTTCTGCATATTATGCCAGCTTTTCTCTCACACTCTATTTTCTATCACTGAAAGGAACAGCAGAGACAATTAAAAACTGCCGATTGAAGGTACCAAAATTGATACATTAATTACAGAGCACTAATTACAACTTAAAACCACACTAATAATAAAACACAATTGTATTACTGATCACTTTAGTTCGCAGTTATATCGCTGCGGAGTATTCACTTATTCAATACTGCCTCGGTCTTTTTTTTTCTTATAGTGTACGCTGTTGGTCCTGCGGCCTTGGCAGCTTCATCTAATTAGGCTCGTAAATGAGGACCTACGAACTATTGAGTTCAACGAGTCCCGACTACCTCGGTTGCGGTCTATACCGACCTTATATAGGGCCTCAGATAGTTTCCAGAACCTTCTACTGTAGAAACATCTAGAATGTTCGAGTACATATCGGTCCCGATTGACTAGGTGTCAATAGTTCCAGAAAGTTCTTCCATGGACATTTCTAGAAGGTTCTTGACTCTTCTACTTCTGCTACTCGATACCAGAGGGCACTAGTGGTATTAATTGTGGCGCGCAACACTATTGTCAACTTGTCTGCCAACTTAGGAAAGTTAAGGGGTATATCCCATAGATATAATAATAGAAGGAGATATGCCCGGTAGTTGAAAATGTATCGGAACCCGGTGTCTCCAGTTGGCCCCTACCACCCGCCTACTACTACACTTGCAGATCAGTAAAAGCAATAGATACGCAGTCGCGCACACACCAGCATTTTATAAATTAGAACGTACTACACAATCAATTATAAACCGTATCCCTACAGAAACAGCGTGCATTTACCATATCACCGTACTACTTACTCACACAAAAATATCAGTCGCTATCGTTGTGCTGTACATTTTAAAAACAAAAGCCATTTATTTTACATATACCTTAGAGATTGACTAAATTCGAAAGTTATCGATTCTCTTCCATTTATACTAAAATTGCACTAAAATTAAAAATAAAATAAATAAAAAACGATATGCACAGGAAATTATATAATAAAAATAAACAATATGTAACTAAACGTAAATTATTAAGTACCTAACCTACCTAACAAATACAATAAAAAAATCCGGTATTGTTGGTTTGATTGTCATAACGTATTGAAAAAGTAGGTATTTTGGCATATGGTACTAGTTTTTGTAGGGAACCAGTTTGGTGGCCTTCCTGTGGCATCAATTAATTTCTTTTTTAAATTAGCATCTTTTGGGAAGCTGAAAATGTACGATAATAATTTATTTATCATTTACATATATCCTACGCAATTTCTTAACCTCACCATGTACCTGGCAAGCCTTTGTTAAAAAAACCCCTGGTTGGTTAAGATATTGTTAAATATATGAAAACAAACACACACTCATGCATAACAAATAAATAGCCAGGAGAATTATGTTGACTTATTTTAGCAAAAGTCACTATTATAATATTATCTGATTTCTGAACCATGCCAATTAGGTATAATAACGCATTCGAAGGTTTTGAAAATATAAAAGTATGGAATTAACACGAAGATAAGGCATAATATACTATAATTCAACCCAAAACACTTTACCGATGATTAACCTAATTATTTAAGCAACTTACTTTATGATCTCTAGTTACGAATTCAGTGTAGTAAACGGTGAAAATAATCAAAATAATTAAATACCATTATGTCACATCAGTCTTCCCACCGGGCTGAAACGGTTGACAAATTGAAAGAATAAAGTATAATAGCAATTCGCCAATCGACATTGTTGTCGATAGCATACTTTGGTGGATCTGCGCAAGCACAACACTAACTCATCGCAAGATACAGTGGCCGTACTACACGATGCATCCCCTTAAATAAAGTATCGTTTTGTCATATTTACATTGCTTGTTCAGTCGCTTAGCGATATACATAAGTAGTGGTTAAGGAGCAATGTATTTACTACAAAATAGTACCGTTGCAGTGATATTTAAAAACAAAAATAACGCATTAAGAGCAAAAAATATTTTATGATTTGTTGTTTTTCATGATTTTAAAGATAAATATATTAAAATACTTATTCTTACATATGGTAAGTGATTCCATGATCTTTACAAAAAAACCACTGAATAACACGGCATTCTGATATTGTTTCACGATTACGGTTGAAAGTATACAAAATATAAAGCATTTTGATCATATCGTGCGGACACAGACACGCTTCCTTGCCACTTCTCCTCTTTTTAATATTTCTATGGTATATCCCATGAAGCTAATGCTTCATGGTATAACCTCACTTCAACACATGGGCGCCGCCAGGATTACTATCAGGGAGATGCATCTATTATTTTCTATCTATTATTTATTTAGGTATAACCTCACTTCAACACATGGGCGCCGCCAGGATTACTATCAGGGAGATGCATCTATTATTTTCTATCTATTATTTATTTATAATGCATTTATATTTTATTATAATATTAACTAATATAAAATATAGAATTATGCATGTATATTATGTAGATAAATGTAATGTCAAGTTCAAATCGCGCGGGTATCTGATTTAATATATTTCGCTCCTTGAAAACATACTTAATCTCTGTAGTCGATGGTTGGCATTATTGTTTGGATAATCCCCGCTGCCGTGACATGCTCAGTATTCAGAGAGAAAGAGAATACTAAAATTGATAAGGTAATGAACAAATTTGGACAGTAACCTAGAATTAGTAGCCTTCAGTTTTTCTATTTATATATTTTCTTTGCTGACAGTGGGGTCCAAGTGCACCCGCTTGCACCCTGCTGCCGGTGCCTATGCTTCTACATGCTTGTCGGACGCATAAAATATAAGTTGCTACGTTTACGTCGTGTCAAACATATGGAGTTCCAAGTTAGTAAGTAAGTAATCTTAAATTATTTGTAGCTTAACTAGTTTAATCTTATGATAACAAACTAATTAGAAGTTGTTTATGACTAATATACCTTTAACATTACAGTCTATTAAAGTCCACTGCTGAATGTAGGCCTTTCCCATAGATTGCCTCATAGGCGGCAACGGCAGTTTTTTTTAATTTTAAGTCGTTATAAAGAAGACGCTGCTACCCATTGAGTTATATGTACTACGTACTAGAGAAGCCATTCTATACAAAAAATGTGCACTACTCTATGTGTTACGGACGGCGAGGGAGCCGCCGCCCCGTCGCCACTTCATACCTCGTTGCGCCCCGCGCACCCCCGCACATCGGTAGCAGATCACACGATGTCGCCGACCAATAAGCGCGCGGCATCGCCTCACGACGCTACTCACAGGCTGAGACGTTCTCTTACGGAATATAAGAAGGGCGTTTTGGTCTGTGAGGCGTTCATTTCAGAAGCGGCACTCGAAGAGAAGAAGCATCAAGAGAAATCAAGACTCCATAGAAAAGAGAAAATGCCTCTCTGTACATATAGTTATAGTTAATAGTTAATGGTGCCGCATTGTAATACTTGAATACAGTATAATCGACAGTACCATCTTTCCTTTGAGAAGTCCCCTAGCGTAGTATCAGTCAATTAATCAGTCATACAGTCCACTTCAGTACATAATACTACGTTTTCGCAATAGCACCGCTCCACACTGCATGTATATTGAAACCACAGACTAACTAGCAGATTGAAACCACACTAAATGACACACTGTACGGATTGCATTACAGTTCAGTTGAACATAGTGTATGTTCGGAATGCGAAATCTAGTGCGTAGTACATAGGCGGTCCCATAATGAATTGGCCTAACTATGAACCAATGAAGGAAATGAAACGAAACAAATTTTGTTTTTCAATATAATCACCATGAATACTAACACACTTCTGACATCTGTGAATCAACATCTCTAAACCTTTATAAAAATAATCACATTTTTTATCTTTTAACTCTTCATCGCTTGAAAATTTTCTTCCTCTTAAGTCCCGCTTTAAATTTGGAAATAAATAATAGTCGGACGGGGCCATATCTGGACTGTAAGGTGGATGTTGAACTTCTGTGAACCCGCATTGACGAACTGCATCCTTCGAAACACCAGCGGTATGAACAGGGGCGTTGTCATGGAGCAACAGGACACCTTTAGACAGCTTGCCTCTTCGTTTTTCCTTTATCTTGTCTCGTAATTTATATATTCAAGAAGCATAATATTCGCCGTTCACGACTGTATTTACGTTCTTTAAAATCCACCATCAAAATGCCTTGAAAATCCCAAAATATTGTGCACATCAGTTTTTTAGTCGATTGTTGCACCTTTGCCTTTCTAGGGGGCTTTTCACCCTTATAACGCCATTCCATTGACTCGCGCTTGCTTTGTGGATCATAATACAAGATCATAGTTTCATCACCAGTCACTAGCCGCTTGATCACAGTCTTTGGATTTTCGCCACAAAGATCCAAAAACTCCGAAGCGCAGCGCACTCTTTCCTGTCTCTGTACCGCTGAAAGAAGTTTCGGTACCCATCTTGCACTCACTTTTTTCATGTGAAGATGTTCATGGATCGCGCGATGAACGGTACTCTTAGAGAGCCCAAGCCTTGCTGCAATTTCTCTAATCTTCAAACGGCGGTCACTCAGAACCTCCTCTTCGATAAGAGCAATCGTTTCAGGAGTGAGCACTTCCACAGGTCGACCGTCGTGGCCAAAGTCTTCGACGGTTTCTCTCCCGAGGCAAAACTCTTTCACCCAATTTTTCACTGCGCCATAGGAGGGGGCAGACTCCTTATACACGCCATCCAATCGTTCTTTTATTTGGGCAGGGGATAAACCTTCTTTAAACAGAAACTTTATGACACTTCGATACTCAGTTTTCGACATTTTGAAAAAATACGCGACTCTCGTTATTCAAATGCCTGTTAAACTAAGACTAAGCATTTCATGTCGATGCATGTTTCTTATATTAAGTGCACGATAAACGTACTATTTAATGCAACATAACATGTAGCGACATGTCCCGTTGAACTATATCAGGCCAGTTCATTATGGGACCGCCTGCTGCCCATCTTCTGATTCGTCCCCCTCTGTCGCCTCTTATGACACGCACGGGATGATATGGAATAGTGGATATTTTTACACCGACACTACACGGTAATTAACATAATTCGTATTAAATTAATCATAGATATAGTTTATTTGAATTAGACATAAATGCTATGCACAGGAACAGGATCAAAATACTACATAAACAGATTAAAAATCAGTAAATTACCTTATTATATATTATTATATATATAATATATATTATTGTGGCACTTTCATATTCTATTACGTTAAGATTTATTTAATGCATAAGTTTTATCTGAAGATTAAAGTTATGCCACAAGTAATTTAAATGAAATAAATTATGAAAATAATCATTTCTTTTATAGGATAAGGGTAACAAGCGAGCACACAGTCCACCTGATGATGGTAAGTGGTTGCTGTGGCCCATAGACATGTACATCTATCCTCGTTTGCGAATTAAAATGCAGATGTGTTGTCAGCAGTGAGGATTAAGATGGAATGCCTCGTTTCCTCGTACAAAATATAAAAAAAGGTTCTACTTATTCCATAATTTATTGAAATATCTTCCAGTTCATATTTACTTTTTTAACGTGGTAGAGTCATGCCACAGCTATATTAATAGTATAGTTGAAGCACGAATGGGTCGGTTCGACCGGGGAAGGACAACGCTCTCACAGAATACCAGCGTAAAATAGCAGCTTAACACTGCTGTGTTTCGTATGGTGAGTGTAGAAAACTGGATACCCTTTTTACTGGAAACGAGGCATTCCATCTTAGTCCTCACGGGTGGCAAGGCATCTGCATTTTGATTTGCAAACGAGGATAAATGTAGATGTCTCTGGGCCACAGCAGCCACTTACCATCAGGTGGACTGTGTGCTCGTTTGTCACCCTATACTATAAAAAAAATTATACTCACTATATGATTGTAAATGTCTTTTTGTGTGTATATAAATAAATAAAAAAAGTATGACAGAGGATGCAGGGAAGTCGATGGATGCAGGTGGCTCAGGATCGTGCTTTGTTGCATTCCTTGTGGGACGCCTGTGTTCATCAGTGGACTTGTACAGGGCTGTAATGGTGATAATGATATGTAAGCAACTATGGAGTAAGAAATAAGAAGTTGTAAGTATAAGTAGATATTTAAAAGAAATACAAAATATTGCACTCAAATTTTATTACGCTCAAAATAAATCACTCCTCAACGTCCTTTGGTTCAGTAATTGAATCGACGAAAACTATCGAATTGCATTCAGCTGCATCGCACTGTAACATTGGGGGAACTTCCACAGGAGTCACGGAGTACTCGTCACCAATGACGTACGGGTTCCCGTCGATCCAGAGGGAATCGAAGAGGCAGTAGATGTGGACTTTGATGGTCATGTAGCTGATGAACTTGTAGATTCTTCCACCGCATTCGCCCAAATGTTCCTTAACGCTTCTGTCAGTTTTGTACATCAGCAGCAAATTGTGGAATTTTGTTATCTCATCCATAACCACTTTCTTTATTAAATTCGTGTAAATTATATCGGATTCGATGTGCCGTTCTGGGTCTTCGTACATGCGCTGCTTTATCCGGAGTATAGCGTCCGACATTCGGACGCGGAATATAACGCCGGGGTTCATTTGGTCCGGCAGGATGCTCGGTTTCTTCGTCGTCGTTGTGAACTCGAGTACGCGATCTTTCATCGGCTCCGGGTAGAGGTAGTGGTTGGGACGTTCTCGGAGCTTCGGTCCGTTTAGCGAACCGAATTTTCTCGTGTTCTGCGGCAGAAAATTGTCATGTTGTGACTGCTGATATTTTTCCAGTTGGAAGTTGTTTAATGGATTGGATATTTTGAAAGTCCAAGTTCCAACATATCTCCGCGTTATGAAATCCATAGAGTTCCGATTCTAGTGTTTTTAAAATAATGTGTATAGATGTTTTTATGTTCGTTAGTTTGTACGTTCGATTGGTAGTGAACTTTTTCTCGCATGTCTCAAGAAATGATGATAACGTCTCCAAGCTATTTCATTCGACGCTTAATGGCACAATTAATAGCTGATTTAGTTTTTTTAAATGGATTTCTTTCATTCGCCTGACAATCCATTTGTTTAAAAAAATGTTAAAAATAAATAAATGATCGTTTTAAAATGGTATTTAAAAAAATATCGAATCATCTTTATCATCGAATCTGGTTGTTTGGCTAGCCGTAAACTAATCCCAGATATATAATGTTACATACATTAAAAAAGAACATAAAGAATTGATGCATTTGATTATTTTAATGTTGATTTAAATGGATTTTATATTAAGAACATAACGCGATAGGAAGTGCTTTTAAAGAAAATAAAAATATCTCTTTCTATCTTCTGCTATCCTGGTATTTTACCACGGCAAAAATATCCGAATTATTTCGAAAACGTCTTTCGAAGTAAAACCAACCATTTGGCAAATAAGAAAAAAATATTTTTTATGCTCGTATTTTCTGAAATAAAATTATTTCTATACGTTTGAATATTGATTCTGATAACCTACTTAATGGGAACCACAGGGTTTTTGTTACATGATGTATAATCGTGTTATGCACGTCCACAAATGATGCTCGAAGAGGCCAACGGACTGGGGAACACTTAGAGTTAAAATAAATTAGAGATTCTCACCTTAGCTTTCCTCTTGATCCTGTTGTGGTCCCGAGCGTCGTCATGATTGTTCATGAACGCGTCCAGAGAAGGCCAGTCATATGGCATCCCGGAGTTGTCTGATTTCTCCTGTATGCCCTCATCCTGTTAAAATGTACAATATGTTTAATCACATATCATCAGTGCCCTTGGTAGTGGTTTCGAAGGAGCTCCCCTTTCATGCAAGAAAAATGCTGGTAGTTTAGTTTGCTGGAGAGCTCTTGTCTTTCTAAATTTTGCATCGGCTTGAGAGCCAAGTGGAATATTTAGAGACGATTGCAGAAGACCTGATGGTATGAATTTGGTCCCTTGAGAGAGAGAGAGAGAGAGAGAGAGAGAGGAGAAGAAAGTCCAATAGTGGGATGATACGTGCGTAGAAACTTTCGCAACCTCTCATCTTAGAGGTACCTCGCATGGAGTCGGGGAACCATCACAGATGGCTGAACTGAATAAGTGGCGCAAGTATGAGTCTCTCAGAGACATATATGTGCCATTTACGAGTACTCTAGTCTATCGATCCGTTGGGTCCACGTGCGGTTGTGTATGTAAAGGAACAGTACCGTGACATGTCATCGGCGCTGGTCATTCTTTTTTCGCTTAAAGGCTAAATTATTAATTAAGGAAACGCAGCCAGCGTTTTTGGCATTATACTACGGGGAGAACTCTTTTATCCAGCAGCGACAACCGATCGCGGATCCAGTTCCATAAGGAACATTATTTCAAGTGGACTCCACGGAACGATAGTCCAGAAGAAAATCCAAAAGTGCACACCACATGAGCATTTTTTTTTAAATCGAAATTTCTTTTAATTTTGATGAAATAAATAAATATCTTCTAAACGTCTATGAGTCTGATAACAATCAGCAGTAGGGATTATCCTGAGGATAAATGGAAACTTTTCTGAAATGTGAAGGCAAAAAAGTGCTCAGACTGACTAATTAACTACCGTACTAATATTTTTTTTTTATCTACATTATTTGTAAATATAGTACCTAAGAAAAAGAAATAAAAAAGTGTGCGTGTACTTAGTACGCATGTAGGAAGTTATACTTCTTTAGCATAACAAAACAAAAAAAATTGAGAGACAATTGAGATTACCTATTGAAGTTATCGCTTTTAGGGGTCAGTGTGCGCGCGCATCGTAACAACTTCATAGTGTCGTTTTTAGGTGTCGGTGTGCGCGCGCATCGTAAAAATTCACTCTCATCATTTTTCCTCTAAAAGCTTTAAAAGAAGCATAACTTCAAAAATACACTGAATTTATAATTTAATATATCTAATTTCCCTTTTTTATTGAATTAGTGTCTAAATTAAGATTTTGCAATATAAAAAGGTCACATCAAAGGCGGCATGTCGAGAGTAGAGCGCTCCCACACACTCGTCCGTTATTAGGTGTGCAATACTGAAAAAATAATTATGTTGATCTATAGTTTCTTTGTAATATCATTATCATTACAACCTTTCTCAAGTTCACTACTGGACATAGGGAGGCTTATGCCAGGGAGTGATACAAAAATGTCCTAAGCCACCAGCATCCATCGATTTTCTGCGTTTCTTACCAGGTCGTCACTACACGTCTCACTACACAACGATTACTGGTACAAGGCTGCCACTCAGAAATATTTTGTCCCTGTCGCTTGTCGGTCTACGAGCAGGGTTATTTTTCAAAGAGTAACCAATTTTTAAATTTATGTTCAAATATATAAATAATGATATACCTTTATTGCAGTTTTTGTAAATACGAGTAAATAAGGCATCTACTGTTATTTGAAAACAACGTTTTTGCCTACTGATCGACTCTTACGAATGTGTGCGTGCTATTGAGTTATATGTACTACGTACTAGAGAAGCCATTTCAAACAAAAAGTGTGTCCTACTCTATGTTTTCGCGCATGCGCGGGAGTAGTAGTCGCGCATGCGCGAAGACTTTAATTTGATATAAAATAAGATATTAATATAAAATAAATATAAGAATTTAATATAAAATATCTTAATTTCATCTAAACAAACATTTTATATTTCTATATAAAATGTAATAATAATTATTTTATGGAATTCACAAATCTTCAATTTACGCAATATTTAGTTTGTACGGATTGCAGTACAGTTCAGTTGAACATAGTCAATGTTCGGAATGGCTTCTCTAGTACGTAGTACATATAACTCAATGGTGAGTGCGCAGTAAAATTAGTTAAAATTACCACGCATTGAATTTAAAAGGTAAAAAAGACAGAATGTTTGAATTTTTTTAATTAATTTTTCTTCACTATTTGCCTATATTACTTATTCTGAACCTTCTCTGCAAATTTGGTCGGTTATTACAAAATAACCCAGTATAGTCGGCCCATTGTCACTTCAGTTTACTGATACTGGCCCATGTCGGTTACCTCGTTCTGCTGTAAATATCATCGTAACATCATGACCCACGTAACTGGTCCTTCATTCTGGATCCTCCATCGGGGATCAGTTCCAAATGGCATCACTAGCAATACGTCCTGGTTATATACCTAGTCTCCTTTAAGTTTTTGAGTGAATTTCCAAAATACACAAGGCAATAATCAAAAATCCAGGATTATTTAGGAACTGATAAGTTGTACCTTGGTGTGCGGAATTTTCTTCGGCGTCATAAAATGGACGGGCTGATCGTAGACGTCATCTTTCAACTGAAATGTGACGAAACTGTTTTGATAATCTTCATAATCTAACCAACGACCCGAATACATTCAATAATGTCAATGCATTTACAACCAAATTCCGAAAATATAAACAGGGTTTATATATAATAAAATAAATAATAAATCTGTTCGCCTGCGAGTAATTAATTACGATTGGATTTTATGGGTTTTGATTGTATTGCGCGGAACCCTAATAATTTTTTTAAAATAAAAATAGCTTTGGTTACTTCTTCTATCTCTTTTTTTCTTCATTCTCTTCAGCTATCTACCAGTAAGTCTTGTCAAAATCGTTCCAGCCGTTTTGGAGATTAGCCGGAATAAACAGACATACAGATTCATAGACAAACACACAGACAGACAGACAAAACTTATAAACTGTGTTTTTGTTACAAGTACCGTATTACTTTCATATTCATATAGTAAAATGCTGTTATTTTAACATAATTAACAAACGATTCAATTTTATTTATTTGTATAGATAACCTTTGGAAATGAGGTTATCGTTTCAAGCTGTTTTTAAATAAGTTTTGTAAGTAATTGTAGGTACAACGTGTGTTTGTCTGTACAATTTAAAATAAAACCTTGAAAATAGTCCAGTAGAGTTCTTTTTAACTGGTTTTTCCAGGGACAGTGTAATATGTGTATGCGTTGTACCACATGAGAAGCGCCAGCTTTCAATTAAAAAAGAATCATCGAAATCGGTTCATCCAGAAAGAAGTTATGAGGGAACATACATAAAAAAAACATACTGTCCAATTGAGTATCTTCTCCTTCTTGAAGTCGGTAGAAAAGTGATTCCATTCCATTCTATTCTATTTTTATCAGGAAAACTGTTGCCCATCTCCTACCCTGCTACGACACGATAAAATGACCAACTCTTACATCTTACATACTTACATTAGGATAATTGAAGTTAAAACCAGATTCTGGGCTGGTGTTCACCGAACTAGTTAGTGACCACTGCAAAATAGAAAATGTTGAAGATGTTATCTCGATTGACAATTACTACGAGGTAAATACATTTATTTCTTTTAATAAAGAGTACACTGTTCAATTTTACAAAGATTAAGTATAATAACAAAACAACATAAAAACAAGCGTGAGTGCCGTGGAACACTTGGTCCAACCAAGTTCCTTTCGTAGTATATTATTGATAAAAGTTTTATATTATTGAATAACAAATACAAATAAATGAATTACTAGCGTGTACAAAAATAAAGCGTTATTTTATGGCAAGATAAGAAAAAAGAAAAAGTGCGAGAGAGATGGATATTATTCCATATCGTTCGCACTATAGAAAGATGGTCGTGACGAGATTTTTCTCACCTAGCCCCCATCCGTCAAATTCGTTCCGTGCGATAAAGAACTTCGTTTCAAAAACAATAATATTTACACGGTAGCATGCATTATGGAATTCTCGTTGTTTATTCTTATATATATCCTTAATTAATTTGTTACACTTTTATTTAACCCATGTTTGTATTATGCAATAGTAATGTTTAAATGTTATTACAATCTTTTACATTGACTTACGATTACTTCACAACTAGATCTAACAATGAAGCTTTTAATAAAAGTGTTCTATAAGTGAAAACTATAATTTTATAAATGGTTATAATATGCTTGTAATCATATTATTTTACGTCACGAGCATGTCGGGGTCGTCGGTGACGTGAACCCATATAAGTGTTTCCCTACCAAAAATCGCTCAACGCGGCTAAAGAAGTTTTCACTTCAATAAAATAAAAAAAAAATGAAAGTAAAAACCGACTTCAAAAACTAAAAATACTTAATAAAATAAATTTAGACAATTTTAAATTTTAAAAATCTATACTTTTTAGTTCTTGAAGTTGGCTTTTACTGTATTACACTTAACTAAAAAAGTCAGTAATTCCTTCATGGTGCAATGTATACGTTTTTACAACAAAGTCCCAGATAAGCAAAAATTATTTAATAAAGGTTATAATAATACTAAAGAGTACGTGACTGATAATAACCCTTGGGGGTGAAGTAATCGCTACCATGCTGTTTCTAATGTTTTCATGGTAATTGTATTGTATAGTATTTAATAATATGTAAATTAATTTTATTTGAAAAAGTCCTCCTGGGGTTCTTGCCGAAAATCCAACCTGGGAAGACCCAGGTTGGGTTTTGTTCCCAACAGTTGTAAAAGAAATAAATGACTTTCATTAAGAATTACATGTTATCTATGAATAAAAATAATTCTATTCTATCCTATTAAAAGTTAAATTTTTAACCCTTTCGAGTGGACTAAGCATTATTACAAGTTCAAAGTAACAACTACATGTCATTTTAATAGTTCATCCCTATTTTTCTACCCTTAGGGTCAGAATTTTTTGATTAAAGCTCTGTATAGCTATATAAAGCTATATATGGTAAGCTTAATACGTGGTAGAGCCATGCTGCAGGGCTGCAGCTATATTATGGTTGTATCACGAATGGGTCGGCTCGACCGGGCAAGGATCACGCTCTCACAGAATACAAGCGTAAAATTGCAGCTTAACACTGCTGTATTTCGTATGGTGAGTGTGGAGAACCGGATACCCTTTTTTACTGGAAACTAGGCATTCTATCTTAGTCCTCAGGGGTGACAACGCTTCTGCATTATGATTCATAATTGAGGATAAATGTGTCTATGATAAGTGTGTCTATGAGCACAGCGTCTACTTACCATCAGGTGAACTGTGTGCTCGTTTGTCGCCCTTATTCTATAAAAAAATAATAAGGGACTTCCTCTGAAGTTTAACTATTTAATAAAAGATCTACACTTATCTACATTTATCCTCGATTACGGATCAAAATGCAGATGCGTTGTCACCCCTCAGTACTAAGATCGAATGCCTCGTTTCCAGTGAAAGAGTCTTCGGTTCTCTACACTCACCATAAAAAACAAAGGAGCAATGTTCTTTTACTTCACGCTGGTACTCTGTGAGAGCGTCGTCCTACCCCGATCTAGTAGATCGCGGAGACATCGTACTGTAACTATAATATAGCTGCAAATTGGCACTATCACGTTAAACATACGACAAAATTTAAAAAAAAACTTACCAGAAAACAAAACCCGTACAGCCACATATCGTAACTCGGCCGTGAACAATCGTTTAGAACAAATAAAATTGTAATAAGTTAAATAAAGCATTCGTTAAGAAACCGATTTATTGGTTAACGATTGCTCCTAATTGGTCGTTTAGTTATACTGTAACAATTTGTATCCTATTTTGTAATCAGTGTATTTTCAAGTTTTTTTTTAACATATAAAGCGTAAAGAAGTAAAAGAACGTTGCAGCCTATTAATGATTTCTTATATTTACGCGAAGACTACACATTAAATTAAACAATTTTTACGGATTTTATCGCATTTAATTTTAACTTCCAAATTCCCGATATTTTGGGTGCTTTACAGCACCCATGGCCACGGGGCGACTGAGGTGTTTGACGTTCTAATGTCATAGTTCTGCTATTTTCACCTTTTGAACACTCGGAAGTGGTCCGGAGACATCGCAATAGCACTGCGTAGGTGGATGGAGTGGCCCCGGTTGCGTTCCGAACGGAGATCCCGCGTCCCTCCATATACCCTGATAATCACCACCGTGGGGTTTTAGCCGGTAGAAGTGCGGCATAACCTTTTCGTTGCCCCGCAGCGGAACGTATCCATGTGGATTTCTCCACGATGAAAACGGCTGTAACTTGCCTATAAATAAACCTAGCAAGCTAACAGCATAGCAAAGTGGCGAAGCAATCAGCTTTTTTTTTTTGAGCAATCAGTTTCAAAATAGGAGGTTCAGATGCCTGGGTGATCAGTAATCGATTGCTGAAAACAGAATTTGAAAATTGGAAACCGTTCTCGAGATAATCGTGGGACAGACGGACAGACGGACAAATGGACAGACATCGTGAAATCAATAAGTGTCTTCGCAAGCTTCGCCACTTAATAAGTAACTTCGCAAGCTTCGCCACTTAATAAGTGTCTTCGCAAGCTTCGCCACTTAATAAGTGTCTTCGCAAGCTTCGCCACTTAATAAGTGTCTTCGCAAGCTTCGCCACTTAATAAGTGTCTTCGCAAGCTTCGCCACTTAATAAGTAACTTCGCAAGCTTCGCCACTTAATAAGTGTCTTCGCAAGCTTCGCCACTTAATAAGTGTCTTCGCAAGCTTCGCCACTTAATAAGTGTCTTCGCAAGCTTCGCCACTTAATAAGTGTCTTCGCAAGCTTCGCCACTTAATAAGTAACTTCGCAAGCTTCGCCACTTAATAAGTGTCTTCGCAAGCTTCGCCACTTAATAAGTGTCTTCGCAAGCTTCGCCACTTAATAAGTGTCTTCGCAAGCTTCGCCACTTAATAAGTGTCTTCGCAAGCTTTGCCACTTAATAAGTGTCTTCGCAAGCTTCGCCACTTAATAAGTGTCTTCGCAAGCTTCGCCACTTAATAAGTGTCTTAGCAAGCTTCGCCACTAAATAATTACTTTTTTTATAGGATAGGGGTAGGGTTACCATATCTCAGGATTAGTCCTGAGATTTCAGGATTTTTGGAATCTTCTCAGGATTGCGGCTGGATTTTGCAAATCTCATGAACCCTCAGGATTTTTAGAATTTTCAGTACAACATAGTTTATATTTTAATAATAAAAAGTTAAACAATCAAAAAATTATCTTCTTTTCATAATAACTGCACAATTAAAATCAAAACCATTATCTCTGGTAAGCGAGAAATACCTAATCTTGAAAATGGTTAAAGCTTTTAAATTGAGATTGATTGATGATAATGATGATTTACTGGAGTATGGTTAAAGCGTTCCCAATCTTCGCAATGGGGTTGAGCTGAGTGTGCGACACTGCTGTGATAATGGCGGTGCTCCCCCCCCCCCCTCCCCGCTGTGAGTGTGATGCGCAACGTATGAGCGAGATCCACAGTGTATAAAAACGATAATACTATGATTTTTTTAAATTGTTAAGTACGTCGGTGACAAATTTCTCAAACTAAAAAATCTGTGGATTTTTAATGGAAATCAGGTCTTTTCTCCGAACTTTTGATATTTTTATCTGGTAACCCTAGATATGGGTGACAAACGAGCACACAGTCCACCTGATGGTAAATGGATGCTGTGGCCCTTTTTTTTTATTTAGCCTCAATAAAGAATCAAAACGCAGTTGTCAACCGTCAGGACCAAGATGGAATGCCTCGTTTCCAGTAAAAAGTATCGCCGGTTCTATACACTCGCCATACGGAACACAGCAGTGTTAAACTGCTATTTTACGCTGGTATTTTGTGAGAGCGTGGTCCTTCACCGGTCGAGTCGATCCATTCGTACTACAACTATACTATTAATATAGCTGCAGCATGGCTCTACCACGTAAAACGTCTTCGAAATATTTTTTTAATTTCTTAGACATGGAGGCTTCTTCACTATATTCGCCTTCACCGTCGAGCACGTGGTAAATCAACAATTTCATTGGTGCCGACGGGGATCGAACCCGCGTTGTTCGCGTGCTGTGAAATTTACAGCGAGCGATTAGCCCATATCGCATAAAGCGTAGCATTTATAATATTAAAATTAATGTAACAGCATATTGGAACAGGTTTGCAGCTAGGCGACAAAAAGCGTAAGATTTTTTCGTCACTACCACTTGTGTCATAGTGTATTTTATTTTAAATGACGCTTCATTTTAATAGACGCTAATAATTAATTAATTAATATTTGTTAATCAATAATATAATACGTTTATCAATAATAATATAGTCGTAATACGTTTATCAATAATAATGAATCTGAAAGAAGTGAAAGAGGTATGTAAGGATCGTGACACTTGGCTATCTGTTCTCTCTGGCTACCCCGTCAGGGATTGTGCGTGAAGATAAGTTAGTAAGTAATAATATACTATGAAAGGAACTTCGTTCCCACCGAGTGTTCCACGACACTAACGCATGTTTTTTTTAATTAATGTAATATCAATGTAAAGTTTCCCGTTACCGTTAGGCTAGCCGCACACACACAATAATATTGTCAATGCAATATTGTCAAAAATCTTCATCAATATATGGTCCCGCACACTGCGCAATATTATTGGCAATTTTTCATGGTACAATCTGACTTAGTCGCTCTGCAGCTAGATTCATGTGTGCACGTTTAATATAATGGATAGAAAGAAAAAATGCGTTGCATTGAGTATTGCATTAATTTTACTAACTAAGAAAGGGCAATCAAGAAGAAACGATGGATTAATCTTTCTTTTTTTCATTAAATTTTTTCTATACCTCTTCTCTCGGGCTATTTGGTTTGACTTTTTTTATAACTATCTAGTAACTTACGCAGGATGTATTCCATAATTCTGGATAAGATTCCCATGTTTTAATAAATACTAACAAATATTGCTTTTCCGTGAGAGTACTATCATCAACAGTATCATCACTATTTTCACTGTTTTCGTCCTCCATTTTGAACAAAATGAAGCATGTCGCGATAAAGTTAGGAAAAATAATGCGCTTGATAAGTTGCTCGATATTTATAAAAAAATCGGTTGTCTGTAAAGTCGGTTAACTGACGATAGTTGAACGTGACAACGTCATAAGAAATATTTAATATCGAAAGAATCATTACCTTTATCGCCGCAAATATCGTTGCTATAAACAATTGACACCACATTCGCTCGCACAGTCGCACGTTCCGCGCTCTCGCTTGCACGTCAAAAAAAAATCAAAGTAAATAGCACGAGAAAAGACGTATAGCAAACATTTTATGAAAAGAAAAATAATCCATCGCTTCTTTCCTGGTTGCCCTTTCTTAGTTAGTAAAATTAATGCAATACTCAATGCAACGCCTTTTTTCTTTCTATCCATTATATTAAACGTGCACACATGAATCTAGCTGCAGAGCGACTAAGCCAGATTGTACCATGAAAAATTGCCAATAATATTGCGTAGTGTGCGGGACCATATATTCATGAAGATTTTTGACAATCTTGCATTGACAATATTATTGCGTGTGTGTGGCTAGCCTTACAGCCTATTATAAAGTCCATTGCTTAACATATGCCTCCCCCATACATTGCCTCATGGGAGACATTTGCCACAGTTGCCACGCTTGGCACGAGGGTGGACACGCGCAATTTATTTTTATTTTTATTCGATATTAGGAAGACGCTGCTACCCATCTCCCGATTTGTTTCCCTCTGTTGCCTCTTACGACACCCACGGGATATTATGGGGTAGTGGAAATTATTACGCCACTATACGGTGAAATGCAAAATATAGTCTACTAGACGTTAAGTGACTACTGCGGAACAGAAAGCTATAGACAAACACAACTAAGAATTTTAATCACATTTATTTATAATACTATCAAAATATACATAATTTATTATAATAATAACAAAAAATAATACGAATAAATTTTGAAGTGAAAACTTTTTAGCGGCGTTGTGCACTTTTTTTGTAATGGGTAAAAAATGTTAAACTCGCGTCAGGTCACGTGTCCTGATCGAAAATTCATAAGACGGAAGGAGAGTAGACAGCCGGCGCGACGTAGGAGAGGAAGTAAGTTAGGTTTAATTAATTTTCATTTATTAATTAATATAATTTTATTATTAAGATTAGGTTTCGATCGAGTCTACTGTACTGCTTGACGAATTTATTAATATAGATACATATGTACTTACACATTATAGATGTAATATTTGTAATATGTTTATACTTTATAGCATTAACCTATATTTTCATAACATCACAATAAGCACATGTGTGGTGTAGGTTTACCAAACAAATAATTTCGAATGAAAATAAATAAAATAAGATAATAATAAATAATCTCCGCCATTCCAAAATATCAAAAATGCATAACGTTAATATTCAAGTTTTCACTTCTGCCGGCACTTCCGGAGTACAACCCGTCGTTTTTTTTTTAATATGTTACGACCACACGATAGAAGTGAAAACTTCTGATTTTCCAATTTTTTTCTACCCCTAAAAAAGATTGAGTACTAACTGTATACGCACAGTATTATCTGAGTAGCGGCACGAAAGTCTAGCGGTGACCGTTATTGCGCATAAGTCGCGCTGATTCGCTCGTGCGTATCGTTTGCACGCGCTGATTGGCTCGCCAGTCGCATTCGTGCAATTCAATTTGTGCGCGTCCCCTCCACGTTTCGTTCAGCGCTAGACTTACGTGCCGCGACTTGTACACATGAATTACTACATTGATTATATGCAAAACATACATAATATTATAATATTATTTTATAATTACAATACGTAATAAATAAAAACGTAATTATGGGAACGATGCACTCCTTGTCAGACAGTAAACGTGGTTGATGACGACTGGAGTCAAGTAAACACGATTCAGTGTGTCACCGAGCCGACTGTGACGGTTCACTTTCGAAAGAATGCGCCTAAAGAAGTTTTCACTTTAAAAACTTAAATTGTCATAAAGCCCTACGTGATGCGGTGTAGTGCCAAGAACCGCAGGCTGCGTTTCCTTGCTAAATGTCTATACTTAGCCTTTGAGTGAGAAAAAAACCAGCCCTCTTATCAACAGCGATGACGGCGGTCACGGATGCTGTTCCTTTGAAAACTTTGAACCACCGCACGTGGATCCCAGGGACCAATAGTCTCTACATCAAGTGGCAAAAAACTTGAGCTACTTCCTTAGATTATTTTAAAATAGCGATGCGGCCCTCGCCGGATCTATTAATTTGACGTCATTTTAACTTAGGTTATGATTATCCTAAGTTAAAATATCGTTTGATGATTCAAAGACTATTCATTTTATTTTATTTTTTGACTAAAAGAATCTCCAATATTTTTCGATATTAAAATACGGCCTAGATCCACTCATGGCAGTCCTATCCATTCCGAAGCCTTCCTTTCCGAAGCCCGGAGTGACAGATAGACAATAATAATAAAAATGATTGCTGATGTCATAATGGCATGCAAATAACCCCCTAGTCTCTAAGGCCGGCCACATACATACGGAATTCCGTTTCGAGATTCCGATTAGGAATCCCAAACGCAGCAAGTCCATATAAAATATACGACCCGTCACACACGTACGGTAGTTTTCCGTTCGAAATTTTGCGGGCGAAACAGGATTCCGTATGTGTGTGGCCGACCCGTTCAGAATTCCGAAACGGAATCACGAAAAGGAATTCCGTATGTATTGGGCTGACCTTAGGCCCGCCATATACGGGGGATGGTCCATGGTCACGGGGGACTCATGGTTGCTGGAAAGCACCCGAAACATCGGGAATACAAAATAGGTTAATTAAACGCGATAAAACTCGTAAAAGTAGTTTCATTCAATGTGTAGTGTTCGCGTAAATATAAGAAATCATTAAGTTATTGTTTGTTAAAAGTGAGCAATCACAGGTGACTGAGTTTTTGCTTACACGGAGCTAAAATCCCACCCCATCCCCTTAGATATTATATAGATATAGTGAGAATTACGAACTCTGGAATCGCTTTCTAATATAGAATTTAGAGAATTAATTCAACAGCGAGTGTATGTTCTTGAAGTTCACAATCCTTTTGCCTGGTGTTCGACCGGTTCGGAGGGCGTAAAGTGACTTTTTCGAAGGGATAAAGGACCGTCTTCCATTATTTTCTCCAGAATAGTTTAGAACGCCTGGAAGCACTGCTTCTGTGCTCTGACATGTCATGAAGTCTGCTGGAAAACATCAAATGTCTAAAATCCAGTTTGACTCGATTCTTTAAACCACAAACTATCGTACATCCTATCAGAAGTCCACCGCTAAACGTAGGTCTTCCTCATAGATTGCATCATATGTGGTATATTTACTACAGTTATCACGTTTCGCAGACGGGTTGGCAACCGCAGATGTTTGTTTTATTTTTAAGTTGTTATTAGGAAGACGCTGCTGTCCGTCTCCTGATTTGTTTCCCTCTGTCGCCTCTTACGACACCCACGGAACAATATGGGATAGTGGCCTGTATAGTAGACAGCCTATAAAAGTCCACTGCAAAACATAGGCCTCCGCCATAGATTGCTTTATAGGGGAGGATATTTTCCATTCTTACAACACCACTACACGAACAAAATGACAAAGTCCTCCGAACTTCCCATCGATGACGCTATAAACATTACGTTTATGTGAAATACTCAGACCGGGAGTAGTCTGGTACTGCCATGGTCAATCCCTTGCCAAGCGTGACTTATCACTACCGTTACAGCCTATTAAAGTCCACTGCAGAACATAGGCCTCCCTCATAGATTGCCTCATAGAGGAGATATTGGCCACGGATATTCGCCACGTTTGGCAAGCGGGTTGGCAACGGCAGTCTTAATTATAATCGTTATTAGGAAGACGCTGCCGCCCATCTCCTGAGTTTTTTCTCTCTGTCGCCTCTTACGACACCCACGGGATGATATGGGGTAGTGGATATCCTTACACCGTCACTACACGGTCAAGCGTAACTAATGAGGCACATCTTCCCCATAACGGGAAAGGCCTAAGTCCAGCTGTGAACTTTAAAGGGCTCATGAAGATGATACATATATAAATTCTCACGCCTGTTACCCAGAGGGGTAAGCAGACCACGGAATTCCATTTGCCACGATCCTGACACACCTCTCTCGTTTCTCTCACATCCATGAATCTTTGTATACATGCTCGTCGGTTAAGGGTACTCCTAATTTGGCCTATTCTCAAAATATCGCCAATTAAAATAAGCTTCCATCTAAGGCACCCTTGTCGACTGCCACTCACTTCTGCAACATAAATATTCCTTGCCTTTCCTTCCTCATCACTATGTTTTCAACACTATGTTTAATCACAAGAAAATCCATATGTATACTAGAGAAAGAAAGAATGAGAGAAGTATGATCGATTTGTTCCTGGTGGATGACCGACTGCGAAAACAGGTGATGGATACACGAGTGTTCAGGGGTGCTGACCTGGGAACGGATCACTATCTAGTGATTACTAGATTTAGGGGTCTGTTCGCGGGTTGGCGCTACCGGACGGCAGTAACAGAACCACAGTCGGTCTGCCACATCCGAAGCTGGAAGCTTCAGGAAGCGGATACTAGGGACAAAAATATCATGCAAGGGTAGCCGAAAAGCTTGACACCATCGATGGCAGAAAAGAATGTGTGGAAAGAACATGGCAGAACCTTAGGGATGGAATGGTAAGTGCAGCGGAAGAAGTGTGTGGAACAATAAAAAGAGGCAGTAGTAAAAGAAGAGATGCATGGTGGAATGATGAAGTGAAAGAAGCTGTAAAGATGAAGAAGAAAGCATGGTTAGACTACTTAGCCTCTAGTAATGATAAGGATATGAGAGAGAAGATGAAAGAAAGATATAAGCTACAGAAAGTTCACACGAAAGCATTGATTGAGGAAATGCGTGAAAGGTGTAGAATAGAAGCGGACGAAAGGTTGTCGCACAACTTTAAGGAGAACTCCAAACTCTTCTGGAAAGAGGTTGGAAGGACCCGAAGTGGTGCGACGGCTTTAAGAATGAACAAAGTGCTTTCGAGAGCTAATGACGTCCTCACAGAAAAATTAGCCGTCATGCAGCGATGGAGCGAATTTTATAGAGAAATGTATGCGTGTGATGATCTTAGTGGGGGATCCGGGGATGACGCCGTGACTGGTACACCAGGCCCGGACCTCGATGACACTGAGGTCATCAGTATGAAAGAGATTGAACGTGCGATTCGAAGTTTGAAATGTGGTAAGGCTGCGGGACTAGACAGAGTTACTGCTGAAATGGTCAAGTATGGTGGGCCTCGCGTCTGGGATAGCTTTTATCTGCTGTGCAATTTGTGCTGGCGGACGGGGGATATCCCGGATGATTGGTGATCCGCAGTCATTGTGCCTTTATATAAAGGTAAAGGTTCACATTTTGACTGCGGGTGCTATCGGGCGATCAGCTTAACCAGTTTAGCAAGTAAAGTCTACTCGAAGGTTTTGACACGTAGGATGCAAGAGAAATCGGAAAGATTTCTATGGGAGGCACAATGCGGATTTAGACCTGGAAGAGGATGCACGGATCAAATGTTTTCTTTCCGCATGATCACGGAAAAGCTTCTGGCTGCTAACCAGAAGATTTTCTGTGCTTTTGTGGATCTTGAGAAAGCATTTGATAAGGTTGTAAGGAAGAAAATGTGGGAACTGTTGCCGGGGTACGGTGTGGATGGTCGATTGCTAAGGGCTGTGCAGTCACTTTACTGTGACTGTAAAGCCTGTGTGTGGGTAGGGCATGACCTGTCACCCATGTTTAGCGTCCAGACGGGCGTAAAACAGGGTCGTGTCATGTCTTCCTGGCTGTTCATACTGTATCTCGACAGCTGTTTACAGAAGCTGAAAGATAGCTGCTTGGGTGTGAAATTGGGTGACATAAAAGTAAATTGTCTGCTGTATGCTGATGATGCAGTGCTTATTGCACCATCAAAGGCAGAACTACAGGCATTAGCCACGTGTATGAAAGAGGAATGTGAAATTAAAGGTCTCCGTTTGAATGCTAATAAAACTAAGGTTCTGGTAAATACCAGAACCTTAATGAAAGGGACGAAGAGAGAACGAAGTGTGAAATATGGGTAAATCAGGAATGTCTAGAACAGGTAAATGAAATTGAATACTTGGGGAGTGCTTTTAGCTGGGATGGAAGATGTGATTTAGACGTGGACAGGCGTGTCGCTGCCGGGAACAAAGTCAATGGTGCGCTGACTGCGTTAGTCAAAAGGCAAGGCGTAGTGAAGAGTGCACGCCTTGCAATACATAACGCAGTGTTGGTACTGACTTTGTTATATGGCAGCGAAACCTGGGTATGCCAGAAGAAGCATAAAAGCAAGTTGAATGCAGTGGAGATGCGATCTCTTCGTAAAATGTGCGGCGTTACCATGGCCGACCGAAAGCGAAAAGAAGAGATTCGCAATATGGCAGGTTTGAAAGATGACCTTATCACAAAAATTGATAAGGGCGTGCTTCGATGGTTTGGGCACGTTGAGAGAATGAGTGAAGACCGAATGGTGAAGAAAATATATAGCGCAAAAGTTAATATTAAAAGGTGTCGACCTAGACCGAGACTAACTTTCGAAGACCATGTGAGCAAATTGCTCGAAGAGGGGAGGGTCAAGAGTACTCGGATACCTAGACGTGCATGTATGAAGAAGATAATGAATCTGAAAGAAGCGAAAGAGGTATGTAAGGATCGTGACACTTGGCGATCTGTTCTCTCTGGCTACCCCGTCAGGGATTGTGCGTGATGACAAGTAAATGCAGATGCGTTGAGTCACGCCTGAGGACTAAGATGGAATGCCTCATTTCCAGTAAAAAGGGTTTCCAGTCCTCAACCCTCACCATAAGAAACAAAGCAGCATTGAGTCATACTCTCTTCTACTGTTACGCTGGTATTCTGTGACAGAGTCTTTCCCCGGTCGAGTCGTACCATTCGTGCTACAACCATATTATAGCTGCAGCGTGGCTCTACCACGGATGATTCTACTTGAAAATACTACTGAAGCATAGATAAGAAGAAGATACGTACTATTTAAACATATAAAATAAATCACACACAACAAAATCAGTGACATTATTCAGTTCTCCGAAATTTTCGTAAAGAGAATTTTACACACGACAAAATATTTAATAAAACGTTGTATTCGTAATCCAAGTGAATTGTTATCGTTGAACAATTTCGTTAGATTTTAACGACCATGTAATTGCGTAAAAACATAATAACCAGTTATGGCCTTGGGAAGGACTATCACAGAATACCAGCGCAAAATAGCAGTTTAATGCTGCTGACTTTGAACCGGACACCATTTTTACGGGAAACAAAGAATTCATAGTCCTCAGAGGTGACAAAGCATCTGCATTTTGATTATTAATCGAAGATAGATGTAGATGTCTATGGGCTACAGCGTCCACTTACCATCAGATTGATTGTGTGCTTGTTTGTCAATCTTAGTCTTCTTTTGATAGAACAGACATGTAGACATCTACATCTATCCTCGTTTGCGAATAAAAATGCAGATGCGTTGTCACTCGTGAGGACTAAGATGGAATGCCTCTTTTCCAGTAAAAGGGGTCTCCGGTTCTCTACACTCACCATACGAAACACAGCAGTATTAAGCTGCTATTTTACGCTGGCATTCTGTGAGAGCGTGGTCCTTCCCCGGTCGAGCCGACCCTTTCGTGCTACAGCTATACTACTAATATAGCTGCAGCATGGCTCTACCACGTATACCTTGCTTAAAAATGTTCTCTAGATTTTGCTATAGTTACTAAACTAAGCAGGCGGGTCATTAGGAAGATGCTCCACGTCAATTTGTTTTTGTTTTATAGAATAAGGGTGTCAAACGAGCGTACAGCTTACCTGATGATAATCGGATACTGTGGCTCATAGAATTCTACATGTATCCTCGATTAAGATTTAAAATGCAGATGCGTTGTCAGCACTGTGGACTAAGATGGAATGCCAACTTTCCAGTAATAGAACTAGGCATTTTTAAATGGATCGAATACCTAGGTTCTTTACAGTCACCATACAAGACACAGCTGCATCAAGCTGCTATTTTACGCCGCTATTCTGTGAGAGCGTAACCCTACTCCGGTCGAGCCCACACATTTGTGCTACAATTATAGATGTATAGATAAGATGCACGCTTTTTACTGGTAGTAAGGCATTCTATCTGAGTCCAGGGTTGACAACGCATCTGCATTCTGATTCTTATTCGACGGATTTGAAACTAGACGACAGTATCTCTGGACAACGACATCTAATCCCTATCAGGTGGACTATGTGCTCGTTTTTAACCCTCACATCTTTAAAACATTTGGTAGTTTCTTCATTTGAATCAGTATATTCAGGATGGGGTGATTGAAGTACAGAAAAAAATATTTTAAACTTTTTTATTACAGACCCAAAATTGCTTTAAGAGAATAGCTCCTTAGCCAACGTGGTTGTTAGAAAAGGCACTCAGTAGCCAAACCATCGTCTTCTGGTCACTGAAGGCTCTCTCAAATGAAGCTGTGGAAGACACGACAGTATTTAAATACTCTCATATAAGAGAATTGGATGGGAAGAATAGGTTCTCGAGTGGCAGCCTCGTAGCGGTAGGATAAGTAGTTAGCTTGGAGTAGGGTGACCCCCCATTAGATAGAGTAACGACCTGGTAAGACATGTAGAAAGTCGATGGATGCAGATGGTGCATTGTAACATTTCTTGGGGGAGCTCTATGTTCAGCAGTGGATTTGTGAAGGGCTGTAATGATAATATAAGAGAAGAGTGTAAGATGTGATATGACTCCAACTATGTGAAGTATCATAAGAAGCGACCGCGGGGGATGCCAGAAAAATCTAATGGCTTCAATTTATAGTGATTTAACTATCTCGCTTACGACAGACTGACGTAAAATGCTCAGACCGAAGACGGGCAGTAGCGTAAAAGATGCTCACGTCTGATTCTGCAATCCTTATTTCGCCTGTGTTACAATATCTAGACGTCCAGGTATTGGCTGTCCACATTTTATGGACTGATAATAAGGAAGGAGATTTTTTTTTATAGGATAGGGTGATAAACATGCAAACACTCCACCTGATGGTAAGTGGTTACTGTGGCCCATAGACATCTACATTTATCCTCGTGTGCAAATCAAAATGCAGATGCGTTGTCACCCGTGAGGACTAAGATGGAATGCCTCTTTTCCAGTAAAAAGGGTCTCCGGTTCTCTACACTCACCATACGAAATACAGCAGTGTTAACCTGCTATTTTACGCTGGTATTCTGTGAGAGCGTGGTCCTTCGCCGGTCGACCATTCGTGCTACAACTATACTACTAATATAGCTGCAGCATGGCTCTACCACGTATAAAACTGCAACTGCTTATTTATTTTAGTCGTTTTAAGAAGACGCTGCTGCCCATCACCTGATTTGTTTCCCTCTGTCGCCTCTTACGACACCCACGGGGTTATATGGGGTAGCGGATATTCTTACACAGCGACTACACGGTAGACTTTTGGTAGGTTGTAATGAAGGAATGAAATAATTACAAGCACACAATGAGGCATTCCGTCTTAGTACTCAGGGGTGACATCGCATCTGCATTTTGATTCACTTACCATCAGGTGGGTTGTGTGCTCGCTTGTCACCCCTATTCTATAAAAAAAAATGTCCATTTACTGTAGTAGGCACTATCAAATGAAGTTCCTTTGTCACTTTGAATCTATAAAAAATTACCATCAGAATTATCATTCGATGTTTTAATATTGTTATGAGATGAACTTTCATCAGCGGCTATCTTCAACATTTCATCAATCTGACTCGGGACTTTGGAATCATAGCTCGTACTCTTCAATACCGGATTGTTTATTTTTCCTTCATCCGACGCTATCTTCAAAACATTTTTCAACCAATTCCAAGTCTCCTGCTGCTGTTCATTATCTGAAAGGTAGTTATTCAACTCTTGAGTTATAAGCAAAAAACGTGTAATTATGACAAGTAAATTAAAACAGCTATGGTACCACGACCTCACAGAAAACCAGCGTGAAGTAGAGGTTTACCTCTGTGTTTCGCTTGGTGAGTGCAGGTGGTCGGAGGCCCTTTTTACTGGAAATGAGGCATTCCATCCTAGTCCTCACGGGTGAAAACGCATCTGCATTTTGATTTGTAATAGAGGATAGATGTAGACGTCTATGGGCCGCAGCAACCACTTACCATCAGGTGGACTGTGTGCTCCTTTTTCACCCTTATCCTAAAAAAAAATTTCTTCTTTTTAATTTGCAGTTTATCAGTTATCTGTGCCTTTTAGTTTTTTTTTCAACATTGGTGTTTACTTTTTGCTTTAACATTTTGTAGTTATGCTAATTAAGTAATACGACACTCAAAAGTTGCTAACCGTACCTTAGCTAGCTTATAGCGTATAGATTTTTCGCATCTAAAGTTTGGAGAGGAGGTGACCACTTTCCGAATTTGCTGTCCGCACCATTAACCATTGACTACTGACCTTATAAATTTAATTTTGTTAAATAGATTATATTTTTACGTATACACTTATAAAGTTTATCGAGTTTTATTATTAAAGATGTGCCGGATTGAGTGTGGATACTCTTAACCGACTAACATGTACGCGTAGGTATATGAATGTAAAGGAGACGAGAGAGGTGTGTCAGGATCGTGTCAAATGGAAGTCCGTAATCTCTGCCTATCGCTCTAGGTGAGACAGGAGTGTGTTTACGCTACGCTTAAAAATTGAAAATGTTAATTAATACCTTTCATTTAATATATATATTTTATATATTATATTTTATTTAATTACCTTAATACCTTTTTATAAAACTGATGTGACAATGGTCCTTCGAGCCGGATATGAACCAATGGCTGGCAGACATTGTGATTCTGCTTGCTGTTTTGCCTTCGTATTTTTGCGAATGAAATCATCTCCGGGCTTAGTGACCTTTCCGAATGATTCTAATTCCCATTGGTCTATAGAACAGAACGTCCGCTTACCATTAGGTGGGCTGTGTGCTCGCTTGTCAGTCACCTTATTCAAACTTCTGTATATTGAAATAATCATTAACTAAAGCGCGGTCGCGGAGCAGGAATTTATTTTATTGCTTTACATTTTTAAACCCCACCATTAAAAGTTTTATTTCTATTGCAACTAAGATAGTTTTTTAAACAGTATTTGTGATTAGAAAACCGAGTTTATTCTTAAGGTATTAAAGTTCATATTTGTATGAATTGCAATAATTTGAAATTCATCCTGTTTCGCGATCACCCCATAGTAATTTATTTGTAACAGCCTTATAATTTTTATAGAGCTTCCTGTTATTCCCATTATTTCAAAACCGTTTTCCTACTACAGCATATTAATATTATGCTGCATATTATGTTTGTTTCTAAATTTGTGATGGAGGGTTATTTATAGAGTATTCTCATTTGGTTCGGCTGAATAAATATATAAAAGGAAATGATAAATATACGAGTACATATGTATATATATATATATATATATATATATATATATATATATATATTAAATATATTTATAATAAATAAAACATAAATAAATTAATAATACATAAATAAATAAAAGCCCAACCAGATGGAAGCCCTCGGCAGGTGAAACCAAACGGCAGAGCGTTAGGGAGAAAGGGAAAGAAACCGGCGGACTAAGCGGGCGATATCGAGGAGCACCGCCTTTTGCATTTTAGCCCGGAGCGGCATGTAACAGATTCCCAGTCACCTCAGATGATCTGAGACGCTGACCGGGATTAGTCCGTTCGCAGAGACGACTACAGGAATAATTTTGGTCGGCAGACCACCCCACATGTCGGTCACCTCGTGAGCCAAGTCCAGATATTTTCTTTTCTTATCTGCTTTGGCTTCTACGAGGTTCATACGGAATGGTGAGCACAATATCAGGCTTATTCGCAAGAATGGTCCTGTCCGTGATAATGGCCCGGTCTCAGCAGAGCCTGGCGCGGACATTTTCGAGCACAGTTTCCGGCATGTACTTATAATAAAGCAGTTTCCGATCCACGAGACTGTATTTCAGAGCGAGCTCCTGGTGTAGAATTCTGGCTACTAAGTTGTGCCTGTGCAAGTACTCAGAGTTAGAAAGCGCCGAACAACCGGAAATGACATGCCTGACCGGGATGGCGACAAGTTCGACAGATGTCGACGGTAACATCACCAAAACGTAACTAGTGGAGGGAGGCAGCTGTGTCTACGAAAGGCTCATGTAGAGCCTTGTAGAACCTCCCGTGGAGCTCCTTCTCCTTCCATATGGTCTCCCGGTCGGAAATGCTCTATACTGCCGGGTCCTGCCAGTGCTCGTTGGCTAAGCATAGAGGGGTAAGTCCTTTATAACAAGAAATGACGTCTCCATAGAACGGATCATACGCTCTCGTCAGAAAGTAATTACGGAGGCTGCACACTTCGCGATTATGCAAGGTAAGCGCGCCTAAAAAAGCCACGCCCACCTTGTTTCCGCGGTAAGTACAGCCTCATAATCGGCGACTATGAGGCTGTACTTAATTATTATTATTACTATACTATTGAAATTGTGAAATGACTGCTGAGTATGTTGGGCCAAAATCTGTTATTGGTTTTACTGTCGTGAAATTCTCATTTGGAGAACCTGGAGTTAAGAAGTTGGCGGTGTTTCATCCTCGTGCCTCAGAAAGCATGTGAATCCGTTGATCCTGCGCCTCTACTCTCTCTGGTAGTTTGGGATAGCCGTCCAATTTGACTATGAGTGAGTGCATAGAGAGTACACCTGTGTTTGCGCACACAATCGTGCTTAATTAACCTGTCCTTCGCAGATGGAAGTCTCCGTTAAGTCTGGCTGCCATGACCGAAATTCAGTCTAACGGAAGTTAAGCACATTAATTTAAAAAAAAACTTACCAGTGTCAGTTTCATCAAGAACTGGATCTAGGTTGAGATTATCTTCGTCATTTGTTGTCTTCTCTTCTGGTTCGTTAGAGTTTATAGCCACTACCATGGCTGCTGTTTCATCGTCCGACTGGCACGCCGTTAACACCATCAGGGTCGATAGGACAGCGGTTACCAAAATTGTATCCCTATGGTTATAACAAGGATTTGAAGTAAACGCTCCGTCAATAGTGGTGATCATCGGGTGTCCTCTCAATGTTTCTAATTGGACAGCTTTGTCCATTTTCCTTACGTTTTTCATTCGTTCATTCAATACAGCCCATCAAAAGCCTACTGTTGAACATGGATCTCCCCCCTCTAGGTTGCCTCATAACTGACAAGCTTTTGCAGGCGGATTCGCAAACGCAGTTTTCCTGTTTCAGTTTCTCTCTTTCGCCTTTTCGACACCCATTGTTTTTCCCCACCAGGGTCACGGAGGATAGGGCAAGCGTCTCGCCATACCAGCACTTCTCTTACTCCGCAACTCCATCTCGGCTGCCACGGTTATGATGAAAGGAGACCCTCTCGCTGCAGTCCATTCACTAGGATCTGCTATCGCAAATTTTTTCGGCAAATAGCCAAGATCTCTTCAGGAATTGCTCTCTATCTATTAGTGGAGTTTCATTACAGTTCGTTTAGCCATTCCGAAGATCAGCCCGGATAGACGGAAGATAAACATTTAAAATATAGTTATTAATGTCTAAATGTCAGCTCAATAAAAGACGGACAGACACTTCAATTTTATTTACATGTATTTTTTATAGGATACGAGCACTGTCCACCTGATGGTAAGTGGTTGCTGTGACCCATAGACATCTGCATTTATCCTCAATGAAGTATCAAATTGCAGATGCGTCGTGACCCGTGAGGACTACGATGGAATGCCTCTTTTCCAGTAAAATGGGTCTCCGGTTTTCTACACTCACCATACAAAACGCAGCAGTGACAAGCTGCCATTTTACGCTGGTATTCTGTGAGATATGAATATAGATATGTATATAGATTTTTTGAAATTTGTCACATTCTATTTTTTCTATATAGCTATGTGTGACCAAAGGAGCACACAGTGCTGTGGTCCATAGACATCTAGAGCTATCTTCGATTAAGAATCAAAATGCGAATGCGTTGCCACTATTGGGTAGCAGAAAAAGGAAATAGAGTGGCTAACCTAATCCTTTTTATTACATGGGGAAATGCCTATTAGGCGATACCCGCCTTGCGGACGGGTTATGTCGAACTCGCACCGAATAAAACTCCATGGTGTTCCATTATTGACAGGGCCACGGGAACGCTTTCGCACACATCCACGGCCCCATCAGCGCTGGCCGTCCCATGGCAGACCCTCCTCGATGGAGGACTTCTACTCCCCATTCTCTTTCTCAGGCAAGATGCATCAGAATCATAAGGCATGCCTTCCTCCACGACTTCCAACTTCACCTGCGTAACGGGTCCCCCCGAGTCCGATACGCGGAGCCCATTAGGCCAGGAGAATCAAGCGCTCGGTAACACTCACTTTCCTGACCCCAGCGGCGGATCTGGAATTTGGCTCAGTCGCCAATCAAGTTTCAGGCGCGGAGGGTGTGAAGAGCAGCGCCTCGCCATAGCGACACTCCTCTCCCCCCGCAGCTCCACCAACACCGCATCAACGTAGCGGCCCCGTCAGAGTCGCGGAGGATAGGGCGAGTGGCGCATCGCGATATCAACAGTCCTCTTCCCCCGCGACTCTACATTGACTGCAGCTGTAGGGGGAGAGCGCACCCCTCTCGCCGCAGCCCACCCAAACACATCCGAAGTGCGATTCCCAAGCCCACTCTGAGTGGTCATCTCAACTTCAACAAAGGCAGCAATGGAATCCTAACCCCTAGAAAACCACCTGACCGGATTCTGTATAATGCGTGGAGCAACGTCGTCAACGTCTTGGATGTGGTAGAGCCCCGCGGCAGTTATTATTATTGCAGCACGAATTATCTGTGTACGTGGTAGCCGTGCTGCAGCTATGGTTGTAGCACGAATGGGTCGGCTCGACCGGGAAAGGACCACGCTCTTAAAGAACACCAGCGTGACATAGCAGCTTAACGCTGCTGTGTTTTTTGTGGTGAGTATTGAGAACCGGAGACCCTTTAAATCGGAAATGTGTCATTTTATTTTAGTCCTGTGAGGTGATAAGGCATCTGTATTTTGAGTCTTAATTGAGGATAGATATAATGTCTAGGGGCCAGGGCATCCACTTACCATCAAGTAAACTGTATGCTCGTTGTCACCTTTAATTCTTTATCATAGTCTCAGAGATTATTACCTAACGTGGCTTCGTTTTTTGAAGTTGGCTGCAGCGACCTCTTTATAACGACTCTCTATGATATTCATCCATTATTTTATAAATGTCAAAATTAAAATAGGAGCTTGCAATAAAAAATAACTTTCTGCTGCCAGTGTTAAGAATATCGTTTAACATTTGAGCTGTTAAATTTCAACTGCAACCCCAAACAAGAGAAGAAACAAAATATATGTCTTTGAATTCTATCTTTTATTTATTTACACAACTTTGAAATATATAAAATATATTAAAAAAATTATAATAAAAAATATGCTTGAGTGCCGTGGAACACTCGGTTGGAACGAAGTTCCTTTTGTAGTATATTATTATTGATAAACGTATTATATCATTGATTAACAATTACAAATAAATTAGTTATGTACTAGCGTCTATTAAAATGAAGCGTCATTTAAAATAATATTTCTTTCAAAAAGTACGAGGGAGATGGACATTATTCCATCTCACTCGCAATAAAAATAAACTATTGGTAAATATAATTGTGAATGCCTTAAGCGCATTAAAAAATTACGTATAACATGATTATACTTGATTTTTTTTAAGTAGTTAGATACACACAAGTTTTCAACTAATAACCTTATAACTATACTTCCAATTTTCTGATATCTTTATGTCAAACTTCAATTAAAAAAAAGTTTGGAAAATCCAAAGGTGCACGACGCACAATGTCCAACGATAGTAAAAAATTAAAACAAAATTGTAAATTGTAGTTCTCTATCAATGAGTTGCAGTAGCAGATAACCGGTTCAGTGCGTATGACACTCCAGGCGTGCCATCGATTAATTTTGTGTGTGGCGTATGACACACGAGTCGTGTCTTTTTAAAAATCGTTATAACTCGTTCAAATTGCGTTTTTAGAAAATTTATCCAGAACAAAATATTATTTTGCAAGTAGTTCATGCCTGCAACTTCGTTTCTGGATATTTTGAAAATTTGAAATTTTTAGGGGTTGATAACCTTTTTTTAACTTGTACAAGGTACTCTTTTTACTTTGTAGGTTTTCAATCACGTTGTGGACAAATAGTCTAATAAGTAACAAATAATAGCACTCATTGCGATCGCTCACAAACTCTAGTCGTAAATAAATTTCTGGAAAACAAGTCTCTGTTTTTTGTCTTATTGTTTAAAATGGTTGAACTGCCGTCTTATTAATATCATATGGCCGAATAGACCTACGAAGTACCATGTGCTCTTGTGATATGGTATAAGGTTTATTTTTGCTAGAAACAGTTCGAAACCGTTCATGCATAAAAAAAGTTCCGCCGGCGTTTGTTTTCTTTTGAAAACACTTGTTTTGCTATTCTTACTAATTAGACGTTTTCAGATCGACTTTACTTTTACATTTGTATAACATTAAATAATATTTAACATTTCTAAATATCAATGAATCATAAACCTTATTTTTTTCCAAATTAAGGATCTTGATTGTTTCATATTTAAAAATGTTATTATTAGGTGAAAATTTAATTTAATAAAGACCAAGGTTTTCTAGGGTGTTTTAGCTTTACCTACTTATATAAATGATTTTTTTATAAAACAAAAAAATAGTACAAAAGGTTTGTAATCTCTGCATAAAAAAGTTACTTACTCTCAATTTCAAAGAAAACACGTAGTAAAACACGTAGTTACCCACTAAAAACAAGTATCCTTCCGTTTGTAACTGATGTTTGATGTCAAACAAACTTAAAGAGGACTAAACAAGTGAAAAAAGCAATGTCTGTGGGACATGACACGCCAGGCGTGTCATGAAATATTTGCCTTGCCTTTACATGAATATCGCCGCCACAACTAAAAGTTTTCGAAAATCCGTGCCGCAACAAATCGGTTAACGAAGTACACCTTGAAGTCAGTCTATTATATTCTATAACTAAAAAAAACTAGGCTAAACTCGGCACATCTAGTTCTCCTCGTTGAGGAGTTCCAGTAGCAGATACCGACTCACCTTCAGGTCTATAAAGTCCAAGACGTATACGTATATTTATATATAAATCCTGCGTGCTTTTAGCGAAACAAAATATTGTATAAAAATCTGTGATTATAAAAATAATAATAATATTACCTTGGTCAAGTTTTTACATATTATCAAATTTAGTTTTTGGAATATTTCGTATTTCTACGGCGATCGATATTTTTCAGCACGTGCCGCTGTAACAAACGACTACTCACGACGACATTTGAACCCGGAGTAAATAAAGTACTCTGTGGCTGTGGCTCGGCCTATTTAGTAAAATAAGTTAATACAAGGCTCGCAAACCACCGAAAATTTCCCCATTACTTAGCCGGAAAAAAATAATTATAACTAAACAAAACAACATTAAACTGCCATTTACATTCCATGCCTTCCCACATGATAGATGAAGAGATTAAAAAATAGATTGAGTTAAACAATTGATATTTTCAAAAGTTATCGTGTTTACAAGCCACAGGGACATGATAAATCCACACCATAAGCCACTAAAACCCCTTTTTATGTAAAAATAGTAATTAATCGATTTAAAAAATATATTAATAATTTCACAATCATTTATCTTTCTGACAATGTGCTTTTTATATCATTTATATGTATAACTAGCTTTTTACCCGCGGCTTCGCTCGCGTACGCTTGAATTTAGCAACATCATTAAATGCTGTTCCGTGCCAAATTTTGAAAAATTCGATCACTTTTAGTCACCTCGGTGTCTATGTCTCTATGTCTGTCAAATATTTTTTTCGTTCTAAAATACTATTAGACGTAGATGATTTTTTTTTACTTTTTATAAGCCAGTGCTTGACCACAATCCCACCTGGTGGTAAGTGGTGATGCAGCCTTAGATGGTAAATCGCACTGTCTTATCGTAACAAAAGCCTATTCACTCTTGCCTTGAAGACGCCTAGATTGTATTCGGACGGAAAGATAGACGCCGGCAAATTATTCCACTCCTTTGCTGTACGCATTACAAAAGACGAAGCAAACCGTTTGGTTCTAATGCGTGGAATATCGACAACAAAGGGATGAAGACCCGCCGACCGTCTGGTTGTCCGATGGTGGAAAGGAGAAGGAGGAATTAAGTCGTGTAATTCCTGCGCACACTCACCGAACTGCATCCTATAGAATACCGAGAGACTGGCTACTCTGCGCCTGTGCTCAAGGCTGACAAGATTGGTTTCAACCAAATCAAGGTCACCAATGAGCCTCTTAGCACGTCTCTCCACTGAGTCCAATGCTGCCAGGTGGCATTTTGCAGCACCAGCCCATATGTGACAGCAGTACTCCATGCACGACCGGACTTGGGCTTTATACAAGGTAAGAAGCTGCCCCGGCGTGAAGTACCGCCGCACCCTTGCAAGGACACCAAGTTTCCTTGCGGCTGCTTTGGCTCTAGACTCGATGAACCGCCCAAAGTTTAGGTTCGGAGAAAATTCAATCCCTAACAACTGAAGGCGGTCAGTGTACTCCAAGGATACATTCCGGAAAGTAGGAGCCAAGGTGAGCGGGCTCCTTTTAGCGGTAAAAAGACACGCTTGTGTTTTGGAGGCGTTAAATCTCACGAGATTGGCATCGCCCCATGCGGAGACTGTCTGTAGTGTGAGACTCACACGCTCAACCATAGCCTCTCTTTCTGACTGGATTTGATCCCGACTGGCCCGGGCGCTTGGTTGGTATCTCTCCACAACTGTGCTGTCGTCTGCATACCCATAGACACCGGGAATGAGCAGATCATGCAGCAGGAAGAGAGTTGCGGAGAGAACGGACCCCTGAGGAACACCGGCGTTAGTCGTCACAGTATTGGATGAGCAGCCATCAACGACGACCCGGAGAGACCGTTCACTCAGAAAGTCCTTCACCCAGACAATTAGGCCAGGGGATAAGCCGTACGCTGAAAGCTTGCCTAATAGACTAGCGTGCCGAACCCTGTCAAAAGCCTTCGAAACATCGAGGGAAACAGCAAGTGCTTCACCACTGTTCTCGAGGGCTTCGCCCCATATGTGAGTTGCATACGCTAGAAGGTCCCCAGTTGATCGATTTCGGCGAAACCCGTACTGGCGATCACTGAGGAGATCATTTTGCTCTAGGTATGCCATAAGGTGGGCGTTCAATATACGCTCCATAATCTTGCAGAGTATGGAAGTAATTGAAATTGGCCGATAGTTGGCAGGGTCGGTACGGCTACCTTTTTTAGGCACAGGCTGCACATTGGCCAGCTTCCAAGATTTAGGCACTATTCCAGTCCTGAATGAGAGGCGGAACAAGCGTGTCAACACAGGAGACAACTCAGGTGCACAGACCTTTAGAACTATAGCTGGTATACCATCAGGTCCACTAGCTTTATTCACGTCTAGACTTCGCAAGGTTTTAAGAACCTCCATGTTGGTGATACGGATCTCAGTCATAGAGGTATCGCAGTGAGGTAATTGTGATGGTACGCTGTTGCTACTGTCCAGACGCGAATTGCAAGCAAAAAGAGGGCGAGAGACCAAAAAGCTCTACTGCCAGATGGTTTGACAGAGAGCTTTGTGCCGATGCGTTTAATGCGGTCGAAACTGGCTTGGCGTAATGCCTTTTTGCACGACTTGGCGGCTTGGTTAAAGGCTCTCTTCTTAAGGCTAACATCCGGAGCTTTACGGTATCGAGCATCGACCCAGGATAAGTACGCCATATGCTTGTGCTTTTCAGCACGAGCGCACTCGGCGTTAAACCAAGGGCGAGCTTTACCACCAATGGGCACGTCAGCATAGGGGATGAAATACTCCATCGCTTGACGTATCACATTGGTTATGGCATCCGCGCAGCTCGATGGGTCTCTAGAGGAGAAGCAGACCTGCCGCCAAGGATAAGATGCAAAGAAATGCCGCATCTCATCCCAATCTGCTGACTTGTATCGCCACATTCGTCACACTCCGTGGAAATCGTAGTTAGGTGGGGAATATAACGACACAGTTTTCACCAGACAGTGGTCCGAAGTTCCCAAGGGTGAGGTAACCTGAACATCGCACCTGTCTGGATCGGTCGTCAGCAGAAGGTTGAGGCAATTGGCTGTGTGCCCATCCACATCAGGTACCCTAGTCGCTTGTTGCACCAGTTGGGAGAGCCCCAGCGACAAGGCAAAATTCCACGCCTCTCTCCCAGCGTGGTCGGTCTTCTGGTATGGGAACAGCCAGTCCTGATGACAGGCATTAAAGTCCCCCAGAAAAACCAACTGTGCATTAGGGTGCCGATTTAGAGCCACATCAGAGGCTTCACTGAGGTGTTCAAACAGCCTAGTTGTCTCCTGGTCGCCGCTGTGCGATCGATAGACACAAGAATAAATAATTTTATCCATTCCAGTGTCTATCAATACCCAGATCGTAGAGAAAGTGGGGTCTTCAAGGTGACGGAGACGCTTACAGCAGATGTCGTTGCGGACGTAAACACAGACTCCGGCGCGCTGATGGAAATTATGCTCCAATGTGTACCCAGGGTAGCCAAGGTACGCCGCATCTAGAGGACATCTGATCTGCGTCTCAGTCAAGAAGAGTAAGTGCGGCTTGTCAGTCTCAAGGTGGTAATGGACTGCATTGAGATTACAGTGCAGGCCTCGGATGTTTGTGAGGTGTACTTTAATGGAGAGGGAGTGCAACCGCTGTACAAACTTACTCTTCTTTTTCCTTTTTTCATATATGGTGGGAGTGAATAGGTTGAGAGAATAGCAGTTGGACGAGGCGTCACACATATAACCTAGGGACGCAAACAGAGTCATAGCATCGATGTTACCTAGCATGGAGATCGCGGGGACGCCCGAACCCCCCTGGAAATCGCCACCAGGCCCTCTCCTCCGGTCGCCAACCGGCATGGTGGAGCCATCCCAGGATTTTTCGTAAGATGGCGGGGCAGCCTTTCATGAGTGGCTGGCTCATTAATTGGGCCCCCAACTATCTACGGTCAGCCAGCGGTGCAACCGTGCTTCGGATCCCGCTAACCTCCATAACCAGGCACCAGACACTAAGAAACGGCTGCGTCGCAACCGGTCCGTATGCGTAACGCAACTGTCCAGACCCATTCTCCCTAAGATATGGGTTTCACCTAACATCATACCGGAACACGATTTGCATCATTTGGCGGTATGTCTTTGCCAGGTGGGTGGTAACTAACCCTCGGCCGGGCCTCTCACTAGTAGAGGACCAACCTACCACCAGTATGTAGTACTGCTCGTTTGGCACTACCCAGGGCATACGTGTAGGGAATCAGGGTTCAAGTAATTCCTACGGACGCGAGCAGCTTCATCCCCCATAACCATTGGTAACATGCTACAAAAACACGTGAATATATACATATGTCTAGAAACACCTACTATTTTTTATATCGGTCGTGTCTTCCGATTCCGCTGTATCCATAAGAATGGTAATAGTCTTGAAATCAAAATGTATTATTATTATTTACATTTTACTCTTTACATTTATTCATAGTTAAAGTTACTTTAGTTTTAACAAAGTAATATGTGTATAATGTTTATTTTAGAAATTTTATTCATATCATTGGTCCTATTTAATATTGATCGGCGCCATAAAATAGATGTAGATATTTTTTTACTTAAAGTAGATTAAAGTAGTTGAAAATTCCTTAAATACAGCTCTATAATAATGAATACTATACATGGTTTAAAACTAATTTTACGGGTGTTTTTACGCATCTTAGATGAAAGTGCCGAGTAAAAGAACATAATATCTTGGATGTGAAGCACCGAAGCTCCAGGAAGTCTAAAGTATGTCAACATGTTTAGTATAGTCCCAACCATTATATCGGATCTGATAGACAACAAATCCTTGCAATAGAACACCGAATCCTACCAATGATGATTCGCGAGGCTATTGAAATTAAAAATATCCTAATTTTAATAGGGAAGATGGCTGAGTACTACCATCTGCTGAGGACCCCATAATATTCTATTTTAACAATAACATTAGGTCGTCAAACACCCCAGTTCTCCAGCCCCTTCCGTAATCATGGGTGCTGTAAAGTGCCCAAAACATCGGGAATTTGAAAAGTAAAATTAAACGCGATAAAATTCTTAAAATTAGTTTTATTCCTTATAAATTTTATTCAAAGTGAACGTGAGGAGCACTAAACTCATGAACGGGAGTAGAAAAATGTTCGCCCTGATGTGACGGTGAAAGAAAATCCACCACCTCATGTCGTCCCGTCGTAAGAGGCGACATAGGAAAACAAACTGGAGATGGGATGGGCTGCATCATCTTCTTGACAACTGATCAAAATAATAATAGCTGCGGTTGCCAACCCGCCTACCACGCGTGGCAACTATAGCAAATATCCAGCTACTTGACAATTTATGGGGGAGGCCTATCTTCATTTCAGTGGACTTTTGATAGGCTGACGATAATGAGTTCTACTCATCTTTGCAAGCCTTAATATGTACAGCAGAGTGAAAACAAAAAGCAACATACCCGAAAACACGAATGAAATAAAAACTGCATATATTGCCTCATGAAAAGTAAAAAAGTAGCAGCTTTACATACATGTTACTACTGGGCACAGGCCGCAGAGTTTTTGGGCAAAAAAGTGTTAGCTGAGCTGATTCCAACGCGGGATGAATGTAATGTAAATGATTTATTTATTTACATCGTATATTCAGTAGCATTGTATTATTTCATTTTATCGATTTTTATGATGAACTCTTTCTTCCAGAAGCGGCCCCACAGGAAGTGGACCTGGTCGAGCCCCGACGGTTCGACAAAAAATGAGATTGACTTCATTATGACGACCAAACGACAACTGTTCAGTGATGTCTCAGTGATCGCGAGGGTGAAAACCGGCAGCGATCACCGAATGGTTAGAGGCACACTGAACCTAAACGTTAAGTTGGAGAGGTCTCGTCTAATGAAGTCAACGCTCCGTCCCCCTCGTGGTCTAATCCAAAGTCCCGAAACCTTTCAGCTCGAGTTACAAAACCGTTTTCAGTGCCTAGAAGACTGCAATGAAGTGGACGATTTGAATGACAAGCTCGTGGAAACTGTCCATGCGGTCGGAGCTAAGTTCTGCAAGACCCGCCGCAGAAGAACACAAAAACTCTCCGATCACACTCTTAATCTCATGGCTGTTAGACGGGAGATGAAGCTACATTCTTCAACAGATTTGACAGCATACAGGCAACTGAACAGACAGATCTCCAAATGCATGCGGCGGGACTTACGCAACTTCAATACAGCTCGTATTGAAGAAGCGATCGAGCGGAACCAAGGCTCCAAAGTCTTTGCCAGAGATCTGTCTGCCAGAAAGAGCCAACTGTCAAAGCTGAAGACCGAATGTGGCAGCATCGTTTCCGGGGCACCTGAGATTTTGAGTGAGATTGAGAGGTTCTATGGGCAGCTGTACACGTCATCGTTGGAGCCACACGCAAGTGTGAGTAACGATCCAAGAGCGAGTCTTATCCGACATTATTCCGATGATATCCCGGACGTCAGTCTGAGCGAGATTAGAATGGCTCTCCAGCACCTTAAAAACGGCAAGGCCCCAGGCGAGGATGGAATTACAGCGGAGCTTCTGAAAGCGGGTGGAAAACCGGTACTTGAAGTCCTTCAGAAGCTCTTTAATTCCGTCCTCCATGGTGGCATTACACCGGAGGCGTGGAGCAGAAGTGCGGTGGTCTTGTTCTTCAAGAAAGGCGACAACGCTCTCTTGAAGAACTACAGACCGATTTCTCTTCTGAGCCGCGTCTACGTGCTGTTTTCGAGAGTCATTACGAATCGTCTCGCGCGCAGACTTGATGACTTCCAGCCTCCCGAACAAGCCGGTTTCCGAAAGGGCTTTAGCACCATAGACCACATACATACCCTACGGCAAATTGTACAGAAGTCCGAGGAGTACAATTTGCCACTATGTCTGGCGTATGTGGACTATGAGAAAGCCTTTGATTCCGTCGAAATTTGGGCGGTGCTGCAGTCCCTTCAGCGGTGCCAAGTTGACTCTCGGTATATCGAAGTGTTGAAGTGCTTGTACAGTAGGGCTACGATGGCTATCCGAGTACAGAACCAGAGTACGAAACCTATCCAATTGCAGAGAGGTGTAAGACAGGGTGACGTCATATCCCCGAAACTCTTCACCGCTGCATTGGAAGACGTTTTCAAGCTTCTGGACTGGAAAGGATACGGTATCAACATCAATGGCGAGTACATCACTCACCTTCGATTTGCCGACGATATAGTCCTTATGGCAGAATCGCTGGAGGACCTAAGCACTATGCTCAATGACCTCAATAGTGTTTCCCAACGGATAGGTCTTAAGATGAACATGGACAAAACAAAGATCATGTTTAATGTCCATGTCACACCTATGCCGGTAGTTGTTGGGAACACTAAGCTCGAAGTTGTTGACGAGTATGTTTACCTGGGACAAATAGTCCGACTAGGTAAGTCCAACCTCGACCGAGAGGTCAATCGACGGATTCAACTCGGCTGGGCAGCGTTCGGGAATCTACGACACATCTTCTCGTCAGACATACCTCAAAACCTTAAAACGAAATTGTACAACCAGTGCGTGTTGCCAGTGATGACTTACGGAACTGAGACGTGGTCCTTCACTGCTGGCCGTATGAGGAAGCTCAAGGTCGCTCAGCGAGCTATGGAGAGGGCTATGCTCGGAGTTTCTCTGCGTGATAAACTCAGAAATGAGGATATCCGCAGTAGAACCAGAGTGACCGACATAGCCCAACGGATTAGTAAGCTGAAGTGGCAATGGGCCGGCCATATAGCTCGAAGAACCGACAACCGATGGGGAAGAAAGGTTCTCGAGTGGCAGCCTCGTACCGGCAAGCGAAGTGTAGGGCGTCCCCCCACTAGATGGAGTGACGACCTGGTAAGATATGCAGGAAGTCGATGGATGCAGGTGGCTCAGGACCGTGCTTTGTGGCATTCTTTGGGGGAGGCCTATGTTCAGCAGTGGACTTGTGAAGGGCTGTAATGATAATGATGATGATCGATGACTTGCCATTTTAGTTTATTTAGAAGTAAGTAATATTAGATGAAATAATGAAAGCCAAAACCATACCATCTAGTAATATCAGCAATAGAAGCGAACATTTATTTATTATATCGATAAGGGATAAAGTGATGTCAATTACGAGTATCTTAAAAGTTCTGTTTCTGTTAAATAATACGCTATCAGCGCCGCTAGCGGTGAAAAACGATTTAATGATATCGTCATGTGACCATATTATAAAATAGCAACGTTGTGTTTAGTTATTAACATCTTCAAACGATTTCTATTTATTGATATGGTCAAGCTATACCGTGACATGGTGAACAAATAGTGTTAAATATCATGAAATTACCACACATTTCACGAAATGATAGACTACTTTATGATATATAATTAATACTACGATCTGGCCATGACATACAAAAAATCTCTTTAATAAAACTATAATGACAATGAAAATTTTGCAACAATTGCAGACAGACCAGTTTTAATCACTTTACATTTATATTAGTAATTGAAATAAATATGTACCTTATCAATTTACATATTTTTGATAGACGTCATCTATTGAAATTATTACTTTTAAAATAAAATAACAAAAATACTAAAACAATAAACGATAGAATTTTTCAATAATTTTAAAAATCTAATCATTTAATCATATAAATGTAAGTTATTTATATTATTTAATTTATTAGTAGCTGAAGGCAAAATATACTACTTTTTCCATTTGATGATAGATGGCGCTGTTTTGAATACCAAATTGCCATAGTTTCCAATTATTTTACCAAGATTATAACTATATTTTAAACTTTATTTACAAATATGGTTTTTATTTGAAAAACACCCGTCATCCCGCCTATAACTAAGACATAATAGAAAACTAACATACAAAGGACGGCTCCGTGGCGCAGTGGCTTAGCAATGAGTTGCTGCGCTGGGGGGCGCGGGTTCGAATCCCGCACGCAGCAAGTATTTGTATGACCTACAAATAATTGTTCCGGGTCTGGATGTTTGTCCTTGTGCAATTTGTGTTTGTAAACTGCCTCCACGATACAGGAGAAAATCCTAGTGTGGGGGTAACGTTTAAAAAAAAAGGAAATAGAATACTTAACCTTTCTTTTTTGAAGTTCCGTAATCTGATAAAAAGTAGCCTATAAGTTGCCCCGGATTACTCACTACCTATTTACAAAATTTCATGTATATCGGTTCAGTAGTTTTTGCGTGAATTCGGAATACACAGACAGACAGACAGAAAGACAGACAGACAAAAATTATAAAAACCACTAATTTGGATTCAGAACCCTTGATTTAGTCCTCTGGACTTGTTTTTTCAAGAATATATTAGAATTACAGACACGACTTTTCTACAGATTTATTATATGTATAGATATGATTGCTAAATACGATTTCATGCGACAAAACGTTGGCATCTTAATTTTTAAGCCTTAGCAGAATGCAAAAGGGTCGTGACGGAAAAATCTTATGCTTTTTCTCGCCTAGCCCCCCATCCGCCAAATTCGTACCGTTCGATAAGGAACTTCGTTCCAAAACTAAAACTAATAACTTAAATTATCTTTGAATTAGTTGAAATTAAGCTCCCAAGTTAAATTATTTATAGAAACAGAAGAAATTAATATTCTGAGATAAGCTCACCTCATTTCGTTTTGAATAACAAGTACCAGAGATAAAAAAATATGCACAAGACCCGCGCCGTCCCGCGTCCGTGTTGACGCTCGCACTGGCCTAATATATTATATCTACGCACTGGCCTAACATAAGGAAAACAACAGCAGTTAATAAAACTGAGAGTTATAAATATGTGTCATTTATTGTACGCGGTGGTTTATCATTTTTTCACAATAATGCCACTTCAGCTTAATTAAACAAGGCGTGTTTATTTAATTTAGCCTCGGCGAAGTGTAGGGCATCCACCCACCAGATATAGTGACGACCTGGTAAAACATGCAGGAAGTCGATGGATGCAGGTGGCTCAGGACCGTGCTTTGTGGCATTCCTTGGGGAAGGCCTATGTTCAGCAGTGGACTTGTGAAGGGCTGTAATGATGATGACGATGATATACGTCCCACTGCTGGGCACAGACCTCCTCTCATTTCTGAGAGGGTTTTAGGGTAAAGAAGTGTCCGCCGCGCTGCCCCAGAGCGTGTTGTCGAACTATTTTAATTACTTAAATTATATATTTAATTCAATATGTTTCGGAATTAAAAATAAGTAAAATGAAACGCCATGCAATTCGTAAAAATAGTTTTATTCAAGAACTTTATGGCTATGAGGACCGTGCGTCTGGATTCTTACGTCAATTGGTGGCAAATGTGATAACTGTTGGGATCGTTTATTACATTTTAACACGTGATTTATTTTTTAATAATTATTAATATATTGTATTGATATTATTATAATAATGTCAACTTCAAGACAAAATTGCATTGAAAATGCAATACGTAAACAGTGGATAAAAGCAGTAAAACTAATGTGTAAGTCCTATGTTCATGAAAAATTAATTACAAAATTAAAATAAATTTTCAGATTAAACTCGAGGTATGTAAAAGAAACTATCATTTTAATAACTAAACTATTTATTTTATTACAAAAACTTAGTCTTTCATTTTTTTTTGGTTTCAGAGAATATCTGAAAGACTGGGCAGCAAATAATGGTCGGTTGTACGCCTAGTGGATATGTAAGTTTTATCTCAAAATGTTATGGTGGTCGAGCTGGTGGTTGCTTCATAACGAATGATTGTGCATTAATTAATGATGATGTAGTTATTGCTGACAAAGGCTTTCCACAGATAAAACTCAATTAGAGAATAAAAATGCTGTATTTGTGATACCTCCTTTTGGTCACAAAGATCAAATCACCCCATATGAAGTAGTGAACTGAACTTGCGACCTGAATTGAACAGGTTAATCAACGAATCAAGGACTTTAAAATTTTATCTAAAGTACCAAATTCATTATTTCCTCATATTAATGTGATAGTTTTTGTTATCTGCGGCTGAATTAATGTTCAGAAGCCATTGTTTAAGGGGAAGGAAGTGGTTTAGTAAGACTTTCCTGAAAATTGTGAATAATGTATTGAATTTGGAATTGTATGTAATTAAACTATACATATTATTTATGTGTTTTTTATATTCAAAAATAACGAAAAGTTTATGTTTATAATTTTTTTTATATAATTATTCGAACATTATGCAAATAGAGGTTAAGTAACAGTATGATTAATGTTAAATATTTTTATTTTATCACATTTATTATACTTTTTTTACGCCACGTTTTATTGACAAGTGGTTGAAATCCGTATTTTATTATTTTTTTAATTTTTTATGAATATTTTATGTTGTTTTTAATGAATGTTTAGTCCCAATATCTTCGTCAAAAGAACACTAGAGAGCGGTTATTTCGGAAATAAGTGCTGCCTCTATATTTTGCGTATGGTCCCTATAATGGATGAACAGTGGACTGTATATTTATTTATGACTGATTACTTATTGACTGATCTGAGGTTAGCTATACTAGGGGACTGCTTGAAGAAAAGATGGTACGTTTTACTATACTGTATTACGCTATTTACAATATTCGGCACTATAACTATCTAATATGTACAGAGAGAGGTCTTCAGTTGTGGAGTCTTGATCTGTTGTCTTGAGTCTTCTTTGGAGTCTTCTCGAGTGCCGCTTCCGAAGTGAAATGAACAGCTCACAGACCGAGACGGCCTTCTTATATCTCGCAAGAAGGTGCCTCAGTCTGTGAGTAGTGCCGTGCGACGACAAATGAAGCCACACGCGCGCTGATTGGTCGCCGACATCACTGGATCGGCGCCGGTGTGCGGGGTGCGCGGGGGGTAGCGGGGTACGAAGGGGCGACGGGGCGGCGGGTCTCTAGCTGTCCTCAACATCCTCCCCCCGGCGTAGCTCGCGAGCCTCATCTTCTTTCGGGAGGACGGCGATCTTCCTGACCGGCCGCCGCAGCAATCCGCCCCTGGTCCGCACCTCCACGTTGCGCACCACGCCGTCTGGTCCGGGAAAGGTCCGCGTTACAATGCCACGCGGCCACACGTTCCTTGGCAGGCTACCGTCTGCCACCACGACGAGGTCCCCTTCTTGTAGCTGTCGCTGCTGCACATCCCGTGAGTCCCCGCGCGCAACCAGCGTCGGCAGGTACTCCTTCATCCAGCGCTTCCAGTACTCGTCGGCAAGTCCTTGCGCCGCTCTCCACGCCCGACGATCACTAGGCGTGCACGGCGCGGTTACTGGAAGGCTCGATGGTCCCAGCAGCAGGAAGTGGTTGGGTGTCAGCGCCTCTTCCTCGTCGATGTCGACCGGTACGTGTGTCAACGGTCGAGAGTTCACCGTGTTCTCGGCTTCTGTGAGGAGCGTCACCAACGTCTCCTCCCGCGGGCTCTTCTGGTGTAGAGTGGCTTCGAGCGCGGTCTTCACTGAGCGCACGAGACGCTCCCATGCGCCTCCCTGGTTCGGCGCGCCCGGCGCGATGAACTTCCAGTCTGTCCGCCAAGTCAACGCGTAGCCCTTCAGCAGGGGTGCCCACTCCTCCATTGCCCGTCGTAGTTCGGTGTCCGCCCCATGGAAATTTGTTCCGTTGTCAGAGTAGATGACCCGTGGCCACCCACGCCTAGCCGCCATGCGCCGCAATGCCGATATCGCCGAGTCCGTCGTTAGGGAATAAACTATCTCTAGATGTACCGCGCGCGTCGTCAAACAAGTGAATAACGCTATCCACCGCTTTTCATGCCTACGTCCTATTGTTACCGTTATAGGCCCGAAATAGTCGATTCCGGTGTAGGTGAATGGTCGCGCGAATGCCCCTAACCGTTCAGGTGGTAGATCTCCGATAACCGCTGGCCGTGGTGTCGCCTTGCGTACCCTGCACCGCAGACATCTCCGCTCCACTTCTCTTACGGTCGGTCGTAGTCGAAGTATGTGATATCTCATGCGTAGGTCGTTCACTACCCGTTCCCTGTTGGCGTGGCTTGCTTCCTTATGCGCCTTCTCCACAAGCAGCTTTACAAATTGGTGGCGTCCGTTCAGTATGATGGGCCTCTTCATTTGGCTGTCCACATCGGCTGCGTCGATCCGTCCTCTAGATCGCAGTATGCCATCTTCGAATATGGGGTCGAGCTTCCTTAACGCGCTGCCGGTTGCCAAGTTCTTTCCTCGCTGCAGTCGACTGATGTCTTCAGCAAAGCTCTCTTGTTGACTGCGCTCTATCCACATCCGCTCTGCTCTCTGGATGTGGTCCAATGTTAGTCCGTGCGCCTTTCCTCTCATGGCATCGACGAACTGTAATATCCGAGCGGTGGCCCTGACCAATCTCTCGTAAGAAGAGAACCTCTCGATGTCTGGCAAGTGTGGAGCGTCCCTGGTATCGCTCTGGTGCGCCACGACTTCCTCCAACTCGTCATCTTCATCCCCTGCCTTCTCTTCCCGACGTCGAGGCCATCGATCTTCATCTTCGTACAGGAATGGCGGTCCCGTAAACCATTTGTCGCTCTCTTCCTTGTACGTATAATTTATGCGCGTTGCCTGATCCGCGATGTTGTCTGCGGTCGGTATCCACCTCCATTGCTCGGGTGACGTCTTCTCCGATATCTCCCCTAATCTATGAGCCACGTATGGGGTGTAACGCGCCGTATCGTTCTGTATCCAGTGGAGCGCCGTAGTGGAGTCTGTCCAATACACTACCCTATCGGCTACCACTCTGTGCTCGCCTTGCACGAATTCCGCGAGTCGCGCGCCTATCAGATTCGCCTGCAACTCTAACCGCGGTATGCTTTGCGCCTTTATCGGGGCGACTTTCGCCTTGGCAGTTTCGATCGTAGGCCTGTCCCTACCGTCGCGATGCGTGTACGCCTTATCGTCGCGCGGTGGGTTCCCTATTACTCCCTCCGTGGGAGCGTAGCGTCTCGGCAGTCGTAACATCTTCCTACCCGGACTGGCGAGCGCCTGGACGTCCTCATCTGACCGTCCGCTATCGCTTACGACGTGTAGTACGGTTTCACCGTCCTCCCTACACGTGAATCGCGGCACGGTTCCCTGTATCACCCATCCTAATAACGTACGTGCAGCTATAGGCTGCCTTCGACGTCCTATCCTTAAATTACGGGTGATTATTAAATGCCAGTTGTCGGCGCCTAATAATAATCTCGGTTTGGCGTCCTCGTAGCAAACCGAGCTCGGTAGGTCGCGTAAGTGTTTCAACCGTAAACACTCTTTATTTACCGACTGCGAACCTATCTGTAAATTTGTTACTGTACGCGCATTTATTCTATACATTTCGCTGCGCGTCTTGCCACGTATGCCTATGTTAACTAGCCTGCTATCGGCCTCGCGCTGACTATTGTTTACTCCTCTAATATTCAGCGGCTTTACCGGTCCTTCCGCTCCTAACTCGCGCGCTAAGTCGTCGTCGATCAACGAAATAGTCGAGCCTTCGTCAAGCAACGCATACGTATCTATTTCTCTACCGCGTGGTCCACGTAACGTAATGGGACACACTTTCAATAATACGGACGCATTACTACCAACGTTAGACGCGACGAGCACGGTCTCATCCGGTTTTGCCGATGTCTCAGGTGCGCGGGTCTTGCGGGTGTGAAGGAGGGCATGGTGGGAGGCGTTACAGCCGTCGACGCCGCATTTCTTCGCTCTACATTTAAATCGTCGGTGTTTACTATTCAAACAGAGAAAACACACCCCCTCTTCCTTTACCCAATTCCACCGGTCGTCCAGACCCATTTGCGCTAACTTTCTACACTTAGCGATCACGTGTTCACCCCCGCAACACATACAAGAGGCACTACCGGTGTCCTCCTGGGCGGTGAACGTTTTTACGTCGCGGGCCCTATTATCTACGCGGCGTGTTAATACAACTCGTTTCGACGGCGGCGCCTCTCGTCCTACGGGCGATTCCTTAGTCGGCGCTACGGACGTATAGGCATGACTCAACGCACGGTCAGGCTCTCTCATTATGAACCTAGACAGTGTAACGATGTCCGGTTCGTCTGCACTTCCGTAGTGCTCCGCATAATCGCACCAACGCGACCGTAAGTGAGGGCTTAGTTTACTAGTTACTTCCCTAGTCAGCATTGGATTTTGTAAATACCCTTTGCCGTCGACGTTCTGTAAAATACATACTATATTTTGTAATTTAATCGCGAACGAATTCAATTCCTGAGCGGTTTGACCCGGGCGCGGAAGGCGTTTCAGTTCTTCTAACGCTCGATCGATAATTACTTCCGGGCGGCCGAAACACTGCTCTAATGTTCGCATAATATCTGCTGGATCCTTCGCGGTAAACAGCAGTGCCGATACTACCTCCCTAGTTTCACCGCGTAGACAGTTTCTTAACCTTGCCATATTTTCCGTATTGGTGAATCCATATAAACGCGTGGATTCCTTCATCGCGGCTTTGAAGGCTAACCATTCCGCGGCCGAACCGTTAAAAATAGGCAAGTCCTGCGTCTGCTTCGCGGCAGCGGGCCTGACTCTAATCATATTCTCTAGAGCTTCCGCTAGTCGCTCTATACCCCTCTCTTTCCCTCGCGGAGTAAGCGACCTATCTCTATTCCTATCTCCCTCTAGCCTACGCTGTGGCGCTGGCGTCCTATGTACACCTACATCCCTATGACACGGCGACGATAATCTACGATCCGCGTGGCGATGTGGCGATGGCGATCTATGTACACCTACATCCCTATACGGCGACGGTGATCTACGATCCGCGTGGCGATGTGGCGATCTATGTGTAGGCGATAGAGTGCGGCGTTGGACGCGCGACGGCGACGTAACCCGTACACGACGATCCACCTGGTTTATTTCTACGGCGACTCCACTATCCCTCTGTATCGTTTCTACGCGACGTGGTTGAACCTCATTCGCTACCGTCCTCCCCTGGGCATCTTCACTGTGGTCGTAACCGGTTACCCTGTTCGGTAGGGTCTGCTCTAACTCGATGCGGGGCGCGGGCTGAGACGGGCGGCAAGGCGACTCCCCCCGCACAGTCTCTACGTTCTCTAACCACCTATCAACGCGTACCCTATTTTCAACTAACTCGTCTTCGTTAATACTTTCCCTATCTGTTTCTTCTTGCAGTTGCGCGACGTCCCTAGCGTACTTCTTCTTAATAAGATCTTCTTCCAGTTGCAATTGCTTCCTCCTAATTGCAGCTAGTTCCTCCGCGGCGTTATATTCAATTTGTTTTAACCTAGGTATCGCGCTAGCTGTTGACCGGGCTGAACGAACGGAGCGGACCGACGGAGCTCGAGGTGCGGGCCTATGTACGACGTCTGTTACAGGCGCGACGGTACGTACTATCGAACTAGTTTCTGTAGACGGAAGATCTTCAATAATCGCGGCGAGTGTCTCTGTGCGCGGCGCGGATGTGCTAACCTCTCCCAAGCGATCGGTCGTAGACACGGACATAGCGGGGTGCGGCGGCGGGGGCGCGGGCGCGGGCGTCGATGCGGGCGCGAGCGGGGCCTGGGGCGCGGGCGCGGCGGAGGGCGCTTGTGCCATCGCGAGATAATCGGACGGGGACGCGGGTGCTTCTTCGAATATACGCATTCCTACCGGCGTGTCGTCCTCGTTCCGTGCCTTCTGGCTTCGTGTCTTCCTCATTGTCCCACGTTGCGACCTCCGGTCGTCTTCAAAAAGACGTACGTATCGTCTTCAAAAAGACGCACGTATTGGATGTCGTTCCCGCCACAAGGGCGTTACCAGATGGTCACAGTTTGACACCGTTAGGGAGCACCCACCTGGCCGCGTAAACGCGGTTAAAGAAACAAGAAATTGTCTGGAAACAGACAATAGACGTATGTGACGTAGTCGTAACAAGAAACAGGGAAGAAATTAGTACCGACGATCTTCTCTCTTCGTCGACGAACTTCTTTCTTCCCTGAAGATCTTCTATAATGATCTTCTCTCTTCTATAATTATGTTCTTTCTTCTATAATTATGTTCTTTCTTATGTAAATGGCTTCTTTCTTCTGGCTTGAATCCGGCGGCGATGGACCAAGAATATAATGGATGAACAGTGGACTGTATATTTATTTCTGACTGATTACTTATTGACTGATCTGAGGTTAGCTATACTAGGGGACTGCTTGAAGAAAAGATGGTACTTTTTACTATACTGTATTACGCTATTTACAATATTCGGCACTATAACTATCTAATATGTACAGAGAGAGGTCTTCAGTTGTGGAGTCTTGATCTGTTGTCTTGAGTCTTCTTTGGAGTCTTCTCGAGTGCCGCTTCCGAAGTGAAATGAACAGCTCACAGACCGAGACACCCTTCTTATATCTCGCAAGAAGGTGCCTCAGTCTGTGAGTAGTGCCGTGCGACGACAAATAAAGCCACACGCGCGCTGATTGGTCGCCGACATCACTGGATCGGCGCCGGTGTGCGGGGTGCGCGGGGGGTAGCGGGGTACGAAGGGGTGACGGGGCGGCGGGTCTCTAGCTGTCCTTAACAGTCCCTATGTTGTGTACACAATAATGTTATTAATAGACAAGCTACAAGTGGCTGCACGTAAGTCTAACACTGAACGAAACGTGAAGGGAATAGCTGCGCATGGGTACTGTAGCGCACGAACTGAATTGCACGAATGCGACTGGAGAGCCAATCAGCGCGTACGAACGATACGCACGAGTCAATCAGCGCGTGCGTCCGCCACGCGCCTGCCCCGCGACCCGGTTACTACTCCATGATACCTTATTTTTGAGTTATGCGCAATAACGGTTACTGCTAGATTTTCGTGCCGCGACTTATATTTAGCTGAACATAATATGGGGTGTCTATTGGTGTTGGCGACGCGAGATAATGTTTTCTAAAAATAATTAATTCGTTACTTACGATAGAACGTCTAATTTGTATTAATAAAAAAATACTAATATTTTCTCCGATATTTTGAATTAACTTAGTCTTGCATTATGTAGCAATCGGCTATGTAATACGAATAAAGAATTAAATGTTTAATTATTTGCCTATTTTAAGCAGCCATTAGCAGCCAGCAGCATTATTGCAGCCTCTTATATAGTGAGAGGAGTCGTGTAGAAATTGACTTTTAGAATCATGACTCTAAAAATAGCTTTTCAAATGTTATTAAACATTTTATTATTTTTTTATGTGATATTAATGTTTTAATTATTATTGCCATGTGTATGTGTTGTACATTATGTGAAATATAATTATGTAATGATACTGTGATGGAAATGTGATTATGAAAATTAGTTAGCTTATGTCGAAATGGTGTTTGGCGCGCGGTTCTCTTTACGGTATAGCTTTCGGGGTACGATAGGAGGTCAATGTGTTTACAATTCGACACAGTTCGTCGCGGGCCGTACTATGAGACGGACGTACCTATCGTGCTCCAGTGTTAGTATACGTGTTGTGCCAGTTGACGACTCCGCCTACGTCGAGATCCCTCCGTCTGGCGTTGATGCGTTGCTGGCGCTCTCCTGCGACGAGCTACAATCAAGGTAAGCGCAATGGACACCACCTACGCTGTGCCCTAACTTTGCGTATTATCCTACTTTTACACTGTACCCTCCTTATATTGTTAAAAAGAGATTGCAAGTGTGCCGCACTCTGTGTTGAGTTAACATCAAACCCATAAGAGCGTCACATACTACTCCCCGCTCGCGGGCGCCTCGCTGAGCCTCCTCAAGGGTCTCACCTGGTTTGGTTGCACGCGCCGAGAAGAGTAAGGTGTGTGAAAGCCAAAGGCCTGAGCACAGAACAACTAGAGATATTTCGGACAAAGGGGAGCCCCCACCCTGCCCAAAAACCACCAGATAGGCATCCGAGAGCACTGGACAGACCCCTCATGGAGCAAGACCTCTTCGCTCATGAGAGGTTCCGAGTGCTCCCGCCATACAGCCAACTGCCGAGGCGGATAGATAGCTCACCGGCTACTGGTGCCGCGCTCGGCGCTGGCGAAGCTGTGTCTCCACCTAGCGTTGAACCGGCTCCACTACCACGTCGAAACCTGGTCTCGAGAAGGAGAACACCATCTTAAAATTGATGAAGACGAGCTCCAAGAGGAGAAAAGGCTGAGGGCTGGATCAGACTCACTATCGGATTCAGCATCGCCTTTCGCAACTACCCCTACACCTGAAAGACAAGACACACAACCTATGACGAGACACAACATTCCACCCGACTCACCGTCACCAACTACTTCTCCGGCCTGCGTAACCGACATGCAGGAATTCAGTGAACAAGACCCAGAAGGGGAGAGGGAGTGGGACAATACGTCTTACGCCACTCTTGCCCCTGTACACGAGGAGGTTCAATTAAATACTGAGCCCATACCTGGACCATCTACAGCGCCGGACTCTTATGCGCGCGTTACGGCAGCACCGAGAACAGCGCCTCCTTCACCACCAGCACCACCTGTACAAAACTCTCAACAACCCGCAGATAGGCAAACGGCCAAATACCCTCCGATTATTGTAGAATGCTTCCCAATTTGGGCGAAGCACTTTGAAACCATCCATCAGCTTCTGGGCCACGCTCCGAATGCTCGCCCATTTAGGAAGGGGGTTCGTTTTCGACGGTCCAAAAATATCTCATTGACCGCAGTAAGGAAGACGCCACCTTCGTGTGGTACTGCTACGCCCCACAGGAGGAGCAACCCACAAAGGTGGGGTTAAGAGGGCTCCCTGCCGATACAGACCCGAAGGAGATACAAGGGGCCCTCATTGAGAAGGGATTCCCTGTCACCTTCGTCCGACAAATATCACCAAAAAGAGACAGACCTGGCTGTCTCTTTCACATAAAAATGGATCACCTAAACCTCGAAGAGCTAAACAGACTCTATCAGATAGATGAGCTTCTGTACATGCCAGGGTTTACCATCGAAGGCTGGACAGGAAGAATCGGCCCCGCACAATGTCACAGGTGCCAAGGGTTCAGGCATGCGTCCGTCAATTGCTACCGGCCCTTCAAATGTGTGCGTTGTGCGGGTTATCACATTGCCTCAGCTTGCCCACAACCGCAGGATGCGCAGCCCAAGTGCGCAAATTGCGGCAAAGACCATTCGCCGAAAGACAGACGGTGCCCAGTGTTGCAGAAAATTGCAAGGAAGAGGGACATTAATATGCAACCTCCCATGCCCCCGCAAGCAATACGAGCGCCGCAACGGCTACCATCACCTCAAATGCCACAGCAGTAACAACCCCAACAGCAGCAACAACATCAGCAACCACAACGTCAACAACCACATTAGCAACGACCGGGGTGACCTTAGCCCCATCGGCGAACGATGTCACGGAGCGCACAGAGCGCCCCAAAAGAAAACACAGGAGGAGGAAGAAGAAGAATAAGGCAACCACCCAAGTAGCTCAAGTGGGAGGTACGTCCACTCCTCTTCCCCAATCCATTGCCACCACACAGCAACGACAACGACAATCACAACCGCGATATACAACTTTTCCCCCTGTTCAAACCCAAAGAGAGCTAACTGTTTTCCAACCCCGAGAAAAACCCCCACAAAGAAGGACTAAAATAGTCACATTTCAACCCCAGCCTTAGGCACTAACCACCATCGAGGAGGCCCTTGCACAACTGGTAGGAATGGTAATCAGGATTCTAGGAGAAGTCTTGACTGCCATGACTACCGGTACCAACCCCCTTTCGGTCATATTTAGTGCCTTAGCCCAATTAACTACCATCAGCAGGCTAATTGTGAAAAAACACGGCGGCAGAATATCCAAATTGTGCTGCTAGGAGAAACCAAGCTGCGCCTCTGTCCAACTAAAGCTCCCCAATTTCTTCGTGTACCGACACGACGAGATCTCCCCAGAAGGTGTCGCGTACAGAGGTACAGCGGCCCTTGTGAGGAGGGACGTCATGCATGAAGAAATTGGTACCAACACGGACTTCATATCAATGAGGACAAAGGGGATAAGATTAAGGTAAAGACACTAGGATCTTCGCCGCTTACAGACCTCCCGGCACCTCGTTTGCCCCCAAGACATAAAAACTATCCTAAATGCATCAACACCTGTAATTATCGCAGGAGACCTCAACGCGAAACATCCCGCTTGGGGCTCCGCGTTAATAGCACCTCCGGGAAAAATATTATACAACGACGCCGAGGAGTGGGGATACGAGATGAGCCCACCCATATCCCCGCCAAACCTGAACACCAGCCCGATGTCCTAGACATAGTGCTGTGCCATCTACTGCCGTACCCAGTACGGTTGGAAGTGCTGTACGACTTAGATAACAGCACCTCCCCGTGCTGGTTACCATCGACACTAGTGCGGATGCCGTAGTGCCCAGAAGCCTCAGAATGAAGACAAACTGGACGCACTTTCGCAGTGCGCTGGAGGACCTCCAACTCTGCGCTTCTATTACGACCCATGAGGATGTGGAGACAGCGGCTCTACGTCTTCACTACACCATAAAAGACTAACTAAAACTCCATTCCCACCCTGTCTCCACGGGGCGCGGGAAGTAGGAACTTCCACGCAAGCTGCAAACTCAGTTATCTGAGAAGCAGAGGCGGAGGAAGCTCTGGGCTCGGACACGATGCCCACGGTTTACCTGGTACGCGTTGACCTCAGCCACTCAGCGCAAGAGGTTTCTTCGAGTAATCGTGGGAGCTGGCCGTTACGTCAGGAATGATGTAATTTCAAGAGATCTTAAGATCGAATCCATCCAACAATTCATGGCCTGTACTGCGAGACGATCGTTCGACCGCGCAGATAACGGGCCGCACCCACACCTTCAAAACTTAGCTCCGCTCCATACCCGCCCACCTGACGAGCGACCACTCCCATGTGAACTCCTACGCCCACCGCCCGGCACAGGAGACGCCGGGGATGAGTTAGCATCCCGACACCTGATTGGGTGGCGTGAAGTGCGCAATACACCAACCTATAAGCTGCCAACGCAGCACCCAGGACCGGGGGGTCGTGTCCCCCTGAGATGCCGCCCACGTAAAGAGGGTCTCCTCGAGACATGAAAACCTCCAAACAAGGAGAAGAACCACCACTTGCAATTCGGATGCCCCGAGGCCCGAGACCTGCTGTGTGCTAAAAAGCCTACAAGCAGACGACAACGTTCGGTTGCAATTCGTTCCAGACCAGCTACAGTTTCATTTTATAATCAAGAAAGAAAAGTGATTATGGGGAAAGTAGTAGAAGTAGTGAAAGTTCCAGTATCACATTTCAATGGAAATTTATGAAGAAATTAATGTTTTATTTCAAGATCCTTCAGTGTTCACCCTAATAAGAGGGAAAAAAGGAATATACAGCATTTCCATAGGGGGTATGTCATCTTAGTCATCAATTTTTGAGAAAGGGTTGATGACTGACATAAGATAAATTCGTAAAAATTCGTACATACATTTCAAAATAATAGTTACTTCATAACTTTTGATAGAATGAACCGATTTTAAAGTTGTAGAGCCATGCTGCAGCTATATTATAGTTGTAGCACGAATGATACGACTCGACCGAGGTATTTTGTTCACTCTAATTCAGGAAATGCAAAAACCACAGAATCAATTTATTTTAAAACTTCAAGAAAAGGGAATACGAGGGTGACACTGAAAGTGTTTTAGAACTGGCCACTTGTAAACGATATAATAAAAAATAAGTTCAAATTTTGAAGTTTTGATTTTGCCTATATTATTGTGTATGTATTTTATTCAAGGAGGTTATAATATAATATATTACAAACTCCTTGATTTTATTAATATTTGTCATTTGTTTACGATTTGGAGGCAAATTGAAATTGTCTGTGTCACGTCAGCATGAGTTTAACGCGTAGATTTAACGCGAGAAAAATTTCGTACAATGATTTTTTGTGACTTTCGATGTCGTTTAAGTCAACAAGAAAGTTATGATAGACTTCGATTGGCCTTTCACGATGAATCCCCATCACGTGCCACTGTTTACAACTGGTTTAATGAGTTTAAACGTGGTCGCACTAATCTCACGGATGATCTGCGTGAGGAACGGCCTTCTACGGCGACGACTGAAAATAACATCAGTGTTGTGCGGCGTATGATAGAGACTTACAAAAGAGTTACTTATCAGCAGATTCGGACAAGCTTAGGCATTGGTATGAGTCAAGTGCACAAAATCCTCCATGAACATTTAGCGATGAGGAAGCTTTAAGCCCGTTGGATACCTCATAATTTGACAGAGGCCCAAAAACTCCGTCGTGTTGATTGGTATCGTGAAATGGTTCAAAGATTTAACGGAGGTGACTTAAATGCTGTGTTCGACATACTTACGTGTGTCGAAAGCTGGATTTATTGTTATGATCCTGAAACTAAGATACAGTCTGCTGTATGGGTATTTCCTTCCAAGGAGTTGCCAACTAAAGTGAAGAGAGGTGTAAGCGTGGGGAAAAAGATGGTGGCCTCGTTCTTCGGAAGGACAGGTCATTAAGCAACAATTGTTTTAGAGGGTCGGAAAACAGTTACTGCAGAGGGGTACACTAATAATTGTTTGCCACTTGTCTTGGAAAAAGTTCGGGAGAAACGATCTCGCGGTAGGATCCTCCTCCACCACGTCAACGCCTCGTCACACAGCGCCAAGTAAACAATCGACTACTTGACGACGTCAGACGTGGAATCACTGGGTCACCTACCCTATAGCCCCGACCTCGCATCTTGCGATTTACATATATTTCCGTAAATAAAATAAAAAATTCGAGGAAAACGTTTTATGGACGCCGAGGAAGCAGTGGCTGCGTTTCAAAATGCCGTCGAAGAGACCCTTAAGGACGAGTGGGCAAAGTGCTTTATTTAGTGGTTCCATCGGATGCAGCGATGTATTGACGTAAATGGACTCTATTTTGAAAAGATATAATAAAACTGATAACTTGCTAGTTTGTTCAGTTTTTGATTTTCCAAGAACTTACAATGTCACCCTCGTAAAGGATGTTGTAGGTAAAAGTTTAAAAATTAATTACACCTACCTATTATTTTAGATTTAGATACATTTGTTCAACCCTTGCAAAGTCGAACTGGCTGGTGTTTAATATTTTTAAATAATAATAATATAATTTAACTTGAAACTGAAGATCGACCAAGTTTCGAGACTATACTAAAAGTAACAAAATAGATAGTAACATCTATTAATGACTGGTTGGTGGACCCGGCACATTGCTGCAGCAGAAGAAATAATTGCGAAAATATTGTTTTAAAAGAAGAGTTACATTGTTTAATGAGGGCATCCACGACTTTTTCTGCCATCAGGGCGGCGTCACTTTCGAGTGAGGTAAAATATTTGACATTTCATAGCGGGGACGATAATTTCTTAGGAAAATGTAATCTTTAAGGTTTCTTTCTGTATTATTAGTTATATTTTATATTAATTACATTAGAAATGAATAAAACAAACTATAAATATAACTAAAAGACGACTTTAAAAAAAAAGTGTTATAATGTGCAAAAAATTAAAAATCAAACCACTGACGCATTGTGTTATATATTAATATAATACTCTAGACAATGATAAACTATTATTTAAAACTAATTTCTCAATTAAATGACACTGTAACAAAAAACTTTACCTCAGTCGCTAGTAGCGACATCTGGTGAGTGGAAGATTATTAGCCCTCATTAGGTATGATAATACAATCATTGAAATTATATGATCTAAAACTTTCAAATAAATTATCGGTGCGTTACGCGCGCCACCTAGTGTAAGTTACCATGCCTATAACCTTCGCGCCAGTGTAGTCGACATTTAAAGTGCGATCTGATGAACGGTATGGCAGCGCTTAAAATACGAACAAACGAATATTAATATATATATATATATATATATATATATATATATATATATATATATATATATATATATATATATATATATATATATATATATATATATATATATATATATATATATTAGAAGATTAGATGGGTGCTGCAGAGTTATATATATATAATATATACAACTGACTATTTTATATTAGATTTATAACTTATATTTATATTTTACTATACCTAATTTCTCTAAAGGTTGTATGAAGTTACAAAATATTTACATTATGTTTTATTATTGTTAAATACCAACATATAAATTTAGTTCATATAGATAACGAAAACAACGTCGTCGATAAAGCCTAAAGGAACTCCCAGAGGAATTCCCAGAGGTCAGAGTTCCCCAGAGCATTGTGTGTAATTTATTGGCCGCAATTATTTAAACTATGGAGTTCAAAATTGTTCATTGACAATATCAATGTTCTCTTGACTGCCTCGTTGGTGTAGTGATTATAAACGCAACTGCTGATTATGAGGTCCCGAGTTCGAATCCCGGGCGGACCGAAAAATCAGTTATTGAGTTTGTTCATCAAGAAATTCTAAATAGCTCCCCGGACTCAGGTAGCTGACGGTGTCTCACCCCCGTGCCGCGGAAAGCACGTAAAGCTGTTGGTCCTGCGCCTGATCTCTCTCCGCTCGTGTCGGCTTGCCGTCGCAACGGAACTATGAGAGTGAGGGAATAGAGAGTGCACTGTGCTTGCGCATACACTTGAGCACTATAATCCCGTCCTGCGCCGATGGCTAGTCTACGTTGAGACTGGCCGCCGTGACCGAAATTGGATCTGGAGGACATTATTATTATTATTATAATACTCTCTAGACTGATATTTGGTCACGGCAGTCACGGCGCGGCGACCAGTCTCAGCCGAGACTAGCCGTACATTCAGACAGCGTTATAGTTATAGTTTATAAGCGCACGAGTGTATGCGCAATCATAGGTGCGTTCTCAGTGATCGGGCTAAAGACCACTGAACCAACTAGACAGTACGTTCTATTATAATTAAACAAAAAAAAAATTGCCGTTTTAATTTTTTTGAAATCGGATTTTCAGTTTATCCTTTGTTTTATGAAGTTTAATTATTTAACCCCTTTGCGTGAACCTAATTACTAGAACCTTATCCTCTATTTTTCCTCCTTTGGAAATTTATAGTACTGAATGAAATTTGGTCACGGCGGCCAGTCCCAACTGGAGAGTAGCGCAAATGGCGCAGGACAGGATTTCAATGCCCGAGTGAATGGGCAAGCACAAGTGCACTGTCTATTCCCTCACTCTCATAGTTCAATGGTATGGTAATATGACCAAGAGAGATTGTAGCAGGAACAGCAGTTTAATGTGCTTTCCGAGGCACGGGGGTGAAACACCGCCAACTTCCTGACTCCGATCTGCTACTGAGAATTTTTTGATTTACTGATTTTATCCCGACCTGGGACATCGAACCCGGAACATTATAATTAACAATTGCGTTTATGACCACTAGATCGACGAAGCAGTGGTTAGTACAGTGGTCATGAACGCGATGGTGGCAGTTATAGTATATTCCAGGGGTTCCCAAACTATTTAAGTTCGCGGCACACTTACAGAAGTAGTATTTTGTCTCGGCGCCCAACCTAGTCGAAATAGGTGATAACAACAATGATATTAGATAAGCACACAAATTAAAATATCTACAATATGAAACTAAGTTTTATATTTATATTGACATAATGGCAACTTAGACAATGTGACGTGTGGGCTTGGTGGTCTCCACACATTTTTTCAAACAATGGGGTAAGGTTTGACACCGTTAATCTCATTTCTTAAAGTAAAAAAGTAAAGTGTACAATCTATTTACGTCCCACTGCTGGGCACAGGCCTCCTCTCATTTCTGAGACGGTTTTAGCGCAAGGAAAAGTCCGCCGCGGTACCCCAATGCGTGTTGGCGAACTTCACATGTCTTCGAAAATATTTTTCGTATTTCTCAGACATGCAGGTTTCCTCACGACATCAGCACTTATGAACAATTTCATTGGTGCCGGCGGAGATCGAACCCGGGTTGCTCGAGTACTGTGAAGCTTACAGCGAGCGCTAACCATTTGAGTTACCACGGCTCTTTTTCTCTTTTCTCATTTCTTGCTCCACATTAATCTTTGAGCGACATGTTCTCTTTAATAATAAAGGGAACATGTCGCTCAAAATATCGCTATAAAGCTACAGCTACACGGGATGATATGAAGTGGATTTTCTTATGCTGCCCCGCCACTACACAGTTAAAAATACTATTACGTATGAGTTTTCACATATTATCACCCTTTTAAACCTATACCTAATTTTTTTTTAAAAATATGGGTGACATGGTTGTATACATTTCATCTGATGTTAAGTGGATGATGTGGCCCATAGACATCTACATCTACCCTCGATTAAGAATCAAAATGCAGATGCGTTGCCACCCCTGAGGAATAAGATGGAATGCCTCGTTTCTACTGAAAAGGCTCTCCGGTTGTGTGTGTGAAGACATGCAAAGCAGCATTAAGTTGCTATGTTGCGCTGGTAAACTGTGAGAGCGTGGTCCTTCCCCGGTCGAGCCGGTCTATTCCTGCTGCAGCCATAATATCGCTGCAGTGTGGCTCTACCACGTAAGAATACCTTTATATTTTTTATAGAATATTGTGACAAACGAGCACACAGTCCACCTGAAGGTAAGTGGTTGCTGTGGCCCATAGACATCTTCATTTATCCTCGTTTGCGAATCAAAATGCAGATGCGTTGTCACCCATGAGGACTAAGATGGAATGCCTCTTTTCCAGTAAAAAGGGTCTCCGGTTCTCTACACTGACCATACGAAACACAGCAGTGTTAAGCTGCCATTTTACACTGGTATTCTGTGAGAGCGTGGTCCTTCCCCGGTCGAGCCGACCCATTCGTGCTACAGCTATAGTATTAATACAGCTTCAGCATGGCTCTACCACGTATATACATTTCTAACGAAGGGGAAGATATAAAGGCTATATTTGTTTTGAAACATTAGTTAAATTATTTTTTTTGAATGTAACTATAAAACTTATATATTAAAATAGAATTTAAACATCTACACATATTCCTAAATGTAAATAAATTATAAAGAGAGTTAAAATTTGAGTGTAAATACGTAAACGTGTATGTGCACACAATGCATCAACATTGTTTTGCACGTGCACACGCTAGAAACAGGAAAACTTTTATTTTTGTATTTTTCCTCTTGGGTGCCCAATACGGCATCCACGGCATGAGATGGGGCGATGACTTGTCTCGCCGTCACGTACGGGTGTCACGCTATCAAGCATTAGGTTCGTCATCGGAAAAAATCTTTAAAAAATCAATGTACACTCTGTTTGTTATCTAGTCTGTGATCTCTGTGACATTTAAAACTTGATTCGCGTTCATATTTGTCATGTTATTTAAATAGTTATAGTATTTAATCAGTGAATCCGAGCTTACGGCGAGAAGCGCGCGCGTTTTTTTTTAATTTATTGTTATTGCTAAAATTCAACAAATATGACCATGGGGTGAGTTTAAATCGACAAACAAATCTAAGTATTTTTAAGTGTTTTAGTTTATTTAGTGTATGTGGAAGAATCAAAACGGAGAATAAATTAGTTTTTTTCCTGTTATTGACACATTCGATTGGCAACGAGTGTCGTACTCTTGTGTATTAATTTAATATAATATTTAAAATATTATTGAATAAAACTACTTTTACGGATTCTACCGCGTTTAATTAAATTGTTTTTATTGATTCCCGACGTTTCGGGTACCTTACGGAGTACCTTCAGCTTTTTTAAATTAAAAAAGCTGAAGGTACTCCGGGTTAACTGTGACATCTGTAAAAAATAAAAAAAAATAGCGCTTAGACTTATTACTTCATATTTAACTAACAGAACTCAAAAAGTCGTGATCAATGGTAAAGTTTCCTCCGGATCGGTAGTATCAATGGGCGTTCCTCAGGGCTCGATTCTTGGCCCATTCCTGTTTTTAATCTATATTAATGACTTACCTTATCTTGTAGGGGACAATCACGATATAGTATTATTTGCTGACGATATCTCTTTAATTTTCAAACTCAAACAGCAATTAATTAATTATGACGATGTAAATAATGCTCTATCGAAATTGGTACATTGGTTTAACGCCAAAAATATGCTCTTAAACGGCAATAAGACAAAGTGTACTAAATTTAGAATACCTAATGTAAAACATTCGAATACCAATGTGCTGTTAAATGGGGAGGAGTTGAGTCTTGTGGATACAACTGTTTTTCTTGGTATTACTATTGACGCGAAACTTCAATGGGGCCCCCATATATCTAAATTAGCAGACTTAGTTCTGCAGCATATGCTGTAAGAAAGATTAGAAGTCTCACAGATGTTGAGACAGCTAGATCAGTGTATTTTAGTTACTTCATAGCGTAATGTCTTATGGAATTTTGGTATGGGGTAATGCGGCTGATATTGAAGCTATATTTGTTTTGCAAAAGAGAGCCGTACGGGCGATTTATAACCTAAATTGTAAAGAGTTCCTCAGAGAAAAATTTAAAGAAATAAACATATTAACTTTGGCATCGCAATATATTTATGAGAATGTAATGTATGTGCATAAAAACATAAATAGCTTTAATAAGAATAAGGATGTGCATACTTTAAACACTAGGAACAAATATAAGCTTGTAATGCCAGTTACTAGACTCCACAGAATCAGTAATTCATTTATGGGGCAATGTCTACGCTTTTACAACAAAATGCCAGAACATATCAAAGATTGTCAATAAACCAGTTTAAAAGTTTTATTAAAGAAAAACTGTACAAAAAGGGTTATTATAATATCAAGGAATACATTAATGAAAATAACCCCTGGCAATAAGGTGATCTCCACCATGCTGGTTCTATGAAAAATCATTTAAAAATTGTATAAACGAAAATATTATTAAGTGAAATATGTTTGAAAAAAAAAGTCCCGCTGGGTTTCTTGCTGGTTCTTCCCAGGAGTGAGGTATTTTCCGAACCAGTGGTAAATAAAAATGACTTTCAATAAGTATTATGTAATAATCAATATTAAATAAAAAATAATTCTATTCTATTCTAAATTATTATATTATATTCTATTCTATTCATCGGGACGTCAATCACCTCAGTCCCCCGTGACCATAGGTAAACACCTTACAACTAAAGTACCCGAGACTTTACAGCACCCATGGTCAATAAAAACAAGTTAATTAAACGCGATAGAATCTTTAAAAGTAGTTTTATTCAATGTGTAGCGTTCGCGTAAATATAAGAAACTAGCTGTGCCTCGCGGTTTCACCCGCGTCATCACGTATCCGAGGTGCGTGATATGACCTAGTTCAAGCATTTTATAACGGCTAGGGTTTAAGCGTCGTCCGCGCGCCCAGCCAAGTATTGAATTATTTTAATTTTACATTATCTCTTAAACTATGCGTCCAAATAACATGGTATAAGGAACAAAGTTTGTCTTCATAAAATTGTCTTGATAATGAAGTAACTTTCGTTCGTAAGGATAAATAGGGCATGCCTAATAATAACGCTCATAAATCACTTTTAAATTTTCAATATTTTTTTGTCACAAAATACCTAATTATGGCTTATGTGTAAGAAATAGACATATGGTATCGCGGACTTTTTTTTAGATGGAATAAAGATCTATATTTTTCTAGAACATTGTATTTACGTATCCCTAACGATAACACCAGCGTACGCGTATAAATCATTTCGGGAGTGCTTCTTCTTCTGACTTGCTTAACAAATATCCATATTTAAGGCTAGCTGAGTAATATAGCTTAATTCTAGATAGCCTATACTATTCCACATGAATCTGGCTATAATATACAAAAAGAATTTTTCAAATCGGACTAGTAGTTCCAGAGATTAGCGCGTTTAAACAACCAAAGGAAGGAACCTTCAAGAAAAGAGCTTACAACTTTCTAAAAGGTCGGCAACGCATCTGCAATTCCCCTGGTGTTGCGGTTGTTCATGGGCAGCGGTAGTCACTTACCATCAGGTGAGCCGCATGCTCGTTTGCCCCTATTCCATAAAAAAAAAAACTCTTCCGCTTTATTATATTAGTATAGATCAATATATTAAAACATTATGTTCATTTACTGTGATATATTTTTAATTCTTTTTTGATTCATTTTAAAAAAAACAATTGTTTTTGGTTAATAATTTTTTTATTAAATTGAAAGACTGATGAACAGATACCGTGTAGTGGCGGTGTAAGAATATCCACTAGCCCATAATATCATCCCGTGGGTGTCGTAAGAGGCGACAGAGCGAAACAAATCAGGGGAAGGGCAGCAACGCCTCCCAAATAACGATGAAAAATAATAATTTAAAATTAAAAATTTTGTACAGCCGACTTCAATATAGGTTATTTACGAATAACTCAATAACCATTGGTCTGACCTTGAACAAATTAACACACGAGAACTATCAGCTTTCATATAAAAAAAAATCATCGAAATCGGTTCACCCAGTACAAAGTTATGAAGTAACACACATAAAAAAACATACAGTCGAATTGAGTACTGTCTCCTTTTTGGAAGTCGGCAGAAAAACTGCGGATGCCACCCGCTTGCCGAGTGTGGCAACTATGGCAATTTTCCCCCTGTCAGGCAATTTATAGGGGAGGCCTAAGTTCAGCAGTGGACTTTAATAGGCAGTAACGGCTAACGATGAACAGATGCGTCCTCAAATCCGAGGGCTAAGGTAGAAACAACACCACTGTAATTGATTATACCGACGGCTCCGTGGCGCAGTGACTTTAGCAATGAATGAAATGCAATGTTGCGCTGCAGGCCGCGGGTTCGAATCCCGCATGGAACACGTATTTGTATGGCCTAGAAATAATTGTTCCGGGTCTGGATGTTTGTCCTTGTGCAATTTGTATTTGTAAACTGCCTCCACGATACAGGAGAAAATCCTAGTATGGGGGTAACGTTTAATTTTAAATAAAATAAAATAAAAAAATATAATTGATTATACTGACTCTATTCTATTCCTTTCAACCTATATATTTAAATTGTTTAGAGAATGGCACCTACCTAGATAGATTCCTAGGCAGTAAAGTGAGTTTTACCACCTATTTGTAATATATAACTTATCAATATTTACAAAGTAATTTTCCCTGACCGATTTATTTATACTTGAACAGTAAGATCCTTTATTCTATATCTTTATTTTTTTATATCAGGGTGACAAACTAGCACACAGCTTACCTGATGGTAAGTGGATGCTGTGGTCCATCTACATCTATCGTCGATTAAGAATCAAAATGCAGATGCGTTTTCACCACTAAGCAAGGATGCCGCATCTCCAGTAAAAATGGTCTCCGATTATCTAAACTCACCATATGAAACACAACAGCGTTAAGCTGCTATTTTACGCTGTTATTCGTGACAGCGTGGTCGAGCCGAGCCATACGTTAATATAGCTGCAGCGTGGCTCTACCACGTGTGAACGTATATTTAACTCCTTAAGCCCAAAAATCTAAAAAAAAAAATAAGTATTCCGTATAATAGTAAATGAACACATTTTTACAAGCAACAACAACATTTGTGTTCTTGGTGTTAATACAATATAATTCTATTATTAAAATATCTATAAAGTTAGAGCCTATCACGTCCCACTCCTGGGCACAGGCCTCCTCTCATTTCTGAGATGGTTTTAGGGCTAGAGATGTTGGTGGACTTCACATGTCTTGGAATTTTTTTTTATTACTAAGACATGCAGATTTCCTCGTGATGTTTTTCATCGGCGTAAAGCACGTGGTAAATCAGCACTTAAAATTGTAATTAACATTTTCATTGGTGCCGGTGGGGTTCGAACTAGGCTTGCCAACTCCAAAAAAGGCATTTCCGGGACTACCCAGCTCAACATCCGGGACTTGGGTATATTACGCGGGACACAACACACCACATACAAATTGGTTAGAGAAAAAAAAACCTTGGTTATAAAATTTACTACATTTTTGATCAAAATTAATGTTAATTTGTAGTTCAGCCTTGACGTGTTCAACAAACAGCTTATTTTTGCTGTCTGTCCATGCGTTTCCACAGAGAGAAAATACTCTCTCTGCTGATGCATTTGAAAATGGTATCGAAGCTACGACTAAGGTGAAGTTGGTACGAGATAGATACTAATATCATATAATCACCGATTTCCGGGACAAAAGGCGTCCCGCAAGGGGTTACGGCGGGACGGTCCAAAATTTACCCAGAAGCGGGACGTCCCGGAAAATCCGGGACGGTTGGCAAGCCTAGTTCGAACCCGCGTTGCTCGCGTACTGTGATATATACAACGAGCGCTTAGCCTCCTAACTACCACGACATAAATATACATAATATAGTGCGTGAGGGTAATATGGTCATATATGGTCACTTTCGTATAACGCAAAAATTACAGCTTTGTCTGCATAGATGGCTCTGTGATACGATACGCTCTTCATCAGTCAATCAAATAATAAAGGGTCAAAAGGGCGCCGCTTTATCGACGCCATTTTGACTGTTGACATTATAGTAAATTTTTTATTCGATTTTGGTATTGTGTAGTGTAGTTAGTTTCATTTAAGTTGATTTTTCGAAGTGTTCTCAATTATTGCCAAGACTTGATTCCTATTTTTTTTCTTAATATATTCGTTATAGTATACGACTTTGTGCTTTTGTATCTGTCCTACTCCTACTTTTGGTTTCAGAGAGTGGCGAAGCTTAACACTTTGGGAGTCGCGTCCTAATTTGTAGCACAAGTACTCGCTACCGGGTCCACCGACCCAGTACATTATCATAAATTTAATCCAAAACAGCTTAATAAATGTAAATTTATACTATAATTAATAGAATCTAGCGTTACTTTGCGGAAGTCCATTATATTAAAGTTGGCAAAAAATTACTTCGCGTACATCCGCCATCCACTAATCCCAGCACTACTATACTCCGGTAGTTAGTGGTGACGGTGATAGTGCACGCAATTGAGGGAGGGCGGGATGTGCTCTTCAAACTAGGTAAGACTCATCATTTTATTTCATCAAGCGGATGTACGCGAAGTAATTTTTTGCCAACTTTAATAAACGTTTACTTTCTAATAAGGATTCTATATGTATAAGGAAAGATATTATTGTAATCAAATACTAATATTTATTGTTTTTAATTAAACAAAAGCTGTTACAAAAACATACTAAATATTTCCATAGTTTTGTGACAAGTTTTAGACTAATCTTTAAAATTTAAAATGTTCTGTGTTTTCTTACACAACTATAATGTACTTACTTAATACGGAATAACAAAGAGAGATCAACCATCATAGATTTTTTTTTTAAAATAACAAAGATATAATATCTTCTTTGGAGTAAAATCACACTATCCATCATTCTACTGACACGTTTTACATAAAATTTTGCTATAACAATTTGTACAAATATGCTTCACGTGTTCTCCACAGATTGGAGACTACTTTCTTTCTTCCCGCTAGGCCGCAACACACTTTTCTTCCACTCATTGGTCGATTTGATGCAGCTGTTAGTTCTACTCCTGGTATTATGTCACGGATACGTATTTTGATGTGCTATGGAATATTTGTAATAGTAATTCTTTCATGCAGGTGTGGTTCAACCAGATAAAGGGCCAATGACTATATAAAATATCTTTGTGTGAATTTATTAGAAGGTAAATATTATTTACCTATGTAAATATTACTTATGGCCTTTTGAATAAAGTAAGCAAGTTATTCCGCCAATATTCAACACAACACAAACACAATCTAAATCCGGAACGTGGAAGATCAGGTTCCGATCGGCGGATGCTTTGCCTTGCCTTGTTCGGGTTGTATATTTGATGCTGATGAGCTTGGGAAATTGAATATTTCACCTTCTTGTTCGGAATCTGATTCATGCTCACTTAGAGCTAAGCAGTATTTAGTTTTTTATTTCTTTATTTAGATCTCTTTAGGCCTTTTTTTTTGGAGTTTATGGCCTGGTATCTAGACCTTTAGGCCAACTTTCTCTTTAGGCCTCAAAACACTATTAGTTGCCATTTTCCATAAAAAAATAGTTAATAGATAAATAAATAGAAATAACAATGAAATGTTATCTTTCTGACATACTAACTACTACTAATAATTTTTTGCAGTAAAATAAATGCCGTCGAAAACATAACTTGTAAAAAAAAAACCAAGTCTCGCAACTTCTACCGTAAAAAGTTGTGTGATCCATGTAATACCAAGTCGGTTAATTTATTCAGTCCCTAATTAAGGGTCCTTCTGTCTTAAGTTATTACGTAATAGCTAACCTAACAACATCTTATAGTGACCACATCAATACTAAAATCTTTTATATTTTAAATAAATAGATTGACTTGACGATCGCATGAAAACACAATTTATCTCTCAAGTAATACATATTATATAGATTGTTTAGTGACCATATTACTACTTACAAGGAAATTTATATGGAACCCGTCTATGACAGCAATGTCGAATGAAGGCATGCAGATTCCTGTAATCATTTCCTCGTACACGTCAAAGCTTAATTAAGTTTGTTTTTCGGTGATGTTGTGAGCCCTGTGGCTCACATTTATCGCACTTAGTGCCGATTTTTCATTTTCCAGATAAAATATATTAGAATAAAATGCAACATAAACAAAGTAATAATTACAGTTGTATGAATAAAATAATTCAATTGTTTCGCTTTTACATTCAGTCAGGTTATAATTTATTCGACTCCGTTCTTATTATAAGAAGGATTGTCTTAAAATGGAGATTTATACTTAAAATTAAGATACCTATGAGTGCGCCTGTGCTTACGCATACACTTGGGCACTATAATCCAGTCCTGCGCCGATGGCTGGTCTCCGTTGAGAACCGCCGTGATCGATATTCGATCTGGAAGATATTATTATTATACAAGGTGGGATATTGATAATCAATCTTATCTCCCACTAAACACAAAAATCTAATTCAACATATTATTGCTTTCAGAATGCTGATATTCCTGTTAGGAACGGCGCTACTTCCCAGTTTTGTTTCGCTTCAAGCTGCGCAAGATCTGGACACCGATACCAGGAAATACCTGGATAATATCCTCAAAAGTGTCACTGGTAACTGTTAGGACTTTAATAAAACTTTAACTCGATGGGATGATGATATAATATTACATTTTTAGAATATTATATCAACATAAAAAAAGTTATGCCTTTAAAACTTTTTTTTTACAAAGCTTTTATGTTTTTGTATTAAAGTAGCTTCCCCACGACTTCAGCGGAATTTAAAACTCCTGAGTATTCATTTTTTGCGCGGAACCCTAATTCGTTTTCTAAAATAAAAGTAGCCTAAGTTACCACTTATAACATCAGCTATCTGCCAGTAGTCCGGTCAAAATCGGTCAAAAAGTTATTCTTGTTATAATATCAGCTAATTGCCCGCAAAATCAGTCCAGCCGTTTCGGAGATTAGCCGGAATAAACAGATAAAAAATTTGATAATTGTTTTTTGTTATAAGTAGCGTTTAAACTTTCATATGCATTTAGTAAAAACCTGTTATTTTGACATTACAAACAGACGCTTCAATTTTAATTATTGATAAATTTGTTTTATTTAAAAACCATATTATTAAAAATCATTGAGTTATATGTACTACGTACTAGAGAAGCCATTCCGAATATTGACTATGTTCAACCGAACTGTAGTGCAATCCGTACAAACGAAATATTGCGTAAATTGAAGATTTGTGAATTCGATAAAATAATTATTATTACATTTTATTTAGAAATATAATACCTTTTTTTAGATTAAATTACGATATTTTATATTAATATCTTATTTTATATCAAATTAAAGTCTTTGCGCATGCGCGGGATTAGTAGTCGCGACATAGAGTAGGATACAATTTTTGTTTGAAATGGCTACTCTAGTACGTAGTACATATAACTCAATGTTAAAAATATTATTTGGGTGTGCACGCAACCGATAACATCAGTCGTTCCTTTTTTGTTTTTCTTCTTTTTCTTTTTTACGTACTTTAGCGTGCAGTTTCTATTCGGCCAGTATACAGAAAAGTACAAACAAATAATTTGCAATCGTAAACAGTAACAGTAACATATATGAAGATCTCGCAGGAAAAGATCAGTTTAGCTGATTTATATATTGAAAATAAAACCATTAGATACGTGTTTCCCTCACTATTGGAAGGATGAGTCATTTTCGCCATGCTTGACGGTTAGGGAACGCAATAGACTAGGCTTTTTACCCTGTTTTGTCACGTAAGTATCGTAAAAGGCGACTGGGAAATTCCACATAGATATAATGTCTTCCGACAGATGGCGACCACACATGAAATATCCAGGACCAGTAGACATGTGTCAATCATTCATTTCTAATGACTCTAATCATTCAAGTATTGATTAGTCTTACGTCCGAGTCATTCGAGTCGATCATTCTGTGAAACCCGCTCGATAGGTCGGTCGTCGAACATTACCATACTCTAATCGTGTTTCCTGTCAATAGTCTGATCCGGAACGTTAAAAAATGCAATTGCAATCATCAATACTTTGATGCGTCCCGGGTCAAATGAACGAATCATTCACGATTGACTCATGCCTATAGACCAGCGACGGGAAGCAGTATCAAAGGTGCTCACGTTTTGTACTGCGATCCTCAACCCCCTGCCAAGCGTTATAATAAAGCCAAGTCCAACACGTTCAGTGGTGGACTTTTACAGCCCGATGATGATGATCATGAATATGTGTGTAATTTGTTTGTGGTAGAGCCATGCTGCAGCTATATTATGGTTGTAGCAAGAATTGGTCGGCTCGACCGGGTTAGGACCACGTTCTCAGAGAATATCAGCGTAAAATAGCTAGCTACTTGCAGGAAATGTTTGACAAATTGTCGCGAATGCGCTTGCATTACGTAGGTTACATCTGCAAGCTACTGTCTTTCAGACTGTCGGACACTTCTTGCAGAAGTTCTTTAAAAACACTGAACTAAATTGCCCTAGCCTTAGCGACATCTATAGCTCTCGCGTGTAATTCTCTGCGATAAGTTGTTATAGTATGATTCGCGAGCTACTCGCGAGATATTTATTGCAGAAAAAATTGCGAGAATTCATGCGATATGTAAACAGTATTGCAAGAAACTTATGCAAGACTTCGCGAGTGTTCTTGCAGGTGGAAACGCGTCCTTAGAATTTATTTGACACTATCCCATGTTAGCATGTTAGCCGTGATAGCTCAGATGGTTAGCGCTCGCTGTAAGCTTCACAGTACCCGAGCAACCTGGGTTCGAACCCCGCCGGCACCAATGAAATTGTTAATTGCAATTTTAAGTGCTGATTTACCACGTGCTCGGCGGTGAAGGAAAACATCGTGAGGAAACCTGCATGTCTGAGAAATAAGAAAAAAAAATATTTCGAAGACATGTGAAGTTCGCCAATACGCATCGGGGCAGCGCGGCGGACATTTCCTTGCCCTAAAAACCCTCTCAGAAATGAGAGGAGGCCTGTGCCCAGCAGTGGGACATAAATAGGCTGTAACTATCCCATGTTAGGTATATATATTATTCCATAATAAAGGATCGAAAATAATTGTCAAAACTTAAAATAAAAAATTAAACTTTTAATTTTAAATTAAAAAAAATTGCTACTTTTCTTTTTGCGAACATGAACATCGATATGAATCGCGTAAGAATCGCGACCAAACTAGCGTAATCATAAGTTTATGATAGGAATGGCAATACTTATTAAAATGCACAAACGTTTGACAACCCGTTAAGAATTTAAGTGTCATTTCTGTATTCGGGCATAAATCTTTTAAATCCTTATACAATGTGTCATGTTTAAAATAGTTGTCCGGCTTCAGTACATAAGTGAAATTCAGTAATATTTTTGAGAACTTTAAGCGTCTGTAAAGCGACACTGCCGAAGGAAAGTGTCTGGGAGTATTGATGACTTATTTTTAAAGATATCATCTATCGTTTACGTAAAAATCAGTTGGGAGAATTAACGTGAGGTGACTAACGTTTTTATGTACCATGATTACCTGATACCTGAAAAATGACCTTCTGGCCGAGCTAGCAGTAGGCATGCGATCATAGTACGCACTAACGCTACTCAATCATTCACATTTCGTTCGTCAGAAAATAAGTGACGTCTGGTGGCCCTGGGAGTTCTTGCTCTATTAATTAAGCGGTGTTTAAATGCAACCCAATTTGAGAGACACTTAAATTTAAGAGATGTTTGAAACTTGTATTTAGAGAGAGTACAAATATAGAGTATAGGAATACTTATAAAATTGCTCAAACCATTGACAAGACGTTTCTGTGTTATCATAAACCTTTTAAATCCTAATATAATGTGTCAATCGAGAAATACGTAGGTGTCTATGGACCTCGCGTACATTTTTTATAGGATAAGGGTGACAAACGAGCACACAGTCCACCTGATGGTAAGTGGTTGTTGCTTCCCATAGACATCTACATCTATCCTCTTGTGGCGGCGCTGTCGTCGCGCCACAAGCGAAACACATCGAAGCTTAAATCGCGCTAACAAAGTTCCGAAGTTAAAGCAGCATATATAGATTAGCTCCGAACTACTACTCGGAGCGTTGGCCGCTCCCCAGGCAGAACACCTTGCCCGGTGGGAGATCTCTCCTTTTCCTTCCATCCGCCATAGTGGTGACCCCGACGTGATTTGAACGCAACCATCAACTTTCGGAAACTACAACTCCCAAAACCTTCGTCATAGTCCGCAAATACCCCATTCATTCGCTCCCGAGCAGATATTGTCTGCAGTTTTCACATTCTGCAAGCCATCTAGCTTCACAAAGGTTCATCGCAGCACTGGAATAATAATGCTTCCTGTTCCTTCAAGCTACTCTCTGCGCTCTACAGTGTTCGGCACGGCTCTGAGCATTACTGCTCGCCTCTGCTTCACGGCACTCTCGCAGATTACTTGCCTTCGTCTCGACTCACCGCAGACTTACAAGGCAATTCCCTGGCACTTGCAAAATTCGTCGACATCTAGACTGCACTATCGACCTCCGGTCTGAGCAGGGGGGTGATATGGCAGCGCTGCCGTTGCGCCACAAGCGAAACACATCGAAGCCTAAATCGCGCTAACAAAGTTCCGAAGTTAAAGCAGCATATATAGAATAGCTCCGAACTATCACTCGGAGCGTTGGCCCATGGGCATGCAACTTAGAACATTATTTTTACGAACAAAATGATACGTTTTATGTGCTCCCATCTACATTCCTAAGCGCTAGGCTAGACTTATTTTACTTATTTTAATCTCACTACAGGGCACTTATACATTAAGTCTATGCATACGCAATAATCCACGCACACTACGCAGTTAGTAGCGGTCACTGGCTACGCTTAAATTGTTATTAATATTTATTGAACATTATTTATTTTTAGAAAATGCCATTTTATCTGTTTTCAGGTAATGAAAAACTGCTAAAATATTATTAGAATACGACGGCAAATTTCGCCACAACGCTTAAGTTTAAAATAGCTCAGGTGAATAATCGGGCGGGTAGCACATGTTGTTTATTTTTTCCCTTTTTTTCAAATTCCTTCATTTGTAAGCGCCGTCTGTTATGCAAAGCACGACACTAAAGAAAATTAAATTTGAGTCGCGCCTATATCTCTAGTATATATACAGATCTGTGCGTTGGCCGCTCCCCGGGCAGAACACCTTGCCCGGCGGGAGATCTCCCCTTTTCCTTCCACCCGCCATACTCTATTACAAATCAAAATACAGATGCGTTGTCACCCGTGAGGACTAAGATGGAATGCCTCATTTCCAGTAAAAGGGTCTCCGGTGCTCTACACTCACCATACGAAACACAGCAGCGTTAAACCGCTATTTACGCTGGTATTCTGTGAGAGCGTGGTCCTTCCCCGGTCGAGCCTACCCATTCGTGCTACAACTATACTACTAATGTAAATCTCGCCAAGCCAACTCTGAATTCACATAAACAGCACCCATTTACTATCAGGTGGACTGGATGCTCGTCTATCACCATTCATCAATATCAATAATCACTACAGCCTCTCCAAATATCTAATGCTGAAAGTGAACACACACCCTTTCATTATTTTGATTAATTATCAAGAATATGTTACTGTAATTACCTGTTTCTTCTTACATTTGTCACCTCTCACGACACCCGTGGGATAATATAGAATGGATATTCTTACATCGCCACTAGGACTTGTATAAAAAAGTTTCAGCAACAATGATTTCATTTCAAAATTCGTTTCTGTATGTTTAGAAGATATCGACAACAACACATTGAATTGGTTGAAAACAGTCGTAGGCACCGATGATACGAAAACAAGCACCGAAAATTCTTCAGAAAAGACGAGCATTGCTGTTACATCGGCTCCGGACAACTCCACGGGCAAACTTGTGAGCAAATCAGATCTCTCTGATCCAAATCTAGATGTGGACTTTGAAGGTATGTATTCAGATAATACAAGTGTTATTATATTTTATAGATTTATTGGCTCACTACAGATTTTAACGTTTATTAATGGTATTACACATATAAAATAAATTTAATAAAGTAAACGGGATAAAGGTTATATGAAAGTCTCACCGGAATCATGTAATTCGTAAAAGGCGTGCGCGAAGTGTTTTTGCAGTTTGTATCAAACAAAAATAATTGTTCTTACTACAGTACGTAATAGTAATACCATGGATTTTTATGAAGTAAACAGTCATACCATTGAAACTTCTTTTCAATAGGTACCATTTTATTCGTGTTAGCTAAAGTGATCATGAAACGGAACGTGCCTAGAATATCCGCCATTTTGTCATTATTTTGTCAGAGACACAAATATATTCATGCTGTTTAAAGCTGCTCCTTAAAATTAATTAAGAGCAATAAAAGAGCGCATTCAAACTATTTGCTTTTACTAGGCGCTCGACTTGTGGTAAGTAAAGGCTATAGTCCGTTCGCGTTAAGAAAATAGTGACTCATCGTTGTCCGCCGACCTGGCCACGCCCCGCAGCCAATTAAAATGCAAGAAATTAGAAAGTCGAGTTCACAGTGACCAGTTGAAGTCAGTACAATATAATAAATATTTAATAGATGAGACTGCCAAAAGTAATGGCATTACAATTCTTCGCCTACCGCCTTACCATTGCAAAGTTAATCCAATTGCATTGGTTTGGGCCCAAATAAAAAATTATGTTGGTGCCAATAACTCCACGTTCAAAATGAGTGACATAAAAAATTATAAGATGACGCAATAGCATTAATAGACGCTAATCGTTGGAAGAAGTACTGCGACCACGTGATACGCGAAGAAAATACCATGTGGAATTTGGATGACAACATGGGACTTACAGAACAAAATTCTTTCATAATTAATGTAACTGGAGAATCTAGCGATACTGATTAGTGATTTAAGTAATTTTAAGAAAATTTGTTTCTATTAAACTTAATTAAATGTTGGAAAAAAAAATAATTTTTACTCCACTGTGAATACACCTTTATCCTGTAGTGTCACTGATGATTCACTATTTTCTTAACGCGAACGGACTATAGAAATGAGTTGGAGGTGACTCGAACTTTAGGCCTAGTCACTTTGAATAGCCTATCATGTAGAGGATGTCATGGGGGTCATGGTGGAATAGGGCCAGAAAGTTCTCATTACGTTCCTAGGGGGTCAAAATAGCCAAAAACCAAAAAAAAAATTATTTCGGCTACAACCTACAACTCCGCCTCCGGAGGTTCGTACACAGTCTTTACTTCCCGCATCCGATTAGGATATTATACACATATGTATCAATCGATACATACACTTTACGTTGGAACCTTGCCACTGATGATGTTGTTTTATTTTAAATGCCCAAAAGTTACTAGTTTACTTGCCTAAATTACTTTAAAATTTTAACACGGTCCTGTATCGAAGCCAGATAATATTTGATATTGCATTTAAAAAATTTTGAAGGAGTATAAATAGTGGAAATCAAGAAATCAATATTTTCAAATTAAATTTTAATACAAGCGTTATTGAAACAAGAGTATCGATACTGTACGCATTAACAGAATCATATAAACAGTATCGATAACATTAACACGCTTTTCTGCCGACTTTCAAAAAAGAGAAGGTACTCAATTCGACTGTATGTATTTTTATGTGTGTTACCTCATAACTTTTTTACTGGGTGAACCGATTTCGATGATTCTTTTTTTATTTGAAAGCTGGTACTTCTCGTGTGGTTCCATATGAATTTGATCAAGGTCAGACCAATAGTTTTTGAGTTATTCTTAATAACTTATATTGAAGTCGGCTGTACAAAATTTTTAATATTATAATATTATCATAGCTTCGCGTGTATCTATGTATCTATCGATCTATGTCATCATCATTCACTGCTGAACATCTATTTAATGGAATTTGTTAATGTATTGTTGCGCGCCACTATTAATGTCTTGTAGATGGCAACACTAGTTACACCAGCGCCCTCTAGTGTCGAGTAGCAGAACTAGGAGAGTCAAGATCCTTCCAGAAATTTCGGGACCCATATGTACTCGAACATTCTAGATGTCGCTACAGTAGAAGGTTCTGGAAACTATCTGAGGCCCTATATAAGGCCGGTATAGACCACCACCAAAGCAGTATTAAATTGGCGATACATAGCGATACATATATAATTAGTGTTGTGTAATTTAAAGTGTCAATTTTGGTTATTCGATCGGCAGTTTTTAATTGTCTCGAACCCTAAGCTCGTAACAGTATTTTCAACAATAAAACTACTTTTACGGATTTTATCGCGTTTAATTAACTTATTTTATATTCCCGATGTTTCGGTTGCTTTCCAACAACCGTGGTCATGGGGGACCGGTTACTGGAAAGTAACCGAAACGTCGATAATATAAAATAAGTTAATTAAACGCGATAAAATCTGTAAAAGTAGTTTTATTCAATGTGTAGTGTTCGCGTAAATATAAGAAATCATTATGTATTTTCGACAATTTGGAAACTGCCGATCGACTTGAAAATTGGCACTCGTATCAAGGATCTATGATAATACAATAATTTAATAACTTTATCTTAGTATTCTGGTCAGGATTAATAAGATTAAATATAATTTAAAATTAAACATTTTGTACAGCAGACTTCAATATAAGTTATTTAAGAATAACTCAAAAACTATTGGTCTGACCTTGATCAAATCCATATGGGACCACACGAGAAGTATCAGCTTTCATATAAAAAAAAGAATCATCAAATACGGTTCACCCAGTACAAAGTTATGAGGTAACACATATAAAAAACACAGTCGAATTGAGTACCGTCTCCTTTTTGAAAGTCGGCAGAAAATATGTAATTACTCTCTTCATCATAACTCAAGATCAAAGCGTGTTGTGGAAGTGCTTTTAATAAATATTTTGAATTCGTTACAGACAGCGAAAAATGTGTGACGGACGACGGTTCGGACGGCCTCTGCGTGTTGTACCACCAGTGTGATGACAAAGGATTAATAGATAACACCACGCTTATAGATTTGAGGTATTTAAGTTGTTTTTTTTAACCACATTAACCACGTTTTTACCACGTTACCACGTTACCATTTTTCACTTTCTTGTTAGTCTGCCTGTCGTGTGTAATGACGGGGAGTGCTATGAGTAATTATTCGGGCTAATTCCAGTCGCTCAATTTCACCATCGCACATCGCGACAAAACTCGCGATATCATCCCTACCACCTGGATGATTGGCGGGCCACGAATGTGCGATTTAGAAGAAGTTTTCTTGCTCGCACAACTTCCTTGTGGAATCGATTACCATCAGCGATTTTTCCGAACCGATACGACTTAGGGACCTTCAAGAAAAGGGGCTACTCCTTGTTAAAAGGCTGGCAACGCATCTGCAATTCCCCTGGGGTTGCAGTTGTTCATGGTCAGCGGTAGCACTCACCATAAGGTGAGCCGCATGCTCAGTTTGCCCCCTCTCCTATAAAAAATGATAAAGGATTAATAGACAACACCACGCTTATAGACTTGAGGTAAGTTGTTTTTTTACCACGTTACCAGGTTTTTACTACGTTACCACGTCTTTACCACGTTACCGCGTCTTTGTTAAGTTACTTTAACAGTGGTAGAGCCAGGCGGCAGATTTTGCTGTCGCATGGATGGGCCGGCTCGAACCGGAGTGGTACCATGACCTCACAGAATACCAGCGTGAAGTAGAGGTTTACCTCTGCGTTTCGCTTGGTGAGTGCAGGTGGCCGGAGGCCCTTTTTACTGGAAATGAGGCATTCCATCCTAGTCCTCACGGGTGAAAACGCATCTGCATTTTGATGTGTAACAGAGGATAGATGTATATGTCTATGGGCCGCAGCAACCACTTACCATCAGGTGTGTGCTCGTTTTTCACCCTTATCCTATAAAAAAAGATTTCTTGTCTGTCTGTCGTTCCGAGTGGAATCAAAACCTCAAATTTCGAGCACTTCCCGATGACCTAGAGACTTGAAATTTTGAACACAATTTTGAATCGGATGACAATGTTGGAATATAAAAAAAACCGGCCAAGTGCGAGTTGGACTCGCGCACCGAGGGTTCCTAACAAATCCGTAGGTATATAAGTTTAAAATTATTAAAAATATTTTTATTATATGATGTAACTAAAATTTATGCTTTTCGCAATTTTTCCTTTATCTGTGCTATAAAACGTTGCTTCGCACCACATTTTAAGATTCTGAGTTCACGGGAAGTACCCTGTAGGTTTTGATTACCTTGCGAATGTTGAAAATTTGCGGCATAAACGGCTGTATCCTTTGATTGCTTTGGCTTAGAAGTTTGATTTTTTACAGCTCCGGGACAGGGACAGTAGACTTGAGTATTTGATATGAATTTCAGCTTGATACCTCCACGCGTTCCTGAAAAAAGGGGTCTTGACAGACAGACAGACGGACAACAAAGTGATCCTATAAGGGTTCCGTTTTTTTCCTTTTGAGGTACAGAACCCTAAAAACGTGGTATATTAATTTTTTTTAGTACAAAATCACTTTATTTCCTCCAGACCGAATTTTGGCGCGGATTCTCAACGGAAACTAGCCTTATGAGCAGGACAGGCTTATAGTGTACGAGTATGTCCACAAGCACAGGTGAACGCTCTGTTCCTTCACCCTCAGTCCGATGAGACTTCAATCCGACACGACTGGAGAGAGATCAGGCGCAGGACCAATGCTTTCATAGGCACTGGGGCGATACACCGACAAATTTTGTAAATAAGTGGTATTACTCAGAATTGCTCTACAGAACGACACCTCTAACAGATTTTGGCTCGACTTGAGATTCACACGGACAACTAGGCAGTGAAAAAATAAAGGGGAAATTGCTAGCTACCGCTGAGCCACCCTGACCGCAGAATGTCTCGGCGGCACTGGTACTAGACATGCGTCAATTGTGAATGACTTGTTCATTTGACCCGGGTCGCATTGAAGTATTGATGATTGCAATTACATTTTTTGAACGTTCCGGATCAAACGACTGAATGTACCTACCACTAACCAAACCATTCGCGATGCAGCGTCTACCACGTTTGATAGCCAGTCTAGCCAGTGAGTCTTATTGGGAAAGGGACTGGCTCAGTAGCTTAACAGTTGAAAGAAAACGAAAAAAGAAACTTGCATTTTTTTAAATATATTTATTTACACACAACTACATACCGAAACAGTCTTATAGTGAGTTTGTACAAGGTTCTACTTATTCTTATTTTGCTGAAATATCTTCCAGTAGACCCACAAAGGTTAAAAAAATGTTTATTTCAATTACATAAAGCTTTAAGATACAGGGTTTGGAGATCACCTTTTAAGCAAAGAGATGCTTGTGTTAGGTGACTCCGCTCTTTCACTTAACACATTATACAGTGTATGTAATTATAATAAAAATAATATAATATATATATATATATTTTATAGAATAAGGGTACAAACAAGCACACATCCCACCTGATGGTAAGTTTTTAACAGTGGTAGAGCCACGAGGCAGCTTTTGCTGTCGCACGGATGGGCCGGCTCGAACCGGGGTGGTACCACGACCTCACAGAAAACCAGCGTGAAGTAGAGGTTTACCTCTGCGATTCGCTTGGTGAGTGCAGGTGGTTTTTATTGGAAACGAGGCATTCCATCTTACTCCTCACGGGTGACAACGCATTTGCATTTTTATTTGTAATAGAGGATTGATAGATGTGGATGACTATGAGCCGCAGCAACCACTTGCCATCTGGTGGACTGTGTGCTCGTTTGTCACCCTATTCCTATAAAAAAAGTGGATGCTGTAACCCAAAGACATTTATCCTAGATTAAGAATCAAAATGCAGATGCGTTGTCACCCCTGAGGACTACGATGGAATACCTCATATCCAGTAAAAAGTGTATCCGGTTCTCTACACTCACCATAGGAAACACAGCAGCATTAAGCTGCTATTTCACGCTGGTATTCATGCATGTCTGAGAACTCCGTCAAATGGCATCGAGGCGGTGCGGCGGACTTTACATCAAACCCTCTTTGTGATGTAAGGAGATCGCGGACGTGCGCAGGCTGCTTCTAAGCCAGTCTATCTCTATATGTAATTGTGTAACTCCAGAGGTGACAGAGACGAATGAAACAGGAGATGGCCATTAATGTGTCCAGTAAAGGACTTTAAAAGTAAATTAACAGTCTATATGCGTTTCATTGCTGGGCACAGTCCTCCTCTCATTTCTAAAAGGGTTCTATGGCAAGGAAGCAGGGTTGGCAATGTTTAAAACGTTTTTTTTAAAGCAAGTGTTTAAAACACTGTTTAAAACACTGGAAAAAATACATAGGTACCTGTTTAAAACAGGTTTTAAAACATTTTGTTTTAAACACGTTTAAAACATATATAAAAAACGTTAAGTTTTACAACATTATAATTAATCCTAACTATTTTTTTTTTCGTACTTTTTAAAACTTTTTATTGGCAACATTATAATTTTAAGGTATATTGTAAATTGTGATGGCAATTCTAGCTGGCGGCTGACGGGGATTACCCCAGCAGACTACAATGAGCGAACAAGTAAAGTATTTTTTTACTCTGAGTAAATGAGAAAAGGATGAAGATAGTTCGCTCCGCTTGTATTGTACTGCGGTATGTTTCTTATTGTCATTGTAAATTATTCAGTGAGACTGTAATGACTAGTGAAAGTGAGACTGTAATGTAAAAAATGTTTTAAACATGTTTAAAACATTTCAAATAAAACATTTATGAAAAATTGATTTAAAACGTGTTTTTTTTTGTTTTTTGATTTAAACATGATGTTTTGTTCTTTTTTAAAAAAACTGTTTTTTTTTTCAACCCTGCAAGGAAATGTCCGCCGCGCTGCCCCAATGCGTGTTGGCGAACTTCAAGTCTTCGACATATTTTTTTTCTTATTTCTCACACATGCAGGTTTCCTCTCGATGTTTTCCTTCACCGTCGAACACGTGGTAAATCAGCACTTAAAATAACAATCAACAATTTCCTTGGTGCCGTCGGGGATCGAACCCGGGTTGCTCGCGTACTGTGAAATTTAAAGCGAGCGCTTAGCCCCTGAGTTATTACGGACCAAAGGATCTTTGGTACACCAAAGGACTTCAATAGGCTGTAGTAATGATGATGATGATGATGTTTTGAATTTAAGAATCAGATTTGAATTAAAGAAGAAAAGTCTAAGACAATGTCATCTTGTCAAACAGGGCGGGTAAATGTCCGCATTACCTTATGAAATGCTGTTTGCTTTCGGAAGCCCACAAGCAACCGACGAAGGTCACACCGTCACTACCGCAACCTGGTTGTGGCTGGAGTAACCCAGGCGCGAGCATCCTCCGCGTCAAGAGTTCAGGTCAGGCAAAAAGCCAGGACAACATCAATAAGCAAACGTACGCCGATTACGGGGAATTCCCTTGGATGGTTGCTTTGATCAAGTAATTTTTTTACTTCTTTTCTGCATGAATATAGCTTACTTATTTTATTTGAATTAAGCTGGTAGCGCGTGGTAAACGCGATAAGTTTTACTTCGAATTTACTTTTGACTTGTTATAGTGTTATCATGTGAATAACTTGAACACAGCCACACTTATCAGGTTCATTTTGTTACTTTTGGCATTAACTAAACATAAATAAATAATTAAAAAAAATATTAGCATAAAGTAACATTTCTTTACAATAAGTTCACAATAAGCTAACTACAACAATCGATAAATCATTTTACTTTATAAATATTGAATGTGTTTATAATTTGATTACAGCGCCACCTATCCGATTGCACAGTTATAATCCATTGTTTCTACAAAACAAATATATTAATCATTCAAGTCGATTAGAAGTTACATGATCACTAACAGATGATTTTTCATACGTGGTAGAGCCTTGCTGCAGCTATATTAATAGTATATGGTAGTAGCACGAATGGGTCGGCTCGACCGGGGAAGGACCACGCTCTCACAGAATACCAGCGTAAAATAGCAGCTTAATGCTGCTGTGTTTCGTATGGTGAGTGTAGAGAACCGGTGCATTTTAATTCGTAAACGAAGATAGATGTAGAGGTCTATGGGCCAGAGCAACCACTTACCATCAGGTGTGTGCTCGTTTGTCACCCTTATTCTATAAAAAAAAGCACCATTTACATTAATTAAAGCTTATCTTTTTTTTTAAACGTAACCTCCACACTAGGATTTTCTCCTGTATCTTGGGGGCAGTTTACATACATTAATTTCACAAGGACAAACATCCTGACCCGGAACAATTGTTTGTAGGCCATACAAATACTTGTTCCAGCGGGATTCGTATCCGCGGCCGTAAGCGCTGCAACTGATTGCTAAGCCATTGCACCACAGAAAAAAAGCTATTTTTTTAATCAGTCCCAATTAATTTGTCATTCGTAAATCTTAAATCAGATTTTTTAAGGTTAAGCATTGATATACTAAAAAACCAAAATACACACTCAGAATATCAAAACCGGCCGCATAAAATGAGATGATCATTTCAAATAGTTTAGTCCAACTTCAACCGAGGTCAATGGACGGATTCAACTCGCCTGGGCAGTGTTCTTAAAACTTAAAAATAAAAGTGTGCAACTAGTGTGTGTTGCCAGTGATGACATATGGATCTGAGACGTGGTCCTTCACTGCTATAGAGAGAGATTCATTTATTGTGTACTACCTGTTTCCCGCGACTTCGCCCGCGTGTTATTTGGGGTTTTAATTTCTTTGCGCAGAACCGTAATTCTGTTTCTAAAGTAAAAGTAGCTTAAGTTACTCCTTATGAGATCAGCTATCTGCCAGTGAAAGTCCCGTCAAAATCGGTCCAGCCGTTTCGGAGATTAGCCGGAACAAAATAAAAAAAAATTGTATTTTTGTTATAAGCACCATATATACTTTCATATGCATTTAGTACAAAAGCTGCAATTTTGACATTACAAACAGACACTTCAATTTTATTTATTTATATAGATTATTCGCGTAAATAAAACGGTGCGTACACATTATATAACATAACATGTTATAAAACATGTTTCAATAATGTGGAGACTGAATGTTATTAAACGTGTTATTTTTTTCGTGACACAAATGTTATATAACTTATGAGTACACATGTACTTTTTAAAGGATAAAAATTAGGTTCGATCTACAAAAGAGGAGCGAGTATTCCAGAGGTAAAAGAATTTCTCCTTATGATATTATTATTATTATTATTATTACAAGCTTCATAATAAAAATACCATAAAAAATCACAACACACAATGCAATATGACAATGTCATATAACATTGTTATATTGCATTGTTATTCTAATGTGTACAGTATTGTTATATGTTGCAATGTTGAAAAACAATGTTACATAATGTGGACGTGTTATAAAACACAAGTTACACAACATGTTACTTAATCTGTACGCACCCAAAGAAATCATTGGTGTCTGTCTGTAATATCGAAAAAACTGCCTTTTATTGAGCTGACGCGGTTATTTGCATGCCGTTAAGACATGAATAAGCATTTTTCAATTGTTGTCTGTCCGTCCGTCCGGAATGGCTGAACCGCTATAAAACTTCACGAACAGATAGTAAGCAGTGCCAGGAGTCATCTAGACTATATTTAATCCGAAACATTGGTAGGTTTTTTTGAAAAAAGGAAATAATAATAAAAGAAATAGTTTTCGATAATCTCTATAAATATATATAAAAACTAGCTGGCCAGGCAGACGTTGTTCTGCCCTTTCCGACGACACTTCCTATAAAAAAATCCGTAAATTCGCAATAAAACATATTGAAGGTCACTTATCGGGCTAAAAACTATCCTATCTCTCAAGTTGGACCAAGCTGCACACAGTGTACAAAATTTCATTGAAATCAGTTCAATAGTTTAGGACTTTAGGAGTTCATCGCGGACAAACAATGTGACACGTAATTTTTATATATAAAGATTAATTGCCTTCCGTTAGTCTCGCAAAAAATCGAAACTGGCTCGATCGATTCTGATGAATTTTTTTTTATGTTTGAGTAAGTCCCTGGATGGTTTAAATTTACAATTGGAACTGGTAGGTGGCGCTGTTATCGGAGTCCAGAAATCACCCGTGCGAAGCCGGGGCGAATCGCTAGTCTAAAATATAAATAACGCCGCATTAATAGAAACTTAAAATATAGGAAGCACGACAGTGGAGACTGGTCGCAGAAGAATTACCTGGGTGGTGGTACCATCATAAATCCGTCCGTGGTGGTCACTGTTGCTCACAAAATCGACAAGTATCTTCCAGAGCAGGTAATACTTTCATATTCACCAATCTACAACAGTTTCATCATTCATCATCATTACAGCCTTTCACAAGTCCACTACTGAACATAGACCTCCAAGGAACGCCATAAAGCACGGTCCCGAGCCACCTGCATTCATTAACTTCCTGCATGCCTTATCAGGTGGTCACTCCATCTAGTGGAGGGACACCCTACACTTCGCCTACCGATACGAGGCCGCCACTCGAGAACATTTCTTCCCCATCGGTTGTAAGTCCTTCGAGCTATATGGCCGGACCATTGCCACTTCAGCTTACTAATCCGTTGGGCTATGTCCGTTACTCTGGTTCTGCTGCGGATATCCTCGTTTTTAAGTCTATCGCCCCCTTACATACTGCCGCCAAACACGAGTAGAAGTTGTTTGCGCTGCTGCGTTCTGGTCTAAAAGGTACAGAGAGCCAGCATAGTTTTTTTTTTATAGGAAAAGGGTGACAAACGAGCATGCAGTCCACCTGATGGTAAGTGGTTGCTGCGGCCCATAGACATCTACATCTATCCTCTATTACAAATCAAAATAAAGATGCGTTGTCACCCGTGAGGACTAAGATGGAATGCCTCATTTCCAGTAAAAAGGGCCTCCGGCCACCTGCACTCACCAAGCGAAACTCAGAGGTAAATCTCTACTTCACGCTATTTTTCTGTGAGGTCGTGGTACCACCCCGGTTCGAGCCGGCCCATCCGTGCGACAGCAAAAGCTGCCGCGTGGCTCTACCACTGTTTAGCCGTGGGGCATTATTCCATCTTAGTCATCAAAATGAGATAGAAAACGAATAAATAGTTCAGTTGAATAAATGCACGTGAGCATCAGAATAGTGTTATGAGCTTGGGATTGAAACAATTAAAAACTGCCGAGTGAATTACCAAAATTGACACTTTAATTACAGAACACTAATAACAACTTAAAACCACACTAATAACAAAACACAATTGTACTACTGATCACTTTAGTTCGCAGTTGTATCGCTTCGAAGTATTCGCTTGTTTCGCCAATTCAACACTGACTCGGGTCGCGTTCTATACCGGCCTTATATATCAGATAATTCATATCTCAGATAATTCCAGAATCTTCTACTGTAGAAACATCTAGAATGTTCGAGTACATACCGGTCCCGATTGACTAGGTGCCGATAGTTCTAGAAAGTTCTTCCATGGAAATTCCTAGAAGGATTTTGACTCTCCTAGTTCTGCTACTCGATACTAGAAGGCGCTAGTGGTAACTAGTGTCACCATGTACCAGGCATTAATTGTGGCGCACAACAATAGTAATGGAGAGATTTCTTCCACCTCTCCTATGACGTACAAAAATTTCCAGAAGTAACATTGTATATGTCTATGTAAATAGCAGCTTGGCTCACGCTCACTTAGCAGTCAGCCACCGAGTCTACCTCACCTGAGGATGAGGATGCCTCGTGTAGTGGCGAAACATGTGTCGTATTATCGACGGCGGTGTGTCGTTCCTAGTGTAGTGGTGTTGAGAGTAGTGGTGCTGGGATTAGTGGTGACGGGGATAATGCACGCAATCGAGGGAGGGCCGGAGGTGCTCTTCAAACTACGTACGACACATCATTTTATATCTTTACGCGGATATAAGCAAATTATTTTTTAACTACTTTAGGACTACAACTACGACTACAAGAGCTAAGTGACCTCGAATGACGAACGCACACATTTACACAATTTCTGTAAAGCATCAGGCCTCCGCCGGTACTGTCGGTACACAGGCGTTTACGCACACATGCGTACGTATTATATTCAGAAATAACAATTTGCGATTTAAAAAAAATCTATTGATTGGACTAAAAAATTAAAACATTATTACGTTAACATGTTGCTTGTAGAATAATCTGGAAAAAAATTAGAATGATTGCATTTATATTAGTATGGTTTTTAATCGTTAAAAGAAATTTTAGCGGTCTTTTTGTTCTTTGTGATTTTTTTCTACCGCATCAAATTAGTAACATCGTGTTTTCAACACACTGTCTAAATAGCATATTGTTGTGCGCTACTATTAATGTATTGTACATGGCAACACTAGTTACTACTACCATCCTCTAGTGTCGAGTAGCAGAACTAGGAGAATCAAGATCCTTCTAGAAATTTCGGGACCGATATGTACTCGAACATTCTAAATGCCGCTACAATATAAGTTTCTGAAAACTATCTGAGGCCCTATATAAGGCCGGTATAGACCAAGACCGAGTGAGTATTGAATTGGCGATATAAGTGAATACTTCGAAGTGATATAACTGCGAACTAAAGTGATCAGTAGTACAATTGTGTTTTATTATTAGTGTGTTTTTAAGTTGTAATTAGTGTTCCGTAATTAAAGTGTCAATTTTGGTTATCCAATCGGCAGTTTTTAATTGTCTCGAACCCCAAGCTCGTAACAATATTATAACCCAAAAAATATCGTATATTTTTCTGATTTACTGCAGTGGCCCGTAGACTCGTACTTTAAGGCGTTTAGCTCCTGTAGTTTTCTTTTCCGCAAAGTAACGCTTCTTTTTTTATTATGTTTTATTATATTTATTATTTTATTATATTTAATTTACGTGTTTCTCGAAATAACACAATATTATGTTTCAAACTTCACTTTTAAATAAATTCGACGGCGCCATATAATAATAAAGGAGACGCCTGCAAATAAGACAACAGTTCGGTTTTATTACTTTTCTACATCACCTTTATGATAATACTAGCTGTTCCCCGCGACTTCGCCCGCGCGTAATTTATAACGATTGGCTTTCATGGGTTTTAATTTTTTTGCGGGGAACCTTAATTCTTTTTCTAAAATAAAAGTAGCCTAAGTTACTTCTAATGACATCAGCTATCTGCCAGTTAAAGTCCGGTCAAAATCGGTCCAGCCGTTTCGGAGATTATCCGCAACAAACAGACAAACCGACAGAAATAAAGACAGACAAAAATTTTAAAATCGTGTTGTTGTTATAAGTACCGTATATACTTTCATATGCTTATAGTAAAAAGCTGTTATTTCGACATTACAAACAGACACTTCAATTTTATTTATATGTATAGATATAGATGACAGTACCCAGAGGTGACACCGCATCTGTTGCGTTCTGTGTCAAAAAAAGCCTATTGCTATAATGCCACGTTTGGCAAGCTTATTGGTGGTCACCATGTCTTCTCTTGGGTCTGGTTGAATACTACATTTACGTTCTTCTACGTTCGTCTACGTTAGAATAGATAGAAAGAAAATTCTCGAGTGACAGAGTACCTAGCACAACGTTGAGCGACCTTTGTTAGATGAAATGATAACTTTATGATAGCTAATTTGACTTTACACAAATTATTTTGTAATTTATTTTTAATTTATCGGCGACAATCTCTACTCTATGCGACTGTTTGACCTTTGAGCTCAACCACATACCTACTATCTTAATAGGCTGTGGTTGAACGCACTTATGAAACACTTAATATGTTTGACTTTGTGTAACACTGCGCCGGATGTGTGTCACTTCTTCAATATATGTTGGCGCACAGCGCTTGACCAGGAAATTCGAAAGGTGTTAGAGCGACTGTCCACGGCCGGACCACCGGGACGTCAACGAGAACGAGGTTACGTCTCTTTGAGATCAAGATGACGACACACCTTGACGATCTCAGTGGTTCAGTCAGTTTGTTTTAATTGTCGTGTCGTGTTTTAAATGTCTTGGCCATTTTTATTACAATATATTTTTGATTTAAATATTCAAAGAATTATATAAACAAAAACCGGGGCGGTGCATTGTCACGGCGCTGGCGTGGATGGACACGTTTAATACGTTTTTGTATTGCTGTACATCGGTCCGTCACTATCTCAGGCCGAGTTCTAACGGTAGCGCCGATCTACTCTAAACTTCGGGACGCTCGGGTGACGGGCTTGCGGTGGACAGGCGTCTGGTGGCCATAGTAATGTATGTATCTTCCAGTGTATAAAAAGTACTCTGTGGAATATATCACCACCTCGGCGCAGCCCCGTTGTCTCGTTCTTATTGACGTCCTAGTGACGGCTGTGGTAGACAATCGCCCATAAGGGTGAAGCGCCAGGGTAGCCCGCGAAATTCAAATTTTCTTACGTTTTTTTTGCAAATTGCAGGTCAGTGTCAGGTTGTATGTTTAACAAAATATAATTCGCGACCGTAACGAGTATGTATTTACAGAATTATAATCATTATAATAATCAATACAACCGTCTATGTTCGTATAATTCCAGTGTATGGCTATTTCCAGAAAAACTCATGCAGAATGTAGAAGAGAACATAAAAAAACCAATGATCTCATTCATTCTTATCTCACTCACTGAGTGAACAATGAGCTAACAAACTGTACGCTGTGCGCTGTATGTGCTAAGAACCCGTGAGCGCGGCGTGTGTTCCTTTTTGTTAACGCAAGAAATTTCGCTGAGTTACCCGTGCCTAGTTTAAGTTTTAATGTACAGATAAGCCATAGGTCGATCACAGTTCCAACTGGTGTTGCAAATTTCAATGTCGTAAAGTAACAATCACTTATTATCTGTTGCCTTTTCAGTTTGTACTATTATCTATTCTGCGCTTTATGACGCTCAGAAGACAGACGCCGGCAATTTATTCTAATTCTTTGCTTGCCTGTTGTACGCAAGGTCGCTAATGTTTGGACCGAATGTGTAAAATATCGACAACTAGCTGTACCCCGCGGTTTCACCCGCGTATATCACGTATCTGCGCCTCGCGACATGCGAACTTCCAAAGAGACATCACTACGGACGGTTGCTGAGTTTATAAAAGATTTAAAAAGTGAAAAATGTTGCTTAAATTACATGGTTAACATAATTGGTGGTTATGCATGGTGCAGGTACTGATATAGCCTTGATTACGAACTGATTTATTTGGATATAAGGACTAATGCCTAGGTACGAATAATGTGGTCTAGTTTGTACCGGCATTACTATTGCATACTGGACAAGTATACATACATGGAAAAGTAGTTATTGTGACATAACTGTAATTGTGACATAACATGGTATCGCGGACTTTTTTGTAGATATTGATGTCCTGTATAAAACTGTAGCACATCACTTTGCTCTATTGTCAATAGTTTCCGCAGCGTACGCGGTATAAAGGATTCTTATTGGTATTTTTTCACACCTTGGGTTACATTAACGAAGTTTTCATGCAGATCCCTAACTTTTTTGAAAATATTCTATCGCTTATGTTCATCAGGGATAATGTAGAATTCTAATGGTGAAAGAATTTTTCAAATCGGTCCAGTGGTTTCGGAGCCTATTCAATTTTTTTATAGAATTAGTGTGACAAACGAGCACACAGTCCACCTGATGGTAAGTGGTTGCTGCGGCCCATAGACATCCACATCTATCCTCTATTACAAATCAAAATGTAGATGCGTTGTCACCCGTGAGTACTAAGATGGAATGCCTCATTTCCAGTAAAAAGGGCCTCCGGCCACCTGCACTTACCAAGCGAAACGCAGAGGTAAACCTCTACTTCACGCTGGTTTTCTGTGAGGTCGTGGTACCACCCCGGTTCGAGCCGGCCCATCCGTGCGACAGCAAAAGCTGCCGCGTGGCTCTACCACTGTTAAAATTCAAACAAACAAACAAATCTTTCCTCTTTATATTATTTTAAAATATCGACAACAAAGGGATGAACATAACACAGATATTTTTTGTTTGTCAGATAAAATGTCGGGCTGGAGAGTGGGACACGCAGACGAATCTAGAGCTATATCCTTATCAGGAGCGCGATGTACAGAAGGTCATCACCCATGAGGAGTACTATAGGAGTAAGTTGTATATCGTAAAGCGTGTAGTGTCGGTGTGGATATACTTATCCACTACCTCATGTCGTCCCGTGGATTTTGTAAGAGGCGTCGGAGGGAACTAAAACAGGAGATGGACAGCAGGATCTTCCTGATAACAACTTAAAATAAATTAAGACTGCGGTTGCAAACCCGCTTGCCGGGCGTGGCAACAAGGACTAAATCCGCTCTATGGGACAAGGTATAGGGGACTCCTATGTTCAACTAGACTGTAATCGATGGATGGAATATATAAATAATATTGAATAATAGTGAACCCAAGGGATTGTAGATAAGGCATTACTTTTCCAGCAGGTAGTTCTATGTATTTATTTTAATTTTATTTTATAGGTGACAAACGAGCAGACAGTCCAACTGCCATCAGTTAAGTTAGTTAAGTGGTTACTATGACCCATAGACATCTATACATTTATCCTCAATAAAGAATCAAAATGCAGATGCGTCGTCACCCGTGAGGACTAAGATAGAATGCATCTTTTCCAGTAATAATTTAAAATTCTTTCTTCGTATATTGAATTATTTAATTGCAAGAAATTTTTTTGGGCAAGGCCCCAGGCGAGGATGGAATTACAGCGGAGCTTCTGAAAGCGGGTGGAAGACCGGTACTTGAAGTCCTTCAGAAGCTCTTTAATTCCGTCCTCCATGGTGGCATTACACCGGAGGCGTGGAGCAGAAGTGCGGTGGTCTTGTTCTTCAAGAAAGGTGACAACGCTCTCTTGAAGAACTACAGACCGATTTCCCTTCTGAGCCGCGTCTACGTGCTGTTTTCGAGAGTCATTACGAATCGTCTCGCGCGCAGACTTGACGACTTCCAGCCTCCCGAACAAGCCGGTTTCCGAAAGGGCTTTAGCTCCATAGACCACATACATACCCTTCGGCAAATTGTACAGAAGTCCGAAGAGTACAATTTGCCACTATGTCTGGCGTATGTGGACTATGAGAAAGCCTTTGATTCTGTCGAAATTTGGGCGGTGCTGCAGTCCCTTCAGCGGTGCCAGGTTGACTGTCGGTATATCGAAGTGCTTGTACAGTAGAGCTACGATGGCTATCCGAGTACAGAACCAGAGTACGAAACCTATCCAATTGCAGAGAGGTGTAAGACAGGGTGATGTTATATCACCGAAACTCTTCACCGCTGCATTGGAAGACGTTTTCAAGCTTCTGGACTGGAAAGGATACGGTATCAACATCAATGGCGAGTACATCACTCACCTTCGATTTGCCGACGATATAGTCCTTATGGCAGAATCGCTGGAGGACCTAAGCACTATGCTCAATGACCTCAATAGTGTCTCCCAAAGGATAGGTCTTAAAATGAACATGGACAAAACAAAGATTATGTTTAATGTCCATGTCACACCTATGCCGGTAGTTGTTGGGAGCACTAAGCTCGAAGTTGTTGACGAGTATGTTTACCTGGGACAAATAGTCCGACTAGGTAAGTCCAACTTCGACCGAGAGGTCAATCGACGGATTCAACTCGGCTGGGCAGCGTTCGGGAAGCTACGACACATCTTCTCGTCAGACATACCTCAAAACCTTAAAACGAGATTGTACAACCAGTGCGTGTTGCCAGTGATGACTTACGGAACTGAGACGTGGTCCTTCACTGCTGGCCGTATGAGGAAGCTCAAGGTCGCTCAGCGAGCTATGGAGAGGGCTATGCTCGGAGTTTCTCTGCGTGATAAACTTAGGAATGAGTATATCCGCAGTGGAACCAGAGTAACCGACATAGCCCAACGGATTAGTAAGCTGAAATGGCAGTGGGCCGGCCATATAGCTCGAAGAACCGACAACCGATGGGGAAGAAAGGTTCTTGAGTGGCAGCCTCGTACCGGCAAGCGAAGTGTAGGGCGACCCCCCCCACGAGATGGAGTGACGACCTGGTAAGACATGCAGGAAGTCGATGGATGCAGGTGGCTCAGGACCGTGCTTTGTGGCATTCCTTGGGGGCGGCCTATGTTCAGCAGTGGACGTGTGAAGGGCTGTAATGAATAATGATGATGATGAAAAAATTTTAACGCCGTATTGAGTAACCGAAATGGAACATATAGTTTTCATCAATTTTTATTCTATAGAATAAACGCGTACATAGTCCAGGTGATGGTAAGTGAATGCTGTAGCCCATAGACATCTACATCTATCCTCGATTACGAATCAAAATGCATATGCGTTTTCACCCGTGAGGACTAAGATGGAATGTCTCGTTTCCAGTTGAAAAGTTCTCTGGTTCTCTACACTCACCATACGAAACACAGCAGCGTTAAGCGATCCTTATCCTATAAAATGTCACCTTTATCCTATAAAAAAAACAGTCATATGGACCTTGTTGATACAGGAATTCTAATTAAAAATTATATTTCTCTTAACGCAAAAAACATGTGATTCAAGCACCGGCATACAACGATATCTCTCTTCTGATACTGGAAAAGCCGTACGACTTGAGGGACGCACCCCACATTGGAGTAGCGTGCCTCTCACCTGACCTGCCTGTTCCGGGCAAGCAATGCTTCAGTATGGGCTGGGGGAAGGAGTTCCAAAAGAAGGACAAGTATGCTGTTATTTTGAAAAAGGTAAGTATGTAAAATGAAACAAATCTTACGGATTTTCAACCGACTTCTAAAAAAGGAGGAGGTTCTCAATTGAAACATTTGAAAAAAATTGTCGAACTTGACTATTTTGGAACGAAGTTCCTTATCGGACGGTACGGGTTTGGCGGATGGGAGCTAGGCGACAAAAAGTGTAAAATTGTTTCGTCACTACCCCTTGTGTCATAGTGTATTTTATTTTAAATGACACTTCATTTTAATAGACGCTAGTAATTCATTTATTTGTATTTGTTAATCAATAATATAATACGTTTATTAATAATAATATACTACGAAAGGCACTTCGTTCCAACCGAGTGTTCCGCGATACTTACGATTTTTTTTTAACTTTAACTCTAATCTAAGTGAACCGATTTTGATGATTCTTTTTTATTTAAAAACTGGTGCCTCTCATGTGGTCCCATATTAATTTGATCCAGATCTTACCAGGAGTTTTTGTCCTCAATCCTTAATAATGCGCATTTAATTGACTTCGACTACATTGATGATGTTCTCATTTTATTTATATTGAAGTTGGTTGTACAACATTTTTAATTATACCACTTGTATCGCGTTTAATCTTAACTTTTTAATTCCCGACGGTACGCGCGCTTCACAATCAAGCTTGTACACTCCTGCATCATGTAGAAGGACATTTACACTCGAAACTTCGGGAATTAAAAAACTAAAAATCAAACGCAATAAAATCCGTAAATTTTGATTTATTGAATGTGTTGTATTAGGGTGCGCACAGATTAAGTAACATGTTGTGTAACTTTTGTTTTATAACACGTCCATATAATGTAACATTGTTTTTCAACATTGCAACATATAACAATACTGTACACATTAAGCTAGGGTCCCACGGCCTGTTTTGTCACAGGTCAGACCGCGCCAGGCCGGACAACAGGCCGTGGGAACCATCGCATCCGATGAGGCCTGTGGTGGCCTGTTGGCGCCCGTCCGATCCATCGGGAGTCGGTAAGATCAAAGGCGCGGCGCGGCGCGGCGCGACGGCGCCTGTCGCGGCCTGTACGGGCGCGTCTGCGTCGCTTGCAATCGTTCATTTCAACTGCGGTGGCGCTTGCGCGTACATGCTCATGATGGAATGGACGAACGAGCTTATATTAGAGTTTTTAACTCTTTATGAAAATGCACCAGCGCTTTGGAATATTTCGTCGCCTCAACATAAAAACAAGAACGGCTTTTGTTGAATGACGACACCCACCAGAGTCGTTTCCTCTGCTTTCTTTTTGCTTGGTTTATCAAACGTTCACCACTGAATAAAACCACAGCGGCTGCACACGCAGCCATGCGCTCCGTATCACTTAACATGTTGGAATGTCAGTCGACAGGCCGCACCAGGCCGGCACACGCCGTGGGAACGCTCAGTACGGGCCGCGACAGGCCTATACAGACGGGATAACGCCTGGCGCGGCCTGTCGCCTGGCAGGCCGTGGGACCCTAGCTTAAGAATAACAATGCAATATAACAATGTTATATGACATTGTCGTATGACATTGTCGTTTGTCGTTCTGCCGTTCAAGTTATATAACATTTATGTCACGTCATATAACCTATAATCTATAATATATAATCTACAAGGAGCACATGACCCACTGAGCGGTGAAATTTTCAAATCCACAGTAACATTACAACTATGGCAAATATCCCCCCTATGAGGCAACCTATGGAGGAGGTTTATGTTCAGCATTGGACTTCGTTACCCTTTTTTTTTCATTTTTAGTTTACTTTTGCTGCACTACGTCCCATATGTTTACCTCTGCTTAGCCTAATGGTTGACTGGGAGAGAATGCCTTGAGGCATTAAGTCCGCCATATGTACGATTTTTCTTTTGTGCATAAAAGTTTAAATAAATAAATAAACAACTTTTATAGGTTGTAACGGTAACTGTAATGTGTAGTATTCCCGTAATTATAAGAAATCATTGAGGTGAGCGTGATCTGAAAAGGTGATGTCAGGGTTAAAAGCCCACCACTATCCCATTTCGTTCCGTGGGTGTCGTAAGTAAACACTAGAAGGTAGAACATCCTTTCTTATGTGGTAGAGCCACGCTGCAGCTATATTATGTTTGCAGCACGAATAGGTCGGCTGGACCGGGGAAGGACCACGCTCTCACAGAATACCAATATAATACCAAGAAAATAGCAGCTTAACGCTGCTGTGTTTTGTATTTCGAGTGTAGAGAACCGGATACCCTTTTTACTGGAAACGAGGCATTCCATCTTAGTCCTCACGGGTGACAACGCATCTGCGTTTTGATTCTTAATCGGGTATAGATGTAGATGTGTATGGGTCACAGCAACCACTTACCATCAGGTTGATGTGCTCGTTTGTCACCCCTTTTATTTAAAAAAATATTCCTGATCTCAGGTTCAACTCCCGTACGTAGCTTTCGAAGAGTGCCAAGCTTCCCTAAGGAAAACAAGGCTGACCGCACGGTATAACTTACATTCGTCCCATCTTTGCGCCGGCGGTGAGGAAGGTGTCGATACTTGCAAAGGGGACGGTGGGTCGTCTCTTGTGTGTCCTATATTGGTAAGTTTTTCATTTGAAGTTTACGACTTTTTACCATCACGTTATCCACAGGCCACAACATCTACTTACCATCAGGTGGACTGTGTGATCGTTTGTCACTTTTATTCTGTTTAAATAATTGTATTTTTACTTATTTTAGGAGGACGGTGAATTGACAAGATTTGCTGTTTATGGAATGGTGGCATTCGGGGTCGGTTGTGGTAATCCGATTCCTGCAGTCTACGTGAACATTCCTCACCTGTACCGTTGGATAGGAGCGAAGATGAGAGACGAAGGCTTCGACCGTTCTTCTTATAGATATTAAAATACCTTTCTTGAAGATAAAAGTGAATACAGTACTAGTTACTAAATATCTCATGTATGTTTTTGTGAAATCAAACCTTTTTAGGGTTCCGTACCCAAAGAGTAACCAACCGGACCCTATTACTAAGCTTCCACTGTATGTCCGTCCGTCTTTGTTGTTGCATATAAACTTATTTCTCTGTTTTTACTCTAGATCAGTGATGCACAGACTTATTAAGACTAGGGGCCACTCAGGCAAATTATGAACTGATGGCGGGCCGCCAGAAGTATAGGTAATTAAAGACAATAAAGAATTGATAATAATGTATTAAAATTGAAAAAGAATTTATTAATTTGAAGCGTGGCACTGCATAGTGCTTACAATCTTTTTTATATTTGGCTCAAATTTACTTGTAGCAACACGTAAAACTGCTTCCAAACTTTCATTTGCAAGGCGGTTACGATTTTTTGTTTTATTATTATTTAGTATTGAAAAGGTTTGTTCACACATATAGGTAGAACCAAATAAGCTGGCACATTTTAGAGCGTTTATGCGCAACTCTTTGTACGTATTTTTATCAATGCAGCGGTAAAAGTTCAGCAAGTCTCCTTCGTTGAATTTGTTGCGTAAATCTTGGTCGTTTTGAATGTCGATAATTTCTAACTGCATTGACTCTGGCGCATTTTCAACTGAAATCGTGAAAGGATTGCTGAATATGTCCAACAGAGGTTTCACTTTTTTAAACTCCGAAAATCTGTCTTGAAAAGATTGAATCAAAATATCTGGCTTTTCTACATAACTGAAATTAATCGCAGTTTTGTTTAATTTTTTAGCCATTTTCTTATAATTCGGAAAATGATTGTAATTTCCAGAATTCAATTGCGATCTGAAAAGTGTCAGCTTGCATTGAAAGGATGATACATAAGCGTAGAGCTGGGATATCAGTTGATTTTTGCCTTGAAGCCTTGTGTTCAAGACATTCAAATGATTTGTAATATCAACTAAAAAAGCCAAATCACACAACCAATCAGGATTTTTAAGTTCCGGGACATCCCTTTGCTTTTCCGCCAGAAATATTCCAATTTCTTCTATTAAATTTAGAAATCGTTCCAGTGTCAATCCACGACTTAGCCACCTTACTTCTGTATAATACAGTGAATCTCCATATTCGCTTTCGATGTCATCAAGGAATTGTTTGAATTGCCTGTGATTGAGTCCTCGTGATTTTATGAAATTTACAGTCGAAACTACCACTTTCATGACATTTTGAAATTCAATTTTTTAGAACAGAGGGCTTCTTGGTGTATAATGCAGTGAAACTGCATGAGATCTTCAGCGTTTATGTTTTTTTCTTGCAGATGCTTTTTCAGCAAAGTAACTAGCCCAGAATTGAAACTAATCATCGAAGGAGCACCGTCAGTCGCAACTCCCGATAATTTTGATAAGTCCAAATCAGTTTTTGAACACTCATCCAAAAGTACATTAAGTATATCAACTCCTCTGGTTTGACCTTTCAATTAACACATTCTTAATAACTCTTCTAAGACTTTAAAATCTTGAGTAACACCTCGTATGAATATCAGAAGTTGAGCTGTGGAACTAATATCAGTGGATTCGTCGAGTGCTAATGAAAAAAATTCAATGATCTTAGTTTGTTCATTTAATTGTTCCGCAATATTACCTGACAAAGACATAATTCGTCTTTGGATAGTCATACGATTCAGTTGAATTTTCTCAAACTTTTTTGCTGCTTCTGGACACATTTTCTTACCGGCAATTTCTATGCATTCTTTTAAAAAATCCGCATCATTGAAGGGGCGTCTTCGCTTTGCTATCATTCGAGAAATTTCATAACTAACTTCTGTAGCTGTTTCTGAATCTTGAATGGGAATAAACATAGCTTGCTGACCAATAAGCTCCCGTTTTAAAGACAACATTTTTTGCTTTCTTAATTCGCCTGTAAACTTGGTAAAAGTAGGATGCTGCTTTTCATAGTGCCTTTTTACATTATATTCCTTTGCAATCGCAACAGAATTCTTGCAAATTAAACAAACGAGTTTGTTATGCGACCATACAAAAAAGTATTTCTCAGTCCAAATTTCTTGAAACTGTCGATTTTCATCTTTAACCTTACGTTTTTTACTAGGTCCTGGCTTGTCCATGTTGCGTTCTAACCCTGGCTAGGATTAACACAGCACCTAAAACAATTACAGTACCTACTTAAATTACACATCCTTTTTTAAATTACCAAAAATAATTGATTAAATAGGTAGGGAAACACTTATTAATAACAGAGTTTTACTTACGAGTTCACAACACAATTATACACAGCACTTGACGGGAAATCTACGTTGAATGTGGATCAAAATATATGACACCGGCTAGGCGAGTTAAAATCTACACTAGAACTATTGACACTTCACTCAAATTAAAACCGAACTGTCGGTCGCTGCGGTTAGCGTGGCTTTTATACCGCGCGTATAGAGTCAAAAACTGTCTGGAGAAATCACGAAATCGACTCTGGAAGCTTCGTGTATCTACCTACGCGAGCAATCGGGAATTCGGGACTATTGCTATCTCGCTTGCTCTAACAATATAACCCGTGGATAAGCCGCCACTGCGCTGCCGTCGTCGCCACGCCGCCGGCCGCGGCGGTTCCCCAAGAAAACGAATTTAACCGAGATCAGCACGAACATTACCGACCGCTGTTACCGACGCATGCACGGCGCACCGATAAGCGCACTTAAGAGTGCGCGCGCGAGATTCAAATTACTTTTCGAATATATTTTTTTTGGTTTTATTCTGGAATATAATTCAATATTTTTCGAATGTACGAGAGTATTATTTTTGTTGTCGGCGAGCCCCCAGTATTCGACCGGCGGGTTGCGGTCTGTGCATCTACGCCCTAGATAATGGCACTAGAACAAATATTTTTTACGATAAAATCTACATCTGTCACTGCCATGTTGATTTTTCATAAATTAATTATTTTGAAAATTGGAAACCTGCTTAAATTAAAAAAAAAAACAGAGGTAGCCTTAGGGGCTGTCGACAGAAGTGAAAACTCAAATGTACACAGACATCTATACCACATGAGTAAAGAAACCGTACCGTACAGAGGCAAAGCTTCATACAACCGCGCTGTGATAATAACACTACTACTAGCTTGAGGTGCGTGTGTGCGTGAGCACTGGCGACTCGTCACGTACAGAGAGAAACTGATTTAAACCGGCTCGGCCTGTGCTCAAACTCAAGGTTGTGCATAAGCGTAGTGGTTATATTCTCTTTGGTTGTGCAAAGAATATAAGTGTAAAATTTTATTTTTAAAGAATTATTCCTGTCACATGAAATATAAAAAGGTGTTATTATGGTTTACTGTACTTTTTGTATGAACAATAATATAACAAATAAAAATATTTTTTTTATTATCCCAAAGACTACTAGGTATATAGTAACATGATTATAATTTATTATTTTAAATGTGGTAGATAGATAACTCATCTATAAGTGACCTACCTGCCTATAAGTGATTGAATAGTTTTTTATAATGTTTATAATTGAATAATTAAGTTTATAAATTAAATACGCAGGTTCATGTTTTTTTTATTATAGTAATAATTTTTCAGAGTGTAAGAGTATTTAAACGCTGCCGGAGGAGAAAACTTTTTTATTATAAAAAGGCAACAATATAGATTCTGTGACGATCACTTCGAAAAACCCTGTAATAAGTTTTCTAAAAAAAAAATACCTGTATAATATTTATTTGGAAATGCTTTTCCAACACTCAACTTGCTGACAAATTACGGTGCTTGTTTGAGTTCCAGCCAATGTATCTGAAGTGAATGTATGAATTGATTGAGCAAAAACTTTGCGAATATTTTCATCTCGAAAGAATCATTGTAAATATTGACAATGAAGTATTAAAGTGTGTGCAAGATTGTATTGCGCGCCTCACAACGTGAGGGAGTTCTCTACTCTCTATCTCAAATCCATATAATTATTAACGTTACAATAACTACAGACAAAGGATTAGTAAGCCGAAGTGGCAATGGGCCGGCCATATACCTCGAAGAACCGACAACCGATGGGGAAGGAAGCTTCTCGAGTGGCAACCTCGTACCGGTAGGCGAAGTGTGGAGCGGCCCCCCACTAGATGGAGTGACGACCTGGTAATACATGCAGGAAGTCGATGGATGCAGCTGGCTCAGGACCGCGCTTTGTGGCATTCCTTGGGGGAGCCCTATGTTCAGCAGTGGACTTGTGAAGGGCTATAATGATGATGAATGATGATGCACTACAGACATTGAATTATAAGATTAGTTTATTTTCTAATTGATTCACTTTAGATTACATAACAAAAAATGTAATTGAAAAAACATATGAATTATGAACTGCCGTCCGTTGGTCTATGCGTCTGTGAGTCTTAGGGCGCGTCTCCACCAAAAATGTTGACAATATTTATGTTTCCGACATGTTGACAAATCAACAAAAGTTGACGACATTTGTTTCAAAATGTTGCAAATCAAAGGAATACGCTTGTTGACAAACACGTGTTGACAAATGTTGAAAACTTTGGTGGAGACGCGCCATTAAACTCACCGTTTAAATGTTATTAATGAAATTCGATCAGATTCTCTGTTTTTTTTTCTTGTAAAAATTATCGTCACTATTTTTATTTTTTTCATCAATATTAAATGAAACGCTACCCAGTTGACTTGAGCTGCCTTTAGCTGACGGTGAAACCGTTTCACTTCCACTATACCGTTACACGCTGGGTGATACGCGGTAGTTTTTCGATGTTTAAATCCAATCATTTTCCATAGATAATGAAAAAGGGTGTATTCAAACTTTCGGCCGCGATCTTAACAGACGGTCTTCCGTGCAGTAAAGTACGTACCACCTACTAAAGGCTACCGAAATCCTATCTCAATGTGACTAAGACACACTTAAGCCGCGTATCCACCAAAAATCTTGACAACATTTATGTTTCCAACTGTTTACAATTCAACAAATGTTACCAACATTTGTTTCCAATGTTGCCGACAAATGTTTCCAACAAGCGTCTCCACCGAGGGAACAAATGTTTGCAACAAGTGTATTCCTTTGGTGTTGCCGCCGAAAATGGAAACACGGTTCGCGACATTGTTTCAAGTTTTGTTGCCAACGATAATTAGGTAATTACAGAAACATTTGTTACCAACACGTGTTGGCAACACAAAAGCTGGTAACAAAATTTTGGTGGAGATGCTGCTTTAGCCATCATACGTGATCAGCAGCGTGAGTCTGCGTAGTTGACAGTGAACCCCCACACCTAGCTCCTCCCACTGCAACCAAGACTCCTTTAGCCGTCACAAGAGATCAGTAGTATGTCTTATCGACTCGCAGTGGGAAAATCATCGTCCACAACTACCTAGGAATAAACTTTCACTTATCATTTTAGGTTCACGACAACACACATTCCGCACAAATCTTTAATATCTTTATGTATTAAGACGTAGTAGAGCCATGCTGCAGCTATATTAGTAGTATAATTGTAGCACAAATGGGTCGGCTCGACCGGGGAAGGTCCACGCTCTCACAGAATACCAGCGTAAAATAGCAGCCACTGCTGTGTTTCGTATGGTGAGTGTAGAGAACCGGAGACCCTTTTTACTGGAAAAGAGGCATTCCATCTTAGTACTCACGGGTGACAACGCATCTGCATTTTGATTCTTTATTGAGGATAGAGGTAGATGTCCCATAGATATCCCATAGATTGCTTTCTTTCGCAACCGAAGACCCTTTTTACTGGAAACGAGGTATTCCATCTTAGTCTAGAGGGGTGACAACGCATCTGTATTTTGATTCTTAAATGAGAATAAAAATGTAGATGTCTATGGGCCACAGCCTCCACGTACCATTAGGTGGACTGTGTGCTCGTTTGTCACTCTATCCTATAAAAAGAATTATAAAAATTACATGTCACATTGTTTGTCCGCGATGAACTCCTCAAACGATTTTAATCTTGAGAGAGAGCGTAGTTTTAGATAAGTGACCCTTAATATTTTTTATTGCAAATTTAAAAATTTAAAGGGCAAAGGGTCGTCGGCAAGGGTAGAACAAAGTCTGTCTAGCCAGCTAGTATGTATTTATTTATGTTGTAAGGTAGCGTAGTGGGGTCTTTAGTAGGGCTTTAGGGTTGATAGGTTTTTTTTTAAGAGGTTTGTTAAGGTTAACTCGCAACTCATTCTCTGTAAATAGATTGTTTGTGTGCATGGTATCACTGGTACCGCCGTCCACTCCACGCCTTTGTATAAAACGATTTATGTGTGTGCAAAATTACTCGGTCGTATGATTCACGCACACGACGTTACACTTGATAGCCTGTTAAGGAGATGTTTTCTTTTGTTATCTTTTTTAGCAATTAAAATTAGTGTTACTGTAACCGTGAACCGACTTGCACGTGTCATTATCTGTGCTGATTAAATATTGTTGATACAACGGCAAACATTAAACATGCGGTGAGTTATTTATTCTTTGTCTGTAAATATTGCAAATTTGATACTTTTAAAATACATTCCCAGTTTCTTTAGAGAGCTCTCCAGAGACTTAAAAGGGGAATAGCGACTCTTACTTTCCACTTCGTAACGCAAATATTATTTGATTGAGTTTTTGATTAAACGTGTAGTGACGATGTAAATACGAGGGTGACACTGAAAGTTCTTAAAAAGTCAAAAACTAAACAAACTAGCAAGTTATTATTTTTATTATATCTTTTCAAAATAGTGTCCATTTACATCAATACATCCGCTGCATCCGATGGAACCACTGAGAAAAGCACCCATTCGTGCTACAACCATACTACTAATATAACTGCAGCATGACTATCACGTAGTTGAACGGCTCCGTTTAGTAAAAAGGCTAGGCTGTTAACTGAAAGGCTAATAAAGGTAGTTGGCTGCAACATATCCACTAGTGTCCACATGGGCAGCAGAGTCTACCTAATAACAACTACAAAATAACTATTCTATAGGCTTGGGTAAAAAATATCGATATCGGAACACCGATATTTCCTGCATAGTTATCGATATTTATCATCAATATTTGTAATGCAATATATCGATATTCAATATTTATTTTAGTCTTTTTTTATAGGGTAAGGGTGACAAACGAGCACACAGTCCACCTGATAGTAAGTGGTTGCTGCGGCCCATAGACATCTACATCTATAGAGGATAGATGTAGACGTCTATGGGCAAATTCCAAATCAAAATGTAGATGCGTTGTCACCCGTGAGGACTAAGATGGAATGCCTCATTTCCAGTAAAAAGGGCCTCCGGCCACCTGCACTCACCAAGCGAAACGCAGAGGTGAACCTCTACTTCACGCTGGTTTTCTGTGAGGTCGTGGTACCACCCCGGTTCGAGCCGGCCCATCCGTGCGACAGCAAAAGCCGCGTGGCTCTACCACTGTTATAAAGATATATAGAGTATCGAATTCATATCAATTTAGATATGTTTTACAATGATACATTTATGTTATAATGTCATAGACAATGTAATTTATCAGACAAAACCATTAAGCAACAAAAGCAACTACAAAAGTATTCAAATGATGTTTTTTTTCGTTGTCAAAAGTTCCAGTATAAAAATTTTGGCCCTCATCATGCAAAACATGACGATATATTAATATTTATCTCGAGATAATTATCGATACTGTTTAAAAATATCGATACGATAATTGTCGATATATTTTTTCACTTGCCCAGCCCTACTATGCCATACATCTTCCTATGAGGCTATCTATAGGGAAGGCCTATGTACAGCAGTGGACGTTTAATAAGCTGTAACGGACGCAATTAAACAATTATTATTTTATTCATGTTACCTATGTATTTAACCACCGTTGAGTAAAAAAAGCAATATTTATATTCTGCGGTACCTACAAATTATATAATTAGGGAGTATTTTGTTGGTTAGACAATATAAGCTTATAAAAAGCAAAATTGTAAAAAATTGTTATTTCTTTTTTAAACTTCAGTGTATAAAATTAAATTTTACTTTTATTATTTTATTTGAAATATTTGATTTGATTTGAAGATTGTTAAAATAATCTTACTAAGCAGTTTAAAAAAAAGATTTTATAATATTTCACCTAATCTATACTAATATAATAAAGCGGAAGAGTTTGTTTGCTTTTTGTTTGTTTAAACACGCTAATCTCTGGAACTACCAGTCCGATTTGAAAAATTCTTTTTGTCTATTATAGCCAGATTCATGTGGAATAGTATAGCCTATCTAGCATTAAGCTACATCACTCAGCTAGTCTTAAATATTTATATGGAATATCCATAATATGGATATTTGTTAAGCAAGTCAGAAGAAAAAGCGCTCCCGAAAAGATTTATCCGCGTACGCTGGTGTTATCGTTAGGGATACGTAAATACAATGTTCTAGAAAAATATAGATATTTAAACCGTCTAAAAATAAGTCCTCGATACTATATGTCTATTTCTTATACATTAGCCATAATTAGGTATTTAGTGACAAAAACTATTGAAAATTAAAAAGTGATATATAAGCTTTATTATTAGGCATGGACTATTTATCTTTACGAACGAAAATTACTTCATCATCAAGACAATTTTATGAAAATAAACTTTGTTCTTTATACCATATTATTATGACGCATTGTTTAAGAGATAATGAAAAATTAAAATAATTCAATACTTGGCTGGGCGCGCGAACGACGCATAAACCCTAGCCGCCCGGTGAGAACTGCGACCAGCCAGTATTGAAAGCTTCTATGAGCGAGGTTAGTTCAATCATTATAGTTAAAATAAATTCAAAATTAATTAAGTACTTTTATGACAATGATTAGTTACATCTTTATTTCTGAACTCTTTCATTTCACGGTATATTGTATTTTATGGTATTTTGAAAATTTAATTGATTAATAAGTATAAGAGTTTGATAGCAAATTTATCAAGAATCATTTCATGCCTACACACTTTTCATGTATCGTGTATGGTTTTCTTTAAAACTGGAAAAAACCGCACTTCGGGTACAATTTCTGGGACGTGAGGGGAGGGGGGGGGGACGCTCAACCGGGAGGGGAAGGCAAAGTGGATAAAACTTAACTTCGCTCTACATCATACATATGCCGACAGATAAAAGTACTCCATTAATTATGCTAATTTTTCCATACATTGCTATCAAATAAAATATTTAATTGCAATTATAAAATGCTTGAACTAGGTGTCATGTTATGTCGCGCACCTCGGACACGTGATGACGCGGGTGAAACCGCGGGGCACAGCTAGTTACTTATAAAAGAAACTGTTTCAAAACCATTTGTTATTATTTTGAGTTAATATTGTTTTTGCGGAGGTTATCTGCACTTTTTTGTACCAGAATTAACCTTTGTCTGTTATACATTTTTGAATCATGACGCACTGCTTTTTTATCTCTAAAAATGCATATAAAATGGTCTATGAGATAGTTGTGGACGATTGCGGACAAAATACATTGAAATAGCGATGGGCGATCGTTGCAAAAAAAAAACAATCGACTGAATCGAAAATTGTGCTATTGTGCATTCGATTGTCGATTTAGTAGTTCCTCACCATGATTATTCGAACAACAATCGACAAACTACTAACTGTACGCACATCGCACACTGCAATCCACTGCTATGTAATGCATGCGAGTGTGCGCTGCGCATCGATGCAACGACGTGTGCTTGTGCGTGCGGTGAACTGCGGAAGGCCGTGCACTGCCCCGCGTGCGGGACAGTGTTGAATGCGTCGATTGTTTTCAAGTATACTTAAGGCTGGCCACACATACGGAATTTCCTCTTCGGGATTCCGTTTCGATGTTCCGATTCGGAATTCCGAACGCAGCAAATCCATATAAAATCAAGTACCCGCCACACACGAACGGTAATTTTCTGTACGGAATTTTCTCCGATTCGAGATTTCGTATGATCGCCTGTGCATTCGGAATCCCGAACCGAAAAAAGTTGCTCCAAATCCGTCTTCCATAGATTTTGTATGAGTCGCAACACACATTCGTAAATTCCGTACTGAACGCGCTCAGTGTTTGTCGCACGACCGAAGCGAGTAGGTGTGTTTATGTATGTTTTTACATTTAATCGTATATGTGTAAGCTTTTCGTAACCTTTCATCCTATTTCATTTAATAATTCGTCGAAAGAGTTTACAGACATTCATTTTTTTTTAAATATCTCTGAATAGATATACCTTTTTACATAATATTGACTATATTGCTAGCTTAGGGTGATAAGGCGATACACCTCGTAAGAATAATATATCAACAATGGTATTGCAATCAGAAAACCGTCGTCATTATTCGCTGGCAGAATGTCTAGACTCAATTGCTAACACCCCTCAACTGACCCTTGTTATTCCGAACGGAAATAAACGTATGTGTGTGATGCATTCACGGAATCTCGAATCGGTATTCCGTATGTATGTGACCGGCCTAAGGCCTGCCACGAACGGGTCGGCCACACACGGAATCCCGTTGTGCCCGCAAAATTTTCAACGGAAAACTACCGTACGTGTGTGACGGCTCCTTGATTTTATATGGACTTGCTGCGTTCGGAATTCCGAATCGAAATATCGAATCGGAATCCCGAAACGGAATACCGCACGTATGTGGCGGGCCTAATACATATTATATTTTAATTTGTTTACTTTAGTTGGTTATTGACTTTTTTAGAGAAAGATCTCGCGCGGGTTATGAATGAGCGGCTTGACGCGATGCCTATAAATCATAATATAATGCAAATATTGAATTAATACACTTTTAAATACGCTTAGTTTAATAATACTTTTTAATACCAGAGAGTTCTCTACCTATTAAAGTATGAAGAAATGTTCATTGAATTAAAATTTCATGAGTAAAATTTAAGCAATAAAATTAAAATCAACAATTTAAAAATAAAAATTCAATACACACGTAAATAATATTTTAACTGTTAACTTTATCTGTTAAAAAAATTAACAAATAACTTTTAACAAATTCTTCACTGCTGGCCGTATGAGGAAGCTCAAGGTCGCGCAGCGAGCTATGGAGAGGGCTATGCTCGGAGTTTCTCTGCGTGATAAACTTAGGAATAAGGATATCCGCAGTAGAACCAGAGTAACCGACATAGCCCAACGGATTAGTAAGCTGAAGTGGCAGTGGGCCGGCCATATAGCTCGAAGAACCGACAACCGATGGGGAAGAAAGGTTCTCGAGTGGCAGCCTCGTACCGGTAGGCGAAGTGTAGGGCGTCCCCCCACAAGATGGAGTGACGACCTGGTAAGACATGCAGGAAGTCGATGGATGCAGGTGGCTCGGGACCGTGCTTTGTGGCATTCCTTGGGGGAGGCCTATGTTCAGCAGTGGACTTGTGAAGGGCTGTAATGATTTTAACAAATAAATAAATTTAACCATTAACGCCATGTCTAGAATGAATGTTCCCTCAATCGATGGTTTGATTACAATACAAAACAGAAAATTGAATAATCTATTGGCGGCTCCCTGTAATATATTGCATATTTCAGGTCCCAAACCAACAAAGAAAGATGAAAACCATGCTCAACTACTTGATACGCAGTCACGTACACATTTTTCTTCTTTCTTTCTTCATCAGCCCGTAAAACTTCACTGCTATACCAACAAATGTGCCCAGAAACTATGTTTTGGAACGAACACGGTACGAATTTGGCGGATGGGGGCTAGGCAAGAAAAAAATATAAGATTTTTTTCGTCACCACCCCTTCTGACGTAGTGTAGACGGCCTTGGCGGCTATAAGGAAGCGAGATGGAACAATATCCATCTTCCTCGCACTTTTTGTTGTCTTGCCTTGAAATAAATATTGTTTTATTTTAAATGGCGCTTCATTTTAATTTGCGCTAGTAATTCATTTATTTGCGTTTGTTAATCAATGATGTAATACGTTTATCAATAATAATATACTACGAAAGGAACATCGTTCCAACTGAGTGTTACACAACACTCACGCATGTTTATTGTTGTTTACAAATGACTTGAGATACATATTATCTGTCCGTGAATTCGTGATCTTACAATAATTTAAAATTAAAAATTTTGTACAGCCGACTTCAATATAAGTTTTTTTTTATAGGAGGGGGCAAACGAGCATGCGGCTCACCTGATGGTAAGTGACTACCGCCGCCCATGAACAACTGCAACACCAGGGAGGGAACCGCAGATGCGTTGCCGGCCTTTTAAAAAGGAGTACGGTCTTTTCTTGAAGGTCCCTAAGTCGTATCGGTCCGGAAAAATCGCTGATGGTAATCGATTCCACAAGGAAGTCGTGCGAGGAAGAAAACATCTTCTAAATCGCACAGTGGTGGACCGCCAATCATCCAGATGGTGTGGACAGTATCGGGAGTTCTGCCGCGATGTGCGTTCGTGAAATTTGGCGGCTGGGATTAATCCGAACAATTCCTCAGAGCACTCCCCGTGGTAGATGCGAAAGAAAATGCAAAAGGATGCAACATCTCTTCGCAGTGCCAATGAAACGAGCCGATCGGAAAGGACTCGGTCGTCGACGATTCGAGCCGCTCTGCGCTGGATGCGGTCAAGTGGAAGGAGCTGGCACTGGGGAGACCCTGCCCAGAGATGGGAACAGTATTCCATGTGAGGCCGAACCTGCGCCTTGTAAAGTTGCAGGCGGTGTGCCGGCATGAAATACTGTCCCGCTCTGCTGAGCACGCCAGGCTTTTTAGTGGCCAACTTGGCCTTCTCTTCCAAGTGACCACGAAACTGCACGTCACTCGATATGTCGACTCCGAGGATTCCGATACTGGCTGAGGCAAGAAGGGGAGTGCCTTGAAACTGAGGAGATACGACAAAGGTGTTCTTTTTCCTATAATCATCAGAATCATCGAAATCGGTTCAGTCAGTAAAAAGTTATGACGTAATACACATAAACAAAAAAAAAACAAAAAAATACAGTCGAATTGAGTACCCTTTCTCTCTTCGTCGTCGTTCAAGTTTCCTGTTTGGAAATCGGCAGATAAGCTGAGCATGGTTTTGACTTGGTTTTAGCATCACTTGAAATTTCCACAGGTTTTCTCTGTCTTTCTTTCTCTGTTGATTAGTGTCCCAGCAACTAGTTGATTCTAACGGAGACCGTGTTCCGCTTTTGGTTTTGAAGTTTTTACATCTTCTAGATGGGTGGCAAGGACGCTTCGAGGTCCATCTCCCTCTATAATAATAATAATAATGTCCTCCAGACCGAATTTCGGCCACGGCGGCCAGTCTCAACGGAGACTAGCCATCGGCGCAAGAGACGATTATAGTGCCCAAGTGTATGCGCAAGCACAGGTGCACTCTCTATTCCTTCACTCTCATAGTCCGATGGGACGGTAAACCGACACGACCGGAGAGAGATCAGGCGTAGGACGACCAACGGCTTAACGTCTAACTCAATAACTGATTTTTGGTCCGATCCGGGATTCGAACCCGGGACCTCATGATCAGCAGTCGCACCACTACAACCACTAGACCAACAAGGCAGTAACGAAGTGTATGAAGTAAGTGCTTCCTTTCATATACAGAGATGGTCCTCTTTGTACTCTACACTCCATACCCAAATCTTCAACCTTTAAACAGATTTCAGATCAAGACAATTATTAATTGAAATACTATTAAAGTATGTAAACAATTGTAGCACATTTTAACCGACTTCAAAAAGGACGAGGTTGTCAATTCGGATGTTTATACAGGGTTATTTTACAACAACCAGCCAAATTTGCACAGACGGTTCAGAATTTACATAAATAAAATGATAGCAGTTGCGCGGTTCACGGAAAACTACTGGATAGATTTCAATTATTATATAATATATGATTTTTTGACGTGGTAGAGCCATGCTGCAGCTATATTAGTATTATAGTTGTAGCACGAACGGGTCGGCTCGACCGGGGGAGTACCACGCTCTCACAGAATACCAGCGTAAAATGGCAGCTTGACACTGCTGTGTTTCGTATGGTGAGTATAGAAAACCGGAGACCCATTTTACTGTAACAACGATTAAAACTACGATTATTATAAGCATTACGTGTTCAGTGATGTGTGTTTTCTTGCCGCAGAGAAGTAGGGCAAGCGAGAACACAACAAAAGATATTTCCGCAATTAATTAATCTGTGGCAGCAACTTGCCGGGTACCAGCTAGTAGGTATTAAACAAAGATGTTGACTTATAAAACATCTTTGGTATTAAATAAATAATTTGCCGTGAAACATTTTTACCCTGTCTAGTATTCGTGCGCATTACACGTGTTAGTACATGATCGCGTAGATATTTGTGTGTACCTACGTTTGCTATAAACTGTAAACATATCCAGAATTACATGTAAGATCGGGTTCAAGGTTTCGCAACCAGTCAACTAATTTATCAATACGGTTGATAACATCATTCCAACACAACATACGAAATAGGAACTAATTTCTTCTTAATTCCTTATTATTATTACGCGCTTTAGTTTGTATTAAGTACTGTTAGAATATAATAGAATAGAATAATTTTTACTCAATATAGATTACAAGTAACGTATTTTTTTTTACTTTTACCACTGGTTTGAAAAATACCTCTGTCCTGGAAAGAACTAGCAATAAACCCACCGGAAAGTTTTTAAAAAAAAATAAAAATGTATAATAAAAACACAGGTTGTACAAACTATATAGGTACCAAAGAGATTTAAAATATATATATACTAACTACTTAAATGTCTTTGATAGGTACAAAACTTATTTAAGAAACACCTTGCAACCATCAACCTCATTCCCAAGAGTTATTATTAACCATGTATTCTTACACACACACACACATATATATATATATATATATATATATATATATATATATATATATTACAATAACAAATATACCGTAGTTATTATCTTATTAAACTTTGTGAAGTTACATTGTGCTGAAGAGTTCACTGCCTTTGTCAAGCATAAAAAAGTAACAATAAACTCATAAATTACATTTGACATTTTACCATAATGACATCTTTATCTCATAAATGTTTATTGTTTATGATTACAAATACTTTTTTTTAATTACTTGTAGACTCAGGCGAGGATGCACAAAACCGAAATTACATATAAATAATTAAATTAATTTAAAACTAGCGCTATATTATTTTAACAGGAAGTGTCACCTACAGGGAAAATAAAGTTTACCAAATAAATCGATATCACACAGTATATAATCGATATAGGCTAGATCTTATAATGCCTATGAGCCTTAGGGGTGTATAATATTTATCTGTCTAATATTTTATCAAGGGCTAAAAATTATGAACGCGCCTTATATTTTTAATAGCAATAAAACTTATAAATGCTGAAAATCATTTTATTAACAAACTGCGCCTACTAGAGCTATTGATATGAATGAAACGGTAAACCAGTTGCTGTAATTCTGAAGCTACTAAATAAAACCCGGTCTCGATACGTTAATTTTTTCGACAGTTATCGTGACCACATAAAAAACCAACATGCGGTTGTCCACGTAAAGTTTTTTCAAACTATTTTCTTGATATACCGCTACTCGCATTATCGTATAAGTGCAATATGGTTATTATAGAGGCATTTTAAGAACACAAAATTGCTTGACCTTGACGTATCGAGAATAAAGCACTGCTTACCTCTTTTACGTGGTAGAGCCATGCTGCAGCTATATTAGTAACATAGTTGTAGCACGAATGGGTCGGCTCGACCGGGGAGGACCACGCTCTCACAGAAAACCAGCTTAAAATAGCAGCTTAACACTGCTGTGTTTCGTATGGTGAGTGTAGAGAACCGGAGACCCTTTTACTGGCAAAAAGTCATTCCATCTTAGTCCTCACGGGTGATAACGCATCTGCATCTTGAGTCTTTATTGAGGATAGATGTACTCGTAGATGTCTATGGGTCACAGTAACCACTTACCATCAGGTGGACTGCGTGCTCCTTTGTCACCCTACCCTATAAAAAAAAGCTTAACGGTGGCGGTGTTTCATATGGTGAGTGTTTCATATGGTGTCCCTTTTCACTGGAAACGAGGCATTCCATCTCAGACCTCAAGCACTATAGCATGTAACGATTTACTTCTTCTCTATAGTATGTAAAGTCAGTTCTAGACTTAAAATAAAAAATATACTAGAGAGCAAATTTTTAAACATACTCGTACACTTGCATATATTTCTTTAACAACAAAATGTAGGTTGTGTAATAAAACTTTAACAAGTATAAAACTTCGCTCTTGTCAAGAAGAATTTGGAAGATTTTATTTTCCATAAGAATACTTTTGACCGTGTAATGGCGTTGTAAGAATAGGTAACCATCGTCCCGTGGGTTTCGTAAGAGGCGACAGAAGCCATGCATACATGCATTTTTATTCAATCGAGGATAAATGTAGATGTCTATGGGCCGCAGCAACCACTTACCACCAGGTGGACTGTGTGCTCGTTTGTCACCCTTATCCTATAAGAAAAGGATCCCTTTTCTGTCCGGAAGTTCGTCTGAGCAGGTGCCAACCTCTTTGCTATTACTGCCGGCAATAGTAATGCTTGCACCACTGTGATCCGTTCTGAACAGTATACAGGGTCAGTATAGTTACAGTCTGTAAGTATAGTCCATCTTAGTCCTCAGACGTGACACCGCATCTGTAGCCTTATGTGTTAGAAGTTGGCTGCTCTAGCTACTTACCATCAACAAAACTGTAAGTTGTTTATTTCACTTCATGTTACAGCCTAGTATAGGGTTGCCAGATCGGAAGGCCAAAATATCTGGACAAAATTTGGAAATGTTCTGTATTTTGGGGTTGTTGTCGAGAAATAAATATGAAAAACAAAAACGTAATATATTTTTTTTAAATTAATAGGCTACAAAAAGTCTTAACATTGTTGACATATAACCAATTTAACTTAAATTTTAGGTTGTCACATGTATTTGGCATTGGACTTTACTTTGTCCCCCAGTTGAGATCCTTAGGTAAGTATTCAGAAATTATTTAAAATTCAAACAATTTACTTGAAATAAGTTGAAATCAATTATTTTAATTATTAACAATTTCTCTCTTTGGTACATAAAGTATATAGTAAACTAAACACCCCTTTACAGTATGCATTGCTTATAGGAATCGGCAACACAAATGACATATTATTTTTCAAGTTTTAGGTCATGTTGGTTGCATTTAAAAAATGCCCAAATTTTGTCATTTTACCACATGTCCTTGTTTTTTGGAAGATGTTCAAGTGTTTCAATGTCAATATCGTTTGAAATTACGTCAGGTAATACGGATAACTCTTCCCACGTAAATAAAAGAGAATGCGAGATCGTGCCCCACTTTGTACAAAAAAGGTATAAATATGAAAAATAATCTTATGAATTTTGAAGTTTTTTGTGATAAATCGTTATTCTGTACAACTTGCGGTAAAATATTATTTAAAAGAAAGGAATTCAACTATTAATATTTACATTTCCAGTCTTTTCTAATAACATCTGCGTTTCTTTGTACGAATAAGTACATACGTACGCATAAAGTATCAAATAATACATTTTTCTATTAAAATATAAGTCTTATAAAAATGTTACTTATCAATTTTTATTTTCAATTATTATTATAAGTCGATAATAATCATTGATTTTCGTGCATTTTGTGAAATGATACACACACGTCACTGTGTCAATATCGTAAGTACGTATGTCAAATTAATGTTGAATATTTTCACACATTGACTAATTTGTGCTTGTGAAATATATTCATTATGATTATATCACATTTTTGCTTGTGCTGATTCCCGATTTCTTAACCGTTTGCACTTTATCCTGCTTTTGCTGACGACTTATGCTTCTGTTAATATACGGACTCGATCACGCCTACTTATTGACTTACTGCTAATTACTGCGGACATTCTGATAATTGCATCCACGATGTTGAGGTGCGCTAATTGTCATCTTTACGTCGATAGGATGCAGGGGCATTTTGTGTCCTCGTCGAGATCTTTGCAATAGATATATTTAGTTTTATAGCTTTTTATATGGTTGATAATTTATGGTGCTGCCGTTGTCGTAAAATGAGTTACTATTCTGTAAATATTTAAACCTTCTTCAGATACATGTCATAATAATATGTATCTTGAAAAATAATTTTGTAAATAATATAACTTGTTTACATGAGTAGGACTCAGATTTTATGAAAAACAAGTGGTGCCAGTCTTATATTGTGTAAGGACCTTTTAGATCCTATACAAGAGAACCCTTTTTCCAATGTTACCGATCATCATATTTAAATTCTCATTTATATATATACATCATTAGCGCCTGACAATTTATATTCTGAAATTACAATGAACTGCAACGAACTGAAATGCTGTTCTAAAAAATAAGGTAAATGTAATTATTAAAGTCCAGTTTAAAAAAATCGCAAGTTGTAGAGACTTCATATTATATAATTAAAATTTGGATTAAATAATAAATTAGAAAAAAATGGTGCATACGGCATTCGTGTACACCACACTTTTGGGTGGGGCAAAGTTCTATAGAGAATCTGGCATTCACCTTCGCACCTTGTAAAGACAATGCAGCGAGTTTTTATATAAAGTTCTCAAAAAAATAGCGTTCTTGCAAGTATTGAATAGGTCGTTTTAAAAAATGTTCAGCTTTGACGCAAAAAAGGGTTTTCTCACTATTGGAAACATTCCTTAATAAGATTATTTTTCTACTACCTAAGAATTTGTCATACAACCTGTTTTTGAGTTGACTCATTAGTTTTTTCATTACACTTTCAAGTTCTAGGACAGGGCATGGAGCATTTCCCAATGCTAACATTGCTACTTGGAACTCCAACATTACGTTACAAATTACAAAGTATAAATACGCTTCTGAAATCCCCTTCCTGTTTGCGTTCGTCAACCCGTTCCCTATTATTATCAATGTGGCTTTTACTTTTTGTTACAAACTCCCATATAAATATCTCTTTTCAACATTCGGTCTTCCCCATTCAACATAAAATACTGCTTTACAGCAGACTAACAATACAGTAAATGATCTAAAGTGGGCAAAAGAGATAGCCATCTTGTCGGGACATGACGAATAAGAATGTGACCGCGCGTGGCAATTTTAAATTATTATTTTGTATAGAACTTTTATATAGAACTTTTGTATAGAAGCCGTTTGTCTGGAGGTTTTGAGTTTTGTCAGGAGTCTGGAGATCATTTAAAATGTCGGGAGAATCCAGACGAATCCCGACCATCTGGCAACCCTACCTATATACGTCTCACAGCTGTACACAGGCCTCCTCTCATTTCTGAGAGGGTTGCAGAGCAAGGAAATATCCACCGCGCTGCCCGAATGCGTGTTGGCGGACTTCACATGTCTTCGAAATATTTTTATTTCTCAGACATGCAGGTTTCCTCACGACGTTTTCCTTCACCGCCGACCACGTGGTAATCGTGGTGATGGTGGCACTTCAATTTAAAAAAAAGAAGAATAATAAATCCAATATCTTACAGGTGCCTAGAGATGCTACTGTTTTGTCTGCTCTGCTCCCTGTCGCTCGCCAAAGAATACGAGAATGGAAGCGACGACGCATTTTGGATATCATGGTTAAAGAACTACACTATAGAACCGTTCACCATAGGCTCACGGAATGGAGGTATTGAGACAAATTATAAATTTAGTACGTGAGGGTAATATGGTCATCCGGTTAATATGGTCACTTTCTTATAACTCAAAAACTACAACCTTATTTCATAGATGGCTCTGTGATACATTAGCTCTTCATCAGTCAATCAAATAATAAAGGGTCAAAATGGCGCTGCTTTATCGACGCCATTTTGACAGTTGACATTATAGGAAATATTTTAGTTGATTTTAGTATTTTGTAGTGTAGTTAGTTTTTTTTAAATTGATTTTTGTAAGTGTTTTTAATTATCGCCAAAACTTATTTGTTATTTTTTTTAATATATTAATAATATTATACGACTTTACGTTTTCATCTGCCCTCCTCCTAGTTGTGGTTTTATAGTGCGGCAATGCTTAAGATGACCATATTACCCTCACGTACCTTACTATATTTTTAGAAAACACACGCAAGCACAGCCTTAGATCGCCAGATGTATGCCTATCATCGTTTAGGGATCAAAAATTCAGATTGAGAGCTAAGATGGCATGCCTCTTTAGTTTGATAGAGATTGAAGGTTCTTCGAAAATTCATTCGGTGACATAATTTTTATACGTTTTATTATACATGTTACTACGATATTGCATGCCTTAAGCGCAAAGCGTGTAGGTATGTAGGTATGCTCCTAAAAATCAAGATTCCGACGTTTTGCCGCATGAAATCATCTTGAACATATGAATGATATAAAAAGCACATTGTCAGAAAGATAAATGATTGTTGAACTTATTTTATCTAAACCAATTAAGTAATTGCTATTTTTACATAAATAAATCCACTAAGGCTTATGGTGTAGATTTATCAAGTCTGCATAACTCAATCTATTTTTTAATCTATGCATCTATCATGGAATGCCATTTTAATTTTGCTTTGTTTAGTTATAATTAATTTTTTCGGCTGAGAAATCCCGAAATTTTCGGTGTTTTGAGCAGCCTTGTAAAAATGTATTTTACTAATAAATTTTTAAAAGTTTACAAACTACACTGCCTACTGCCTAACTCGCACTCCGGGTTAGGCCGCCATCGTGAGTGCATTACTGTATAGTTTGCTTATAGCAGCGGTAATAGGCAGCAAAAATATCGATTCCTGTAGAAATACCAAATATTCCAATAACCAAATTTGATACATACTTGACCAAGGTTATTATTTTTATAATCACAGATTTTTATTACAATATTTTGTTTTGCTAAAAGTACGTAGGATTTATATATAAATATACTTATACGTCTTGGACTTTATGGAGTGACCTGTAGGTGTACTTCGGTATCTGCTACTGGAACCCCTCGGCGAGTAGAAATAGGTGTGCCCAGATTGGCCCCATTTTGTTAGTTATGATGAGACCTTACCTTCGGACTTGATAGAGTAACCTAAAGGTTTACTTCGGTGAATGCAACTGGAACTCCTCAAAGAGTAAAACTAGGTGTACCGAGTTTGGCCTGGATTTATTAGTTATGATGAGTCCTTACCTTCGGACTTGATAGAGTGCCCGGAAGATGTACTTCGGTGAATGCTACTGCAACTCCTCGACGAGCAGAACTAGGTGTGCCGAGTTCAGCCTTGTTCTGTTGACCTTGGTTTGTTTGACTTGTTATGATGAGACCTTACTTTCGGACTTGATAGAGTGACCCAGTGGCGAAGCTAGGGCTCCGAACTAGGTCAAGTCCATGATATGTTTTTGTTGTTTTTAGCAGTTTTATAAAAATACACCAATCTTGATCTGTTTCCCCTCTTCAGTTTCATATTCAGTGCTGTCGAGGACGTGTTTAACAAAGCACACAGAAGGCATACTACTGCTAGATAGATCGCATTACATGTCAGCAATTGCATACCTTCGGTGGTTTTGAAAAAAGCCGTTTGGGTTTGCTTCAGCGAAAGAAAAAGATATTTACATACAATATAATACATGAACAAAAGAAAAGCATGAACAAAGTACAAACAAACTATGCTCAAAATTAAAAAAAAATATTTATATCCTAAATCGATATTTTTTTGTTTGAAAGATTTGATTACGTTCGCGTAAAATTTTGGTGAAAACATATGCATATATATTTCTCAACAAAGCTTAAAGATTTTACCTTTTCCTCGCCGATTAGCACTAAAACACACTTCAATTCATCACAAGGAACACTATTATTCTTCATTTTCACTAAAAATCTTAAAAAAACATAAATTCTCAACTCGCAATATTCATTCGCTCAAATAAACACACAGAGTAAACATTGAAATGTGAAGTGAAGTTGCGTATAGCCCGCGTGCCCCTAACTTCACACGAAAAGTCAGGCTTAGGGCTCCATACTATTTGCTATATAAACAATCGTAGTTATATTTCATTATAAAACATTTTGCCACAGGTTAGAAAGGGAGCGATCGTCTTCTCGAAAGCCCGGTAAAAAGCCCACGCGTGCGAGAGAGACGACTAATCGCCCAACTCAACTCGTTTTTTATGACAGCAGTATCGCGCGGGAAATTTGAAATAGTTTGAAACAGTTTACGAGTTATTTTATTAGTTGATATTATTGATTGAGCAGTTTGATAGGGCAAGCCCGAATCCTCGGCTTCTATGGAAGCTTCGCTACCGGAGTGACCTGAGGGTTACTTCGATGACTGCGACTGGAACTCCTCGACGAGTAGTAATAGATGTGCCGAGTTTTGGTTAGTTTTGTTAGTTGTGATGACATCTTACCTTCGTAATTGATGAGTGACCTGAATATGTACTTTGATGTCTGCTACTGCAACTCCTCGACGAAGAGAACTAGATGTACCGAGTTTGGGCTCGTTTTGTTAGTTATGAATAGACCGTACCTCCGGACTTGATGGAGTGTCTTGAAGGTGTACTTCGGTGACTACTACTGGAGCTCTTTGACGAATAGAATTATAAAGTACAATTATGTTTTGTTTCACGATTATGTGAGCATTATAAGTGGTGCACTTATCGATTTTCCAAGCTATTTTTTAAATTGAAATTAAAAATTATCGTAAAATTGGAAGTATGGTAATTAATTATATGGTTTTTAGTGAAACCTTGTGTCTAATTAAACTAAGTACTTTAAAAATTTACATATAACCATGTTTTACGTAATTTTTTTAATGCGTTTAAGGCATGCACAATTGGATTTACTAATAGTTTTAAATAATTATTGTTGCAGAATCAAAAATGTCATACTTATATGTAAAATATGCACACTGGTGGCCACTATCTGGATAATTTATCATAACGGTCAATTTTGAGCAAAACTACTAACAAAACTGTGTCCACCAAAATTGTGATTAAGAGAGAAGGTCTTTACTTGAATAATAATGTGTTGTGTGTATATCGGCATAGTAGTATTTCACCAATTTCTTTTTTCGTTAATTGGCTCCATGGCGCAGTGGCTTAGCATTGATTTGAGGCACTGAGGGCCGCGAGTTTGAATCCCACTCGGAACAAGTACTTGTATGGCCTTTAAGTAACATAACAAAAACAAGTCCTTATTACGGCGGGAGAGACAATGGTGTGTGTAGACCTTTTTTAGATGATGAGGTGATATTATAATTAGCCTTAAAACTCCTAATACTGGGATGCTAATAAATAATAACTCAATTGTTAAATTTAAATCTATAAAATCTGTTTCAGGTGATGAAGATTCGATACCCTACGATAAAATCATAGGCATTACGAAAGAGAAGTTATCACAGCCATTGAAGGATGAGGAAAGTAAGTAATCCAGCGTTGTAAGGTTAGAGTGTAAAAACACCCTTATGTTCGATACACATGGTCAGTTAAACTGATTCAGTTGAACTGACGTACATCCAAAAACTGACCCTGAGCACATTAGTAAAAAGAAACCATACAGAGGCTAAGCTTCTAAGGAGTTGTCAAAATTTTTACCTATTTTAGTAGGGTTGAAACAGGAGGATAAAATTAAATAAACAAAACACTTATCAGCTTTTATTATATACTTAAGATAATTTTTTTTTATAAACTACCTATTCTAAATATTAAAATTTATAATTTTTGTCCTTCAACAATTTGTTGTGCATTTTAATTAAATGGTAAATTATGAATCTAATGTAAACTTTTCCATACAATCTTGCACACGTTTTAATATTTCATTACAAATATTCACAATGTTTCATTCAATGTTTATTTCTAAGTAATAGAAAGCAGAAGGTTATTGTAAATGGTAAAAGTTCTTCCGGGTCACCTGTACTAATGGGTGTTCCTCAGGGCTCGAATCTCGGCCCATTCCTGTTTCTGGTGTATATTAATGACTTACCTCACCTTGTAGGGGATAGTCATGATATAGTATTATTTGCTGATGATACTTCCTTGATTTTTAAACTTAAACGTCAATCATTTAAATGTGACGAAGTGAATAATGCTATATCAAAATTAGTGCATTGGTTTAACGTTAATAATCTGCATTTGAACGGAAATAAAACTAATTGTGTTAAATTTACAACAACGAATGTTAAAAATCTGAATACCAATGTGTTTTTAAATGGGGAGGAATTGAGTCCTGTTGTATCCACTGTTTTTCTTGGCATCACTCTTGACGCAAAGCTTCAGTGGGCCCCCCATATATCCAAATTAGCAAGCAGACTAAGTTCTGCAGCTTATGCTGTAAAAAAGATTAGAGGTCTCACTAGTGTCGAGACAGCTAGATTAGTTTATTTTAGTTATTTCCATAGCATAATGTCTTATGGGATTTTGCTATGGGGAAATGCGGCTGATTCAGAAACTATTTTTGTTTTACAGAAGAGGGCCATTAGAGCTATTTACAATCTAAAACCGAGAGAGTCTCTTAGAGATAAATTTAAAGAAATTAATATATTAACTTTGGCCTCTCAGTATATTTACGAAATTTTAATGTATGTTCACAAAAACAAAGAGAGTTTTAGTAAAAAAAGTGATATACATTCTGTAAACACTAGGAACAAACACAAGCTAGTGATGCCAGTTTCTCGACTCCACAGAGTCAGTAATTCATTCTTGGGGCAATGTATACGCTATTACAACAAGGTCCCGGAAAGTGTACAGGTTCTCTCTATTACCAAGTTTAAATGTTTTATTAAGCTGAAACTGTATAAAAAGGGTTATTATAGTATAAATGAATACATGGTTGATAATAACCCCTGGGAATGAGGTGGTCGCTTCCAAGCAGTTTCTAAAATAAATTTTGTAAATAGTTCGTAATCATTTATATTGTAAAATTTATTTTAAAAAAATGTCCCGCTGGGTTTCTTGCTGGTTCTTCCCAGGATAGAGGGTATTTTTTCGAACCAGTGGTAAAGTAAAAAATGACTTTCAATAAGAATTACACATGTAATGTATATTGAATAAAAATTATTCTATTCTATTCTATTCTATTCTTTCGTGATCAAAATATTCGCAAAGGTTTTTCTCGAGCACTTCATGCATTCAATTTTAGATACATTCTCACATTGGCTGGAACTCAAATAATAACCGTCATTAGTTATTAACAAATGACTGTGATTATTTTTGTTTAGTTAGAATGTTGGAAAGCATTTCCAAATAAATATTTTACAAGTTTTGTTTTAGAAAACTTAATAGGTACATAATTTTTCGAAATGATCCTTACAGAGTCTATATTGTTGCCCTTTTTATAATCCAAAAGTTTTGAAAGGAGATCTTTTCGTCCGATAGCTTTTAACCACTCTTATCGTCTCAAATAATAATAATAATAAAACATGAAACTACGTATTTAATTTATAAACTAGTTATTCAATTATAAACATTATAAAAATAACTATTCAATCACTTATACTGGGTGGCGAAAAGGTTATCACGTTAAATAGCACAGCAGTTAATACAAGTTGATATATGTCTGTTAAAATAATAAAATAAACAATAATAAAAGAAAATAAAAAATGCATTTTTCAAACAAAATAAATAGCGTAAAAAATTTACAAGAAATAAATCAGCCTTGATAATATAATATAGGTTACTGACCTGAAGTGACTTACAAAACGTCGCACGCACCAGAAAAATAATAATTTCCACACTCGGTCCCATTTCTTGTCACTCGCGCATAGAGAATTATGCCTTAAGTTCATTGTTTTAACTAAATTTTTCGCTTGAATTTGTTTTCACACACCCGCAGCGCGCTGTCCCTTTGTTTTTAATTTCGCGCATAAAATTATGCCTTAAATTGTTAGCATTACTAGTATTTTGTTTTATAAAAAAAAACTTATGTGTAGTTTGGTCACTTATAGGTGAGTTGTCTATCGACCACATGAAAAATAATAAATTATAGTCCAGTTACTACTTACTTAGTGGAGTCTTTGGAACTGTGGAGGGGGGGGGGGGGGTTATGACCCTCTACGTATAATTGATGTGTAGGATGTCATTGTAGGTTGTATCTACGTCACGGGATGTGGTAATTAAAACTTATTGTAAAATTTATTGTACTAAAAATACTTATAAATAAAATGTAATTGGAATGCACGTGTCGCGCGTGCAGACGCTATATCAGCATATTTCCTAAGCTATTGAAAAACCATGTACTTACTCGTACATCTTGCCAATTTTATAAAGAAGAAGAAAGCTTATAGCGATGAACCCCTATTGTGTTTACGGGCAGCAGTTGCGATCACCGCATCCACGCTATCGATGTTTGAGACCCGGTACTCCGATGGATGTCCTTGGCTTGACTGCTCGACATTATTAGAGTCTGGCTTGTCACGGAGATTCACGCTGCAGCCTTGACATCTTCTTTCAGCCGAAATGTCCCCCCCTGCAATGAAGGTTTGTGGTGTACATAGGGTTGCCAACCGCACTTTTTTTTTATGGAATAGGTGGCAAACGAGCATCCGGCTCACCTGATGGTAAGTAACTACCGCCGCCCATGAACAACCACAACACCAGGGGAATTGCAGATGCGTTGCCGACCTTTTAGAAAGGTGTAAGCTCTTTTCTTGAAGGTTCCTAAGTCGTATCGGTCCGGAAAATTGGCTGGTGGTAATTGATTCCACAAGGAAGTCATGCGAGGGAGGAAACTTCTTCTAAATCGCACAGTGGTGGACTGCCAATCATCCAGATGGTATGGATGGTAACGCGAGTTTTGTCGCGATGTGCGATGGTGAAATTGAGCGGCTGGAATTAGTCCGAACAATTCCTCAGAGCACTCCCCGTGATAGATGCGATAAAATACGCAAAGAGATGCAACATCTCTACGCAGTGCCAGTGTATCGAGCCGATCAGAAAGAACTCGGTCGTCGACGATTCGAACCGCTCTGCGCTGGATGCGGTCAAGTGGAAGGAGCTGGCACTGGGGTGCCCCGGCCCAGAGATGAGAACACTATTCCATGTGGGGCCGAACTTGTGCTTTGTAAAGTTGCAAGCGATGTGCCGGCATGAAATACTGTCTCGCTCTGCTGAGCACGCCAAGCTTTTTAGAGGCCAATTTGGCCTTCCCTTCCAAGTGACAACGAAACTGCACACTATTCGATATGTCAACGCCAAGGATTCCGATACTGGCTGAGGCAGCAAGGGGAGTGCCTTGAAAGTGAGGAGATACGACAAAGGGGTTCTTTTTAGCGGTAAACGCGCAAACTTGTGTCTTCTGGGGATTGAACTGGACTAGATTTAGTCGGCCCCAATCCGAGACTTTGTTAAGCAAAGACTCGACTTCAGACACAAGTTTGTCCCGGTACTCGGCGACGTTTTTCCGAGAAATATTGGCACGGCCGGTATATAAGGCATCACCAGTGCTGTCGTCAGCATAGCAATGAATGCTACCAGTTAGCAACATATCATTGATATGCAGGAGAAACTGCGTTGGTGATAGCACGCAGCCTTGTGGAACACCAGCGTTGATAGGCTTGAGATCAGAGCATGCACCGTCTACTACGACCTTGATACTCCGATCAGCAAGGAAACTGGTGATCCATTTGGACAATTTCTCGGGAAGCCCATAGGCAGGAAGCTTCGAAAGAAGCGTTTTGTGCCAGACCCGATCAGAGGCCTTCGCTACGTCCAAACTAACGGCTAATGCCTCTCCCTTGGACTCTACTGCCTCCGCCCATCTATGAGTTAAGTAGACTAGAATATCACCAGCTGATCGACCCCGACGAAAACCGTACTGGCGGTCACTAATTAGCTGGTGATCCTCAAGGTACCTCATGAGCTGGCAGTTTATAATGGCTTCCATTATTTTGGAGAACAAGGAGGTGATGGCGATAGGCCTGTAGCTGGACGGGTCTGAGCGGTCGTCTTTTTTAGGGATCGGGTGCACCAAAGCTGTCTTCCATGAGTTCGGGATTACGCCTTGGGAGTAGGAGTACCGGAAAAGACGCGTTTAAACCGGGCCAACTCCGGAGCACACGTCTTCAGCACAATGGGAGGGAATCCATCGGGCCCACTCGACTTGCTGACGTCCAGGGAGAAGAGTGCTTTGCGGACCAAGCGCTGTGTAAATCGCACATCCGGCATGGAGCTCTCACATCGCGGGATGGTCGGCGGTGTGTTCCCCCCGTCATCTAGAGTCGAGTTGGACGCAAAAAGAGAGCTCAACAGATCGGCTTTCTCCTTTGCGGCATGGGCCAGTGAGTCGTCCTCTCTGAGCAGAGATGGAAGAGATGGCTGACAGAAGTTCCCTTGGACAGCCTTGGCGAGAGACCAGAATGCACGGGTTCCCGAAGGAAGCGAACTAGCTTCTCGCCAATTCTGCCGATGTGCTCAGACCTTGCCTTGGCAATAACGCTTTTGAAGGACCTGGAGGCGGAATTATACTTCTTTTTAAGTGCGCTGGTTTTTACATCCCGAGACGTTGATGTGTCAGCCCAGGCCTGGTAGCACTCCTGCTTATAGCGTGATGCTATTTTACAGGAGCGACCAAACCATGGCTGGGATCTGCCTCCGATGGGCACCACAGAGGATGGAATAAAAAGTTCCATACCCTGAAGTACCACATCAGCAACAGAATCGGCAACAACGCTGGGATCTTCCGGCGAGAAGCAAACCCGCCCCCAAGGGTAGGATGCAAAAAAAGACCGCATCCCGTCCCAATCAGCTGACCTATAGTTCCAAACACGGCGGCAAGCTGTAGATCGCAACTGCGATTGGAGCGTGAGTGGCACCGTACTCCGGATCAGACAATGGTCCGAAGAGCCCAGAGGGGCATCGACGGAGACCTGATATCCGTCCGGATGAGAGGACAGCAGAAGGTCTAACAAGGAAGGTACATGGTCTTCCACATCTGGGATCCGCGTAGGCGAAGTAACCAGTTGTATTAGACTGTTAAAAGCGGTGTCATACTTTATTTTACTCTTTAATACTTTTCTATTCAAAATAAGTATATAAAATACCGTTCTATCATCGCTGTTATCCGGAGCTATAAACCCAAAAATTTTTCTATTCATTTAATAAAAAAATTAGCTTCTCATTTATTTTAAACTACCTTTTACCCGCGGCTTCGCTCGCGTTGGCTTCAATTTAGAAAAACTGCTCCAATTAAAGTTAAAATTTCATAAATGTAGTTCTAATCACGATGAACGTGGGAGAGGAATTATATTCATGAACGGGAATAGAAATATGGAGAAGACGGGCAGCTGCATCTTCCTGATTAGAGAATAAAAAAAAGCAGTTGGCAACCCGCCTGCCAAGCGTGGCAACAACAGCTAATCTCCAACTTATTTCATAATCTATGGAGGAAATTGAAATGATGAACGGTAGTAGAAATATATTAATAACGTAGGGACGGCGAAATAGAAACCAATACATCATTTCGTCTCGTGGGTGGAGTAAGAAGGGAAACTGAAACAGGAGGTGGGTGGCAGCACCTTCCTGATAACAGTACAGAGTAATAAAAAGCTGCAATTGCCAACCCACTTGCCAAGCGTGGCTACTACTACAAATGTCCGGCCTATTTGACAAACAACGGGAAAAGCCTATGATCTGCTGTAGATAGGCCTATTAAAAGCAAAAAGGTAGCGGCCTACATACATGCCACTACTGGGGCCAGGCCGCAGCGAGTTTTAGGACAAAAAAGAGTTGATTGAGTTGACTCCAAAAAATGATTTCCGAAATACTTTTTTTAAATTTTCTCATACTATATTACTTTGCCATCGAGAATTTTGGTAAATCAAAATTTCAAATTGCAATTAAAATATGTGTGGTGTTGGATCTTTGGGTTCCTTACGTACTATGAAATTTTGATTTGGATCGGTTCGATAACCGGATAACTTTCAAGATTCTATCAATGCAGTTCTACTCATAGTTAAAATAAAAATAAACATGTGTTTAAAATTTGCTGTCTTGATATTTATAGTACTTTTTCGCAAAAGCCTGTTTATTTACTCATGTCAGCTATAAAACCGGGACTGTCACAAAAATCTCAATGGGTAGGTATGTCTGAATGGAATATTTAGAGACGATGGCAAGAGACCCGACGGTATGACATTGGCCCCTTGGGAGAGAGGTAAAGCTCTAGTGTGGGATGCTACTTGCGTAGACACTCTGGCGGCCTCTCACCTCAGGGGTACCTTGTTTAGAGCCGGTGCGGCATCAGAGGCAGCTGAACTGAGTAAGTGGCGCAAATATGAGTCTCTGAGAGATGACTACATATTTGTGCCATTTGCTGTAGAGACTATCGGTCCGTGGGGTCCACGTGCGGTGAAGTTCCTAAAGGAATTCCATCTGCGGCTGGTCGTTGCTGCTGGTGATAAGAGGGCTGGTTCTTTCCTCGCTCAAAGGCTAAGTATAGCCATTCAGCGGGGAAACGCAGCCAGCGTTCTTGGCACGATACCGCGGGGAGTAGGACTATATGATATTTAAGTTTCTAGTTTTAGTTTTTTTATTATTATTATAGTTTTTAATATTGTAGATAAAAATAAGTATTATATATTTCAGTAGTAACTAGTTAATATAAACTTTATTAATTCCTACTAAAATGAATTAACGAATGAAGTGAAAAAATTAACGTTAAAATTTTCTAATAATTATGAATTAAATGATTTAAACATATAAATGTAAGTTATTTATTTTTATTTTATTTATTAGTAACTGGAAGTAAAATGTTATTATTTTTTGAATTTCACGTTAGATGGCTCTGTTATGAGAAAGTGAAATGTGGATTTTTGGCATTGCTCAAATTATTACGCAACGGTTAAAACTTATTTCAGGCTTTATTTATAAATGTGTTATTTATTTAAAAAAAACATTAATGATCAATAATATAAAATAGAAATTAACACTTGAGGAAGGAAAATCCTAAACCCTCCTTTTTCGAAGTTCCGCAATCGGATAAAAAGAAGCTTATAAGTAGCCCCGGGTCCCTAACTACCTACATACAAAATTTCATGGAAATCTATCCAGTAGTTTTTGCGTGAATCGAGAATACACAGGCAGACAGACAAACAGACAAAAATTCTAAAATCCACTAATTTGCCTTCAGTGCCCTTTATTTAGTTTTCCGGAATTGTTTTTTCCTGAAAATATTAGAATTACAGACACGACTTTTCTACAGATTTATTAATACATTCGACTTAAACCGTGGAGAGGCTTACGAATATTATAAAAATAATAGTATATTGTTAAATGGAAGAACCTTCAAAAGTATGTTTTAAAGACTTCAAAAAATACTCTTTGTTCTTCTAAAACATTGTATTTTTTTAAATACTGTTTATTTTAACTCTCCGACCTTAATGCACTATGCTAGCTGTACCCCGCGGTTTCACCCGCGTATATCACGAATCTGCGCCTCGTGACATGCGAACTTCGAAAGAGACATCACTACGGACGGTTGCTGAATTAAAAAAAGATTTAAAATGTGAAAAATTTTGCTTAAATTACATGGTTAACGTAATTGGTGGTTATGCATGGTGCAGGTACTGATATAGCCTTGAATACGAACTGATATATTTGGATGTAAGGACTAATACCTAGGTACGAATAATGTGCCCTGGTTGTTACGGCATTACTATTGCATACTTTAACATGGAAAAGTAGTTATTGTGACATAACTGTAATAGTTAGACACATGGTATCGCGGACTTTTTTGTAGATATCGATGTCTTGTATAAAATTGTAGCACATCACTTTGCTCTATTGTCAATAGTTTCAGCAGCGTACGCGATATAAGGATTATTTTTGGTATTTTTTCACACCTTGGGTTACATTAACGAAGTTTTCATGCGGATCCCTAACTTTTTGAAAATATTCTATCACCTATGTTCATCAGGGATAATGCAGGATTCTAATGATGAAAGAAGTTTTCAAATCGGTCCAGTAGGTTCGGAGCCTATTAAATTCAAACAAATAAACAAACAAATCTTTCCTCTTTATATTATTGGTAGACTGCTCGTATAAAAAGTTGGCAACTCTAGATGTACATGACTTGAATTTCGTTATTTTCAATTCCTATTTTTGATTAAAAACTTTACATTAAAAATATCTATACTATAGACATCTACTTCCTTCATCTAAAATCTAATTTTTTCTTCATGGTAAAAAAGTCAGTATATCATACGTTAGTAATTTAAATTGTTTTTTCAGCCCTGAAAAGCGACAGAGAGACGAGCGCTTTCCTACAAAATATAGTGGAGATATTAAAAGTAAAACCTCCAGCTGAAGTGGAAGATGGGACAGGTTCGATCCAAGGTAAGATGAGAATGCGTCCACTCCTCCTTTTCTGTCCTCGGAACAGCTCATCCATATTGATAGTTTCCTTATAGCCAATAGTCTACCAAGACCACAAATTCCGAATCCTGAAGAATTCGAAGTATGTCCTTCGCGTAAGGGATATTACAGTTGTTAGAGTAATATCCCTTACGTGGAACTGACTTTGATAGCCAACGGAGCTGGTATATATTTTCGTCTGGGTCTCTAAGTCTAGTGGAACAAATGGCACTCACTTTCAACGGTCCCTGTGGAGCCGCCGTCGTTGCTTTCACGATTGGTGAAACCAGCACTGCCGAATGTCTATCCATATATACTATATTGCACTATGAACTCACCGGGACCCCCGCAATTATCTTTCAAAGACATAATAATATAATGATATACCACCATGTGATGGCGGCGTCACAGAATACATCATGTCCCATTTCATCCTGTGGGTTTCGTAAGACGGAGGTTACACGCTCATTCTAGCGTCAGTTCAATCCATGATTGATGTCAGAATGACGGGAAACTGACTATATACGCGCAGACTGATGGATCGATGGTCCAGAATAACCAGCATGATGGTTATTTAAATATGTTAACAATTTTTGGCAGTCTGGTCAGACTGATTCCAGACTGAACGTGTATTTAATAGCTATCGGTCTGATGTCAGTCACCGCTATAGATTACTGTATATATACTAGGTTACTGCTTAGACAGCGATGGAGTTTCACGCCTTGTCACCGCTTACGTCGACTCCCCCGCCACCCCTGACGTCCCCTTCTCAACCATTAGCCCCGGAGAAATAATTAATTACAACTTTTTTCTTTTTAAATGTTTCCTCCACTCTAGGATTTTCTCCTGTACCATGGAGGCAGTTTACAAACATAAATTGCACAAGGATAAACATCCAGACTCGGAACAACAATTTGCAGGTCTTACAAATACTTGTTCCGTGCGGGATTCGAACCCGCGGCCCCCAGCGCTGCAACTCATTACTAAGCCACTGCGCCATGGAGCCGTCACTTTAGAAGAGAATTTTAGATTTACCTATTTCTTGGGATAAAACGATTAACCAATATGTGAAATATAAGAGAAACGAGGCGCTTCAGAAACTATTAGTAATTTTCAAAAAAAAAACCGCATGCTAATGTAAAAGACGTGAAAAAGAAAATTAATACACTAAATATTTTTTTTCTTATTAAAATCCGTACCTAATGGGTATATGCCTGTTATCGCGTAAAAGTTTTCAGTTGGACTGATCGTCAGTCTGACTTCGGTAAGTCACGGATTAACGGGAGGTATTAGACGGTTGTAATACCTCCCGTTAATCCATCATTCAGCCATCAGTCTATACTCTATACGTGATCAAGGTCACAAACTGAACTGACGCCAAACTTAACGTGTAATGGCGCGTCTCCACCAAAGTTTTCAACATTTGTCAATACGTGTTGCCGACAAATGTTTCTGTAATCATCTAGTTTTAGCAACAAAAAGAAACAATGTCGGGCATCGTGTTTCCATTTTCGGCGGCAACTTCAAAGAAATAGCCTTGTTGCCGACATTTGTTCCCTCGGTGGAGATGCTTCTTGCAACATTTTGAAACAAATGTCGTCAACTTTTGTTGATTTGTCAACAGTCGGAAACATAAATGTTGTCAACATTTTTGGTAGAGACACGCCATAAGAAATGACTTTAGTAAACATCTACCTTATGAAGATCCTCATAGCTTCCGATAGATGGCAGTAGAGCACGGAGCTATGCCACGTGCAGCGTCATCCGTTACTTCATCTCATCCCGTGGGTGTCGTAAGAAATGACTTTAGTAAAGATCTACCTCATACGGTCTCAGATCAAAGAAAGGCACATAACAAAGAAAGAAATAGTTTTTATTAAAATTAATACGCTTTTATTAGCTTCGCGTGTATCTATCTAGGTATGTAAGTAACGGAATATTTTAAGAGGCGTATTACAAAAAAACGCGAAATTACAAGGTTTCCTCGTTGAAATTTTATGTTTATCGTTCATTTCTTGAAATAACAATTACTTGGTAAAAATAGTTCGTTTTCTCTCCTCAAATAAGCTCGGAATGGATTTTAGAAAACTTATTTATTTAATCAGTAATAATCATTCTCCCGATGCATGTTTAGGCAAAAACTCTCGAAGACATGATTTGGGAGCTCTAATTTGTAGATTCTATTGAATATCGACCATCAAAAAAAAATATTTTTATCTCCCAAATATCCTACACTTTAATAATAATGGAATACATTTTCGTTATATGCTTTTCACACTAGGGAAAAAAATTCGACATAATTCAAAAAACGACCAAAAAAGCTTCGATGCAAGCCTCTATATTTCCGAAGTTCTACATCACTTAGACGTAAAATTTATACCAAAATAATCATCAACATTTGCATAAACTATGCTAATATTTTTACTTTTAAAATCGTTACTATTATATTATAATTAATTAAATAAAAGTACTATATATTTAACTGCGCCGGCCATCTGAGATCATAAACGCGCGAGCGCTTGCCGAGGGTGGACCTGCGTCAGTTTATTTCGGGCGCTGCATGGTTTCGATACTACTGTAGTGTGCGTCGATTGCTATCGTAGTGTGCGTCGATTGCCTGCATACTAGAACATTGTCAACTACGACCGCAATTTTTGATCGATCGGTTTAAAACTAATTTATATAGTTATAATTTAGATCACGTCTCTTCCATTAAACATGGTAGGGACAACGAGTCTGCAGCATGTGCACAATTGAGCAAACAAAAAAATATTATTATAGAAAAATGTGGTCTATTCATTGACCTAGATCATTGTTATTTGAGGGCTTCACCTAATGGTTTATACAGCAACGGTCTTATTGAAGTTAAATATCCTATTTCAGCTTTCGGAATAGATTTTGATACGGCCTTTCGACAAAAAAAAAAGTTAAAGGTTTTAAATTCAGAGATTCAAGTGTAACATTAAATCAAAATAATGACTGGTTTTACCAAATCCAAGGCCAGCTTCATTTAGCAAATAAAAATGTCTGAATACTTGCCATAATATGTATTGGCCCAGATTAATGCAGTAAAAGTACCAAAAATTTACAAATACGAACAATTTTAGATTTTCAATATGTTACCCAAGTTACAAGCTTTTTATGAAAAGTGTGTACTGCCTGAAATTATTGAATCAAGAAAAGTTCGGTCAATGCCGTCGCAGCAAATATTTTTCTTATAAAAAATATAGTAATTGACTGTAAGTACCGATTAAAAAAATATTAGTTACGTTTGGTTGTTATATTTATTAAAACAGGTTGCAACCGTTTATTTATTTATACCACTATTCTACCGGTAGTAGACATAATCGATTATTAACATTCGATTACAGCGTAACAATTAAAATATTTATGTGTACTTATTTTGACACTAAATTTCATAAATATATATAAATAAAGCGAGTGAATAGATATGAAAGAAAGTATCGGTCACGTAGCTTGCCGTCCGCTCGCTGCGTAAAATACCTAAATTTGCGAAACGCCGAAATGTAAGAGGGCTCTTAATGTAATTTTGACTAATTTGCAAACGGCTAATTCACTAGAAAATTTGCAGGAAATTTTTCATTGAAGGACAGATGATGATAATACATTAATTTAATTTCCGGCTCCAATAAAATGTTTTTTTATCATGCGTCGCAATTTGAATTTAAAAAAGATATGTTTTTTTTTGCTTACAAAAACTACGTACGTCATGCTGTGATAATAATAAACACTAACAACAAGCTCAAAGATACGTGGTAGTCTGGGGCCAGGGTGCCCAGTTATTGTATTTCTTTTACTTTTATTTTAAAATAATACGTAATGAGGAAAAACATCGCACAAAATTTGTTGTGTTTGAAGGACAAAATAATTTCTTGGAAGGTTTGGCAGGAACTTAACCTTCGGCGTAGTGTGCTGGTACCTGCTCCTGTATCATCGTTGAAATAATTGTTTGCTTTAATTAAATACACACAAGATATATTTAAAAACAAGCATTTACAGGCGTTGCTAGGGCATACGGGTCAATTGTCAGATCAGCTTCATGGCACCATGATATTGCATCATCGAAGTTACATGCCGATATCAACAAGTGGTGGATTAAGTGACTATTCATTTTGAATTTAAATTCCATGCGGTCGGAGCTAAGTTTTGCAAGACCGGTCGCAGAAGAACACAAAAACTCTCCGACCACACTATTAATCTCATAGCTGTTAGACGGAATATGAAGCTGCAGTCTTCAGTAGATTTGACAGCATACAGACAACTGAACAGACAGATTTCCAAATGCATGCGGCGGGACTTACGCAACTTTAATACTGCTCGTATTGAAGAAGCGATTGAGCGGAACCAAGGCTACAAAGTCTTTGCTACAGATCTGTCTGCGAAGCTGAAGACCGAGTATGGCAGCATCGTTTCCGGGACACCTGAAATTTTGAGTGATATTGAGAGGTTCTATGGGCTGTGTATGAGCTGTACACATCATCGTTGGAGCCACACGCAAGTATGAGTAACGATCCAAGAGCGAGTCTTATCCGACGAGGATGAAATCACAGCAGAGCTTCTGAAAGCGGGTGGAAAACCGGTACTTGAAGTCCTTCAGAAACTCTTTAATTCCGTCCTTCATGGTGGTATTACACGGGAGGCGTGGAGCAGAAGAGCGGTGGTCTTGTTCTTCAAGAAAGGTGACAACGCTCTCTTGAAGAACTACAAACTGATCTCTCTTCTGAGCCGCGTCTACGTGCTGTTTTCGAGAGTCATTACGAATCGACTCGCGTACATACTTGACGACTTCCAGCCTTCCGAACAAGCCGGTTTCCGAAAAGGCTTTAGCACCATAGACCACATTCATACCCTTCGGCAAATTGTAAAGAAGTCCGAAGAGTACAATTTGCCATTATGTCTGGCGTATGTGGACTGTGAGAAAGCCTTTGATCCCGTCGAAATTTGGGCGGTGCTGCAGTCCCTTCAGCGATGTAAAGTTGACTGTCGGTATATCGAAGTGCTAAAGTGCTTGTACAGTAGGGCTACGATGGCTATCCGAGTACAGAACCAGAGTACGAAACCTATCCAATTGCAGAGAGGTGTAAGACAGGGTGACGTTATATCCCCGAAACTCTTCACCGCTGCATTGGAAGACGTTTTTAAGGAGAATCGCTGGAGGACCTAAGCACTATGCTCAATGACCTCAATAGTGTTTCCCAACGGATAGGTCATAAGATGAACATGGACAAAACGAAGATCATGTATAACGTCCATGTCACACCTATGCCGGTAGTTGTTGGGAACACTAAGCTCAAAGTTGTTGACGAGTATGTTTACCTGGGACAAATAGTCCGACTATGTAAGTCCAACTTCGACCGAGAGGTCAATCGACGGATTCAACTTGGCCGGACAGCGTTAGGGAGATTACGGCACATTTTCTTGTCAGGTATACCTCAAAACTAGAAAACCAGAATGTACAACCAGTGCGTGTTGCCAGTGATGACTTACGGAACTGAGACGTGATCCTTCACTGCTGGCCGTATGAGGAAGCTCAAAGTCGCACAGCGAGCTATGGAGAGGGCTTTGCTCGGGGTTTCTCTGCGTGATAAATTTAGAAATGAGGATATTCGTAATAGAACCAGAGTGATCTACATAGCCAAACGGATTAGTAAGCTGAAGTTGCAATGGGCCGGCCATATAGCTCAAAGAACCGACAACTGATGGGGAAAAAAGGTTCTGGAATGGCGACCTCGTAGCGGCGGACGAAGTGTAGGGCGTCCCCCCACTAGATGGAGTGACGGCCTGGTAAGATATGCAAGAAGTCGATGGATGCAGTTGGCTCAGGACCGTGCTTTGTGGCATTCCTTGAGGTAGACATCTGTTTAGCAGTGGACTTGTGAAGGGCTGAAATGATGAAAAATGATGATTGGATTTTCCTGTCAAGAAATTATCAGTTCACAATATAGGATTCAGGAATTTGGGAGTTTTTCTTGGAAAGATACGTACTTTCCAAGGAACACCGCCAAAATCCGTTGGTCCTGCGCCTGATCTCTCTCCGGTCGTGTCGGATTGCTGTCCCAAGTTTGTAAAAAAAGACTTTCCATGATGATGATTTAAAATGAAATAAAATTATCGTTGTATTAAAAGATTCGGTCGAAAGTATAATTACAATATTCTTACAGAAATTCATTGTCTCAGCGATATACAATCGAACCTATTTAATAGGTACTTTTTAGTAATAAAAATATCGGCTGTCCCAAATTTCAACGTTAAGCGGACACCATGGAGTGGACAAATTGATGACTTACCCAGGGAGAAAACAAAAAATAATCTGTCTCCTTTTTTAAATTGTAATAATTTTTTTAAAATACTTTAAAATTTTTCACTACAAATTAGCAAATAAAGCTGTTATTTTTTATTAGCAACCTACGTAGCATAGCTATTCATCCCAGTTCTAAATAAAACGAAAATGTCTGTCTTAAGAAAAAAATAAAATAAATTTGATTTTTTTCAATCTTAGAAAATTTTTCCGAGTAAAATTTGATAATTTTTTGCTTTTTCCCTGGGTAGTCAATAATTTTTCCACTCCCTGGTGCTCACTTAACATTGAATTTTGGGACAACATGTATAAATGCATGTATAAAATTTGTGCTTAGATAATGGTTTACTTTGAAATTGAATTAAATTTTTTTATAATGCTTAGCTGAAGAGTGGTCCAGGTACAAGGTTCTCAAACAAAATCCAGTGTTACCAGTAAGTAGATCTGTATCTGGGGGTACGGCAGTGCCCCCGCCAAGTCGAGCAAAAAAGCGACACGGCGGTACCATCCTTTTCTCGAAGCAGTTCAGGCCATTTCCGAAACCCTATAACTTCATTATGGATAAAATTAGAAGCCTGAATTTTTACTAACCAAGTAGGCATTGTATAAACTCGGTTTATTTCAAATTTCATTAAATTTGAAGCAGTAGTTTAAGAATTATAACTAGTCAAAATTTCTTAATTTTGTCACTCACTGACTGACCGATCATCAAAACTCTGAGGCACTTCTAGCAGACATAGAAACTTCAAATTTGGAATACAATTATTGTTTAATATATAAACCAAGGAAAAATTAAAATATTTTACAATTTCGGTCCAGTTTTCGAGATACACCAACTGCATAAATAAGTTTGTAATCCCATATAAACATATAGTATTACAAAGTTACATTTGCAGCGAATGAATCAATGTACCTATATATGTATAATGGAATAATAGGTGTAAATAGCTACCTAGATATAACTATCTACAAAAAGAAATGAGATGCCATCAAAAACATAACTTGTAAAAAAAAGCCAAGTCTCGCAACTCAGTTCTTCTACCGTAAAAAGTTGTGAGATCCATGTAATACCAAGTCGGTTAATTTATTCAGTCCGTAGATTGATATATAGATTGACTTGGCAATCTGAACCAACTTGGCAAAATGAAGAACTGAGTTGCGAGACTTGGCTTTTTTTACAAGTTATGTTTTTGATGGCATATAAATATATTTTGACAAATAAAAAAAAATTTTGTTTATGTTCATCTGTGTGCGTGCGTGCGTGCTTGCATGCGTGCGTGTGGGCGTGCATGTATATACTGTAATGCCAATTTTCAATCGTTAAGTCCCCATATAAAAGGTTTCCTTCTACCTAGAGTCATTATTAAATATTATATTATATACTCTCAGAAACCCAGTATGATGATGGAGCGGCAACATTCCTGGTGATGAGTCTTTTCCATGATAAAGAAACCCTGCTAAAAGAAGGTGAGGTCTCGACATCATTCAGCTGGAGTGGACTGTTTTTATTTTTATAGAATAATGGTAACTAACGACCACACTGTCCACCTGATGGCAAGTGAATATTGTGGCCCATAGAAATCTACATCTACCCTTCATTAAGAGTCAAAATGTAGATGCAATGTACCCTGAGGACTTGATGGAATATCTCATTTCCAGTAAAAAGAATACCTGGTTTTCTATACACACCATACGAAACTCAGCAGCATTAAGTTGCTATTTTACGCTGGTATTCTGTGAGAGCGTGGTTGTCCTACCCGGTTGAGTCGACCTATACGTGCTACAACCATTATATAACTGCAGCATGGCTCTACCACGTATAGATGTATGTTGGTATAAAGGTAAATGTGTGGCGTAAAATAAAATTTATGTCAGCCAGAATACATAAGTCAGCAGCCAAAATAGGTCCCTCTGCTGGGCTTTTGGGCACATGCATTCTCGATTGTATCGTCTCGTTTAAAAAACCCGACTGCGTAAGAAATAACAATGGCAGAAAAATAGTTCACAGAAATGATTGCGTTTAGAAATAACTTATATATAAAATAAGTTTAATTATTTTTCTATAATTTTTCAAATAAAAATGCATTTTAATTAAAGCCACAGAAAATAACATATATTTTTGAGAATATCAAATGACATTAATCATTTTACACTATTCAAGTGTTGCCATTTACTATATTCATACTATTTTCATATACAGTTTGTAAGACGGCTACCAACACAACACACAAACAAAATAAAGGAAGTTATTATTAGTAATAACTATACTATCAATAATAAAAAATAAAAGTAATATGGTTGAAAATAAAGTCTCTTACAAAGAACTTCATGCAACAATTCATTATCTCAATCATAGTACTATGTAACAATTCCATTTTGTTATGGCAACACTAACTAAAACAAAATGTCACTGTATGGCACAAAGTACGGAGTGTAAAGTAGAAGCAGGACCATCTCTGTATGTGAAAAGTGTCCCTTAAATCGTGTCCAATAAGGGTGGCACTGCAGTAGCATAGGATAAATTTAAAAAAAGCACCAAAATTAATTAGAATAAGATAGAGAAATAAACAAGTACCGACCAATCCGCTTGGTTTTGTGTTACGTAAATAGTTGAGATTTTGTATACTGGCATTTTAGTAACTACTCGAGTCATGAAATTTTTAAAATATTTGAAATCAGCTGACTTCACTCTGTCTACAACAGCTATATTCATATCGTAGTTTTTCAGACGTCAGCGCTATTGTGGTAGGTTTTGGAACCTCTATTTTCAGTATATAGTGGGACACTTTTTCAACTTTCGCACCTTATAAGATGGTTCTCCTTCTACTCTACACTCTATAGCACAAAGGCCCAAAAGCCATGCCAGAAATATACATTTATAGTATGCAAATATTTAATAGAGATACAATAATCTAAAAACTCTCAATTATGTAGGTCGGTACATTATGTTGAGAATGTATTAAGCTAACATCAAACAACCACAGGAAGCATGAAGGTCCTAAAAAGGTTCAAATCTAAATATCTTTTTTTGATGCTTTCTCAGGATAAAATTCGTTGACAAAGTTACTCAGGGACTGACGCTTAATATTTTAAGATAGAATAGAATAGAATATTTTTTTATTCAATATAGATCACATGTGTAATTCTTATTGAAAGTAATTTTTTACTTTACCACTGGTTCGAAAAAAAACCTCTGTCCTGGGAAGAACCAGCAAGAAACCCAGCGGGACTTTTTTTTAAAGCAAATTTTATAATAATGGTTGTACAAACTATATAAGTACAAAATTTATTTTAGAAACAGCTTGAAAGCGATCACCTAATTCCCAGGGGTTATTATCAACCATGTATTCATTTATACTATAATAACCCTTTTTATACAGTTTCAACTTAACAAAACATTTAAACTTGCTAATAGAGAGAGCCTGTACACTTTCCGGGACCTTGTTGTAATAGCGTATACATTGCCCCAAGAATGAATTACTGACTCTGTGGAGTCGAGAAACTGGTATCACTAGTTTGTGTTTGTTCCTAGTGTTTACAGAATGTATATCACTTTTTTTTACTAAAACTACCTTTGTTTTTGTGAACATACATTAAATTTTCGTAAACATACTGGCTTCGGTGGCGACCATGGTAACGGCGGGGCAGGGGGTGCTAAGAATCTCCGGTGGAGGTTCGGTTGCCACCTTAGACGACTCGACCTGGCAACGTACAACGCACGCACCCTGAGGACTGACGAGAAGATCGTGGAGCTGGAAGAAGAGATAGACAAGTTGAGCTGGCATATTATAGGGTTATCCGAAGTCCGAAGAGAGGGGGAGGACACGGTAATCCTCGAATCCGGCAACTTGCTCTATCACCGGGAGGGCGACCATCTGTCCCAAGCAGGTGTCGGATTTATCGTCCACAAGTCTCTCGTTAACAACGTTGTAAAGATCGGGAGTGTGTCGACGAGGATTGCGTACCTTATACTCAGAATCACCAAACGGTATTCGCTGAAGGTTATACAGGTTTACGCACCAACCTCGGCACACCCCGATGAGGAGGTGGAGGAAATGTATTAGGATATCTCTAGAGCCATGCATTCCTCCAAAACCCAATATACGGTGTTAATGGGAGACTTCAATGCAAAACTAGGCACAACAGAGAACGGTGAGCTGAAAGTCGGGAAATTTGGAACAGGGCAACGGAACCCAAGGGGCCAGCAGCTGGCCGACGTCATGGAGAAAGAGGGACTCTTTATGATGAGCTCTTTCTTCCAGAAGCGGCCCCACAGGAAGTGGACCTGGTCGAGCCCCGACGGTTCGACAAAAAATGAGATTGACTTCATTATGACAACCAGACGACAACTGTTCAGTGATGTCTCCGTGATCGCGAGGGTGAAAACTGGTAGCGATCACCGAATGGTTAGAGGCACACTGAACCTAAACGTTAAGTTGGAGAGGTCTCGTCTAATGAAGTCAACGCTCCGTCCCCCTCGTGCTCTGTTCCAAAGTCCCTAAACCTTTCAGCTCGAGTTACAAAACCGTTTTCAGTGCCTAGAAGACTGCAATGAAGTGGACGATATGAATGACAAGCTCGTGGAAACTGTCCATGCGGTCGGAGCTAAGTTCTGCAAGACCCGCCGCAGAAGAACACAAAAACTCTCCGATCACACTCTTAATCTCATGGCTGTTAGACGGGAGATGAAGCTACATTCTTCAACAGACTTGACAGCATACAGGCAACTGAACAGACAGATCTCCAAATGCATGCGGCGAACCAAGGCTCCAAAGTCTTTGCCAGAGATCTGTCTGCCAGAAAGAGCCAACTGTCAAAGCTGAAGACAGAGTGGCAGCATCGTTTCCGGGACACCTGAGATTTTGAGTGAGATTGAGAGGTTCTATGGGCAGCTGTACACGTTGTCGTTGGAGCCACACGCAAGTGTGAGTAACGATCCAAGAGCGAGTCTTATCCGACACTATTCCGAAGATATCCCGGACGTCAGTCAAGCGAGATTAGAATGGCTCTCCAGCACTTTAAAAACGGTGAGGCCCCAGGCGAGGATGGAATTACAGCGGAGCTTCTGAAAGCGAGTGGAAGACCGGTACTTGAAGTCCTTCAGAAGCTCTTTAATTCCGTCCTCCATGGTGGAATTACACCGGAGGCGTGGAGCAGAAGTGCGGTGGTCTTGTTCTTCAAGAAAGGTGACAACGCTCTCTTGAAGAACTACAGACCGATTTCCCTTCTGAGCCGCGTCTACGTGCTGTTTTCGAGAGTCATCACGAATCGTCTCGCGCGCAAACTTGACGACTTCCAGCCTCCCGAATAAGCCGGTTTCCGAAAGGGCTTTAGCACCATAGACAACATACATACCCTTCGGCAAATTGTACAGAAGTGCGAAGAGTACAATTTGCCACTATGTCTGGCGTATGTGGACTATGAGAAAGCCTTTGATTCTGTCGAAATTTGGGCAGTGCTGCAGTCCCTTCAGCGGTACCAAGTTGACTGTCGGTATATCGAAGTGCTGAAGTGTTTGTACAGTAGAGCTACGATGGTTATCCGAGTACAGAACCAGAGTACGAAACCTATCCAATTGCAGAGAGGTGTAAGACAGGGTGACGTCATATCCCCGAAACTCTTCACCGCTGCATTGGAAGACGTTTTCAAGCTTCTGGATTGGAAAGGATACGGTATCAACATCAATGGCGAGTACATCACTCACCTTCGATTTGCCGACGATATAGTCCTTATGGCAGAATCGCTGGAGGACCTAAGCACTATGCTCAATGACCTCAATAGTGTTTCCCAACGGATAGGTCTTAAGATGAACATGGACAAGACAAAGATCATGTTTAATGTCCATGTCACACCTATGCCGGTAGTTGTTGGGAACACTAAGCTCGAAGTTGTTGACGAGTATGTTTACTTGGGACAAATAGTCCGACTAGGTAAGTCCAACTTCGACCGAGAGGTCAATAGACGGATTCAATTCGGTTGGGCAGCGTTCGGGAAATCACGGCACATCTTCTCGTCAGGTATACCTCAAAACTTGAAAACGAGACTGTACACCCCGTGTGTGTTGCCAGTGATGACATACGGAACTGAGACGTGGTCCTTCACTGCTGGCCGGATGTGGAAGGTCAAGGTCGCTCAGCGAGCTATGGAGAGGGCTATGCTCGGAGTTTCTCTGCGTGATAAACTCAGAAATGAGGATATCCGCAGTAGAACCAGAGTGACCGACATAGCCCAACGGATTAGTAAGCTGAAGTGCCAATGGGTCGGCCATATAGCTCGAGGAACCGACAACCGATGGGGAAGAAAGGTTCTCGAGTGGCGGCCTCGTACCGGCAGGCAAAGTGTAGGGCGTCCCCCCACTAGATGGAGTGACGACCTGGTAAGATATGCAGGAAGTCGATGGATGCAGGAGGCTCAGGACCGTGCTTTGTGGCATTCTTTGGGGGAGGCCTCTGTTCAGCAGTGGACTTGTGAAGGGCTGTAATGATGATAATGATGATGATGAAACATACTGAGAGGCCAAAGTTAATAGCATAGTTAGGAGCATAATTCAAGATGAAATTAACAATTCTCTAAAAGATTTTAAAAATAAAATAGAAAACGATCTAAACAGTAAATTAATAGATTCTCAAAAGCAACTTCAAGAAGAAATAAAAAATCTCAACAAAAAAATTATGAATATTGAAGAAGAACTCTACAATTTGAAAAACTCAAAGAAAATAGTACTGTATGGCCTCATGGAAGGGTACTCTGAGACCGAAAACGAGCTAGTAGGTCGTGTTTCAAGGTTGTTCCATGATACATTAAACATCAATATATGCCCTTACATAGAAGAAATCAAACGCCTTGGGAGACGTGGAAACCGTCGGCGGCCTATTGCGATAGAATTAATAAGTAAAAGGATGTCCGATTTTGTAATTAACAATACGATCAAGTTTAAAAATACTGGATTATCCATAGGAAAATTCGTCAGTGGAAAAACGCTAGAAGAAAGGAAGGAACTCATCAGAAATATGAAAACAGCGAGGACAAATGGACAAAACGCGTATATAAAAAATAATAAACTCTATGTTGATGGGAAACTATACACAAATCCCTGTAAATCTACAACTACGAACCGGACGGAAGGCGCAAGCATATCCACAAAGGACGTCGATATTCCTGATTCTACCCCACTAGCTTCTATGCAATACCAAGAACAATCTTCGCCAGATACCATGCCACATAACTCTACTACGCGTCAGCAGATCGGGACATTTCAAAAACAATTTCAATAAGTTATCTTTAAGTTTTCAAAATATTCAAAGTATTGGTAATAAAATTGATATACTTGAACAAATAATGTTAGAAACAGATGTTGATATACTGTCATTATCTGAATTGTGGAAAGATGAATACTATCTTAATTCCATGGACGTATAAATAAGGCGGACAGAATTTTGTTAAGAAAGGACTGATGCACTGTAATGGCGGCGGTGCAAGCATGTTTGCGTGTTATATAGGGTTGTCATGTAAAACAAAATTTCCCTATTTTTTTTATAAAACAATCTGTCAAAATATAACACAACTTTGATGTAATACTAATTTATTATTACGTAACTAATAAAAATAATACATTTGAATATTAAAAAAAAACTAAGAATTTAAAATTTAGATTTTGATTGAAATCGAATTATTCTATGTCAATCAATTTCCATTTAAATTAATTTTATTGCAAACATTATATTATACAAAAATTGTGTTATGTTATTGGAACGAAATATATTATAAATATTTTAACGAAATATATAACAAATAAACATATTATAGAGAACCAAAAAATTTAATATAAAAATAATTTAAATAAATAATATATATTTTAGAATTAGTATGAAAACATTTAGAAACAGCATGGTAGCGATCACCTCATTCTCAGGGGTTACTATCAGACATGTACTCTTTAGTAGTATACCCTAATAATCCTTACTAAACAATTTTTGCTTGCTAAAAATTTTAAACTTTGATAGATAAGGCCTGCATATTTTCTGGGACTTTGTTATGAAAGCGTATACATGAAGGAATTACTGATTCTTTTGAGTCGATTAACTGGTATAACTAACTTGTGCTTGTTCCTAGTATTTACAGAATATACATCACTAAATACAAATACATACAATAAATTTCCGTAAATATACTGAGCGGCCAAAGTTAATATATTTATTTATTTAAATTTTCTGCAAGTGTAAATTATAGTTATTATTTATGATAATTAATAGAACCAGGCATTACTTTGCGGAAATCCATCATATTAAATTTGGTAAAAAATTATCTCGCTTACATCCGCTCGATAAAATAAAATGATGTGTCTTACCTAGTTTGAAGAGCACCTCCCGCCATCCCTCAATTGCGTGCACTGTCCCCGTCACCACTAATCCCAGCACCACTACTCCCAACACCACCACAATAGGAAAGACACATTACTTCGAAGCGGTCAGCCACCGCAGAGTCTACATCACCTGAAGATGCCTCGTGTAGAAGCGAAACACGTGTCATATTGTCGTTAGTGGTGTGTCTTTTCTAATTTAGTGGTGTTGGGAGTAGTGGTGCTGGGATTAGTGGTGACGGGGATAGTGCACGTAATTGAGAGAGGGCGGGAGGTGCTCTTCAAACTAGGTAAGACACATAATTTTATTTTATCGAGCAAATGTACGCGAGGTAATTTTTACCAACTTTGTTATTATTTATGACAATAAGTCATAAATAATTACCATAATTTATCATATTCATGACAAACAACATCGTTAAAAACCTTTTGGTTGAATAATTTTTCTAAAAGAATGTCTTTTACTTTCGAAGGTTCTTGAAATCCCATCTAATTTAGAAATATGGTGAAATCAAATCGCCAAATATTTTTCAGCTCTATATTTAATAACTCTTATCTTGTGCTCTATCCCTGCAAATGTGTGCTCAAAATTCCAAGCTTACAAAAACCCTGTCATTTTTTTATTTTTTTTTAAAACGTACCCCCGCACTAGGATTTTCTCCTGTATCGTGGAGGCAGTTTACAAACATATGTTGCACAAGGACAAACATCCAGACCCGGAACAATTATTTGTAGGCCATACAAATACTTGTTCCGTGCGGGATTCGAACCCACGGCCCCAACCGTTGCAACTCATTGCTAAGCCACTACGCCACGGAGCCGTCTATTGGCAATAAACTTTTCTAATATTTTTGTAAGTATATACTTTTGTTGTCTTCCATTGTACATTGTAATGTTTTCCTTAATCTTTCGTACAACCATTTCGCAAGTACAACAAATATTAAATAAATCGTTAGATGGAAAACGTAAACCTCCTAAAGTTTTCAAATTTATAAATTTATGAAAGAAATGCGGTGCATTTTTGGCATTTAGTTTTTCTTTTATTGCATAATGACCAATGCTACCCGGCATATATCCTATTAACTTACTACAAAATGCATATAACTGTATTATAATCGATCGGATAATTTTTCAGAAAAATTATAACAAAAAAGTACACATAAAACAACCTTAAGAAGTTTTTGGGCACACATATATACCGTATCCGTGCCGACGTGGGTAAAAATAGCAATTTCCCAAATTTCGGGTAATTTTCCCTATAAATATAATTAACAACACTGATCACGTGACTCATGTTTTGTGTTCCAAAAATAGCATTTTAATTTAAGACATAAAATTCTCAAATAAGTGATTATAATTACTGAGTCACCTATGAAAGGTGATTCCTTGATGTTTTTTGATAAAACCACTATGATTTTTACAAAATTTAACGACGCAAGACGGCATATTGATTTTTGTTTTTACTTACGCCAACTACTTCTCTCGGACGACGTTTGTTGCGTAATGGCGGGCGCTAGACTTATTATTAGTGTGAATGTGTGCGTGACCCCTTGTACGTACACGCGAGCTGACTTATTATGGGTACTTCGCTGAGTTGTATAGCGAGATTCAGTCCGCCTTATTTATACGTCCATGCTTAATTCCTTAACAATCCCAGGCTATACAATTGCATCTTACTTTTGCCGGAAATATAAACAAGGAGGTGGAGTTTGCTTAATATTAAAAAACAATTTAGAGTTTATAGAAAGAATTGATATTGTAAATCATTCCAAAGAATTTATTATTGAACTATGTGCAGTAGAAATTCCCAAACTGAAATGCATTATCATAGGAATATATAGACCTGATAGACACTTAGAATTATTTTTTAAGCAATTAGATACACTTCTAAATAAACTTAACACAAAAGAAAAAAATAAGTATATTATAATCGCGGGAGACTTTAACATAAACATTTTAAATAAAAACAAAATTACACGTAACTTTTTGAATTTCATGGCTTCATACAACCTTAAACAATTAATAGATAAACCAACGAGAATTGCTAAAGAGTCCTCCACTTGCATTGACTTACTATTTACTAATTATTCATCCCTTGTAAAGAAATCTCAAGTAATTGACTATGGGATCTCAGATCATAAAGCAATAAACATAGAAATTGATACAAGTAATTTTTTAATAAAACAAAATATTACGTACTTTAAACAAAAAAGACTATTTACCAATGTTAATATAAATAAATTTAAGGAATCACAAAATAAAATAAAATGGGAGAATATAATAAACAGTAATAAAGGATTAAATGAAAACTACTCGCATTTCTTAGCCAGTTTAACAAAAATACTGAATAATCATATACCACTACAAAAAATTAAAATTAAAAACTACAGTACTAAAAGAAGTTGGCTTTCGATGGGATTAAAAAAATCGTGCAGACATAAAAGAATATTAAAAATAATGCAAAATGAAACTAAAAACGAAGTTATACGAACACATTACAATACTTACAGTAAAATTTTAAAAAAATGTATAAAAATATCCAAAAGAATAGATTACATTAAACAAATGAAAAAATCTGACAATAAAACTAAAACGATGTGGAAAATTATTAATAATAAAACCGGTAAAAATAAAATGAAATTACTTCAAAATATAATTTTAAAAGAAAATAATACATTAATTTCTTCCCCCCACATCGTAACAAATATGTTCAACGAGTACTTTGCCACTGTAGGTCAATGTTCTAACTCCAATAATATGGTAAATAGACATCCCGTTATAAATCCACCAACAAACTCTTTCTTTTTAACCCCTGTTGATCCAAGAGAAATAATGAATATAATTAAAAATATTAAAAATAAACATAGCTGTGGCATTAATGATATACCACCAATCCTGGTAAAGAAATGTGCAGAAATATTAGCTATCCCTTTAGCTTCACTTATAAACCAAAGTTTTGAAAATTCTCAGTTTCCGGATGCACTAAAAATTTCACTAATAAAACCAATATTTAAAAAAGACGACCCCCTAACGCTCAGTAACTATCGACCCCATAGCCCTGCTTCCCACGTTTGCTAAAATATTTGAGAAAGCCATGTGTAACCGACTCTATCATTATTTAGAAAAATACAATATATTAGACGAATCACAGAACGGTTTTAGAAAAAGTAGATCAACAACTCTGGCAGTATATAAATATATCCAAACGGCAGTGCAAAATATTGATAATAAAAGAGCCACTATAGGCCTTCTTTTGGATATGACGAAAGCATACGATAAAGTTCAATTCAATATACTTTTAAATAAATTAAAGGGTTCGGGAATTCGTGGAACGGCCTATAAATGGTTCCAATCATATCTGACAAACAGGAAGCAGATAGTTCAAATCGAACACCGCAACGATGAAAAACGGGAAATCGTTGTAGTACAGTCTCAAAGCCGGGACCTCACATGTTCAATCCCTCAAGGTAGTGTCTTAGGATGCCTATTGTTTTTAATATACATAAACGATTTAACCAAGATAATAAATAACGAAAACACATTAAGCGTACTCTTTGCCGACGATGTGTCAGTGTTAGTGAACTGCGATAAAAATACAAATTATAACTATATTGTTTACAACACTCTACAAACTATAACAAATTGGCTTGAAGATCACAACTTAGAAATTAACTTTAAAAAGACCAAAATTATGTAATTTAAAACATGTAAAAGCAGCCCATTAACTTTAAACATAAACTTTAATAATATACAATTAGAAGAAGTTGATACTTTTAATCTTTTAGGTTTGAAAGTAGATTCAAACATCAATTGGAAAACGCACATTAATTATATAAAGTCTAAATTTTCAAAATTTACGTATGCTTTATTTCAAATTAAATACACCACTGACACAGCCACGGCATTGTCAGCTTACTATGCCTATTACGGATCGCCGTAACGCCGTGCGAAAAATGGAATAAAACGCGCTGGTCTTGCTTTTAACTGGAGGCAAGCGGCGGTGAGGAGGAACTTTTACTTTCTTTTCTTGCTGGTGCCTTTTCGGTGGCTGTGGCTCTGCACATGTCGATGAATAGGAGGACTCTCGCTGTCGCCCTTATGAGGCGAATCCATTTAGAAAATCTTCCTATTTGTGGAAGATGTGTTGTTGGCGAGTCTTCACTTTTAACAGCGATGCTACATATTTCTCGCTCTTCCCCGGTGTCGTATTGTGTCGTTTTCTCTTCCTGCGGCCATTTTGCCGGTGGACGCTGCAGAAACGGGGGCCCTCGGAACCATCGGTGCGAGTCGTCAAACCTATCTGGTGTGGCTCGGGTTGCGTCGTCTGCCACGTTGTCTTTAGACGGTAGCCAACGCCATTCGTTCTTTTTGGTTGTATCTTCTATCTCCGCCAGGCGATGAGCGACGAAAGCTTTGTACGCGCGAGGCTCCGATCTTATCCACACCAGTGCAGTACGGGAGTCGCACCAGTATGTCTTGCCCGCTATGTCGCCATCGTGTTCATCGACCACGGTCTGCGCCAGACGAGCTCCCAGCAGTGCCGCTTGTAACTCGAGCCGTGGTATGGAGACTGGTTTCAGTGGTGTTACGCGGCTCTTGGCGGCGGCCAATGCTATGTTAACGCTGCCGTCTGCTCGCTCCGTCCTCCAATACACTGCTGCTGCGTAGGCCTCCTCGCTTGCGTCGACGAATGTGTGTAGTTGGCGCGTCGACACCGGGTTGTAATCGTAGCATCGCGGTATTCTTAGTTGTTCTGTGGCGTTGAGTGAAGTAATCCAGCCTTCCCATTTTTCTTTTAATTCTGTTGGCAGAGGGTCGTCCCAGTCCGCCTTGTAACGCCATGTGTCTTGAAATATTCTCTTCGCTGGGGTGGTCACCGGTGATATTAACCCCAGCGGGTCAAATAATGCCATTATGACGCTCAACGCTTCTCGTTTAGTTGGCAAGCGTTGTTTTTCTTTTACGTCGGCAGGCATCTTCATATTGTTAGTATTGAATCCAATATGATCGCTTTGTACATGCCAGAGCAGGCCTAGCGTCTTCTCCGTTTCTTTTCCGCCCAGGCACACGGTCGCGTCGTGTTGTCTATGCTCTGTCGTTATTTCTTCTATTATTTTTTCTTCGTTCGATGTCCACCCGCTGAGTACGAATCCCGCTTGTTTGTGGACGTGATCGACTGCTTTTACAGTTTGCTGAGCTTCCGTGACAGAGTGGAAGCTCTGCAAGTAGTCGTCCATATAATGGTTTCTTTTTATGGCGACCGCAGCTTCTGGGTACGCCTCAGCATGTTCTTCAGCATTTTTATTTTTGATGTATAATGCTGTGCATGGTGATGATGTCGCTCCAAAGATGATTGACGTCATCCTATATTCCTCCGGTTGGTCCTCCCGCCGCTTGCCTCTCCACAAGAAACGTAAAACGTCTCTATCTTCTTTGCGCACTTTAATCTGCATGAACATTTCTTTTATGTCGGCGCTCACTGCATACGGATACTGTCGGAACCTCATGATCACTCCGGGCAATGATTGTAATAAGTCGGGCCCCGAGTGAAGCATATCGTTGAGACATATTCCGGCTGTCTTCGCTGCGGCGTCGTGTACCAATCTCGGCGGCTTGTTCGGTTTCGCAGGGTTGGTGACTGGGAAGTGTGGCAGATACCATGTCCTTCCTTGCGGCGGTGGCATTGGCGCGCGCTCTGCGTAACCCGAGTTGAAGAGGTTCTCTATGCGTTCTTCGTACTGTAGCTTGAGATTGCTGTCTCGGTCGAGCCTCTTCTCTAATGTGTGCAGGCGCCTTTCCGCTTCTTTATAATTATTTGGTATTTGGAAGTCCTTTTGTTTCCACAACAACCCTGTCTCGAATCTGCCGTCCGCTGACCTCTGGCTGGTTTCGTTCAATATTTGCATGGCTCGCTGCTCGGGATCTTCTCTCGGTCTTCTCGGCTCGATGCACAGTGACTCCAATTTGAAATAATTTTTTATTTCTTCTTCTATCGGTGGTGCATCTTCCCTCTGATGTAGTCTGCCGCAGAAGGTGACCGTCGACGTCAATGAGCTATGACAGCCATGCAGAACCCAGCCCAGGTTGGTGTATGAGGCGACTGGTTGGTCTCGACGGCCGATGCGCAGTTTTCTAGACACTATGAGGTGCCAGTTATCTTGCCCGATTAGTACTTTCGGTGAGGCGCGTTCGTAGGTGATATCCTCTTTGATATCCAACAGATGTGGGCAATTCTCCAAGTGATTTTCATTCACGGATTCTGGCGCGAAGTCCAACCGCTCTACCGTACGCGCTGCTTCTATGTTGTGTTCTTCTTGCGCGTACGTTCCTCTTATTTTAAAGCTGACGATCTTGCTCTTCTCGTGTTTCACCTCCGAGCCGACCCCTTTTATCCACATTGTGTGGGCTGGGCCGTCGGCGCCGATGACGTCGGCGATTGAGGCATCGACTAAGGTGACCGTGCTTCCTTCATCCAATAATGCATATGTTTCGACGCAGCTCAGCGGCCCCCTTATTGTTACGGGCGCAATCTTTAGGTAAGCGCGGCGGTGCTTGTACGGTCGAGTCGCTGTGTTGACCTCCTTTGCCGATGTTGCGGTTTCCATAGCGGGTTCTTTTTCCATTACTGCTGTTCTGTCGTGATGCAACAATTTATGGTGTTTCATCATGCATCCGTCTTTTCCGCACGGTGGAGCTTTGCACAGCAATCGACGATGTTTGCCTCGCAGACAGCGGTAGCAGATATTGTACTTCTTTGCTACTTCCCATCTGTCATTTGTGGACAGAGCGGCGTATGACTTGCAATCGGGCAGTTTGTGTTCTTGTTTGCATTGAGGGCAGCGTTCTTCATATGGTTTCTTGCTTGTGGCGAAGGCACGTTCTATTTTTCTCGGTCTTCGCTCTCTCGTTTCGCTGTCCTCTGCGATGAACTCCGGCAAGGCATACGCGCTGCATTTATCCGCTTCTTCGTTTAAGAACATTGATATCTTCTTAAGCTCTGGGATATCTTCTTTCTTTCTGGCTGCATAGTCGTACCATTTGCTTTTCAATATGGGCGTGAGTTTGTCTGTGATAACTCGCGTCATTTCTGGACTATGCAGATAGTGTGCTTTCTTGAGTGCTTCCACGGTGCCCACTACGTTTGCTATGCGATTTGCAAATATGCATAGCTCCCTGGGATTGTCCGTAACTTTGTTCAGCAGCTTCAGCTTCTCTATTTCCAAGTGAATTAACGCTTCTGGTCGTCCGAATCTCCTTTCCAAAGCTTCTATTATAATTCTGGGATCTGGTTGGCTTATAAGTAGGCAACCTGCGGCTTCTTTTGCTGTCCCTTTTAAGCTTCGGCGTATTCTCGCTATGTTTTCGTTCGCCGTGAAGTACTTTGAAGATTCTTCGTACATTGTCTTGAAGCTGAGCCATTCTTTGCTGCTACCATTGAATGAGGGCAGCTCTTGTATATATTTCGGCGGCTCCCTTGTGCTTCGTACTGCTTGTGATAGAGCAGCGGCTAAGGTAGCGACGTCGATTTGTTGCTGCGCCTGTTCATAGTCTTTTTTCTGCGGCGCGGTATGCTGCGGAGCGTATTGCGGCGCACACTGTTGAAGTACGGGTGGTGCGATCTGCAGTGCTGGTTGTGGCGCGGGTTGCGATGCAGGTTTTTCTTGCAACCATGTACTAATGCGCACTGGTGCCAAATCGTCTTCTATTTCTTCATCTTCATCATCGGTTGATCCGGCTTCTGCTTGTAGTCGCTGCACGTGTATTTCTTGCAATTCCGTTCTTGCTTGCAACTGAGCCTGCTCGAGCTTGAGTTCGGCTAACCGCTCTTTCGCCTCTAACTCCGCGAGGAGTCTCTTGCGTGAGGCTACGGAGCGGCGTGACCTAGTCTCGCCCGGCTTCAATGTGCACTGCGATCTTTCATCACCCTCTTGCTGGGTTTCTTCCGTTGCGGTCGTTCTATCGGTTGCAGAGGTAGCGGTCGTATCGCTAACCGTTGTGGTTTCACTAGTGGCGTTTGTTGAACCACTAGCGGCTGAGTCACCCCCGGAGGCCTCTTCTGTGGCCCCCTGGGTTGTTTGTTCATCCTTGCGACGCTTCGATGATTCTCCGCTGTTACTACGCGTAATCACCATTTTTCTTCACAATAATATTTTTTCGTTCTTGCGGTTTGCTTCTTTCTTCCGGCAATACCAAGACCGATATTGTCTTTTTCTTTAGTTTTAAGAAAATTAAAGATACGCATATCTTAAATACACGTAACAAAAATAAATTATACCTACCACAGTCGCGAACAAAAATGTTGAATACAAGCCCCTACTCTATGGCAATAAGAGTGTATAATAAATTGCCACAGGAAGTAAAAGATATATCGGAATTAACCAAATTTAGATCGGGACTCGGTAGATATTTAAAACAAAACCCCTTCTACTCAGTGGAAGAGTATTTAGATAGGAAGTGACACTATTATGTATTTTTATATCTTTTTATAGCTTTTAATTTAATTTAATTTTATGTATGTTAATAGTATATAAGCAGTGCCCTTGTCTAATTTGCAGTGCCTGAAAAGGACGTCTAAGTTGTAAGCACATTTTTAATTTAATACAAATTATGTACACTTAGATTGCAAATAAATGATTTGATTTGATTTGAATATATTTATTTCTTTAAATTTATCTCTAAGAGACTCTCTCGGTTTTAGGTTGTAAATAGCTCTAATGGCCCTCTTCTGTAAAACAAAAATAGTTTCTGAATCAGCTGCATTTCCCCATAGTTAAATCCCATAAGACATTATGCTATGGAAATAACTGAAATATCTAGCTGTCTCGACACTAGTGAGACCTCTAATCTTTTTTACAGCATAGGCTGCAGAACTTAGTTTGCTTGCTAGTTTGGATATATGGGGGCCCCACTGAAGCTTTGCGTCGAGAGTGATGCCAAGAAAAACAGTGGATTCAACAGGGCTCAGTTCTTCCCCATTTAAAACACATTGGTACTCAGATTTTTAACATTGGTTGTTGTAAATTTAATACATTTAGTTTTATTTCCGTTTAAATGTAGATTATTAACGTTAAACCACTGCAGAATGATATTTTTGATATATACGCTACCATTTCTTCTTAACTAAATTTATATATGAAATTCTGCCATTGTTCTTTACTAATAATACCTTTTAGACGTATACCTTACATACTTTTATCGTACCTACAAATTTAGCAATTTTTCAAAACAATAATCGCGAATGATTCGTTTATTTGATCCGGTTGGTATGTAAGTATTGATGATTGCAATTACATTTTTTGAACGTTCCGGATTAAACGACCGACAGGACTTACGACCAAAGAGCATAGTAATGCCCGACGACCAACCTATCGAGCGGGTCTCACAGACCACAGAGTACTGAAACTCGAAATGATCTATTTGAATGAACGACCCGAATAACCCGGCTCGTAAGACGATTCAATACTTGAATGATCGGGTAACTAGAAATGAATGAATTACACATGTGTGAAAACAACCTCTTAACGGGGGGCCAGAGACTGCTCAAATTGATATATATTTGTATATATACCAATTTGAGCATTCTGTCTCCCTCGGTAAAATGCAACACCATGAATTATCGACAAAAATAGAAATAATAAAAAAAAAGTATACTTATATATACAGGCTCCGTGGTGCAGTAGCTTAGCGCTTAAGGGCCGTGTGTTCAAATCCCGCACGGAACAAATATTTGTATAGCCCACAAACAATTGTTCCTGGTCTTGATGTTTCTTCTTGTGCAATTTATGTTAGTAAACTCAAACCCACGATACAGGAGAAAATCCAAGTGTGGAGGTGATAAAAAAATTGAGCACTCTCTCAAATCTCCAACTAAGTAATTGGCCGTTTATTTACAGGTTAGCGTTTTTTACTCAACGGTATCGTTCAACTAGCGGCCTGAATGATATTCAGCCGATGTGTGTAATATACAACAACATTGCACATATTTTCCAATATCAGCGACAATAGGTTAAGGTGCGACTGGGATGGCCCTTACGCCACCTGAAAGTCGCGTACATTTATATGATATAGCATATAGCCCATAATTAGGCGCAAACCAGCGATATTACATGACATGGTCACCCTATTAATTACATTCAACGAGACAATCACTGGTCTATGCCCAATTACGCGCCATTTTCTATATTATATAAATGTATTACAAGATATGTGCAATATTGTTATAGACGCATTGGCTGAATATCGTTCAGGCCGCGACCAATCAATTTAATAAAAAGGCTAGGCTCTTAACTGAAAGGCTAATACAGCTAGATTACAGATTATAAAGTGTGTAATAAAGATTAAATAAATAACTATAAAACCAAACGCCTTCATAATTTATAAGGCCAAACGCTTTTCTAATCTTTTAAGTTAAAATTTGATATCAATGTGTACATAGGTATATTTGAGTTCAAGAGTTGTATAAGTGTTGCTTGCAATAGAACCAATGAAACTCCTGCCATATGTGGCAGTAAAAATTAAGGAATTTACTGCTGACTATCCTTGGTTTTTGTCAAGACAACCATCCAGTAATCCTGCAGACTGTATATCTCTTTTGTTTTTTTTTTACATGGTAGAGCCATGTTGCATATATAATAATTGTATAGTTGTAGCACGAATGGGTTGGCTCGACCAGGGTAGGACAACGCTCTCACAGAATACCAGCGTAAAATAGCAGCCTAACACGGCTGTGTTTTGTATGGTGAGTGTAGAGAACCGGATACCCTTTTTACTGGAAAAGAGGCATTCCATGTTGACAACGCATCTGCATTCTGATTCGCAAATGAGGATAGATGTAGATGTCTATGGGCCACAGCAAACACTTACCATCCTTATCCTATATAATTTAAAAATTAAAATTTTGTACAGCCGACTTCAATATAAGTAATTAAGAATAAGTCAAAAACTATTGGTCAGAGCTTGATAAAATATATGGGACCACATGTGAAGCTCCAGCTTTCAAATAAAAAAGAATCATCGAAATCGGTTCACCTAGTAAAAAGTTATTAGGTAACACACATTAAAAAAAACACAGAGTCGAATTGAGTATCGTCTCCTTTTTGGAAGTTTGAATTTAAACACAATTTGATTAATTTAGAGATACTGCATGATTCACATGAATTAATAACAAAACGATGTAAATATATAATCTAGCTTAATTAGCCTTGAGACTTATTTATAAATAACACACAAGCATATACATATATTTCTTCCAAAGTTACTGTCATTCTTTTGTCTCATTCATATAGTACTGTTTTCATTTTTTGCAGAACCGGATTTAATAGAGATACCGATTGATTTAGAGGAGAATATATAAATGGTAAGTTTTTTTTATTGAATAAGGTAAGGGTAGGTACCGTCGCTTCCGCTCTTTGTTTTAATCAGTGGCTGTGAGGTATTCCACCTTACATTCTCCGCCTTGGCAGAGAGAACGCGTAGTGTTTCTATATAGTTTGTGCCAGAGATGTCGATACGTCGCATTTGTGGACTCCAAGAGATATCGACTAGAGAAATTAACAGATCAGTCAAACCGTAGAGGGAGTATGTACAATGTAGTTTATTCTCTCTCTATGAGTCAAACAGTCGCTGCACAGCATACCACTCCATCCATTACAGCCTATAATAGACCACTGATGATTTTTTAACTGGCTTTACGGCTCTGGGTTCTAGCCCTTCTGAGCCTTACCACTGCTGAACATAGGCCTCATCTATAGATTGTCTCATAGGAACGATTTTGCCATAGTTACATTTTACGCCTGTTTTTTATTAGTTTGAGTTGTTATCAGGAAGATGATGCTGCCCATCTCCTGACACACACATAATACTTTTTCAATCCACCAATGACAATGAGGCCTACACCTAGTTTAAAGTGTCCGCGAACTTTAGTATTCATATATCATAATAATTATTAGAAGATGTATAGTTTGTTCGCTAAGATAGTGTCAGTACACCCGGAGGCGCACTTATTATTTTGCTTTTATTTTATTATTTTTTTACTGTGTTTGCTAAATAAACGGTTTTCTATTCTGAGAATAAAATAGAATACTATTTTATTCTTATGGTAATTGTTATAAAATACTAATATAAATGGTAAACACTAGTTAGGTAGCAAAGTATCTGTCACTACGGCGATTCGTTTTATAATGATAAATTATCGTACGGGTGTACGCTGCAAAAGACAGGCGCGACACGTGCCAAGGCGGGGCTACACAAAGGCGACTGTATCTAAGCGAACAGATTATATTAGTAGTTATTAGTATTTTTAACTTGCACTTTTATATTTGACTGCTTCGTTGATCTAGTGGTCGTTAGCGCGACTGCTAGTCATATGGTCCCGGGCTGAAGTAGGGCTAAAACAGTAAGGCATTCTCAATAGCAGCCAGGAGGCAGGAAAGTTGGCGTTGTTTCACTCCCGTGCCTCCGAAAGCATAGTATAAAGAGACGCCAAGTAGGTTATCTGCGGCCCAATCCACGATATAATTGCCTACTGTCTCAGGGTTGTCACTGTCACCAAATCATTAGTTTAAAGCCTGGCCCTTGCCAAAAATAATACATCTCTGTATAACTAATTCAGTGATCATTAGTCGATAAAGTTCAACAATGGTTTTCCTAACAAATACAGAAATGTATTAAGATTCAGAGCAGTATTATTTATAAAAATAGGGATAAAATAACAATTAGTCAATTACTTATTTTTAATTACGATTATATAACCGTAAGTAGGTACTTAGTTACTATTCTTCCTCTGTCTGATAGACAACTAGTACAACAAAAATAAGTAAGTAGGTATCTCATCGTCAAGTAAAAATTATATGCTATAATAAGTGACTCGCTTACCTGTCCTGTTCAATAGGTAATCTGAACAGAGACAATTCTGGAAACGATGAATTATTAAGACACCCAAACACACAGCAATACGTTCTCCTGCGATTATCACACATTTTTCATTCATTTAGCGGTGCCAAAAGCCGTGACGCGCGAACCTCGTGCGGTGTTAGTCCCGACTGGCGCATTGAGAAACATTTCGAGACTGTGTTTAAGTGTGCGTGCGGCGCCTCATAGATACTATGGCGCACACATACAAGCCGCGCGCAGTGCGTTTATATGAAGATAACGTACTTCCCCTCTCTTGATACTATGCCGAAAGCACGTGAAAGCCGTTGGTCCTGATTAACGTCTTATCGGACTATGAGAGTAATGGAATAGAGAGTGCATCTGTGCTTACGCACTCACTCGTGCACTATAAACCTATCCTTCAAATGGCTAGTTTCTGTTGAGACTGGCGGCCTTGACCGAAATACGATATTGAGTACATTATTATTAGCTACTAACTCTATTGCCTCAAGTATATGATAGTAGGAATAAAGTAACCAAAACTAAAAGTAATGTAGTTTTTTTAACGTGGTAGAGCCATGCTACAGCTATATTATGGTTGTAGTTACGAATGGGTTGACTCTACCGAGGTAGGAACATGCCCTTACAGAATACCAGCGTATAATAGCAACTTAATACCATGTTTCGTATGGTGAGTGTAGAGAACCGGAGACCCTTTTTAGTGGATAGGAGGTATTCCATCTTAGTCCTCAGGGGTGACAACGCATCTGCATTTTGATTTTTATCGAAGATAGATATAAATGTCTATGGTCCACAATATACACTTACCATCAGGTGAATTGTGTGCTCGTTTGTAGTCTTTATTCTATAAAAAAAACTAAACAGATTGTTTTCTTTTTCAGAGTATTACATACATCGACACGGTGCCTTGGTTGAAGTTTGTTGTTAATATTGAAGCTTATTTAATAGCAGCTTTCTAATGCAATTTATTTTAGCATACAACGATAAGTCAATGAACTGAAAAATATTGATGCGTGTTAGAAATAGTTGTAAATCTCAAGGAAAAAAATAAAACTGTGTTTGTCTGAGGCAGTAAATGTGGGTTTCATTTGAGTTCACCAAGTTCATTGTCTATATACCTACTAACAGGCCAGGCAGACGTTGTTCTGTACTTTCCGACGACCCCACGGGTCTAAAGGTCTGAATAAGTTCTAGTTCATTTTTCTTGAATAATCTCATTTCCTTGACTTTTCAAAGTATTGTTATTCTTGTTTAGCGGTCTGGTAATTTATAGCTGAATTAATAAAAGCCAACAAAATTATTGCGTTTGCTTAAGGAGGATTGCAAATAATATTTCTTGGCTCAGAGGCTATATGTGAATCGTTCGACAGTCCAAAAGACCAGGCAGCGCTATCAAGAGACCGGTCCCGTCAAGACAAGGCCAGGCCAGGCCTCTGTCACTCTTGCTACTTGCGTGAAATAAGTACCTACAATTGCGAGGCGCCCCCGGGGCAGAACGCAGTCAGGGCTAGTGCGTCCTAAGCGATTGAATGTTAAAGGTTTTTTAACGCTGTTTACGTAAATAGTTTTTTGTATATACTTGTTGAAATACTCGCCGAAATAGTTTTTGTTTAGTGTTTAGTATATTTAATTGTAGGATAAAATAGTTCAAAAAGTTTTAATGTAATTTAAGAATAATGTGTGAGTGTGAGTGTGTGAGTGAGTGCGTGAGTGCGAGAGTGCGAGAGTGCGAGAGTGCGAGTGTGCGAATGTGCGACTGTGCGAGTGTGCGAATTTGCGAGTGTGTGTGTGTGTGTGTGTGAGAGAGAGAGAGTGAGAGTGAGAGTGAGTGTGTGTGTGTGTGTGTGTGTGTGTGTGTGTGTGTGTTTTGTTTGCAATCGCTCAATGTAAAAAAAAACAAAGTTCTATTAATTTTCCTGCAACGCTTGCCGCGCTTTTCATTTAAAACGATGGATCTTAACCTTGATTTTAAATTTGGTTTAACCGAACAATTAACTTGACAACGGTTACGGCAGAAAATGTATGGACTACTGAAATGGTGGTGCGAGAAGACTCACGAATCACATATACGGACATCGAAAAGTTTGTAGGCATTAGTTCGGGGAGCATTCATACCATCCTACATCAACATCTTGGAGTGAGGAAGCTTTGTTGGCGATGAATCCCTCGTTTGCTCGCAGAAAGCGAAAAACAGAATCGTATGGATTGGTGCCATAAAATGCGTCCACGTTTTCAAAACGGGGCATTTAAGCGTGTTTCAGAAATCGTTACTGGTGACGAGATATGCGTCTATCAGTATGAACCGGAAAATATAAGGCAATCATCGGTATGGGTCTACTCAGAAGGACAGTTACCGACAAAACTGCAAAAACCTCGCAACGTTGGCAATAAAATGGTGGCTAGTTTTTTTCCGCGGAGTGGACATTTGTCGACGTCAATGCTGGAAAATTGTAGGTCAGTCAACTCTAAATGGTATACTACAGTTGCATTACCCAAAGGTTTTCAAGCTGTGAGGGAGAGAAGACCAAAGACCGGGCTTCAGGGAATCATGCTGCATCACGATAACGCCTCTTCACTTACCTCTCTTAGAACAAAAGCATTTATTGAGGAATCGTGTTCAAACTCTAAGTCACCCACCCTATAGCCCTGACTTAGCTCCTTGTGATTTCTTTTTGTTCCCAAGAGTTAAAGAAAAAATAAAAGGCAAGTTTTTTTCAAACGTCGAATAAGCCGTGGCTGCCTACGAAGAAGCTATTTCCGACCTGTCAGATCAAGACTGGCAAAAGTGTTTTCAGAGTTGGTTTAGGCGAATGGAACTTTGTATAGAGCATCATGGAAAATATTTTGAAAAGATGTAAAATAAATATTAATAGTATCTAGAATACTTTTTGTATTATCTCAAAACTTATCGAGTGACCTACGTACTAAACTTCTTTTCATCTGCTTTTATTTGACTAAAGAAAAAACAAACAAAAACGTGTTTCATTTTTACTTAGCGAGCAGGTACCTACACTACAAGCGCATTAAACTTTAACATCATTTATCATTAATTTACAAAATTATGAGTATGACTGACTACCTAAAATTATCAAACAATCTAACAATAAAATTGGTTCTTTGTTTAGATTCCTAATCGCTTTTTTGCGAGAGTTTTTATTTATTCTGTGTCTGTGGACTGTCCCAATGGATTTTGGCAGTGTTTTCAGACCTTGGTCACTCTTATCTATGGCCTTGATTTAAATTGTAGGGATACTGTGCTGAATTTTGAAAGGCGATATGACAACGATTAATTAAACAATCGATTTTTAGCATATCATATATCGCAAGATACAGTGGCTGTACTGCACGATGCATCCCCATAAATAATCGTTTTGTCATATTTACATTGCTTGTTCAGTCGCTTAGCGACATAGATAAGTAGTGGTTAAGGAGCAATGTATTTACTACAAAATAGTACCGTTGCAGTGATATTTGAAAACAAAAATAACGTATTAAGGCGCAGGTTGAGCAAAATGTCGCGCTAGTCGTTATTTGTGCGGTTTTAGGAGCTATCTACTTTTTATTTAAAACATATATCAACAAATAAAAAACACATTATATTTCTACATAATCTTGATTTCATAAGAACTATATCCAATTTTTTTTAAAGGAATAAATATTAATATAATCTCCTTACAACGAAACCACATAAATGTGAAATAATTATTGATAACATGCATCTCCTCGTAAAGTAAGTGTTATTTTATTTTGCGATTTACACCAATGGATAGGCAATTTATTAATGAACATTTCTATTATAATTTTTTTTTCAAAAGACCAAAATTTGATATTATTAAGAAATTATTTTAAAATCTGGGCGTATTCACTGCCCACGGGCTTGGCTTGCCAGACCGGTGCCAACTCCGGAGCACACGTCCTCAGCACAATTAGGGGGATTCCGTCAGGCCCACTCGACTTCTGGATGTCCAGGGAGAGGAGTGCTTTGCGAACCGAGCGCTGTGAGAACAGCTCATCCGGCATGGATCACTCACACCGCGGGATGCTCGGCGGTGTTTTCCCCCCGTCATCAAAAGTCGAGCAACAAGACGCAAAAAGGGAGCCTAAAAGGTTAGCTTTGTCTTTTGCGGCTTGGGCCAGTGAGTCGTCCTCCCTGTGCAGAGATGGTAGTGATGCCTTACAGAAATTCCCTTGGACAGCCTTGGCGAGAGACCAGAATGCACGGGTTCCCGAAGGAAGGCGAACTAGTTTCTCGCCAATTCTACCCATGTGCTCTGACTTTGCCTTGGCAATAACTCTTTTGAAGGATATGGAGGCGAAGTTATACTTCTTTTTAAGTATGCTGGTGTTTACATTCCGAGTCGCCGAAGCCGCAGCCCAGGCTTGATAAGACTCCTGCTTACTGCGTAATGCAGTCTTACAGAAGTAACCAAACCAAGGCTGAGATCTGCCACCGATGGGTACCACAGGTGATGGAATAAATAGTTCCATTCCCTGTAGCACCACATCAGTGATAGGGTCAGCAACAGCGCTGGGATCACCCGGCGCGAAGCAAACCCGCCCCCAGGGGTAGGATGCAAAGAAAGACCGCATTCCGCCCCAATCCGCCGACCTGTAATGTCAAACACGGCGGCAACCTGCAGAACGCAACCGCGAGGAGAGCGTGAGTTGCACCACATTCCAGATCAGACAATGGTCCGAAGAGCCGAGAGGGGCATAGATGGAAACCTGATATCTGTCCGGATGAGAGATCAGCAGAAGGTCCAACAGGGAAGGTGTATGATCATCCATATCTGGAATCCGCGTAGGCGAAGTAACCAGTTGTGTCAGACCATATGCCAAGGCAAAGTCATAAACAGATCTCCCCGCATGATCGGTTAAACGTGAACCGAGCGGTTCGGCGTGATGGGCGTTAAAATCGTCAAGGATCACGATCTCTGCGGATGGGATCTGTTGTAGCAAGGACTCTGTAGTCATTTGGACGTGGTCAATGAGTTGGTCTGTTTCGGCATTACCGCTATAGGACCTATAGAGGCACCCGTAGATGTGCGGATGGTCGTCGCTGTCTACGCGTAGCCAAAGGATGGACAGGTCCGAACCTTCAAGACTGCCAAGGCGTCGAAAACAGATGTCCCCTCTGACACACACGCAAACTCCAGCCCGAGGCACAAAGGAGTGCTCCAATTTGTACCCCGGGTAGGAGAGATACGAAGTATCAGTCGGAGAGGACACCTGCGTCTCGGTCAGAAAGATCAAGGCTGGCTTCGCTGTCTCGAGATGGTAGTGGACGGCGTTTAGGTTCGAGTGAAGTCCCTTGATGTTGCAGAAATTCACGGATAGCGTGGCAGGGGTCGCCTTGATATTGTTGCTCAGTTTGCCCCGAGCAGTTATGTTTTTGAGCGGAATTTGGCGAGGATATAATTACTGTGAAGCTTCTGAAAGCGAACAGAAAACCGGTACTAAAAGTCCTTTAGCTTTTCAATCCCCTCCTCTATGGTGGCACCATTACGGCGGCATGGGGCAAAAATGCGGTGGTCTTGTTTTTCAAGAAGGGCGACAATACTCTATGGGGAACTAATGACCGATTTAACTTTTGAGCCGCGTCTATGTGCTGTTTTCGCGAGTCATTACCAAACGTCTCACACGCAGACTTGATGATTTCCAGCCTCCCGAACAAGCCAGTTTCCGAAAAGACTTTATTATTACCACGCGCATAACTCAAATTCGATTTGCGAATGATATAGTCCTTATGGCAGAATCCCTGGAGTGAACTGGTGTTTCCCAATGGTTAAGTCTTAAAATGAATATGGGCAAAACAAAGGTCATTTGTAGCGTCCATGTTACGCCTATGCTTGTAGTTGTTGGGAGCACCATAGACTTACTACTATATTCTACCGAATGGGAGCACTACGTTCCGCACTGACCATATCTGACCAATCCTCCATATATGGCCGGGACGCATATACAATCTTAGGGTAATTACATACCATAGACTTAGGATAGTAATGGAAGACAATAATTTATTTAATTTATTTAGAAAACCAACAGCGTATATAGTAAATATTAACATTAATGTAACAAACTAAAAGTATGGCTAATAACAGGTTTCCCTTACATTGCTTGATGGTAGGTGTATTGTTGTTGGAAGAAAAGGAAAGAAGAACAATCTAATAGATAAATTATATGCAATTCAATGTAATGAACATAAGTTTACAGATCAGGAGAGAGAGTCGAGTAGAATGATATTTTACATTACCTTTATATATATATATATATATATATATATATATATATATATATATATATATATATATATATATATATATATATATATATATATATATATATATATACATATGTGGTTCGTGCATTGTACACACAAATTATCTCATGTATGCAGATGATAAGAAGATTTTTTGTAAAATGACCACCATACATGACTGCCTATTGATACAAAAGGACCTAGACATGCAAGTGCGAATGTATTAGTTTTACACAGAAATCAATCACAAAAAGTCCAAAGTCCAAAAGTCGCATCTCAGCTACTCAGCTGTCATTGTCGATTATGTTTAAATAATTCGAGACATTTTTGTTTTAAAGTTTTACTACATTTATTTATAATACAGGGTATTTTTGGAAAGCTCCCGAAAACTAAGACAGACGACAGCACCAAGTATACCTTTGATTATGGGTCACAAATAAATTTGTTCCTGATGAAAAAAAAATCATATTTTTACAACGTTTTATTAGCTTTATTCACGCGCCATCATGTTAGTACAGCTAAATGAAACGATAATTTCATAAAAAAAAATCATGAAAATACTGAAACATAAAACCAGCAGTGAAAACTGAATTGATATCACCTGACTAATGGAGGTTAATGTACGCGCGAACGGTGAAAAAAGAACGCTGGCCTTGAACTTGGGCACTGAGCGATATATCACATATTGGTACGAAGGGGGCGCGACGGGGGAACAATCCGCCAGTATTACTGTGCCTGCATGCTATTGGTTCCCAAGCTTTGTTCGCTCCAAAAATACAGTCGCATACACAGCTTACTTTGCGACTCGCGACGATGTTTTAAAAAGGAAGGAAAGAAAAATTATTTATATCTATTGTTTTATGACTAAACTAGTGAACGAAAAGGTAAATATGATAGGAGAAGGTGAATGAGGAAAATTGTGCAGTAAATATAAAAGTGTTGAGGAAGAATACCGAAAAAATTACCATGTGATAGACCTGATGACGGAAGCTCAAGCGAAGATGAAAGTGATGATGAAGTAGCATCCAGTAACACCAAAACACCTTCAACATCTGGCTTCCATGTGACCAAAGACGACATAATGGACGGCGTGCGACCCTTACCTTAAGTTTTCTTATTACAAATTACTTTATATTTTAGGATAGAAATAACAAATAATGCTCAAGTAAACATTATCCATTTTTAATTCCAAGTAAGGCACCTATTATGATTCTACAATAAAACAATTAATTACTTACTATAATATTATAAAACAATATCCCAATACCATGTAGTACTTTAGAACGCGACTGTAACCTCCCTCCACTCGACTTGTATCTAGCTCGGTGCGAAACATTTTAACCCGCCCGGCTCGTGTCGCATCACGCTGTGACGCAGTAGGTTTCAGTTTTGTCGATTTGTTTATTAAATTGTAATTACGTGTTGGTATTATTCTTGTTCGTTTTTTGTTTTAATAATGCTTAACGCGTACGTTTATAGTGATTGTGAATACGACAACATGTTACGTATCCGAACCTAGGTACACGAAGTATCGCTAAATAAATTGTTAAGACGTCGGCATGGAACAAGTGTGTCATACTGTGCAGTGCACAAAGTGTTGAAGCGTAACCGAATGCGCCCATATAAATTGCACAAAGTTCAAGCTTTAGTTGCCGGCGATCACGACCGCCGACGAGTTTTCTGCCGTTGGTTATTATACCAGCAACAACGTGTGGCTGGTTCCATTGAGCACATTATCTGGACGGATTAGTCGACATTTACCAGAAACGGCCTGTGGAACCGAAGAAATACACACGTGTATTCAGAGTTTAACCCGCACGCTGTTCGACAAATCGGGCACCAAACCCGATGGTCGGTTAACGTATGGGCAGGTTTATTTAAGTATCGCATACTGGGACCAGTGTTTCTGCCAAAGCGACTGAACGGACAGCGATACCTAAACTTTATAAATGAACAATTGACAGACATTTTAGACGACCTATCGTTGGCTGAATATCGCCGCACATGGTTCCAGTATGATGGTGCCCCTCCACATGTCGTGAGGTTCGTCCGTGAGCGCCTCAATGAACTATTTGATGATCGCTGGATTTGGCGGACTAGGACCACACGCTTGGCCACCTCGCTCACCAGATCTGACCCCGTTAGACTTCTTTCTGTGGGGTATGTGAACCGACTACGACTGTATCTAGGTCAAACGGCCACGCCTCAATCGACTTGAGCGTTAGCGGGTTCCCCCCGCCAGTCTGCAACTGCTACCGACGTAGAATGCATGTCACTCTTGCGTTTGTCCGGGATATCGTATTCATTAATATAATTATTGTAGTCGCGAGGTACATATCGAGTTGTGTATAAGTTCTATTGTTTGTGTTAAATTGTCTTTCCTTTGTTTTCACTGTGTACATTATCCGCCTTCTTAAATGTTCTGTGTACTTGTAAACAATAAACGTTTTGTGCATTATATGTGGTGACTTTTATTGACACTCTTAACACCCATACAACCATAACTTTTAAATTCCATATGAAAATTAGTCGTAGGGATAAAACTTATAAATAATAAACGTTGACGATGTCTTAACATACATAACGCTTTAACGGTGTGTGGAAGGTTCTCCAGTGCGTCAAGGACTTTACATTGTGCGCATTTGTTTTAGCGTATTTGATTAATAATTTTAGTTTTTAAAACAGTTTCGTGTTGACTGTCTAAAGAAATGTTTATTAAATGATTATTGTTATTACTTGCTATTTATTACTTAATGATATTATCCTTGTTGTAACGTTTTAAGTTTCTTGTTTTATTTTTATAATGCCTAACGCGTACGTTTATAGAAGCTCGCAGGAATGCTTCGCATGCATTGCGAATTTACCGAGAGAAATTCCCGACCGCTCGACATCCAGCTGACTGATAACAGCAGCATTTTAGTGAGTCTTGGAAAATCGGCCCATTGCTCTGGTAGCGGCAGGAGGTGGAAGTCAAGTGGCTGTTCACTCGGAGGAGCGCATTTTAAATGTCGTTCGCCGGAATCCGAACCTAGGTACACGAAGTATCGCTAAATTATATAATATAAATATATATATATATATATATATATATATATATATATATATATATATATATATAATACTGTACAGTTCACAAAGTGTTAAATTGTAACCGAATGCGCCCAAACAAAGTGTACAAAGTGCAAGCTTTAGTTCCCGGCGATCACGACCGCCGGCGAGTTTTCTGCCGTTGGTTATTAGACCAGCAACAACGTGTGCCTGGTTTCATTGAGCACGTCACCACGGAGGATTTAGAGCGGTAAGCTGTTTCATACCTAATTTTTTTAAGTAACTTAGTACTGAACTGATTTGAATAGGTACATAACTGAATACATCGAATAATAAACATACCTACACGATGAATAAAACACATGGTGCACCTTGGTTACATATCATTTAAGTATTTTTTTCATTAGCGGGGAATCGAACCAGTTATTTGGGTTATTTTACCTGTGAATTCGAATTAAAGTGGCTACGTGGAGACAAGCACAGTGGCAAAATAGTAGGTTAAGTAGATAAGTTAGGTATTTAGACAAGTGTTGTAAATTATTAGGTATTGTGATATGGTATGGCCCATTAGGCTAGTGGGCGCGCGGCCTCTGCGAATTCTGCGTTCTCGCGTACATTGACCCTTAATCAGCTGATTGTAATTCAGTAATTCCACTGACGGTTTTATGTTTAAGTATTTTCATGATTTTTTTATGATATTATCATTTCATTTAGATGTACTAACAAGATGGAGCGTGAATAAAGTTAATAAAACGTTGTGAAAAGATGATTTTTTTTTCGTCGGGATCAAATTTATTTGTGACCCATGTGCTAAGGTGTAGTATCTACTATCATTTGTCTTTGTTTTCGGGAGTGTTTCAAAAATGCCCTGTATATATACAGGGTAATTTTTAATTGACTGAAGACCTTTTGGGAATATATTATTTACATCATAACAATAACATCTGTAAGAAAAAAAGATATATTTCTTCAATTTATATTTTCATACAAAAATAAAAATATTTTAATTGGACCTTCTAAACGACAATAGCCCTAGTTAGCAAAAGAAAGCGCATGGCGGGGTAGGGGTGGAGGGGTGTGGGAGGCGGCGCTTGCTCACCTGAACTTGACCTAATTACCTGTGTAGTCAGTCGCCTTTGGCTTTGGTGCGCCCGCGACGTTTCTCCTTCCGTTGTGAGATTAATATCGCGAACGTTACGTTGTACGTTAGTATCGGTAAGCCTGATGGCTTACCGTTACTCAAATGTTGAGTATACCGAAATAGTGCGAATTTTAGCAATTTGCAATGATACCGCTAGTGAAGCTTGCCCTGAATATTCAAGGCGATTTCGCAACTCACGTGCACTGAGCTACGCTACGATGCTAGGTACTGCACAGCGATTGCGAGATTACGGGCAATTCCAGCCTGTATCAATCGATCGTGGTCGTCCACCGCGGCGCACAGTACGTGAGCAGGAAGACATACTGCAGCTTTTTGAACAAAATCCAGCAGCGAGCACTTATGACGCAGCCCGACAGTTCATTGTGTCACAGTACTACGCATGGAATGTCATACACAATGAAGGGAAGTACCCATTCCACCTGCATCGTGTTCATGAACTCAGCGAAGCTGACAAACCAGCGTAAGTTACAATTTATAACTTGTTACTAACTGCTGAACGAGCTAACATTTTATGGACTGATGATTTTATGGACTGATGAAGCAACATTTGGTAGAATAGGATTATTTAATTCGCACAATGAACACTTGTGGTGCTATGAAAATCCACATGAACCAAGACCGCATAGCTTTCAACACCGGTTTAGTGTCAATGTGTAGGCAGGCCCGGTCTTCGTAGAAAGATTAAACGGTGAAAGCTATCATACTTTTCTCACCGACACGCTGCCAGAGTTATTAAAAGACATACCACTTACATCTCTACGCAATATGTATTACCAACATGGCGGGGCGCCGCGGCGGCGCACTATTCTCGCTAAGTTCCTTAACTTTTTATTTAAACAGAGAATACCCTGGTCACTGAATCGTCGTGACGGGGCTTGTGCATGGCCTCCCAGATCGCCAGATATCACACCAATGGATTTTTATTTGTGGGGGCATGTAAAGGGCATTAGTGTATACTGGTCGCGCATTCGAAACCCGTGACATGTTAAAGGAAAAAAATAATTTGGGCATTCGATCAAATCAAAATGAATCATCAAGTATTATCTCGTGTCGGTGAACAGTTGTTTTAGGTGTCACCTATGCATAGAATGTGGAGGTGATTATTTTGAACGCTATGTGCGCGATACTCACCGCCATTCGCGGACAAGTACCTAGGTAAGACTAATTTTTAAATTTGTATTTTATAGTTTTTATTGAACCATTATAACTTAATATCTTTATTCAATTACTGTTAATTTGTATTAATCATTATAAATATTTTATTGTAATATTTGTAATTATTTTAACCTGCATCCATTTTTAAATACAACTTACATTAAATAAAAAAAATAGTTAATAATACTCATTTAATTTGCACGTGCTGCAAACATCGATCACCAAATCGATAGCTGCAAACCGAAAAGCGCAGGCGGCGCTTTTGATAACAATGACACCTGTGTCGACGTCATAATATACCTTTGGTTTGGCCTTGGGCCGCTGCATGTGCGACGTTGAGGCGTTGCTAGCAAACAGTATTCGTAAAAAAAAGTACCTAAATGTCTTTTGAAGAATGTCTATTAATTCGTAAAGAAATTAATAAAAGAATCAAATGCGCTTTCGCTTAAGGTATGCAATAGTTCATTAAATGGTTTTATGCAAAATAAAGAAGTATATGAAAAGTTAATGTAGTCATTTAAAGTAGCGCCCTGGTGCAATAGGCACAGTCACATGAGGTGATGAATGGTTTAGTAGGCACTCGCAACGTAATCAGGTGAGCGTGGGCGTCGACCGGCCCGACATTTTAATATTTGTGATTTTTTTGAATGTCATTTGCTTATTTAATTATGTTTAATGATTTCAACACAATGTGTGATACTGATATCAAGTGTAAAATAAATAAGGCATTTTCTTTGACGATTTATTCTAACATTGTTTATGTACTACAAAATACAGACTTAAAAGGAGTCAGACATGACAACAAAAACTTAAAAGTAGTTTTTTCGTAAATGAATTATATTCTGTAAAGAGTGATCTCGCTAAAATTGTTTGTAATGATGTAACCAATATATTCCCAAAAGGTCTTTAGTAAATTAAAAATGACCCTGTATATACATATGTGGTTCGTGCATTGTACACACAAATTATCTCATGTATGCAGATGATAAGAAGATTTTTTGTAAAATGAACACCATACATGACTGCCTATTGATACAAAAGGACCTAGACCGTTTATTTGAATACTACAAAATAAATAATATAACTGTTAATGCATGCAAGTGCGAATGTATTAGTTTTACACAAAAAAACAATCACAAAAAGTCCAAAGTCCAAAAGTCGCATCTCAGCTACTCAGCTGTCATTGTCAATTATGTTTATTAATTAATTATTAATTAACTGTAAGTATATATATATATATATGTAGTTCGTGCATTGTACACACAAATTATCTCATGTGTGCAATACCATACATGACTGCCTATTGATACAAAAGGACCTAGTCCGTTTATTTGAATACTACAAAATAAATAATATTACTGTTAATGCATGCAAGTGCGAATGTATTAGTTTTACACAGAAATCTAAGCCAATTCTAAATAAATATCACTTTGACGGATTAAGGACAAATCACATGACTGTGTAACCGATTTTGAATGATAGGTCGGCTCAAGTCGGCACGCAAGAAATAAGCTCCTCGATATTTTTTTAATTTTTAAGTGTGGTTAGTTTTTGAAAGTAATTGTTTTTCAATATGGTTTCTTGTTCTGTGACTGTAAAAGTAAAGTTACAGCCAATTTACGTCCCACTGCTGGACACAGGTCTCCTCTCATTTCTGAGAGGGTTTTTAGGACAAGGGAATGGCCGCCGCGCTGCCCCAATGCGTGTTGGCGAACTTCACATGTCTTTGAATTTTTTTTATTTCTCAGATATGCAGGTTTTCTCACTATGTTTTCCTTCACCGCCGAGCACGTGGCAAAGAGCGTGGTAACGAGCCGTTGTAGCTTAGATGGTTAGCGCTCGCTGTAAGCTTCCCAGTACGCTAGCAACCCGGATTCGAACCCCGCCGGCACCAATGAAATTGTTAATTGCAATTTTAAGTGCTGATTTACCACGTGCTCGGCGGTGAAGTGAGTGTGGTGATATTAATATAAGTATTCCTGTAAATTGCACATTTCACAGGTAAATTCTCAAGACGTCGTGAGTGTTATAACGCGCCTATTTTCGGTTAAAATTTATGTTATATACTGTTTAAAATATAGAATATTTTCAATTATTTTATTAATTTTTATATTTTGCAAAGAAAAACGTAACTTTGTTGATAATTTCCATGATTTTGGTAAATACATTTTAAACAAAATATTTTACATGTACGCTAGAGATTGACTCAACTACTATATCAAAACAAATGTCAATTTATCTTGAATGTTTATAATGAATTGATAGACTTGCCCACACAACAAGACGAGGAATGAAATGCTCGGTTTGCGTTCTACAAATGTAATTTTATTTTACCGTTTGTCAAACAGCCTTTGGATTCTATAATTAGAAAAAAAATGGTTAAGATTAAATATTGAAAGACTAATTGTTGGAATACAAAGAATTCATAATTAGCAGCATACATTTTCTTTAGAAAATTTAACTTTTCTCAAAAATTTTATTTCATAAACTTTGGTTAAAAATAGAAATTTTTATACATTATAAATCTGTAGTACATTAAAGATAAGAAATTTTGAGATTATCCTATTTAACCCATTATGAACCCAACTAAGTATCTATTTATCAATCAAAAGAAATGTATAACCTTACTTAACCACCCGCACCTCACGGTCACTGTAGTACAATATTCATAGGTCATAGCATCACGCTATTTTACCCAAGGTGTTGAGCGGAGCTTCGGATTTTATTCCCAAGGCTCAATGATAAAAATTTTAGCATAATTAGGGAATAGATATTTAGTAATGCTCCTGAAGCGCCGCTAGATGCCCGCGCATGAAACGCGCGGTTCAGTGTACAACGCTAAATGCTCGATTCATGCTTGATGTCCGACGATAGTGTGTCGAGAGCTTGATAGCGTAGTTCATCGCCTATAGCCTTGGTCGTAGAGAAGAAGAACTAGTGGTTAAGTAATAGCTGCACTGATCAATAGATCTACGAGATTAAGCTGCACTTGCCACGGTCAGTCCATGGATGGGTGACTGTTTTCTTAGCATATCGAGATTGAGTATCCTCAGACACTTGGTGCACTTTTATATCTCCTGCCTGTTTGGCTAGTCTCTGTTAAGATTATTATGTTTTTAAAATTCATGCAGCCAAAATGATAATAAGTTTATTATTAATTTATATTTTTCAGGGACAGATGGAAGAGAGAGTACCCTCATAAACTCATAAATATTGGCTTTTAAACAAAGCAATCTTATTTAACTGATTTCTACAAGTTTCCTTACTTAAATTATTAAATTTACATTCATATTTAAATCAAATAATAAAATAAACTTCTATAATGTATATAATTATTTAAACATAATTGACAATGACAGCTGAGTAGCTGAGATGCGACTTTTGCACTTTGGACTTTTTGCTTATTGTTTTATATCAATCTAAAGGTCTTTGACCAGTGATTTTAAAGATAACATGTCCTGAGTGGGCTTAGCCCACGTAACTGGCCTTTTACTTGTTTATTATTAAATGTTTGTAATTATTAAAAGTAATACTTAAAATATGAAAAATAAAGCAGCCAATACGTACTCCGTGTCCCCTTGTTTTTATTTCCCCAGTAAAACATTTTATAAAACATATAAAATACTAGCTTTTGCCCGCGACGTCGTTCGCTTATATATTATACTTTAAACAGTAGGTGATCCAACAATAATCACACATTCATAGTAAATGCCATCACAATATTTAGGTATTATTTCTTGCAGTTTAAAAGACAAAGTTTATCGTCACGCTGTGACGCAGTAGGTTTCAGTTTTGTCGGGGTTCGTTATTAATTGTAGTTTTTGAAACAGTTCAGTGTTGATTTTGTACACGCGTGCGCGAGCGAGAGCTCAATCGTTTTGTTTATTAAATTGTTATTACTTGTGATTACGTGTTGGTATTATTCTTGTTGTTACGTTTTTTGTTTTAATAATGCTTAACGCGTACGTTTATAGTGATTGTGAATACGGCAACATGTTAGGTATCCGAACCTAAGTACACGAAGTACGCTAAATAAATTATTAAGATGTCGGGATGGAACAAGTGTGTCATACTGTGCAGTGCACAAAGTGTTGAAGCGTAAACGAATGCGCCCATACAAATTGCACAAAGTGCAAGTTTTAGTTCCCGGCGATCACGACCGCCGACGAGTTTTCTGCCATTGGTTATTATACCAGCAACAACGTGTGCCTGGTTCCATTGAGCACATTATCTGGACGGATGAGTTGACATTTACCAGAAACGGCCTGTGGAACCGAAGAAATACACACGTGTATTCAGAGTTTAACCCGCACGCTGTTCGACAAACCGGACACCAAACCCGATGGTCGGTTAACGTATGGGCAGGTTTATTTAAGGATCGCATACTGGGACCAGTGTTTCTGCCACAGCGACTGAACGGACAGCGATACCTAAACTTTATAAATTAACAGTTGACAGACATTTTAGACGACCTATCGTTGGCTGAATATCGCCGCACATGGTTCCAGCATGATGGTGCCCCTCCACATGTCGTGAGGTTCGTCCGTGAGCGCCTCAATGAACTATTTGATGATCGCTGGATTTGGCGGACTAGGACCACACGCTTGGCCACCTCGCTCACCAGATCTGACCCCGTTAGACTTCTTTCTATGGGGTATGTGAAAGAAAGGGTTTTTAATCGTGAGTGTGATAGTGCTGACGAAACTACAAAAGGATCGTGGATGTTTTCGACAAACTACGTACGGAATGTGTCGAAGACCACACGATGATGCTCCGCCTCCATGAGAAGACGCAACACCGAGCCTAAATCTGCCTTGAAATGAATGGAGCACAATTTCAGCGGCATCTCATAAGACCACGGAGGATTTAGAATGGTAAGCTGTTTCATAAGGAATTTTTTAAATAACTTAGTACTGAACTAATCTGAATACATAGATAACTGAATACATGAGAATAATAAACATACCTACACGATGAATAAAAACGCATGACTCTAACTTTGGTTACATTTCATTTAAGTATTTTTTCATTAGCGGGAAATCGAACCAGTTATTTGGGTTATTTAACCTGTAAATTCGGATTAAAATGGCTACGTGGAGACATGTACAGTGGCAAAATAGTAGGTTAAGTAGATAAGTTAGGTATTTAGACAAGTGTTGTAAATTATTAGGTATTGTGGTATGGCCCGCTAGTTGCGGACCGCGCGAATTTGCGTTCGTGCGTACATTGACCTTTAATCAGCTGATATGAATTCAGTTATTCCACTGCTGGTTTTATGTTTCAGTATTTTCATGATATTTTTTATGAAATTATTGTTTCATTTAGCTGTACTAACATGATGGCGCGTGAATAAAGCTAATAAAACGTTGTAAAAAGATGTTTTTTTTTTCATCAGGATCGAATTTATTTGTGAACCATGATCAAAGATATACTTGGTGCTGTCGCCTGTCTTAGTTTTCGGGAGCGTTCCAAAAATACCCTGTATAGGCAATATTTACGTATCTAAACGAGAAATTGAGAAAAGGCTGAAAAAGTTAGATACATCAAAAAGTGCTGGTCCAGACGGTATTCCGCCTATATTTATATATAGGTGTGCAAATTCTTTGGCTGCTCCGTTAACTATTATATTCAGTACCTCCTTGAGCTCTGGCATTTTCCCCAAAAAGTGGAAAGAAGCGCGGATTGTACCAATTTTTAAAAGTGAAAATCCTACGAGTGTTACTAATTATAGACCTATATCCATATTATCTACAATGTCAAAGGTCAAGACTTCTCTGGGTTCGCTTTAAATTGGGACTGACGAAGTTATTCCTTTTAGCTGTTTATGCGCCGGTAGCTTCGTCGTTCAGGGCTGAGCTGGAGGAGTTTTGGGAGAATGTAAGAGAAGTTCTAGATTTGGCTAGGGGAAACGAAAGAATTGTTGTGTGTGGTGATTTGAATGGATGGGTTGGTACCGCTCGACCAGGGTACGAGTCGGTGCTTGGAAAGTTTGGCGATAAAAGGGTTAATGATGCTGGCAAGCTTATACTAGCGGAATGCAAGGAAAAGGGTCTTCTTGTGACAAACACTATGTTTAATCACAAGAAAATCCATATGTATACTAGAGAAAGAAAGAATGAGAGAAGTATGATCGATTTGTTTCTGGTGGATGACCGACTGCGAAAACAGGTGATGGATACGCGAGTGTTCAGGGGTGCTGACCTGGGAACGGATCACTATCTAGTGATTATTAGATTTAGGGGTCTGTTCGCGGGTTGGCGCTACCGGACGGCAGTAACAGAAGCAAAGTCGGTCTGTCGCATCCGAAGCTGGAAGCTTCAGGAAGCGGATACTAGGGACAAATATCATGCGAGGGTAGCCGAAAAGCTTGACACCATCGATGGCAGAAATGAATGTGTGAAAAAAACATGGCAGAACCTTAGGGATGGAATGGTAAGTGCGGCGTAAGAAGTGTGTAGAACAATAAAAAGAGGCAGTAGTAAAAGAAGAGATGCATGGTGGAATGATGAAGTGAAAGAAGCTGTAGAGAAGAAGAAGAAAGCATGTTTAGACTACTTGGCCTCTAGTAATGATAAGGATATGAGAGAGAAGATGAAAAAAAGATATAAGCTGCAGAAAGTTCACACGAAAGCATTGATTGAGGAAATGCGTGAAAGGTGTAGAATGGAAGCGGACAAAAGGTTGTCGCACAACTTTAAGGAGAACTCCAAACTCTTCTGGAAAGAGGTTGGAAGGACCCGAAGTGGTGCGACGGCCTTAAGAATGAACAAAGTGCTTTCGAGAACTAATGACGTCCTCACAGAAAAATCGGACGTCATGCAGCGATGGAGCGAATTTTATAGAGAAATGTATGCGTGTGATGATCTTAGTGAGGGATCCGGGGATGACGCCGTGACTGGTACGCCAGACCTGGACCTCGATGACACTGAGGTCATCAGTATGAAAGAGATTGAACGTGCGATTCGAAGTTTGAAATGTGGTAAGGCTGCGGGACTAGACAGAGTTACTGCTGAAATGGTCAAGTATGGTGGGCCTCGCGTCTGGGACAGCTTTTATCTGCTGTGCAATTTGTGCTGGCGGACGGGGGATGTCCCGGATGATTGGCGATCCGCAGTCATTGTGCCTTTATATAAAGGTAAAGGTTCACATTTTGACTGCGGGTGCTATCGGGCGATCAGCTTGACCAGTTTAGCAAGTAAAGTTTACTCGAAGGTTTTGACACGTAGGATGCAAGAGAAATCGGAAAGATTTCTATGGGAGGCACAATGCGGATTTAGACCTGGAAGAGGATGCACGGATCAAATGTTTTCTCTACGCATGATCACGGAAAAGCTTCTGGCTGCTAACCAGAAGATTTTCTGTGCTTTTGTGGATCTTGAGAAAGCATTTGATAAGGTTGTAAGGAAGAAAATGTGGGAACTGTTGCCGGGGTACGGTGTGGATGGTCGATTGCTAAGGGCTGTACAGTCACTTTACTGTGACTGTAAAGCCTGTGTGCGGGTAGGGCATGACCTGTCACCCATGTTTAGCGTCCAAACGGGCGTAAAACAGGGTTGTGTCATGTCTTCCTGGCTGTTCATACTGTATCTCGACAGCTGTTTACAGAAGCTGAAAGATAGCTGTTTGGGTGTGAAATTAGGTGACATAAAAGTAAATTGTCTGCTGTATGCTGATGATGCAGTGCTTATTGCACCATCAGAGGCAGAACTGCGGGCATTAGTCACGTGTATGAAAGAGGAATGTGAAATTAAAGGTCTCCGTTTGAATGCTAATAAAACTAAGGTTCTGGTATTTGAAAGGGACGAAGAGAGAACGAAGTGTGAAATATGGGTAAATCAGAAATGTCTAGAACAGGTAAATGAAATTGTATACTTGGGGAGTGCTTTTAGCCGGGATGGAAGATGTGATTTAGATGTGGACAGGCGTGTCGCTGCCGGGAACAAAGTCAATGGTGCCCTGACTGCGTTAGTCAAAAGGCAAGGCGTAGTGAAGAGTGCACGCCTTGCAATACATAACGCAGTGTTGGTACCGACTTTGTCATATGGCAGCGAAACCTGAGTATGCCAGAAGAAGCATAAAAGCAAGTTGAATGCAGTGGAGATGCGATCTCTTCGTAAAATGTGCGGCGTTACCATGGCCGACCGAAAGCGAAACGAAGAGATTCGCAATATGGCAGGTTTGAAAGATGACCTTATCACAAAAATTGATAAGGGCGTGCTTCGATGGTTTGGGCACGTTGAGCGAATGAGTGAAGACCGAATGGTGAAGAAAATATATAGCGCGAAAGTTAATATTAAAAGGTGTCGAGGTAGACCGAGACTAACTTTCGAAGACCATGTGAGCAAACTGCTCGAAGAGGGGAGGGTCAAGAGTACTCGGATACCTAGAAGTGCATGTATGAAGAAGATAATGAATCTGAAAGAAGCGAAAGAGGTATGTAAGGATCGTGACACTTGGCAATCTGTTCTCTCTGGCTACCCCGTCAGGGATTGTGCGTGAAGATAAGTTAAGTTAAGTCAAAGGTCTTTGAGATCTTAGTTTATGAATCATTTTTCAAGAATCTAGGACGACGTATAAACTGGCAACAACATGGTCTTTTGTCTGGTAGATCTACTGTCACAAATCTGTTCTTATATGTCACCGATTCAATTGAGAACGTTGATTATAAACTACAAGTGGATGCTATATACACAGACTTCTCCAAGGCCTTTCACAAAGTAAATCACGCACTAGTTGTCAAAAAACTGAGAGCTTTTGATATTAATGGGGCATTATTAAACTGGTGTGCATCATACCTTCAAAGTAGATCTTTGACCGTGGTGATTGATGGGTACTCCTCGCAGCCATATATTGCCTATTCCGGTGTACCGCAAGGCTTGAACTTAGGTCCAGTATTTTTTAACATCTTTATAAACGACATTGTTTCGATATTTCAACACTCTAAGGTCTACGTATTTGCTAATGATCTCAAAATATTTAAAACTATTAGATGCAACTCTGACCTCGAATTACTACAAGATGATCTCAACAGCCTTATTCAATGGTGTAATAATAACAACCAAATGTTTCTCAATGCCAAAAAATGTCAACTTATTAGGTTTACCAGAAAACATAATTAAATACAGAGTCAATACTATATTGATACTGAGAAACTAATTGCAGTTCGAGCGCTACGTGATTTAGGCGTTATACTAGATAGCGAATTAAAATTTACCAACCATATTGATAACATAATATAACATTAATATATATCATAACATAATCACCTCAGCTACTAAGTCACTGGGTTTTGTATTGAGGAATTCTAAAGAGTTCAAGCTACAATCAATCTTTATAGTAGTCTGGTTAGAAGTAAACTAGAATATTGCAGTCAAATTTGGAATCCGCACTACAAAATCTATAGCATTAGAATCGAAAGAATACAAAAGCGACTTCTGCGTCATCTTGCGTACCGTTTGAATAGCTATCAAACTAATGATTCCTACGAAAGACAGTTGGCACAATTTAACATCACATCACTACAAACGCGTAGAAGTATCTCAGACATGATGTTCCTATACAAAGCGCTCAATAATAGTATTGATTGTCCAACAATAGTTCAATTATTTAACTTTAAGGTGCCATCAAGAATGCCTAGAAATCCGCACGCCTTTTTCAATTTATCCCTTTATAGGTCTAACTTGGGAAAGGATTCCCCTCTGGCCAGACTGGCTCGCACTTATAACGAACTGTCCTCGAAGATTTCTGGCCTCGATATTAATTGCGATAGTTTATCCACCTTCAAATCAAAATTAATCAATTTCTATGAATTAACGAATTAACTAATTATTAATTATAACATTGGAATTGTTTTTGATTTTTATAGTTCGATAAATATGATATAGTATGACAATGAAGATATTTATAATATTGTCAAATAATTCTATATCTTTTTAATAATTTGTATTTATTCAATGATGTAATTCAGTTTTTATTCCTTACAAAATAATCAATGCATGTTGTGATTACCCATAAAAAGAAATACAATTATAATATGTTGAATTTGTTAAGAAAATGATCTTTGTATTACTGTTGTGATTTCTGTTGGTAATCCTAATAAATAAATTAATAAATAAACTTAACGTATATGCAAAATTTCCGCTCCATCGAGAGCCTAAAAGTTGGTCAAATTTAACTTAATTATTTTTTACATAATTATAGGTGAAAATATTATATGCCTGTTAGAAATGACTATTATTATGATTAATGAACACTGATATTTTGTCTATAATGAATTTTTCAAAAAGGTATTTTTAAAATATTTATTATAAAGACCGAAATTAAAAGTCCATGGAAGCCTGGTAAATCTTTTATTGAATAGCTAGATCTATTTGTAAATTTGGTGTAACAATGGTCCTGAAGTGGGTAAACGCCTTCCATTCTCACATCTTCATCAGAATCCATGCTAGAGTCTAGATCAGAAGACTCGGATGTGACGGCCTGTGAAATTAATTATGAATGTATCCATTTAAACTGGCACCTTTTATATTCGTAGTCCATAGTCTTTAAGCTACTGTTATTGTTGATGTTCTGCCATATTTAAAATCAATAACAGCTTTTAATTCCAATCACAGTTTATTTATGGCAGGAATATCTTTTTTCACGACGTCAAACGATTGATTTAAATGCCTTGTAGCGCAACGTATGAAAATCGTCTAAATCCTTATTTTTTTTCTCCGGTTCCTAGTTTTTCCCGGCGTCACAATTTTAGAAGATGAAGCTGCCGCTACATTACGTACCCTCTTAATTTATTTGGGTGACGGTTTTGGTGGAGTTCAGAAACGCCTAAAACATAATAAAAACAATGCATTACAAATACATGATATTAATGACACGAGGAAACTAAAAGCGAACAAATCGAGAAAATTAGGGAGTTTTATTTATTATGGCAGCCCTAAAAATTACCTGTGAAATATGAAACGTGGACTCTTACTTTGGAACACGGTAGTGTAGGCCCGCTATTGTCTCGTTCTGTTTCACAAGCTCGTTTGACATTCAAGATAATATCCCTGCACTTTCGGCATAATGATGATGATTATTTACTGCAAAAACGATAAACAGTAAGATGGCGACACATGATTAGTTGTAATTTTGGCCGCGCGCAGAGTTATCTTGCGCGCACTTTATTTTGTGTTTGTTCCTATTCCTAGTGTTTACAGAGTGTATATCACTATTTTTACTAAAACTATCTTTGTTTTTGTGAAAGAGTAACAAAGAGACTTGAAAAAGTAACAAACATTCATATATCCTCACCAACTTTCACGTTTATAATATTAGTAAGAAGTAGGATAGTGGAATAAATAGGTATTTACTTTATTAAGTAACTACCTATTTATATTTGATTATCATTAAAAATGTTAAAAAAGAAATTCCGGGGAAACTATCCATGGCAGTAAATATTTTTCTAAAGTTCATAGCTTGAAAATACATTCGGTAGAATCATCTCTCAGAGATTATTGGGAATTTGTACATAGCGAATTAAAAATGTTACTGATTTAAGTTTTCATTTTGGTTAATTTTTAATTAAACATGTTGCAACATTTTAATGTCTATGAAAGACAAAAGCAAATTTGTTTTAACTGCTACTGGGTGTTTTTGTTCCTCTACTACTATTGGTGGTTTATAAAATGATATCATTTTTAAGCCAATCAGAGAGAAGTTTTATACGGATTTTCAATGAAAACATATTTATTGCGCACCTATAAAACGAGAACATTCTACTGAATAATTTCTTCGTCTGAGCGATATTTTTCATGTGGCAAGAATTTGCAGCTTGTAGTGGTGCAAAAAAAAACTAGAAAAATCATTCTTGCATGGAGTTGCGTCATCCACATGTTAGGAGATAAAACGTGAAATAATTATTTGAAGTATTAATAACGAGTAAAAAATGCTGACCGCTACGCGGGTGGTTGGGCGAAAGGCCTTAGAGTGTTCTGGTCTTACTTCAGACTTTTCTACTCACAGAAATTTTACTACAATTCTGAAAAATGTAAGTATTCATTTGTCTTTAAAATAAATGAAAATCGATTGTAACATTATAACATTATAAATTTTTCCAGTCAAACATATTGCTTAGTGAATTTATTTTAATGTAGCAAACTAAGGTAACTTAAATACGGTATCCGAAGTTTCTACCGGTGTCGTAATGTAGACACATGGATTCGAAAAAAAAATCAGTGTCGCTTAACAATTGAAATGATTATACCTATCTTATTTCAGGTTGCAGCGCCTACAGTCCCAATTTATCAACGCCATGCAGTGCAATACAGACACAAGTAAGCAATATATTCAAATTTACACTACTCTTTCATCATAACCTATTTCTCTTGTGTTAAATGAATGCTTAGTTAATGATAGGAATAACATAAAATGATAAAACCAAAACCTACTTAAAAATAACTCGCTGATCTGAATTTATTCTCATAACTCAGTTGTTCATGTTCTTATCTTTGGTAATGAGGTTGGAAGTTTCGTCAGTAACCAATCTCCTCATCTTCATTTCTTAATATATAATTATTATCGTTTATACATATGAAAGAAATAATTTTCTATAATTGCATGATTTTACGATGTAATTATTTATGATATACTAGCTGATCCCCGCGACTTTGTCCACGTTCCTTGATACACATCACTGAACACAATAACTTTAAATTAAAGTGAGGCTATGCAACAAGTTGGCAACAATCTATACTAAAAAGCTGATTTTGAAGGATTGTTGGCTTAGTGTATTACTGCGACTAGGCACTATGCCACAATTCACAGAATGATCTATTATGTCAATATCCAATCGATAAAATCCAGGCTGTAAAATTCACAATAACAAGTCATAGTCAAACAAGTAAACGAGATTATCGGTGTCCGGTATGATAGCAAGGGTTCTACAAGTTAAGTAAGATCAGAAGTCCGTAGAAAGAAAGGAGTGATTGAGGAATGTAAATCATTAAAACAAAGGGAAATATGCTCAAAACGCACATGTACTAAACAATACGAGACGAGTTATCATAAATTGAGTTAGGCAGAAGTTGTCACTGTAAGCACAGATTAAAAATACAGTTGACAAACAAACACGAGTAATAAATGGAACTGTAAACGAGAATCAATTTTAAGGTTTATTTTTATTATGTTGATATTTTATTTTTGAAACTGTTGACACTATGTTAATTGTAATGTATATTATTACTTTGATTGAATCAATTGTAAGTTGTTGTTTTTATATTTAATTGTTAAAACTCATTCACATTAATCGATTTCCTATTTAATTCATGACCATAAACTTATTAACCCTATTTTAAACCAAGTTTCAACTTATTACAAATTGGGCCCAGAAATCCTTGTCTCCTTTGATCTTAAATCTGTGGCTGGTAACTAACTTTGATGTCAAAACTTCTTTAGAATCATTGCAATTTTAAATTCGATGAAATGTGAAATTACCACAAAAAAGAGGCAAACATATACATCTATAGGATTTAGCCTGTGAGAGAATGAGATAAAATATAGTATACAGTGTTTCCTATTATCTTGGTCTCATTGTTTCTGAAAGTTTTACTGCTACTATGTGTTAACTGCTTTTTCTTAATGCAGATTTGCTCAAAACTAGTTTTGACTGGAATTACAATTAAAAATTTGTATTTTTGAGAGCAAGTCATGCCTACTTCTGCTATACCCAATTTTCACTACACATGCATTACATTACATTGCGACTAACTCGATTTGTGAATTGCTATACATACCTTTTTCGACACATCCTGACTTCCTAATTCCATTAAAATACTAAATAATTTGCACCATTGAGCGGTGGCAATGCCTGTGTGTTGTATACCTTTGCGGCGGTGCAAGATTAATGATTGAATATAAATTCAGTTTGGAGCATTATTGCTGTAAACTTTATACCAGTCAACATTTTCTACAATTTAAGACAATGAAGATGCCCCTTTGGCTGACTCTATTCCAGGGCCATAATTTCAGATTAATGGAAAGCCATTTCATTGTTGTGTCACCATCATCATCATCCTCATCATAACAGCTCATCACAAATCCACTGCTGAATCTAGCCCTTCCCCAAGGTTTGCCACAAAGCATGGTCCTGCGCCACCTGCATCCATAGACTTCCTGCATTTCTTACCAGGTCGTCACTCCAGGGGCAGCCCTTCACTTTGCCTACTGGTATAATCCCATTCAAGAACCTTTTTTCCCATTGGTTGTTATTTTTTGGAGCTATATGGCTGGCCCATTGCCATTTGTGTTATGTGTGCTGGCAAATTTTCAGGTGCTTACTAGTCCTAAAATCAGTTCTAATAGTAGACTAGATCCCACTTAACATCACATTAGACATGTGTCAATTGTGAATGATTCATTCATTTGACCCAGGTAGTATTAAAAGTATTGATGACGATTGACAGGACCTATGACCAACGATTATAATAGTAATGTCATTATTGAGCGGGTCTCACAGCTCACAGAGTGCTGAAACTTGAAATGATCTATCTGAATGATCGACCGGAATGACTAGGTTCGTAAAATAAATCGATATTTGGATGCACAGATCACTAGACATGAATGAATGACACATGTCTACATCACATTTCACCCACCTGCTGAAAAGATGAAAAGCACTGTTTTACTGGTGGTTGGTCTCTATTTGTGTCTAGGAGTATACATGTGGGAACCACCACACTCATCATACCTATTTCTGCCGTTCAGTAGCAGTGCTTGTATATTATCTATTAGTATCTCTTTGTATTCTTGTCCAAAGGGTACAGAGAGCCAGTACAATAACAGGCTGTGAGGCAATGTGTCTTAAGTTCACAGAGGTTATGTGGTAGAGTTACACTACAACTTTATAATGGTTGCAGCATGAATGGGTCAACTCAACTGGGGTATATGACCACACTCAAAGAGCACCAGCGTAAAGTAGCAGCTTAATATTACTGTGTTTTTGTATTGTGTGTGTGTTCTTGTTGAGTGTCTGCCTCATACTTGTAAGTTCTAAAGTTTTAACGACTCGATATTGCATTGGGTAATCAATTAGTGGTGCATGCACTCGATAATTCCCGGTTCTTCGATTTTTTTTTATATAGGATAGGGTGACAAACAAGCACACATCCGCAATAAAGAATCAAAATGCAGATGCGTCGTCACCCGTGAGGACTAAGATGGAATGCCTCTTTTCCAGTAAAATGGGTATCCGGATCTCTACACTCACCATACCTACGAAACATAGCAGTGTCAAGCTACTATTTTACGCTGGTATTCTGTGAGAGCGTGGTCCTTCCCCGGTCGAGCCGACCCAATCGTGCTACAACTATACTACTAATATAGCTGCAGCATGGCTCTATCGCGTTTAATAAGATCCCAGATTCTTGGGATATCCTGGTTCTTTTTGTACCTGAACAGAACCGGTTCTGCAGAGCAGCATCCCAGTTTTCCCGGTTCTTCATATAAATTAATCTATACAAATATCTATTTTCAATGTCAAAATAACAGCTTTTCACTAAATGCATATGAAAGTATATATGGTACTTATAACAAAACACAATTATTAAAAATTTTGTCTGTCTGTCTTTTTGTTCTGGCTAATCTCCGTGACGGCTGGACCGATTTTGATGGGAATTTCACCGGTAGACAGTTGATGTAATAAGGAATAACTTTAGCTATTTTTATTCAAGAAAAAAAATTGGGTTCATTCATTGGGTTAAATCACATGTGGGCGAAGTCGCAGGGAAAACAGCTAGTTGTATCATAATTTCGTATAGTTGCTGCTCTTTAATTCTCTTAGTTTAATTAATGCTTTGTTGAGTTTTAATTATAATATTCATGATTATTTTTCAAGTAAAAAGGTTTTCATATCATATTTTAAATTAAAAATATTTATTTATTTGTTATATTATCTTATATTGTTATAATAAATGATTAGAGGAATAAATATTGTAATAGTCATTCCAGTTTCTAGTCTGATTTTGTAAGTATTTAATTCAGAAAGTACCAAAAGTATTGATCTCTTAAACAAAAGATTTAATTTGAATTTGGACGTAGTTATGCAAAAAGGATCCAACCCGTGATAAGTTAATTTGAGTTTATGATATTTGAAGTATCCATACTTCAAATATCATAAACTCATATTATCGGTATGGTTTCTGTCTGTTTGTAATTTTTTTTCTTATTTGTGTTACTTCTGCTAAAATTGTTACATCACAATAGTATAGACCTCAAACATTATTTTTCACACAAACTCAGGTTGGATCCTTTTTGCATAACCACGTCCATTTATTAATAGGTGCCTTATTAACCAAGAGTTACTTCCTGTTTTTTTTTAATATAACCGCAAGAGTTTAAAGGGTTTTGTAGGCACCACTAACTGATTGGTAAACAGTTTGCTAAGAATAATATTTGATTAAATTAGGAAAAATAACAACTTAACATACACTAAGAACCGGAAATTTCGGTTCTAAACCTCTTAGCACCAGGTATTAAATATGAGGAACCGGATCCAGTTCAGAAAGCCCTAGCTGTGGCTCGATGGGACCGCTGGTTCGAATCCCGTAAAAACAAGCTTTTGCATGTCCCTTCAAATAATCACTCCAGGTCTGGATATTTCATCATGTGCAATTTATTTGTAAATCGCCTCCGCAGCATAGGATCAAATCTTATTGTGGGGGGTTGCAGAATGGTTATTAACTATGATCCAGAAATACCATAAATATAGTTCTAAGTCACCTGAAAGCATTGACTTCCTGCATGTCTTATTAGATCTACACTTTATTTAGTGGGGAGAACCCCCTCTTTGTTGATGATAATCATAATACATATTTTTATGAATAAAATTAATTTTCTTTATTGCATCCAGATCAGATGGAGTCCGTGGCGCTGTTATTGGTATTGATTTGGGTACCACCAACTCTTGCGTCGCCGTCATGGAAGGAAAGACACCTAAGGTAAAAATTAAAACCTTTTTGAAAAATGTTTTTTTTTAAACATTTAATTCACTTTAATTAAATATTGTAAAGATGATATCATAGATTAAATAAGGACTCAAATAATTAATTAAAGTAACAGATATAATGTAGGAAATTTAATCTGTATTTTTTAAATAACCCAAAATGTGCAAGGAAACCAGCAAGATATTTCAAATCTAATACTTTTTTCTCTCTTTGGTCTAGTGGTTGCTACTACTAATCATATTGTCCTGGGTTCAAATCCTGGGTTGAACCTAAAATTAGTTATTGGGTTTATCTGTTAAGAAATTCTCCATAGCAGTCCAAAGTCCAGATAGAATAGAATAGAATAATTTTTTATTCAATATTGATTATTACATAATTTTGAAAGTCATTTTTTATTTACCACTGGTTCGGAAAATACCTCTGTCCTGGGAAGAACCAGCAAGAAACCCAGCAGGACTTTTTTTTTTCAAACATATTTCACTTAACAATAATTTCATTTATACAATTTTTAAATGATTTTTAATAGAACCAGCATGGTGGCGATAACCTTATTCCCAGGGGTTATTTTCATTCATGTATTCCTTGATATTATAATAACCCTTTTTGTACAGTTTTTCTTTAATAAAACTTTTAAACTTGTTTATTGAAAAACTTTGAATATGTTCTGGGATTTTGTTGTAAAAGCGTATACATTGCCCCATAAATGAATTACTGATTCTGTGGAGTCTAGTTACTGGTATTATAGCTTATGTTTAAACACTAGGAACAAACATATAGCTTATGTTTGTTCCTAGTGTTTAAAGTATGCACATCCTTATTCTTATTAAAGCTATTTATGTTTTTATGTACATACATTACATTTTCATAAATATATTGCGATGCCAAAGTTAATGTTTATTTCTTTAAATTTTTGTCTGAGGGACTCTTTACAATTTAAATTATAAATTATTTACATTTAAAAAAAGAGATGATAATAGTATTTCACCTCCGTGCCTGTGAAAAACAGATAAAGCCATAGTTCCTGCACCTGATCTTTCTCCGGTCGGTCTGCCGTCCGGTCGGATCGGCCGACAGATTGGCTGTTTCCGTTATGACTGGCAGACCGTGACAGAAAATGTGTCTGGAAGTCATTATTTTAACAGTGAATTTTTTTTAATGTTGCAATGACAGCACTGATCAAAATCAAAATATTTTAGTATGGTCAATAATCAAAATTCTTATCCAAGCTGCGCGCGCAACTTATGGGCAAGTAATTATTTACTGCATCAACCGATTTCGATGATTATATTCTTTTTAGTCTGAAAGGCAGCAGTGAGTTCCAGAAGGATCACATGGATTATTCGAACAGTCTAATGCCCAAATAATCAAACGCGCTACTCAATTTAAGATGCCGTTAAGTCTCGTGCTATCTCTATCTATCTCTATTTTTACATGGTAGATCCATGCTGCAACTGTATTAATAGTATAGTTGTAGCACGAATGGGTCGGCTCGACCGGGGAAGGACCACGCTCTCACAGAATACCAGCGTAAAATAGCAGCTTAACACTGCTGTGTTTCGTATGGTGAGTGTAGAGAACCGGAGAACCTTCTTACTGGAAAAGAGGCATTCCATCTTAGTCCTCATGGGTGACAACGCATCTGTATTTTGATTCGCTAACGAGGATAAACGTAGATGTCTATGGGCCACAGCAACCACTTACCATCAGGTGGACTGTGTGCTCGTTTGTCACCATAAACTATAAAAATAAATCACTAAGTCAAAGTGACTGTGACACCAAGAGACTTAACGATGTCTTAAAATTGAGGAGAGTTGTAGTATTCGGCAATAAGTTTATAATCTTATCTATGTTAGTGCATTCACATATTGCACTATTACTGTGCTATTTCCTGTGTAAATATCTTTTGTCAAAAACATTGATGTTATTATCACTATCCCTACATATCTTCACAAGTCCACTGATGAACAAAGGCTTTATTTAGAACAGGGTTTCTCAACCTTTTTTGACCAGAAACCACGTTGATTTGGTTTTTGTTAGCAGGGACGACAAGGTGAAAGAACAAAAAAAATATAAAATTATGTGTATATATTGTAAAAGAAATCGTACATGATTGGTAAATAATTGCAATTTTGATTGCGACGCGACGCGCAGTGTTGCTCAGCCCGCGTATAGAGAAAATATAAATGTGTTATTTAAAAGGATTAAGTTAGGTAAATTATAGGTAAAATAAATCTCCCGCGGACCACAATTAATCTCTTGCGAACCACTCACTGGTTGGGAATAACAGCTCCAGTAAATGAAATCCATCGACTTCCCATTACCTCTCTGCATGCCTTTCTAGAGGACAGTGATTAAATTAGGCATATATTCTAAGAATATGGTAAGAAGCCGATAACCATCACCATTACCTAATATGTTTATTAGTAAACGTCGGATCCTGAAGGTTCAAGATTTGATCTAATTTACGCACCGTCGATCAGCGTACGCGTCCGTATGCGTTTGCTTTTGCAGCGGTTCGAGATCAACGCGTGGCACCAGCTAGCCCCGGTTCATACCGTTGGCTTTCCTAGAAACCATGCTACAGATTTTTTTTAAATAAACTTCTAAGCTAATAATTTAAAATTTTGTACAACCGACTTCAATATATGTAAATTGTTAAGAATAACAAAAAACGATTGGTCAGTCTTTGATCAAATTTATATGGGACCACATGTGAAGCACCAGCTTTCAAATAAAAAAAAAGAATCATCGAAATCGGCTCTTGTAAAACCCAGTAGAAATTTATGAGAAAGGTAACACACATAAAAAACATACAGTCGAATTGAGTACCTGCTCCTCTTTGAAGTAGGTAGAAAAGCTGTGTAGTGGCGGTGTAAGAAAACCCACTACCCCATATCGTCCTGTGGCTGTCATAAAAGGTTACATAGCGAAAAACAGAGAGTAGCAACATCTTCTTGATCACATCTCTTTTTTTTATAGGATAAGGTTGACAAACGAGCACACAGTCCAACTGATGGTAAGTGGTTGCCGTGGCCCATAGACATCTACAGCTATTTTCGATTACGAATCAAAATGCTGATGCGTTGTCACCCGGTAAGATGGAATGCCTCGTTTCCAGTAAAAAGGGTCTCCGGTTCTCCACATTCACCATACGAAACACAGCAGTGTTAAAATGCTATTTTATGCTGGTACTCTGTGAGAGCGTGGTGCTTCCCCGGTCGCGCCGACACATTGGTGCTACAACTATACCAGTAATTGTGGTAGCCAACCCGCCAGCCCAATGAGGCAACTATGGCAAATATCCCTCATATGAGGTCTATTATCAGCAGTGCGTAGGCTATAATCGAGTTAAGAAGCATAATACACGAGTTCCTAGGGTGGTCAAGGTCTTAATATGACATATTACTATTAACTCTGTTTCTTCTAAATTTTAATACTGCTCAAATTTTGCAATAGATTTTAAACTAACTTCCTGAAGAGCTAGAAATTTTAAATTTTAAATAATGTTCAGATCTGGATGATAGTGTAATATAAACTCTCATTATTAAGTGGCGAAGCTTGCGAAGTCACTTATTGATTTCACGATGTCTGTCCGTCTGTCCCACGATTATCTCGAGAACGGTTTCGAATTTTCAAATTCTGTTTTCAGCAATCGATTACTGATCACCCAGGCATCTGAACCTCCTATTTTGAAACTGATTGCTCAACGGCAACCGTTAGAAACTGCTACAAAGCTGATTGCTTCGCCACTATGCTATGCTGTTAGCTTGCTAGGTTTATTTTCTGTCTATTTGTTTGTCTGTTCGGTACAAATTCTGCAATTTATTTTAAACTAACTTCCTGATGATCTAATGACTTGAAACTTAAACATAAACACAGTTCAGATCTGAAAAAAAAATGAGTTGTCATTTTGAATTGGGTTGAATTGAGGGGCCCAGCCCCTCAATTCAAAATGACAACTCATTTTTTTTGGGGGTATTGCGGACAAAGGTTGCTAGGGTATATTATAATTTAAAATTAAAAATTTTGTACAGCCGACTTCAATATAAGCGACTTCAATATAGGTTATTTAAGAATAACTCAATAACCATTGGTCTGACCTTAATCAAATTCATATGGGACCACACGAGAACTATCAGCTTTCATATAAAAAAAGAATCATCGAAATCGGTTCGCCCAGTACAAAGTTATGAGGTAACACATAAAAAAAACATACAGTCGAATTGAGTACCGTCTCCTTTTTGGAAGTCGGCAGAAAAATCTTACGTAAGATAAAAAAAATAAAGAGCAGTGAAAACATTTTTAAAACAATATTACCGAATTTCTTATCATACATATTTCTTACTAAATATAAATAAACGAGTTTTCCGAGAATCTTGGATACTACGAAGCTTGTGGACAATAAATGCTTCTTAAATTTCTAATTTTATTCGTCTTTTATGTTTAAAATTTAATATTTAAGAAAAGTTTGGAATAAATTCTTACGTCTTATCATTTGAGGGAGTGGGGAGTTCGCATTTTCTTATTTTTGCTAGGTCGAAAATCATAGCAATACTGAACGAACTGAAATTCAAAAATTACATGAAGTACATAGTATGTTGATCTAACTTGTTTTGTATTCCAAACTTCAATGGAACTTAACAAAAACTTTATTTCATACTCCTATAAACATTATTTCATAACTTTCGTATTCTTGTTTGTATTTCTATACTATGTATAAAACATATGATTGAACAAAGAATATAAAAGTATATTTCTATATTTTTAAGTGTTTGAGTGGGACATCTATTTTAGTGTATCAAATTTATTTCTATAATTATTTATGATATATGGCATTTTTATTAGGTGGTGGAAAACAGCGAAGGTTCTCGGACCACACCCTCTCACGTGGCTTTCTCTAAAGACGGTGAAAGGCTCGTGGGTATGCCAGCCAAACGCCAGGCTATCACTAACAGTGGCAACACCTTCTACGCAACGAAAAGACTGATCGGACGCCGCTTTGAAGACCCCGAAGTCCAGAAAGACATGAAGAATCTCTCATATAAAGTTATCAAGGCTTCAAACGGAGATGCTTGGGTTCAAGGTTAGTATATTTACATAAAATAATTACATGCAGGGTAAAAAAATACATGCGTGAGTGTCGTGGAACACTCGGTTGGAACGAAGTTCCTTTCGTAGTATATTGTTGTTGATAAACGTATTATATCATTGATTAACAAATACAAATAAATTAATAACTAGCGCGAATTAAAATAAAGCGTCATGTCAAATAATATTTCTTTCATGGCAAGATAAGAAAAAGTGCGAGGGAGATGATGCGACGGAAAAATCGTACATCCGTCAAATTTCGTACCGTGCGAAAAAAAATACTTCAAGCTTCCTTTCTGATTTCCAAGTGTTATGGAGATTTTAGTCCGCCGCGCTATTATAGCACTTGTTGGCGGGTTACATATCCTCAAAATATTTTAAACCTCGAACACGCAGCTAGGTCCTGGGAAAACCAGCAAGAAACGTAGCGGAACGGTTCTAACATAAATTTACATTTAATGTAATATATATTTAAGTTAAGCAACAGTTAATCTGTAGTGGCAGTGTAAGAATATCCATTACCCCGTATCATTTCATTGGTATCGTAAGAGGCGACAGAAGGAAACAAATCAGGAGATAAGCGCAGGTGCAGAGTAGCCAGTCTCTTGGTATTCTATAGGATGCATTTCGGTGAGTGTGTGCAGGAATTACACGCTTTAATTCCCCCCTCTCCTCTCCACCATCGGACAATCGGGCGGTCGGTGGGTCCTCACTCATTAGTTGTCGATATTCCACGCATTAGAACCAAACGGTTTGCATCGTCTTTTGTAACGCGTACAGCAAAGGAGTGGAATAATTTGCCGGCGTCTATCTTTCCGTCCGAATACAATCTGGGCGTCTTCAAGGCAAGAGTGAATAGGCTTTTGTTGCGCTTAGACAGTGCAATTTACCATCTAAGGCTACATCACCACTTACCACCAGGTGGGATTGTGGTCAAGCACTAGCTTGTAATAAGTAAAATAAAATACAATGTGCTTGCCAAGCGTGTCAACTATGACAAATATTCCTCCTATGAGGCGATCTGTGTGGACCGGTAACGGTATGTAACAGCCTTTATATGTCTTAACTGCTATTCTTTATACATGCAGGTTTCCTCACAATGTTTTCCTTCGCCGCCGAGAACGCAACACTTCACCGCTGTATACTATTAAATTAGTTAATTAGACCTAATCATATCGAGCCATTATTATATTGTTACATACTAAAGCACTGTCGATCAGCGTACGCGTCCATATGCGTTTGCTTTTGCAGCAGTGCAAGAAAAATGCGCGACACCAGCTAGCCTCGGTTCATACCGTTCGCTTTCCTAGAAATCGTGCTACATTCGTCTATATCTTTTACATCTTCCTTTAATATTTACTTATCTTTAATATCTTCCTTTACATTTTTTTTATCCAAAATCAAAAATGACATTTTGTGTTGCAAAGTTAAGCCAGTATTTGAAACTTTATCCTCTGTGAGAATTTGGTGACATCTTTAGGTTGACAATGAATAGCTATTGCTGAGGTATATACAATTAGAATAAAAACTAGACCATCATTAGGTTTACATAAATCGCATTAGTACAGCTCGGTGGTTTACCTCTTCCCAGCTGTGGGATATATTTAGGTACTGTTACTTAGCATTTTTTAACTTACAGGCAGTGACGGTAAGGTGTACTCTCCAAGTCAGATTGGTGCCTTCATCCTCATGAAGATGAAGGAGACTGCGGAGGCTTACCTCAACACTTCAGTGAAGAATGCCGTTATTACTGTGCCCGCTTACTTCAATGATTCACAGCGACAGGCCACTAAGGATGCGGGTGAGTTGTTTTGTATGAAACTAGCTTGCTTGGTAGATGTTTGTTCAGCTCTTTCCGATAGGAGGCGCCATGAGTTAATTTATTAATAAATCGACAACAGCACCACCTATTGAGTCCAGATTTTGTGATTTTCTATTTAGCACTAAACCTACAAATATTGTGAATATAAGCAAACATTTTATTTTATAAATATGTAATTTGTTATTAACTTAGCTACGTCTCTATTGGATCCTAGCATATAACTATGTACTATCGTCTCTACAAAATAAATATATTGTGTGTATAAGACTCCCAATTGTTGAGAACTTTTACAACTTACATCACCAAAAGACACATCAACATTTATTAACATAACATAACATAAACACTCACGCCTGTCACCCAGAGGGGTAGGCAGAGACTATGGACTTCCATTTGGCACGATCCTGACAGACCTCTCTCGCTTCCTCCACATCCATATACCTACGCATACACGCTCATCGGTTAAAGGTACTCTTGATTTGGCCCATTTTCAATATATCGCCAATTTGGTCGATAAACTTTCGCCTAGGGCGACCCTTCCCGATTCTGCCGTTCACCTCTGCAACATAAATTTGCTTTGTCACTCTTTCCTCATTCATTCTTTCTACATGACCAAACCACCGAAGCATTCCTTTCTTAATCCTGGTCACAACATCATCTTGCAAACCACACTCTTCTCTTATTAAACAATTTCTCACTCTGTCGTTCAGATTCATCATTCAACATTCATTACACTTATAAATAATGCCATCAAAAACATAACTTGTAAAAAAAGCCAAGTCTCGCAACTCAGTTCTTCTACCGTAAAAAGTTGTGAGATCCATGTAATACCAAGTCGGTTAATTTATTCAGTCCATAGATTGATACATAGATTGATTTGGCAATTTCAAAATTCAGGCTTCTAGTTTTATCCATAACGAAGTTATAGGGTTTCAGAAATGGCCTGAACTGCTTCGAGAAAAGGATGGTACGGCCGTGCCGCTTTTTTGCTCGACTTGGCGGGGGCACTGCCGTGCCCCCAGATAAAGACACCTACGTAATCTGTTTAAAGTAACTTCAACTAATTCAAAACTAAAACCAATTGTCAAACTGTTACAAAAGGCAAGTGAAATTGCCTTTTGTAACAGTTAAGGCGAAAAGTTTAAAATTATGGCGATTGGTTAATGGAAATCGCAGAAATAGAAAATTATGGCAGGTATAGCAGCTAAGTGGAGCCCATAGAACAAAAAACTAATATTATAATTTCTCTTGTGTACCACTGCTGACTATAGGCCTCTCCCAAGACGCGCCTCATAACCCAGTCTTCTCCTTCACCAATCCCTTTATGTAGAATCTCACTCCCTCAAGTCATAGACCGTCCCACATTGTTTGTTTAGGCATGGTCTCCATCCCATGACATGTCTACTCCACCGGTTGTCACCTATGCGACAGATGTGACCAGTCTATTGCCATTTTAATTATCAAATGCAGAAAGGCTGTAATATTATCTGAAAGAAGTCTTAATTCACTGATATTAATAACTAAAACTATGCTTGGCTGGTAGTGTTAAAATGCTTTGCATGTTTTGTACTTTTTTGTTCTAAGTGTGTGCTCTTTTAATGTTTTGAATGTTATTTTTTTTTCATTTCATTATAGAGCACTATAGATCAGCCGTCCCGCTCATGCGCGGCGAGTTTCTCCCACGGTGCGAAAGAGACGCCCGATTTAGGATGGTCCGGTTTGAAACCGCGAACTGTCCTTCATATCGAGCTACACTTTTTTTATTTTGCACCTATTATTTGTTTATAGTTTGTGGCACTTAATGTTTTTATAAATGATTTTAATTAACATTTTCTAATAGAAACGGAATATTGTTTTAACCCAATTTATATACGTACGCCGCAAAAGACAAAAATATATTAAAATCTTTTATTTACCCCAAAATCATACTAGCAGTGCCTTCGGTTCTCTACACTCACCATACGAAACACAGCATCATTAAGTGTGACGTGAGTGCCTGGCCCTACCCCGGTTGAGCCGACCCACTTGTGCTACAAACATAATATAGCTGCAGCAGCTCTACCACATATAAAAACGACTATCGACTAGACTAAACTAAGATTCATGAGTATTGATGACGATTTTTTAGAAAAACGTTACACTAATATTTCTCCTATATAGTGGAGGCGTTTCACAATACATACATTTCAAATGCACAAACATCCAGAACCAGAAAAATAGTTTGTGGGCCGTTGTATTGTTCTTAACATTGTAAAACTAAATAAATGCCTGTCATTTTAAATAACTACGAGTAGTAGTATTAGTTTTAGTTTATCTTTACAAATAAATAAAATTGAAGTGTCTGTTTGTAATCTCAAAATAACAGCTTTTTACTAAATGCATATGAAAGTATATACGGCACTTATAACAAAAAAGACATTTTAAAATTTTTGTCTGTCTGTCTGTCTGTTTGTTCCGGCTAATCTCCGAAACGGCTGGACCGATTTCGACGGGACTTTCACTGGCAGATAGCTGATGTCATAAGGAGTAACTTAGGCTACTTATATTTTAGAAAAAGAATTAGGGTTCCGCGCAACATAATTAAAACGCTAAATTACACGCGGGCGAAGTCGCGGAGTACAGCTAGTTAGTATATAAAAAGGTTGCCTCCGCACTCGGATTTTCTCCTGTATCATGGGTGCAGTTGACAAACATAAATTTCACAAGGACAACCGTCCAGACCTGGAACAATTATTTGTAGCTCATTTAAATGCTTGTTCCGTGCGTGATTCGAAGCCGCGGTCCTTAGCGCTGCAACTCATTACTAAGGCACTGCGCCACGGAGTCTTCAAAGCTGGTAACAACTGTGGATTACGATTACCAAAAGTCCACTGCTGAACATAGGCCTCCCCCGCATAGATTGTCTCATGAGTAGTAGATATTTGCCATGGATTCCTCGCTTGGCAGCCGCAGTTTCTTATTATCATTATTAGTCCTCTTTTAGCTTCTTATTATAATAATAAATATTGTAAATAAACTTAGGACATTCACTTATTAATATACTCATAACTGACAAAAGAGATTTAATTTTTTTTTACGTCGATTAATGTAGTATTAGTAAATATTTTATTCTGTAGATTATAATCAGTTCATATTAAAAGTAACTTTTTACGAAAGAACCAACAAGAAATTAAGCGGTACTTTTTTTTCAATCCTATAAACATTGTAGGCAAAGGCCCAAGAGCAGCAAGCTTCGGATCATTTTTATCCAAAAATATGGGTCCATTACCCATCCATTACAGCCTATAAAAAGTCCATTGCTGAACATTGACCTCCCCCGTAGATTGCCTCATAGAGGGGGGGTTTTGCCATAGATGCCACACTTGGCAGCTGATTTAGTAACTGCAGTTTTTATGATTTTGAGTTGTTTTCAGATGCTGCCCATCTCCTGGCTTGTTTCCCTTTGTCGCCTCTTACGACACGCATGGCACACCTCCACTACACGGTAAAAAAATGGGTAGTGATGGAAAATTGTGAAAGAAGTGATAGGATATAATCCCGTCGCTTACACAATCACAAACGCCTTTAGTCCATTTGTATGGCATGTTGGTCAAGTAACAATATATTGGCATATTTTTTGTGGTTATAGGTCTCACATAAACAAGGAAACAACATGGAGAATGAAAGTCACTGACCAACATGGGTCAATTCTCTTTTTTCAATTTGATAGCAGTTTTCTATTTTTATTTATTTATATATTAGAAAACCAACATGATATTGTACAAAAAAAAGTTTACCACAAATGTTTAAACTAATGTTCAGTTACGCACATTAACGTTAAAAACGAAAAAATTATAACACAAGAACATGAGGTGATCTTAATTTTGTTACAAAAATATTTTCTTTTATTTTTTTTTAAATGGTAAAAGAATCGTTAAATATATCAATATCAGTTAATTTAGATATTACATTATAAGTTTTAGAGTTCTAATATAATTTATTTCCTTTGTACAGGTCAAATTGCTGGGCTCAACGTACTGCGTGTGATCAACGAACCAACGGCCGCCGCTCTCGCTTACGGACTGGACAAATCCGATGACAAAATGTGAGTCTATCAACAGATCTTTTATCCATCTCCCTATTTTGTCCCACAGGTATCGTAAGTGGCAAATATGAGAGGAAGAACTGTGGTAGCTCGGTGGCTAAGTGCTCACTGTAAATTTCATAATACACGTGCAACCTGGGTTCGATCTCCCGCCGCAACCATTGAAATTGTTAATTGAAATTTTAAGTGCTGATTTGCCACGTGCTCGACGGTGACGGAAAACATCGTGAAGAAACCAAAATGTCTGAGAAATAAGAAAAAATAAAATATTTCAGAGACATGTGAAGTTCGCCAACACGCATAGTGGCAGCGGAACGGACATTTCCTTGGCCTAAAACTCTCTCAGAAGTGAGAGGAGGCCTGTGCCCAGCAGTGGGACGTATATAGTCTGTAACTAAAACTTTTAAGCTTTTTACTTTAAAAATGTTAAATGCTAGAAAAATACTATGCCTTAAGACAGATAGTTGTATATCCATCAACATACCATTTTAAACATGGTAGAGCCATACTGTAGCTATATTATGGTTGTTGCACAAATGGGTCTGCTCAACCGGAGTAGGACCAAGCTCGCACAGTATACCAGCGTAAAATGGCAGCACAGTTCTGCTGTGTTTCATATGGTGAGTGTAGAGAACCGGAGATTGTTTTTGCTGGAAACGAGGCATTCTCTCTTAATCATCATGGGTGACAATGCATCTGCATTTTGATTGTTAATTGGGTATAAGTGTAGGTGTCTATAGTGCACCAGCATCCACTTACCATCAGTTGGACTGTGTGCTTGTTTGTCACCTTCTAGAGGCAGAAAAGAAGTCCTGCCATCTAGTAAAAATAATTTTTACCATTTCTTTCTATTCACCTTAAACAAAATTGATTTTCGCAAAGTAACGTCTGAATCAATTTATTGCCCACAGTATCGCAGTGTACGATCTGGGAGGCGGCACATTCGATATCTCCGTCCTCGAGATACAGAAGGGTGTGTTTGAGGTGAAATCCACCAATGGAGACACATTGCTTGGTGGAGAGGACTTCGATAATGTCATTGTGAACTTCCTCGTGGACGAGTTTAAACGTGATGTGAGTATGAAAATTGAATTTTTATTGAAATGATAACTTTAGAATCGTTGCAATTTAAAACACAATGAAACGAAGAAAAGACACTAAAAAGAGTAATGTATACCATCTATAGAAATTAGCCTGTGAGAGAATGAGACTTTGTCCATTAATGCAACATGTTAAAATATATGGAAATTGATACCAATTCGATACTCTAAAATAAAATATCGATATTTTTTGCCCAAGCCTATATGGTATATATAAAACTCATATCAACAAAACAAATGGAGCACTGTGTACATATTATATTATAAATTAATGTTAGAGCATTGTGAAGCTGTACATTTTCATACAAAAAGCGATAACGTTTTACCCCCCGTAAATATGGTCTAATTTTCATAATTTTTGGAAATGTAGATATAACAAAAAAACTAGGTCCGTACGTACGTTTTCATTTTAAAGAAATATTGCATACGATATAAGTTATTAGCATCTAAATATCTATATTTTTAACTTAAAAACTTCTTTGAGCATTTTTTTTAATTAAACTAAACTGAATTAATAAAGAAGTAAAACGTACAGGCCTAGATTAAAGTGTTCTGAATCTAATGAGACCAAAGTTGTCTCATTTTGTAAAGGTTTAGGGGGGTGAAAACGTTATCACTGGAAACAATATTTCAAAAAGGAAATGTAGGCAATTGCCTTCAAGACTTGCAACTCTCTCTATCGCTCAATACGGGTCTGGGGCCAGGGGCATACCATAGTTAAGTTTGAGGTGTTATCGATATTACTGTCGCCTAGGGAGGAGAAAGTAACATTGATCGATAACCTACAAAGATAATACCTCTTATGAAAAAAATAATATCTGTGACCATTCAGTGTTTATCAATTATGTTTATTTTAGTCTTTATTGAATAAGGACTCTAAATTAAAAAAGATTTCGAGTTTACACTAAAGTATGTAGGCAAATAAATAAAAAAGTAACAACTTGAAGACAATATTATTTTGATTATTAGTACATATTTACTTTATTACACTCTTTCTCGAACTGCCATATTTCTAGGAACTCAACGGTCAATCAGTTCTGGTAATAAACATCTATACAAATAAATAAAATTGAAGTGTCTGTTTGTAATGTCAAAATAACAGCTTTTTACTAAATGCATATGAAAGTAAATACGGTACTTATAATTAAAATACAATTTTTAAAATTTTTGTCTGTCTGTCTGTTTGTTCCGGCTAATCTCCGAAACGACTGGACCGATTTTGACGGGACTTTCATTGGAAGATAGCTGATGTCATAAGGAGTAACTTAGGCTACTTTTATTTTAGATAAAGAATTAGGGTTCCGTGCAAAAAAAAATAAAAACCCTAACACGCGAGCGAAGTCGCGGGGAACAGCTAGTTGAAAATAAAATGAGTATAGTTTTGGATACATTTTTGCTGTCCAAAAGTGGTCCTCGTACTTAATTTTTTCATAGGCCACACCATTTGGTATCCATACTGCGAAAAAACAAGATTGGCTAGAGTGTAGTGAAGAGTAAAGTGATATGTAATTGTCCTTGGACCTGATAATAGTAATCGTGGTTTTTTTTAACATCATCTGTCCTTCTGGTATCAAACAAAATTTGATCTTTTTTTAGTTATTGCCTTCACATGTGGCATATTAAAAGCAGAAATAGGACATTTGACTTCAATTAGATAGTAATCTGAAATAAGACCATCGGAATCAATAAACAGTCCAAACCGAAACTTTTAGATTATGTTTCCTAATCTTGATTCTTTGCTAAATTTTAAATGAGTGAAATTGCAATCGAAATGTTTGTGTTTTATATTTGTGATACAATCCAATAAATGATTTATTTCTACAATTCTTCGCCCGCACCACTTATCTGACTCATTCTTGACTAACTCTGGTTTAATAATTAGCTCGACATCCGAAGACGGTGAAGTATGACATGACATAATATTATTATTGTATTCTTTTTGATTCTCTTTGTCGGATTCGAATCGTTCGCCAACTGGAGTACATCGTCCTTGCATATTAAAAAAAAGTTAAAGTTACAGTCTATACACGTCCCACTGCTGTGTGGCGATGGGCAGTAGCGGCTTTTTTGCGTAACGAAAAGAAAGTTACGCAAAAAATATCTATCGAATATCAATAGCGGCTTTTGAACAACTCTATTTTAATAGAGGGTTCAATAGACTTTCACGTCGTGTTTAATTGAAAAACGTGGCAAATTAAACGATGCCCGTTTCACACGAGAAAGTGTTTTGTTAAGATTACTGTTATTGAGATTTTAGTGTTAAGAAGATTTATATTGCAATGAACTTACCTTCATGCTTTATCCAGGCTTAGGACTGGCTGGTGACGAGTTAATTAAGTAACAATTGATACTTAAATTAAATATTAAACGGGAAACGTGAGTCATGTTACTGAGTAAAATGTCTACTGTAATAGATAGTTTCGTTGGACTGCAATAACCAGTTATTGAAACTACCTATTCATACAATAGCAGGTTTGTATGAATAGGTAGTTTCAATAACTGGTTACGTTTTGTAACGACCACTTCTACTGCTGGGCACAGACAGGCCTTTCATTTCTGAGAGGGTTTAAGGGCAACAAAGTGACCGCCGCGCTGTCCCAATGCGTGTTGGCGAACCTCACACACTTTACACTGACGCCTTACTGTGTCAGTATCTAAATTCTAGCAATAAAATGTTTGCATCTTGAAAATTTTAGCATTTTCCTTGAAATCATCGAAATTCCATAGTAATACGAACAACTTTTTCACTACAGCACTCAGACAAGTGGTAAAATTAAAATTTTTGTACAACAGACTTCAATAAAACTCAATTATGTACAACAATATATGTAATGGTTGAAATGATTTCCATAAAATTTATATGGGACCACCTGTGAGACATACATTATCGAACAAAAAAAGAATAGGGTATTCAAATCGGTCCACAATTGACGGAGAAATCGGTGAACATACATAAAAAAACGACAAAAAAATATAATACAGCCGAACATAGAACCTCCTCCTTTTTTTGGATTCAAAAAAAATCAACGGTACGCGATCAAAGTAAGTAAGTACGCGTTTTCATGACGCGTAGGCACCTACCTGTTGATTTTAGAAGTTACCGTTGTGTCCATCCTTTTGATTTACGAAGCAGATTATATTTTTTTAGTTTTGTCCATAATCTTTCTCTTCCATTCTAAAAGATATAAAATAGTTTTAGTTGAATGAATATAAAACTTGTAAAAAAAACTGGCATTTATCTTAGGCTGCCGTAGGTCAGGTATAAGATAGGTAGACTTAAAAATAAACCCTCACTAAAAAAAATAACACCTTACTTCTATAAGGTATATGTAGTAATTACCTACTTAATAACTACCGTGGTAGAGCCACGCGGCAGCTTTTGCTGTCGCACGGATGGGCCGGCTCGAACCGGGGTGGTACCACGACCTCACAGAAAACCAGCGTGAAGTAGAGATTTACCTCTGCGTTTCGCTTGGTGAGTGCAGGTGGCCGGAGGCCCTTTTTACTGGAAATGAGGCATTCCATCTTAGTCCTCACGGGTGACAACGCATCTACATTTTGATTTGTAATAGAGGATAGATGTAGATGTCTATGGGCCGCAGTAACCACTTACCATCAGGTGGACTGTGTGCTCGTTTGTCACCCTTATCCTATAAAAGAAAAATGTTTACATAGTACTACCAAACATACTGAATATGACCTGCTCAAAGTTAAAAAAAAGTTGAAGGAATTTATGGATGATAATAACCCCTAGGAATGATGTGATCGCTACCAAGCTATTTCTAATTTGTTTTGTGTGGTTAATTGTGTAACATACATGATTGTAAGATGTTATTAAAAAAAAGTCCCACTGCGTTTCTTGCTGGTTCTCCTACCAGGACAGAGGTTTTTTTTTTCGAACCAGTGGTAATTAAACAAAAAAGTGCCAAACAAAATAAGTTTCTGTTTCTGTTACTATATAATAAAATTGCAAAGTAACATAAACAAATTCATTATGTAACTTGTCGTAAATGTACGCAAACCGCATGTAGGCTACGAATGAACGGACGCTCCTGCTGCTGCTATCGTAGTGTGCGTGAGAATTAGCGTAATATGTTGTATTTGTGTTCACCGGAGCCCGGAGGGGGTGACAGAGCGAGGGATATGAAACAGATAGCATTTTTGAAAACACTTACTTGCGCCGCGTATCGACACTTCACAATCCTCGTAAAAAAGAGCCCTGCGTTAGGGCACTGGCCGGTTTTCACCAGGACAGAGGTTTTTTTAGAATAAAAATTTAGTAAAATTTTTAAATATAGTGAAGCCGAAACCATGCTCAACTTCTTGACACATACTTACACACTTGTCTCTTTTCTATTTTCTATCTTTAACATCCCATAAAAGTACACTACTGGATGCACATTTATGCACCTACGATGCAAAATATTTTGCATGCACATTTGAACGCGATTGTGTGTTCCTCTAATAAATTATGCATGGTTTTGGCGTCACTTGAAATGTACACAGCGTTCCGACTTATCTTCCTTTGTTAGTGTAAGATATAATAATAATAATAATGAAGCTTTTTATTTGTCTCAATGCATACATGGTTGTTAAAAATGTACAAAAAAGATCATAAAAGTAATGAGACAAATTGGCCTGTGACTCGGCTATGTGGTGATTTGAGTTCACCGCTGGTATTCTGCCATAGCCAACTTTTAAAAGGACACAGTCACTTAACCTAATTTTGACATATAAAAGAGATAAGTATTTAAATACTTTAGCATCGTCGATCAGCGTTCGCGTCCATATGCGTTCGCTTTTGCAACGGTGCAAGAAAAACGCGCGACACCAGCTAGCCTCGGTTCATACCGTTGGCTTTCCTAGAAATCGCGCTACATTCGTCTGTGTGTACATTTATATATCTTTTTATAATCAAGTATTAAAATGACATTTCGTATTGGTGCAGTGTAGTTGTACCATTACAGCCTATTAAAGTCCATTGCTGAACATGGCCTCCCCTATAGATTGCTTCATATTTAGCTTAGTTAAAACGCTTGGCAAGCAGATTGGCAATAGCAGTTTTTTATTTGTAGTTGTTATTAGGAACATGCTGCTACCCATCTCCTGATTTGTTTCCCTCTGTTGCCTCTTACGACACCCACGGGAAGTGTTGTGTTGCTTCATTTGGGCGCAATTCTAACTTAATCCAGTAATAGAAAATTGTAAAAGCATATTATATATTGTCTGAAAAATATATCAAAAGAGATACAACAAGCATGAATGATATGGACATAAAGTTATTAAAACAATTTAGCTAAAATTCGTGTGAAAAATATGATGTCATCACTAATCCCAGTACCACAACACTTTGAAACATACATCACCGTTGATAATAAGATGCGTGTTTCGCCTCTAAACGAGACATCATCAGGATTAAAAGGACTCTGCAATGGCTTACTACTAGCCATTCTTAACATTTTTCTGCCGACTTCAAAAAAGGAGAAGGAGATGAGATTCGTACTACAACTAAAATAGCTGCAGCGTGGCTCTACCACGTAAATGTTAAAAAAGCAGTCACTGATAACGATACGTTCCTTCTCAGTGTTTAGGAGTTCATAACATCATTCAGAGGGATATTCCAAAGGCGTATATCCTCTTTACTTTTACTCAGGAAAATATATTTTTTTCTACCAACTTCAAGGACTTTTTTATGTATGTTACCTCATAACTTTTTACTGGGTGAATCGATTTCGATGATTATTTTTTTATTTGAAAGCTGGTACTTCTCGTGTGGTCCCATATGAATTTGATCAAGGTCAGACCAATAGTTTTTGAGTTATTCTTAATAACTTATATTGAAGTCTGCTGTACAAAATTTTTAATTATATTATAATGTATTTGCCCCAAGTGCCTCTTTATTATATTAATTAAATAAAATGGTGATTCTCATGGGACAAATGAATAGTGTGTTATCGCTTATTATATAGGATATAGGCGTAAAATAACAGCATACGGCTGTTGTATCGTATGGTGTATGACGAAAACTAGGCCGCTTATAATACATTGTTTGTAAAGCCGCACTGCACCTATATTATGGTTGTAGCACGAATGGTTATTCGACTATGGAAGGACCTCGCTCTCACAGAAATACACTTGCGTAAAATATCTGCTAATGGCTTAATGATGTTGTATTTAGGCATTCCACAATAGTCCTCAGATGTGACAACGTAAAATATGAACCTTATTTTTAAACAGTTTTGTTGATATCTAAAATTTTCACTCAACATAAAATCAAAACAAGTTAGGATAGTAACATTGAAACCTATGGTTTTTCGTTATCCGGTATTTAGACGGACGAAGTATCACATACATCTAGTATATATTTGTTTTTCTTACAGCAAGGCATCGATATCCGCAAAGATGCAATGGCAATGCAGAGGCTCAAGGAGGCGGCAGAGAAGGCGAAGATCGAGCTCTCTGGTTCCCTTCAAACTGACATCAATCTACCCTACCTGACTATGGATGCTTCTGGACCTAAGCACATGAACCTTAAGGTATGTTATTTAATTATAATTAATAGAATTTATTCCATCCAAGTTTCATCATTGTACACTTTGACAAAATTCTTAATACCATCCACACCATCGGAATTTTTCTGTGAGATAGAATTTACTGAAGATATGCATCCACAGTAGAACAAGAATAACTAACGTAGCCCAATGGGTAGGTAACCTGAAGTGGCAATGAACCAGTCATATAGCTCGAAGAACCGACAACTGATGAGGAAGAAAAATTCTCGAGTTGCAGCCTCGTACCAGTAAGGGAAGTAAAGGGTGGGACCCCATTACATGGAGGGGCGGCCTGATGAGATACAGGAAATCGTTGTAAGCAGGAGGCTCTCGACCGTACTTTGGGGTCCTAGGCCTATGTTCAGGATGAATGGATCCACAGCATCTGACTACTTGGCGGTCCATCGCTTCGATGAATCTTTCAGAAACGCTGCAGCTGCTGATGAAGGACCTCGCTCTCACAGAATAGCAGCTTTAAACTGCCGTGTTTTCTTAATCCGATTATCTAGACGTGAGCACCTTTGACGCTGCTGCTTGTCGCCGGTTTGGATATTTTACTCACGGCGGTAACACGGTGTTGATAGCGCAATCTATCGGAAACTACAAAATCAGTCTGGCATATCTTAGTCACATTAATAATTTCAACAAGACTCGCAAAAGAAAGCTTAAAAGTAAAGAAAAGAGATGAGTCGATTACAAGTCGCGGCACGTAAATCTAGCGCTGATCGAAACGTGGAGGGGACGCACACGAATTGAATTCCACGAATGCGACTGGGGTGCCAATCAGCGCGTGCGAACGTTACGCGGGAACCTATCAGCGCGACTTATGTGCAATAACGGTCACCGCCAGACTTTCGTGCCGCTTCTTATACATTTTCTTAAACTAGCATGCACTGTAATTCTTTATTTTTCAAGAGATAATATATCGCTTGAATTTGAATTAAGTGCCAGAGAAATACAATACAAAACCACCTGTCTTTAGTCCTTGTGCTGGGATAGGTCAAAGAAGTTTGGTACATTTGCCATTTCAAGGCTAAAGCATACCTGCTTTATTTATAGAATAAGGGTGACAAAGGAGCACACAGTCGACCTCTTGGTAAATGGATGCTGTGACCCAGTAGACATACATCTACGTTTATCCTGGATTGAGAATCAAAAAGCAGATGCCTTGTCACCCCTGAGGACTGAGATGGAATGTCTAGTTTCCAATAAATAGGGTCTCTAATTCTCTACACTCACCATACGGAACACAGCAGTATTAAGCTGCTATTTTACGCTGCTATTCTGTGAGAGCGTGGACCTAGCCCGGTCGAACCAACCTAATCGTTCTACAGCCATAATATAACTGCAGCATGGCTCTACCACGTTAAGAAAGATACTTGGTCTTCTGGAATCAGAGACCCATACTGAATGTGAGTTTCGGAGGATAATGCGCAAAAAGAATAGGACTATCAAAATGACATTTTGATCAGCATTGCACGCTAATTTAAATAGCAGTCCACCACTGAGGGCTAAGTGTTAATATACTGGCTATGTATATCTTTAAGAATGGAACACAGCAGTGCAATTTTTAATTTTACCACATGTAACAAGTGGTAAAATTAAAAATTTTGTACAACCAATTTTGTAGATCCAAGATGCAGCTATATCAGTAGTATAGTTGTAGCACCAATGGGTCGGCTCGACCGGGGAAGGACCACGCTCTCACACAATACCAGCGTATCGTATGGTGAGTGTAGAGAACCGGAGACCCATTTTACTGGAAAAGGGGCATTCCAACTTAGTCCTCACGGGTGACTACGCATCTGCATTTTCATTCGCAAACGAGGATAGATGTAGATGTCTATGGGTCGCAGCAACCACTTACCATCAGGTGGACTGTGTGCTCCTTTGTCACCCTTATTCTATAAAAAAAAACAACTTCAATATAAATTATTAAGGATAACGTAAAAGCTATTAGTCATACCTTGATGAAATTTATATGGGACCACATGAGGAGCACCAGTTTTCAAATAAAAAAAGAATCAACAAAATCAGTTCACCTAGAAAAAAGTTGTGAGGTAATCACACAAAAAAAACTCTAATTGTACCTCCTACTTAATGAAGTCCGTTGAAAATAGGTAAGTTTACGAATATGGGCAGATATAAATAAAAGAGTAAAATAATTTCCACATGAGAGATTTTGAAGTTGGAGCTTTAAATAGTGTCATTCTTCCTTACACTATTTACAATTTTACATTAAGTAGATTCATGTTTTAAAATGTAAAGTTTATAGGTCTTTTTATTAAAAGTTTAATTATTCATAGGTAAATAAGTTTGGAGCTGCAGTTATCTCTTTCTCTCTGTGTTGTCTACCTCGTTCATTCAAGCACAAATTGTTAATTATGAACTTATTCTTTAAATTTCTTGCAGCCATAATTTATTTATCTCGTTAGTCTCGGGACTTGTGAAAATTTGTTTACAATGATTTTCTCGTCTTGCTGGTCTTCCTACTTGAAATTTTTTTTTCATAACTTTAAACGATTCTCCCACACAGATGACCAGATCGAAGCTGGAATCTCTGGTCGGTGACCTGATCAAGCGTACAGTTGGCCCCTGTCAGCGAGCTCTCCAAGATGCCGAAGTGCAGAGGTCTGATATTGGCGAGGTGCTGCTCGTTGGTGGAATGACCAGGATGCCCAAGGTGAGTCAACTACTGTGGTGAACCACACCCAACACCGACACCGGCATTTTAAGAGTGATGGAGCTTAAAAAAGAAACAATTAAAATAAAAAAGAAGGCAAGAAACAGTATAAATAACACATTGTATATTTCTTTTAGTAATTCTATTATTAGTTGCAGCCTAATGTACAGGGCTCCTGTGCCTAGCAGTTGGACTTTCATTGGTGAGAGGGTTTTGGCAAGGAAATGCCGCTGTAATGCCCAGCGTGTATTGGCCAACTTCACACATGTCTTAGAAATGTATTTTTCTTCATTTCTTAGACATGCAAGTTTCCTCACGATGTTTTCCTTCACCACTGAGCAAGAGGTAAATCAGCAAAAAATTGCAACTAACAATTTCAATTGGTGCCAGCGGGATTCGAACCCGGGTTGCTCGCGTACTGTGAATTTGTAACACATATTATTATAAATACATTTTTTCTTTCTGCTCTCCTTCACCATATAAAATTTAACTATGCTAAATCTCACATTTCATTCTCGCAACATGTTTAAAAACAATATTTTCTCTTCAGCACCATAGCACAAGCCGATGTCAGTCTTTACATGGCTGCCTAGGCCGTCCATAGAGACTGGTGCCAGATTAACTTGTAGACATATTCCCCGATTCTGCATGTGCGATCTCGGGTTATAATCTCACAGACAAATTCAAATTTAGAATTCAGTCAGTCATCATCAGGAGAAACACATGCAAATTATCAACAATGGTGTGTCTTTCTCACAGTAGTGGTGTTAGGATTTAGTGGTGACGGCAGGCCTCCGTCACTCGCTCAAGGCCCTGCGTTATATGCCTACCGTTTTGCGTATCACCCACGATACAACCGGCATTGGGCTGCCGCTGTGCCGCACGCCCGCCTGAGCGCTTGCACCGCGCACGTTTCCCGCGCTTACTCGTCGAAATGCCGAAACCACGTAATTATTGCGCAGTGGATGGATGTCAGAGTTGAAAAACAAATGAAAAATTGTCTTTTTTTTCTTAACTATAAGATTACATCGAAACAAAGCATAACAGTGCTATAATTTATAAATTGAATGACAACCATTTTCAACGATAAAATTTAATAACCGTTAAATTTCAAATTGAAGGAAAAAAATGTATAATTCATTTTAAAAAAACTCAAACATATTTTATTGACAAATAAAAAATGGTAATTTCGCAAGATTCGCTTTATTTCAATAATCATCTAAGGTACAACCCTAGAGCATTCGTGCGATGACGCGCTTGCACGTGAGTCGCACGGCGGTCAACACAATCTCGACTCTTTATGCGCGTATTTATGGTACATTTTCCTCTCGCTGCGAACAGTAGATATTATTATTAAGATTTTGTAGGCTATTATAGCGTAGGTATTTTCGCTTTTGTATGGGAGTGATGTATCTGTTTAGTAAACTATTAACTAATCTGTGGTGACGGTGATAGTCCGTGAATTGAGGGTGCACTTCAAACAATTGAAAAATAATTAAAATCTTTAAATTAATGGATTTCTGTGAAACTTTCCGCATTGGCATATGTGGTAAAGCTGCCACGCTGCAGTTATGTTATAGATGTAGCACGATTGGGTTAGCTCGACCGGGGAAGGACCACACTCACAGAACACCAGCGTAAAATATAAAGCTCAATGCTGCTGTGTTTCATATGATAAGTGTAGAGAACCGGATACCTTTTTTTACTGGAAACTGTCTAACATCCTCATAGATGACCAATGTATCAGCATTTTTACTATTAATCAAGGATATATGTAGATGTGTGATGACAATAATCAGCCAATAGAACAAGCGGGCTGCCGGCCGCACTACTCAACAATAGACCACATTCACACAATGGAACAAATAATCGAGAAATATAAAGAATTCAAAAAACCACTCTACATAGCTTTTGTGGACTATTCCAAAGCATTTGACAGCATAGTACACCCACCTATATGGACTGCTCTAAGAAACAATGATGTAAACAAAAAGTATGTAAATATAATAAAAAACATCTACTCAAAAAATGTAAGTAGAGTAAAACTGGAAAGACAAGGGGAAGAGTTCACAATTGGTAAAGGGGTGCGGCAGGGCGACCCATTGTCTCCAAAGCTATTCATAGCTGTACTTGAAGACACTTTCAAAAACATTAATTGGGAAAATAAAGGCATAAGGATACTCAATAATAAATTAACACACCTAAGGTTTGCAGATGACATTGTTCTTTTTAGTGAATCGGCGACAGATTTAGAAGCAATGCTACAAAGATTAAACTTTGAAAGCAAAAAAATCGGTCTACACACGAACACATCAAAAACTAAAATAATGTCAAACAGTCAAAAGAAAACAATCAAAGTAGAGCAAAAACCGATAGAATATACAAATGAATATGTGTACTTAGGTAAATTAGTGTCCTTTGATGAAAATAGTAACGAAAACGAAATAGACAGATGAATAAATACAGCATGGAAGAAATACTGGGCTCAAAAAGAAATTCTAAAAGGGAACTATAGTCTTAATATAAAAAAGACTAGAATGGATTCTTGCATTCTCCCAAGCTTAACTTACGCTAGCCAGACCTGGGTCTTCACCGAAAAAGTAAAAAACTAAATTTCATCTTGTCAACATGCAATGGAACGTAGTATACTGAAACTGAGAAAAATACAAAAAACGAGAAATGCAGACATCCGCATGAAAACAAAATTAACAGATGCTCTTAATTTTAGTTTGAAACAGAAATGGAACTGGGCACTTGTCGAGATACAAAGATAAGAGATGGACTTACCAAACAACAAAATGGCAGGGCCCAAAAGGCAAAAGAAACGTGGGAAGACAGAAGAAAAGATGGTTTGATGACATAATAAACACAGCAGGAAAAAGCTGGATGCATGCGGCCAAAGACAGGGAAAAATGGAAAAGTATTGAGGAAGCTTTTTTTACCCACAGGGGGGCCACATAACAAATAAAAATGGGAAGGAAATTATTATAATTAGATTTAATACATTTGTAACAATTGTTAAGTGGAAAATAAAACTGTAATAATAATAATAATAATATGTAGATGTCTATTGGCCACAGCATTACTTGCAATTAGCTGGACTTAGCACTCGTTTGTCATCCTTATTCTATAAAAAAGAAGTAACGCCTGCAATCAAATTTTCATTATTGGAATGCTTTCACAGGTGCAACAGACAGTCCAAGAGATCTTCGGTCGGGCGCCGTCTAAAGCGGTGAACCCTGACGAAGCCGTGGCGGTGGGGGCTGCAATCCAGGGAGGAGTGCTGGCGGGAGACGTCACTGACATTCTGTTGTTGGACGTAACCCCGCTGTCGCTCGGTATCGAAACCCTGGGCGGAGTCTTCACCAAGCTCATTACCAGAAACACTACCATACCCACCAAGAAGAGTCAAGTGTTCTCGACCGGTCAGTAATGTTACGTTTTAAGTTAGTTTCTATTCTTCTAAACTTATTTATACTACACACACATTGTAATATTAATACTTTTAACTGACTCCAAAAAAGGAAGAGGTTCTAGATTCAATGCGTATGTTTTATTTTTTGGAAACAGCTGACCATTCGCATACTTTTCTTTGATTTAAATGGGCCTCAAGGGGTAATATACCATAAGGGTGGTCCCGTTTAAATTTAAAGTAAAATTCAGCTCCTTAGGGTGGAAAAGTAGGGGATGAAATTTAATTTTTATAGAACTAATCTAAGTGGATCTGAATTCTAAATCATCTAAATCACAAACATTTCATCAAAATCAGTCCAGCCCCAGCCAATTTAAAATGTTGCCTCCACTAGGATTTTCCACTGTATCATGGGAGCAGTTTACATACATAAATTTCACAAGGACAAACAACAAAACAATTGTTTGTAAATTATTTGTAGTTATAAGTGTTGATTGTATTTTCTTCAAAATAAAATGATCAATGTTATAGCAGTGTGTTATGAATTAACATTTAGAGAGTGAAATGGTCACTAAACCAAATTCCTCTCTTTACTTGTGTGTAGTGCTCATGTGAGATTATGTGTTTGTATCAGTATATACCTATATTCTTTTTGGATAAACGGAAGGAGCCTAACTCTAAGCTGTTCCCCGCGACTTCGGCCGCGTGTAATTTAGGTTTTTAATTTTTTTGCGTGGAACCCTAATTCTTTTTCTAAAATAAAAGTAACCTAAGTTACTCTTTATAACATCAGGTATAGCTAGTGAAAGTCCCGTCAAAATCGGTCCAGTCGTTTTGAAGATTAGCCGGAATAAACAGACAAAAATTTTAAAAATTTGGTTTTCTTTATCATAAGTAGTGTATATACTTTCATATGCATGTAGTAAAAAGCTGTTATTTTGACATTACAAACAGACACTTCATCTATTCTATACATATAATAAATCTGTAGAAAAATGTAGTGTTCACGATTGACGCAAAAACTACAGGACGAATTTCCATGAATTTTTTTATGTACATAGTGAATGACCGTGTATAACATATAGACAATTTTTTATCCGCTTACGGAAGAGTAAAAAAAAGGGTTGTTTTCCCTTTTTTTTTAGTTTATTGTCATAATGGCTCCTGATGATTCCTGAAGAGGATTGATTTAGCTAAACGTATAATAATCTATAGAAAAGTGTGTGTGTGTGTGTGTGTGTGAAAATGAACTCATCGCGCCACCAATCAGAAGGGGCAGAATAACGTCTGTCGGGTCAGCTAGTTTTTATTTATTTGTATAGATGCATAGATAAAATTTTAAGTTTCAAAGACTTGCATTTGATTAGTCCTTAAGTCACCCCTAGTTGTACAGAAAACTTTAAAACAAGATTGTACAACCAGTGCATGTGGCACTGGTATTATAATTTAATATATATTATTTCATATCTGGTATAGTATATGAAATGTCATAGCACTTGTCTAAGCCGTTCGACTTGCATAGTCTTGGGGTAAAGCGCGGTGCTAGAGCAGAGGGATTGTCGCGCGAACCGCTACGTGTCGCTAGCGTCGCGGTACGATACGCTGTCCTACAGTACATTAAAAATAATATCCCTGCCAGTTTTGATGACGACTATTCAATATCGTGGCCATTTCAGTTTTAAATAGAAAAAAAAAGTTTTAATAAAAAGTAAAAGTTGACTCCAAATATAAAATATCATAATAATTTAACTTTTTTATAAATAGAATAAGAGTGAGTAACCAGCACACAGTCCACCTGATGGTAAGGAGATACTGTAGCTTATAGACATCTACATCAATACTCAATAAATAAGCAAAATGCAGATACATTGTCACCCCTGAGGACTAACACAGAATGCCTCGTTTCCAGTAAAAAGGGTCTCCAGTTCTCTACACTCACCATACAAAACACAGAAACATTGAGCTAATATTTTATGCTGGAATTCTGTGAGTGGCATACTCTTACCCCGGTCAAGCTGACCCATTTGTGCTGTAACCATAATACCGCTGCAACATGGCTCTACCACATATAAAATGGGTCCAACCTGAAGTCTGCTAAGGTCATAAGACTGGTTTTACTTTTTATTAAATGTAAATATTTTAACCCCTTTGAGTGTACTAATAAAGATCACTATCTTAAGATCGTCTAAATAGTTACATACTTGTATACTTTAAGTTGTTTTTTGGTTGTATACTTGCTTTAAATTTTACTGTACGTGAGCAACCCGGATTCGATCTCCGCCGGCACCAATGAAATTGTTAATTGCAATTTTAAGTGCTGATTTACCACATGCTCAGTAGTGAGATAAAACATTGTGAGTAAGGACACATCGAAGATGATGTGAAGCCCGCCAACATGCATTGGGACTGTGTAGTGGACACTTTCTTTCCCTAAACTTTAAGAAATTAGAGGAAGCCTCTCGTTTGGAATCCAGACTTAAAATATCCGGATCAAGGATGGGCAGCATCATCAAAGATGTTCACACATCGTACTGCAATCATGAAGATTAAGGCATACTTTTGTTCAATGGAAGAGGACTTAAGGAGGATGTAAATATATAAAACTAACCATAAACATTGTTTACAGCCGCTGATGGACAAACACAAGTGGAGATCAAAGTGCACCAGGGTGAGCGTGAAATGGCAGCAGACAACAAACTCCTCGGACAGTTCTCGTTGGTGGGGATCCCACCAGCTCCACGAGGGGTGCCACAGATTGAAGTGACTTTCGACATTGACGCCAATGGCATCGTACACGTTTCTGCACGCGACAAGGGAACTGGGAAAGAACAGCAGAGTGAGTCATAGAGTGTTCTAGATTTAACCGATATTGCTGGCTAATCTTGTCAATGTATGGTGGTGATATACATTATTTCGCTGTCCTATCTATTTTTGTACAAGTCTACCTCATGATGGTAAGTAGATACTTCAGCCCATAGAAACCTATATCTATCCTCGATCGACTGATTTGTCTAGTGATCGTAAATGCGACTGATGATCATGTAGTCCCTGGTCCACATCCCGGCTCAGCCTTAATCAATTATTGGGGTTTTTTGTCAAGAAAGTCCGTAAAGTAAAGCCGTTGGTTTCGCATCTGATCGTGTCGGATTTTTGTCCAATCGAACTATGAGTGTGAGGGAATTGAGTGTGCCTGTACATGCACTTGCTTGCACACACACTTGTAGCGTTATAATGTTGTTCTTGATGGATGGCTGAAATTAGGTCTTTTTTATAGAATAAGGGTGACAAATGAGCACACAGTGGATGCTGTGGACTATAAACATCTACATTTATCTTCGATAAACAAAAAAGTCACCCCTGAGTACTAAGACGGAATGCCTTATTTCCAGTGAAAAAGGGTCTCGAGTTCTCTACACTTACTGTACGAAATACAGCAGTAATAAGATGCTACTAAACGCTGGTATTCTGTGAGAGTGTGGTCCTTCCCTGGGCGAGCCGAACCATTTGTGCTGCAACTATACTATTAATATAGCTGCAGCATGGCTCTACCACGTAAAAAGGTCTGAAGGACATTACCATCATAGGCATTAAATTCAATGTATTTTATCACCATATTGCTATAATAATATAACAAACTGTACTTACGAGCACTCAACTTAAACCGTTCAGCTAAGATAGCAGGATGGTGAATCAGGGTGCCAGAGAAAATGGATTGTCGCGCGAACCGTTGCGTTTTACTAGCGTTTCGGAACGATACGCTGTCCTACACGTATTTACACCTAGGCACTTATGAGATGATCTGATAAAGAAGACGATCGTTTTTGGCCCACTAGAAATTTTAACGGAACTTAATTTTATTACACGTAAAAAAAGATACCAATTTATTATAGTAAATGGCCTAAAGATTTCATGAACAACTAACCGGAATCATGAAATCTGAAAAAAAGAGCTGTTTTGATTTTTGTCTTCTGGCTAATGTAATATGAAAAAAAAATGCGTGAAACGAACAGATGTATGAAATACCTCAATAGCTTTCTTTTACATTGATACTAGCGCCATCTTATAGGCAACAAGACTACACAGTTTTTACACATTTTGTTCAAGAGATGGCGTCACTACTAGCTTTTATATCATTATTATTTATTTCAATAAATAATAGAAAATATGTTATTATTTTATTGTAAATACTATAATATTTTGGACATTAGGTAGCTTGCTTTTACGTTGATACTAGCGCCATGTCAAAGTCATTAAAGCACTATTTTACCCAATATTTTTAGACATTTTATTAAAAAGATGGTGTCACTGTTGGCATTTATAATTTATACTGACGCCATCATATATTTCTCATTATTCCCGTTAGATACGGTAAAACTAATATTACTTTTGTAATCTATAGGTCAGAAGGAATAAATCAACATGTATTTCAAGCAATAAGCTGCTATTTCTCGCTGGTATTCTGTGAGAGCGTGGTCCTTCCCCGATCTAGTTGCCTCTACCACGTTATTCTCTATCTTATTAAAACATTATTGACTTTATCTACATGAAAAAAAAAGTTTTATATTTTTCTCCTATAGAACTACATTTTTCTGTAGTGCAAACAGTTTCCCATCTTTTCCTATGATTGAAAACAAAGGAAATATTTGACACTTTAATTTTCTCAACAGTTGTTATCCAGTCATCAGGCGGTCTGTCCAAGGACGAGATCGAGAACATGGTAAAGGCAGCCGAGCAGTTTGCTGCGGCCGACAAGCAGAGACGAGAACGAGTGGAGGTGGCCAACCAGGCTGAAGGCGTGCTGCATGATACCGAAACAAAGATGGACGAGTACAAAGCACAATTACCACAGGATGAGGTAGGTTTTGTGGTTTCTAAAAGACTTAAAACTGAGTCCTTAGGAGTGACTATGTATCTGCATTTTGATTCTTAACTGAGAATAAATGTAGATGTCTATGGGCCATAGCATCCACATACCATCAGGTGGATTGTGTTCTCGTTGTCACCCTTATACTTTATATAAAAAAGGAAAATGTTGAATGAAGCTATTTTTTATGAACACCCTTCTCTAAATACGATTGACAATTATTTATTTTATGAAACTCATCGCCATCTTGTATGTTAAATTTTGTTATATAAGTGAGGCAAACGAGCATGCGGCTCACCTGATGGTAAGTGACTACCGCTGCCCATGAACAACTGTAACACTAAGGAAATTTCAGGTGTGGTGCCGGCCTTTTAACAAAGAGTAGACTGAAAGTCCCTACTCGTATCGATCTTGAAAAATCACTGATGGTATTAAGTTGTGCGAGGAAGAATACTTCTAGTAAATCACACAGTGGTGGACTGCCAACCGTCCAGATGGTGTGAATGGATGGTATCGCGAATTTATGCACATATTATGCATCTTTTTAAACCATTCAACTAGCATAGTTGTGTGGTAAAGCGAGATGCTATAGTAGTTGGATTGTCGCACGACCCGCCACGTTTCTTTGCGTTGTGGATACGATACGCTTTCCTACAGTTAAATTGGAGAACTGAAGGCTAATTTTTCAATGAAACAAAATTTATTCAAATAATTTATGTGGTAGAGTCACTCTGCAGTTATATTATAGTTGTAACATATATGGGTTAGCTTGACCGGGGAAGGACCACGCTCTCACAAAATAGTAGCTTAATGCTGCTGTGTTCCGTATGATGAATGTAGAGAACCAGAGACCCTTTTTACTGGAAACTGTTAATTGTGAATGATTTATCCATTTGACTGGGGTTACATCAAAGTATTGATTATAGCAATTACATTTTCAACTGTTCCGGATTAAATACTTGACAGGACCTACGAAAAAAGAGTATTAATGTCCGACGACCGACATTATCGAGCGGGTCTCACAGATCACAGTGTATTGAAACTGGAAATGGTCCATTTGAATGATCGAACTGAATGACCCGGTTCATAAGAAGAATTAATATTTGAATTATGTTGACACTTCAAATGAATGAATGACACGTCTACTGGAAACGTGGCATTCTATCTTAATCCTCATCTATGGCCCGCATCCACTTAACATCAGATGGACTGTGTGCTCTTATGTCACCCTTATTCTATAAAAAAACAGGCCACTTTAATATGAGTAAAGTAGTTCAACAGTTTCACTTCTATGTTCAGTCAGGTTGTCCCTGATCACGTCGAGGTCACCAGAATGTTTGGTAGTTTGTTATGAAGGAAACACTGGAGACGTTTGTGATTTGTTATATTTTTCCTCACGCACCTTCGTGACAACCTTTTTATTCGTAATGTGATAATGTAATGTAATCATTACATTACATTTATTACATTGTAATGGCGGCCTTTCCGGCTGTGTCGTTAAAGCAAGCAGCACGTGTGCAGCGCCATCTATGGTTCTCTGTGTGAACCGTTTGTTCCAGTTATGTAAGTAGTTTATGAAAGAAAAGAGAATCATAGATGGCGCTTTACAAATGGTAAGGATAGATGGCGCTAATATTTATTTGGTTTACAACACAGGTTATAGTCTATTTAATGGATAAATTTTATTAAATGATTAATAATTTGGCCATTTGACTTGGGCTGTATAAAAAAGTGATTAATGATGATGATGATCCTATCATATTTCCTATATCCAGCGGGTATAATATATATTTTTCAAATCCACAGTGCGACAAATTACGCGAAGAAATTGCCAAACTACGTGATCTGCTTGCCAAGAAGGACTCTGTTGATCCCGAGGAACTCCGCACTGCCACCGGACAACTGCAGCAAGCGAGCTTGAAGCTGTTCGAGCAGGCGTATAAGAAGGTTAGTGTCTGAAATGAAAATCAAAGTCCAAATTTTATTAACAATAGACTTTATGAGAATCAAGGAAACTACGATATCGCTTCAACAACTTTCTTACTCCCTTATTTCGGGACAGCTTGAGAAAAGAAGTAGCACGAAACAAGAAACTAAACTATTTACCTTCCAAAGTTACAATTTAAGGTTATAGTCAAAACGTCTAAGGAAGCTCATGTCCACGCATTCTTGTGTTTTAAATAATCATCTAATTTATTACATCCTTTCTTTATAAAATTTTTATTTTGAATTGATGTGAAGAAGAAACGATAATATTACAAGTAATCTTGTTATAAATAGTTGTACATTTACCATTGATCACTAATACACAATCCCATGCAAGTTCTCTAAAAACTGTCGCCAATTGTTTTGACGTAGAAATAAATGACTAGTTGAAATAAATATACATTAATGTAAATTCAACCTTAAATGCATTACCTAAAGTTGTATTTACAAAGCTACACACAAATTAAAAACGCACCCAAATGTTCGAGTGGGCGCTCATTAGGTAGGGACATTTTTTGTCACTGATTGTTTAATTAGTTTTTTATTAGTGATCGATGACATTTACCCAAAAAATTACTATAACTTCATATAATATTTAAAATATAATATAAATAAATTAAAGTGTCCATCTGTAATATCGAAATAACTGTCTTAAAAAAAAATGTCTTAGTGGCATGCAAATAGTCAGTCTATTTGCATGCCACTAAGACATTTTTTTAAATTTATATCCGTCTGCCGTCTGGCTAATCTTCGGAATATATCAGCTAAACCGATTGTAATGAAACTTCACGAACAGAGAAAGCCACGCCAGGAGTCATCTGGGCTATATTTTCTTTTTCTTCCTCTTTTAAGTTATGGCTTCTCTTGATGGAATTCTGCCAGTGTCAAGTCATTGGCTATATTTTATCAGGAAGGCAGGATATTAAAAAATATATAATATGAATGGTTTTTAATTATGTGAAATCTAAATAACACCACATTAATAGGTAGGTAAAGCCGGTAGCGGGTCGCTAGTTATAACAATAGTTTTATTGTTGAACCATTAAAGCCAAGTTCGATCCGACGAATAATGTTAGTTCTAGTTTAAGTTCGATTTACGGTGCTGAGGGATGAATTGTACGGAATTCTTATGTCTGAGAAAAAGAGGCCGTAAGAGGCGACACAGGGATATGAACCAAGAAGATGGGTCGCGGCATCTTCCTGTTAATAGTTAAAAAATATAAAAAATTGCAGTTGCCAACTAGCTTGCCAAGCCAATAACGCAACAATGCACACTTTTGAGCCAGCTCGTGCTATACCATGGTGCAGTTGGTCAAGCAATTGTGCTATATAAATTGAAGCGAGTTATCACCCCATGGCATTATTGTGACATGGGACGATTTACGTTTCAAACAGTCATTTTAAGACTTGTTAAGGAAGTGGTTTGTTTAAAAATCTGAGCTTTATGGATGAAATATATCCTAGGACACTCCTGACATTGCTTTCTATCTGTTTGTGAAGTTTTATCACGACGCGGTACGGGCAGAAATACTGTGCTGGGTCCTAGCTTTGAAGAAACAGCCCTCTGAGCTCAATAGAGGGCAATTATTTCGTTATTATAGACACACTTCAATTTTTGTTAACATATGTAGTTCAGTAACTATAATCTCTCAATTCTTTAAACAGATGGCGGCTGAACGTGAAGGTAAACAGCAGCAGCAAACAGAGCAACCGCAAGAAGAAAAGAAAGAAGAGAAAAAGAATTAAATTTTAATATCACTAAACTGTAAATAGAATATATATGTTTTGTATTGTACGGTTATAACTTGTCTAAACAAAATCTATGAACATAAATTAATTGTATTCTGTTTTGAATGTGGCCAAATTTAACTTTCAACGGCTTTTATTAGCTAGTAAAGTGTATGAGACAGTGAAAGTCGAGCCATCGTAAATAATGACCCCTGCTGCTTGACTGTGTTTTTGAAGGATATGAAATATTTCCTGCCTATTTATAAATACATTAAATCCACAATAGAAAATCCATAAAAACGAAGATCCCGAAATGAAATGAAGACACTACTTAAAGGACAAGCATCCAAGCCAAAAATCTTAATAAGAAATGTATTGTATGTTCATACTAACGTGTCTACCACATGTTTCCTCTTGTAGGTTACTTAACTGATTCGTGGGTTTGATGATAGCTTATATTCTCTGCGTCGGGTCTAAGCATTCACTCTTAATTTGTTTTAATTTTTACTTCCTCTTGTACAATGTTATGTAGAGGCAGGGGTAGGGGAGGCCGACAACATCGCTACACATTAGGGAATAGTTACTACACCTAAGACTGACGCGACGCAATATATACTTTAAATACACTAACAACGGCTTCGCACGGCTGATTTCTGGTTCTCGAGAACTGCGCCACCTGCCGGCTCCAGTTGCGAAATTAAACCATGCCAGGTATCACTCACTGCCGAGACTAACGGACAGCAATTGATTTTTATATATAACAGGATTTCTTGCTATTAAATTAAATTTAGACATGTCATAACCGTAGAACTCAACATAATATACAAACAGTGCAATTAGTTGTATCTTTACACCAAATGTTTAACAATGCATTCATCGAAGAAGACTGCAGTCTTCAGCAGATATTACTTAAGTTTCAGTTAATTAAAAAGGTGACAAGGATATCTTTCTTTTTGAAACAAAGAAATTTATTCAAAAGAAGGTTATATTAAGGTTAAGGCCATTTGTAAAATAGGTGATTGAAAATAATATACCAGGCTGGTCCATACGTTTTACAAATACTATTTTCTATATAATTACAATCTCGATTTATTAATATTTATTTCAGGATATGTTTAAAATAGGACACAAAATTAATAACAACGCCATCTATTGTACTGTTTTAAAACTAGGTATTGTTAATGGTTAATATATTATTATTATAATATTTATAATGCTAGGTATTGTTAGTGGTAAATATTAAAGTTAATGTATCATACTTAAATGGAGACAATAAAGATAAAAAATGTTAATAATCGAACAATTTATCCAGAATCTGACTCACCGACACAACAATCCGCCTGCATCCATTCATTATACTAAAAATATATATTACATTATTATGTTTTATTAAACCAACAAATTGCCTAGGGTATACCATACCATAAACAACCATCAGCCTTAAAGGACTTACATCTGCACATATGTAAATCCTTTAAGGCTGGTGGTTGTTTATGGTATGGTATATCTTAGGTAGTTTGTTGGTCTAGTAACAAAATATAATAATGTTATATATATTTTTAGTATAATGAATGGATGCAGGCGGATTGTTGTGTCGGTGAGTCAGATTCTGGATTGATTAGATTTAGAAATTGTTGGAATACTAACATTTTCCATCTTTGTTGTGTTTAAGTATTATGCGTTGAATTTAATATTTCTGCGTAAGGACTGGGAGGACCTCACTTTAAAATGGCGCCACTAAAGTGGTCCTAAAATGGTGTTCCTTACACCGAAGTGAATTACAGCCGTAGTGGAAACGGTCGTGAATTTTACTAGCAAAACAAAAGGCTCCACATCGTAGTTCAAATTAATTTTAACAAACGGCGCTAGTTTTTCTAATACACGAAACACGTCATTTAAGTATTCAGAAAACCGTATCTTTACTTTTTAAATAAATGTTATATATTACTAATCTTTGAAAAGCGCTCACAGAGACTCCATCTTGATTGTTGTGTTCACAATTTTTTTTGTTACTATATGCTTTGTTCAATGCATGATGTGGGAGTTAAATTGTCTATTGGAAATGTAATGTGCTTTTTATATCAGAATAATAAAATTTTAATCACTCTTTTGTATTAAATACTGCGTATTATCTATCCACACGCAGTAGGCATTTTTTTGGTTATAATAACACATGCATTTCAAATATTGTTGATCGTAACGTTTACGGATTTTAGGGTTAGATTTTTAAGTTTGTTCGCGTGTATGCTTGTCTGTGTGATTGTTTGTACGGCGAGCGCGGCAAATTGTATGTCCGACTATTAGTTAGTAGAAATATATAATTTCCAAAATAATTTGTGTTTATTTATTGATGTTTCATATCTGAGGCACCACGTCGAACTTGGTAAGCTATAAAGAAATTTGATTTATTTGTGTGAACTTTGGAGAATCAGTTTTAGTACACGAGAGAGAATTGGGCCTCAGCACCTAATTCTCTCGTGCACTAAACCCTAAACCACAATACAATTCAACACCAAATTCAATGGACTTAACCAATTCGTTGCGGCACCAATTTTCGAACATTTTAAGCTGTGGCGGCGAAGCGTGTCATGTGCCACAGACATTTGTGCCATCAGCCATGTGTGAAGGTAATGTTCTTTATTATGCTTTTTTTACTTGTTTAGACCTAATTAAGTTTATTTGACATCAAACATAAGTTACAAGTAGAAGGATACTTGTTTTTAGTGGGTAACTACGTGTTTTGAAATTGAGAGTAAGTGACTTTTTTATGAAGAGATTACAAACCTTTTGTACTATTTATTGTTTTATAAAAAAAAATTATATAAGTAGGTATAGCTAAATCACCCTGGAAAACCTTGGTTTTTATTAAATAAAATTTTCACCTAATAATAATATTTGTAAATATCAAACAATCAAGAACCTTAATTTGGAAAAAAGTAAGGTTTATGATTCATTAATATTTACAAATGGCAGCCTCGTACCGGCAGGCGAAGTGTAGGGGGTCCCCCCACTAGATGGAGTGACGACCTGGTAAGATATGCAGGAAGTCGATGGATGCAGGTGGCTCAGGACCGTGCTTTGTGGCATTTGAGGGAGGCCTATGTTCAGCGGTGGACTATTAAAGGGCTGTAATGATGAATATTTACAAATGTTAAATATTATTTAATGTTATACGAATGTAAAAGTAAAGTCTATTCGAAAACATCTAATTAGTAAGAAAGCAAAACAAGTGTTTTCAAAAGGAAACAAACGCCGGCGCTATACGGCGGCGGATTGACAAAAGACTACTTATTAGCGAACTTTTTTATGCATGAACGGTTTCAAGCAAAAATAAACCTTATACCATATCACAAGAGCGTAGGTCTATTCGGCCATATGATAGTAATACGACGGCAGTTCAACCATTTTAAGCAAAATTAAACAATAAGACAAACGCATTGTTTATTTTTTAACAGAAGCAGGACACTTGTTTTCCAGAAATTTATTTACGACTAGAGTGTGTGAGCGATCACAATGAGTGCTATTATTTGTTACTTAATTAGACTATTTTTCCACAACGTGATTGAAAACCTACAAAGTAAAAAGAGTACCATGTACAAGTTAAAAAAAAGGTTGTTAATCCCTAAGAATTTCAAATTTTCAAAATATCCAGAAACGAAGCCGCATGCATGAACTACTTGCAAAATAATGAATATTTTGTTCTGGATAAATTTTACAAAAACGCAATTCGAGCGAGTTGTAACGATTTTTAAAAAGACAAGACTAGCGTGTCATACGCCACGCAAAAGTAATCGATGGCACGCCTGGCGTGCCATACGCTCTGAACCGGTTAAAAATTAAATTATGTCGCTAATGTTGATCATTGCTGGAATAAATCTATTTTTTTAATAGACTCGTCATTTCGTATGTATTTGGGTCCTTACGGCCAACTCTATTCGCAATTTCGCAAACATTAAGGTTATGCCACAAAATGTGTATAATAATAACGTTTTACTCAGTGTCACGGAGTACTTTATATAGGTAGTACCTACTATATTTCTGCTCTTAGATTTTTTTCTTGGGTTATGAACTCGTACGATTAATACTTTGTGGCCTAAGCGAACAATATAACTTGAGGTTTATAGAACAGGAACAAGTCTGCCGATGGTGAAGCTCCCGCCAAAACTCCTGCCATAGATTATTAAGTGGGCGCTACCACGGTATCTAAACTATTATCTTTATATATAAAAAGTACGTGTCACGTTGTTTGTCCGCGATGGACTCTCTAAACTACTGAACTGATTTCAATGAAATTTTTGGTCAATGTGCAGTTTGGTCCAACTTAAAAGATAGGATAGCTTACATCTAAATTTATAGTCGCAATACAATATTATTTTATTGAAAATTATTTGTCTATTATTTGACAGTCACAATTATCTGTTAGCTCCAAACGATTCTGTCAGATGACGATATCAGTTGACTGGATTGAGTAAATATTTGATAGATGGCGCTATGTTAAAAATACAAACGTTTAATATAAGCTACAATTTAGTAGTATAATAACCATGTGTTGCTGTAAGTATTCAACAGACAGATCCGATTTAAAAAAAAAATTGCAGACTGTGTGCAGTTTGGTCCAATTTGAGAGATAGGATAGTTTTTATCCCGATAAGTGACACTCGATTTTTTTATTGCTAATTTCAGGAGTTTTTTGGGAAAGCAAATGGTCGTTCGGAAAGGGCAGAACAACGTCTGCCTGGTCAGCTAGTAAAATAATAAAAAGCATTTTACGTATCATTTATTATTTCTATTTCGGCTAATCATTACAACATATTCTTATAGAATGTAAACTTATATTCTTATTTGTCAGTAATTTAAATAGCATAAAATAAAATTAATAATCTTACAAAGAAAGTTCATGTTAAAATAAAGAAACACGTTTTGACATTCTAAAGTCGTTTAAATACTAACTGAAAGCTTATACGTTACGTGTCTTTAGCCCTAATAGCCCTCCAGTGATCTTTTTATGCAAGGAAATTTTACCCACTGGCATATAGCCTTTTTGACGTGACAACGTCTTATAATTCGATGAAGCTGGCTGCACGCACGAAAAAACATGACTCATGCGGCGTTACCTCGCTCTGAGGCGTTCCATTTAAAGTGCAAGCGAGAGCGCGGATCGAGCGACAAAGAGGCACAATCGGCCTCGGCGTTCGGCATGTCCGCATGGACAGCTGCTATACAATAATACATTTACATGTTTTCGTCAAGTATGACGTGCAGTGAAAAGTGAATGTGGTGTCAATTGTTTATAGCAACGATAATTGCGGCGATAAAGGTAATGATTCTTTCGAAATTAAATATTTCTTATGACGTTGTCACGTTCAACTATCATCAGTAAACCGACTTTACAGACAACCGATTATATTTTTTTATAGGATAAGGGTGACAAATGACTAACGAGCACAATGTCCACTTGATGTTAAGGTGAAAGCGCCAGGGTGGCCCGCGAAATTCAAATTTTCTTACGTTTTTTGGAATTTGCAGGTCAGGGTCAGGTTGTATGATGGGAATATACGAACTTGGAGGGTTGTAGTCGTGATTTTAATGATAATAATTCTGTAAATACATACTCGTTACGGTCGCGAATCATATTTTGTTAAACATACAGCCATCAAATTTATATGGGACTACATCTGCAACACCGGCTTTTAAATAAAAAAAGAATCATCGTAATCGGTTTACCCAGTAAAAAGTTATGAGGTAACCCACATAAAATAACATACAGTCGAATTGAGTACCGGCTCCTTCTTAAAGTCGGTAGAAAATAATAATTACTTCAAGTTGTTACTTTGTTATTTATTCGACTCCTACTTTATTGTAAACTCGAAATATTTTTAATTTAAGGTCCTTATTCAATAAAGACTAAATTATTTACTAAATAATCGATAAACACTGAATAAGCACAGATATTAACTTTTTCATGAGAGGTATTATCTTTGTAGGTTGTCGATATTACTTTCTTCTCCCTAGGCGGTAATAATATCGATAACACCTCCAACATTACGACAATATGCCCCTGTCCCCCGACCTATATCGTGCGATAGAGAGAGTTGCAAGTGTTGGAGGCAATTTCCTACATTTTCTTTTTTAAATATTGTTTCCGGCTAACCCGTCTAAACCTTTACAAAATAAGACAAATTTGTTCTTATTAGATTCGGTACACTGTAATCTAGTTTTACTTTTTTTAGTAATCAGTTTAGTTTAATTAAAAAAAATAAAAACACTCGAGGAAGTTTTTAAGTCAAAAATATAGATATTTAGACGCTAATAACTTATATCGTACGCAATATTTCTTTAAAATAAAAATGTACGGACCTAGTTTTTTGTCATATCTACAACATTTCCAAAAATTATGAAAATGGACTATATTTACGGGGGGAAAACGTTATCGCTTTTTGTATGAAAATTTACATCTTTTCAATCTTCTTAAGCTGCTATTTGACGCTGGTATTCCGTGAAGCGTGGTCCTTCCCCGTTTGAGCCGACCCATTCGTGCTACAACTATACTACTAATATAGCTGCAGCATGGCTCTACCACGTAAAAAACTAAACTAAGACTAAACGTAATAGAATGCCTTGGCCCACTGACAGACACCTACCGTATACCTATATCAAAATGTCAAACAACTTCAAAAAAGAAGAAGGCTCTCAATTCGACTGTATTTTTTTGTGTGTTACTTACTTTTTTTTTTCTAGGTGAACGGATTTTGATGATTCATATTTTATTTCTAATGTATTTTATGTAGTTTTTGAGTTATCCTTAATAATGCGTATTTAATTGACTTGGACTGCATTGATGATGTTCTCATTTTATTTATATTGAAGTCGGTTGTACAACATTTTTAATTTTACCACTTGTTAATGTAAAATATTTTATTCTGCTTTTCAGAACGACCCTTTTAATGTTCTGAGGATATTTGTGTGGAGTTTAGTTCATACAAACGCACTTATTCCGTTGTTATTCCCTGGATCTTTCTATAGACTAAATATTTTTATGCAACATATATTTTTACTACTATCAAGTTCATGTTGATTTATCACAAATTCATTTTTAAAACGGAACCTTTCCTTTACAGAATTAGGATTACGAGCGAGCACACAGTCCTCCGGATGGAAAGTGGATACCGTGTCTCATACACATACCTATACGTTTATCCCTTAGAGTATTCAACTAATACTCTAAGGTTTATCTTCACTTAAGTATCAAAATGCAGATGCGTTCGTCACCCCTGAGAACTAAGATGGTGCCTCGTTTCCAATAAAAAGGGTCTCCGGTGCTCTATACTCACCATGAGAAACGCAGCAGCAATATTCTGCTGGTACCCCGGTCAGGCCGATTCATTCGTGTTGCATTTTGACTTGATCACGTAAAAACACTGCAATTTGCTCAGTTTTACTGCCATTATTAGACATCCAGCAAACCAATATAACGAACATAAAAAAATTAAACAGACACAAATAATATTCGCTTAATTTCTTCCAAAAATATTCAAATCGGTCCAGTTTTGAAAGAGGAAACAGGGGATAGGTTGATGTTTTCGTCACTTTTTCATTGGTATATTCAAGCAGAACTGTAGTTGTCTCTCTCGGGTTGTCTAGATCGATCGTTCAGGCATAGCCCAACAGCTATAGATCTGTTAATAAACCTACTCCTATTATGTATTTCGCGCTCGTATTTCTTAGATGTGCAATTTTTATCCTAAGATGTTTTTAAAAGTAAGTTTTTTTTTAATACGTCTTTGTTTTTATCATTAAATATTCACAAAAAAGGTAAGTAAGTCCTATAATCAATACTTTGTTACCTTTCAACCTGGATATGGCGGCTTAATGATGTTGTTTCGTATGGTGAGTGTAGAGAACCGGAGACCCGTTTTACTGCTGAAAACGAGACATACCATCTTAGTTCTCAGGGGTGACAACGCATCTGAATTTTGATTCTTAATCAAAGATTAATGTAGATGTAGGTGTATTGTGTGCTCGTTTGTCACCCTTATTCTATAAAAAAATATACAGAATGTCTGATTATCCTCCTTTCTAACCCTTAAACTTTACAATATTATGCCGAATTTCAATCGTCTACTTAAAATAGTTTCTAAGAAAGACATCAAGGCGAAGTGATCCCGTTAAAGATTCCTTTAAAAATTCCTTGAAAAACTGTACAGACAGCGCCATGCACTAACAACCCTGCTCAATGGGTACCCTCGCCGGCAATAGTTAACGCCTTGCCCTGGGGATCGTCGTACTTGTCATTCGTGTGACAGTCGTACACAACGGATATCGCACACGCGAGAGCGCCCAGACAAATAAACGTGACGAAGAGTCCCGCGAGGATAACCGAGTTGAAATACGGGCCACAATTCACCGATTTGCCGAAACTTTTCGGCGTTTTTGGCGCGCCTTTATCGGCTGGTGATTGGGGGTTGGGATTGGTATCGGTTGGAGGGGGTGCCTGGGGAGCTGCAGCCGCATCGCCTTCGTCCGCTCTGATGACGCCCGACCAATCCTCATTGTAGCCGGAGCGTCCACTTCGTTTGAATGGTTGTATCTGAAAATTTAAAAGGTAAAATGTTCTTAATTGGACTGTATGTATGTAGTAGGTCTCCTTTTTACCGACTTCAAAAAAAAGAGGAGGTTGCCAATTCGACTGTATTTTTTGTGTGTTACTTCAAAACTTTTTTCTAGGTTTAAAAAAGAATCATTAAAATCGGTATTTTAATGATTCTTTTTTTATTTGAAAGCTTGTGCTTCTCATGTGGTCCAGGTGACCAGTAGTTTTTGAGTTATCTTTAATAATACCTATTTGACTTCGACTACATTGATGATGTTCTCATTTTATTTATATTGAAGTCGGTTGTACAACATTTTTAATTTTACCACTTGTTTGCCTAGAAGTTTGTTTGGGCAAGTTATGGTGGCCTCTTATCTAGATCTAGGGCTAGATAAGAGATATAGAGAATAGAAAAGAAATAGAAAAGACCAGCTGTGCTTCGGCATGAAGGGTATGGAGAGAGTATCCTTGTGGCGGTGAAAGGAAAATGGGACATCTCCAGCCGGGCAAGGTGTTCTGCCCGAGGAGCGGCCAACGCCCCGAGTGGTAGTTCGGAGCTATTTTATATATACTGTTTTAATTTCGGAACTTTGTTAGCGCGATTTAGGCTTCGATGTGTTTTGCTTGTGGCGCGACGTCAGCGCCGCCACATCACCTACATCGAAGCCTAAATCGCGCTAACAAAGTTCCGAAGTTAAAGTAGTTTATATAGAATAGCTCCGAACTACCACTCGGAGCGTTGGCCGCTCCCCGGGCAGAACACCTTGCCCGGCGGGAGATGTCACCTTTTCCTTCCACCGGCTACATCCTTATAGGCTGTAAGTAGGGTTACCAACTCTCGAAAGGACCAATTTCATAAAAGGAATTTTATATAGGATATTTTAATGGGGGGGGGGGGGGTTTGAAAAACCATTTCCATCGAGACAAATAAAAAAAAAGTGTTTGAGCATTCTCCAGACTCAGACTGACAAAGATTCATTACGCCGTAGCTGTCCGTGCCAGTCGGACGCGAACAAACTGTAATAATCATTTAATATATTTTTTGCAACGCTTATCACTCGAATAAAAACTTTAAGATCTCGATAACAAGATTGTATTCAGTGTCCGCAAGACTTGCTGCCGGATCCTGCCTCATAACAAGTGAGTTGTCTTATTCATACACTAGTGCCACTGTATTACGCATCCTACTTACGCATACCGTGTTATCGTGCGCACTTGCACAGAGTAGTAACGAGCTTAGACCACACAGCCATGTATCGCTCACCAACAAAACGCTACGATAGTGATCCAGATCTACAAGAAATGAGAGTGACGCTTCGAAAGCGTAAATACGATGAGGATGTATCGGATGCTTTTAGGGTATTCACAGAGTCCATATTATCAAAACTGGACACTATAAAAATTGACTTTGATGATAAAATATCGCATATCAATGACAGCATAAACACCGTCATGAAACAAGATATATCAAAACTCAATGACATCATCATGGAGGTGAAATCAGATGTTAACTGTGTTCGAGAGGATTACCGCAAGATAAACATAAATATTCAAGATTTACATAAAAAACAAACTACTCTGGAAAAGGAGATGATATCTCTTAAGGAATTGACACAATTTTCATCGGATGAGCATGACACTATAAAAAAAAGTATACAGACACTATCCAGCACAAACAAAAATGTTGAAGAAATGCGCCGTGAAATTATTGAATTGAAAAAGCAGAACACTGAACTTAGAACAGATATCAACTACAAAGAACAAATGGAGCGTCTTTTGAATTTAGAAATAGTTGGTCTCCCTGAGGATAAATGCGAGAACCTAACAAATATAATCGTAGCCTTGGGGAACCAATTGGGAGTCCCGTTGCAGCATAACAATATTATTCATGCAAACATAGTAACACCAAAAACAAAAATCCAAGGCAGACCCAGAGTCATAGTGGCAAAATTAAGTTCAAGATTGCTGAAGGACAATCTGATATCCGCATCGCGCAAACGCCGCATTACCACAACTGATATCAACCTAAAAGGCGATTGTAGACCTATTTATATAAACGAACACCTGACTGTGCAAAATAAACAACTATTAAAGAAAGCTAAGGAAACTGCTAAAAAACGCGAATTCCTCTACGCCTGGACAAAAAACGGAAGAATTTTTGTTCGCAAAGCAGATACATCACCCCCAATACTAATAGCCACAGAAGAGGATCTAAGGAAGATTGTGTGAAGATTAGCGTTCAAATAATATTTAGTGCTCTCATTTTAATTTTCATACGCAGTTTTTTAAATTTAAACAACAAACTTTTTTATATTCTAATTACTAGTAACCTTAAGTTTTTTATATGTGAATTCAAGGATGTTATCATAACGACTCATCCACATTTTTATTGTTACCTCTATGAACTGTACTACTCTGTATCATCTACTAACTACGAGCTCATGGCTAATGCACAAACCATTCGCGCAATTATTGTGCGTCGACTGAGGGCGAGTATAGCGAGCCGGTTGATAAAGATATTATTTATGAAAATTATTCACATACAAGTAATACGATTAACATTTGCTTGCAGTATTGTGGTAGATTATTATTATTGCGGAAACATTTTTTCCAATAACACTTCAACTATTTATATTTATTACGCGAAAATTTACTTAATCAAATCCAAATTACTAAGTCATATTTTAGATAAAAAACTAAACTACCATATACCAAACGGAACATTAAGAGAATACCATTATAAGAAATCACAGAAACTTGCACCCTTTTTTAGTGAGAATCCTTTATTCATTTCGATTCATAATAAACTCAAACAACTGATAACTTTTGCTCGCGCCGTCAACAATCTCGTCAAAGTATTATATTTTTTCAAGTATACCTTCTTAATTAAAAATATTTTTACTGTCTCGATGAAGTTACATTGTATGTTACATTCAGGTAGAATCTGGGTGTGTGTGCTCTTACTCAGGAGGCTTATTATAGTGTTTAAATACATCCCCAAGTCATATTATGCTGAGACTTTTATTTTGATCTTGCTTGATAATCTATTTTTGGAGCAATTTTTTAGAAATGGCTAATTCAAGATTAAACTTGTACTATCAGAATATTCGCGGCCTTAGGACAAAAAGTCTTGAATTTAGATAAAACTTATTATGTACTGACCTGGATGTTATTACTATTACTGAAACATGGCTTCACGACGGTATCTACGATGGCGAGTTATGTGACGGCCGATACGATGTATTTAGAGTGGATCGAGATCTAGCTCTAAGCGGAAAGGAGTCAGGCGGGGGGGTAATGATACTGGTGCGCCGGGAACTAGAAGCTGTGCAGATAGATCTTTTCGACTCACATTCCACAGAAATAATATTAGTAAAAATACCTGCGCGCACGCTCTCATCACGTAATGATCTTTATTTGTTGGCGGTTTATATACCTCCACATCCTATAAATATTCCATTAGATATTCATTACACAGTCAATTTAATCGAGCACTTGCATAGTATGCACACCGATAGTCACTTTTTAGTGATTGGGGATTTTAATTTACCTTGTATCAAATGGGACCGAAATGGACCGCATCATACAAAATATGGTAGCGTGGACGTACAGAATGCTGGTGTTTTCCTTACGGAAAGTTTAAGTTTTTTGAACCTGAATCAGTATAACATTTTGAAAAATCACGCCGGCAACACTCTTGATCTTGTATTTTCTAATTTGTCCTTAGAGATAAGTGCGTGTACACAACCGCTTTCTAAATTGGACATCGCTCATCCTCCATTTTATATTGATATTTTTGACATCTCCATGCGACCGTTTAAAGAAATCGCTCCACCTCGATATCGCTTTAGAAAGGGCGACTATGAAAATATAATTGATTCTCTTAGCGAATGCAACTGGCGGGCACTTTTTCATTCACAAACAACAGAGAACGCCACTACCATTTTTTATACAACTATAAATAATATAATTCACAAACATATTCCACTAAGTATTAAATATTCTAAAAATCACAAATATCCTGTATGGTACAGTCCGGCCCTGATTAAAATCATCAAAGAAAAGCTTAAAGCACACAAGCGCTGGAAAAAATTTCACAATATGCTAGATTATGACGATTTTGTTTATTACGTAACAGGCAAAAACGCGTGCAACGTTCGTGCTACGATATATATGTTGCTAATACTGAAAGTGCGCTAAAAAAGAGTCCCAAAATTTTCTGGTCATATTTGAAATCCTTGCGACGCATGTCCAATTACCCTAGTATATTAATATATAAAGATATAAGTTATACAGATGAAACTTCTATTTGTAACGCCTTTAACGAATTTTTCCGAAGCGTATTCGGCGCCCCATCTACTCCAGATCATCACAGTTCAGCAGAAAGTGCATCTTTAAACTCAAAATCTCAAATCACCATATCTCATAGTTTAGTGGAAAATTATCTAAAATCTTTGGACATTAATAAAGGTGCTGGTTGCGATGGAATCCCACCTATGTTCTGGGTCAAATGTTCAAAAGTTCTCGCTGTGCCTATAGCATATATTTTCAATTCTTCTTTAAAGGAAGGTGTCTTTCCTGATATATGGAAAAAAGCTCTCATCGTACCCATTCATAAGAAAGGGTCTAAAACCCAAGTAGAAAATTACAGAGGTATCTCGATACTTAATACATTAAGCAAGGTTTTTGAAAAAATTATTTATAGCAATATTTATCCCATAATAGCACAACAAATACCCGAGAATCAACACGGTTTCCTTAAAAAGCGGTCGACTGTCACTAACCTGGCTTGTTTCTCAGAATACGTGATTAGTAATATGGAAAATGGTGGGCAGGTGGATGTGATCTACACGGACTTTGAGAAGGCGTTTGACCGGGTAGATCACTCCATACTCTTAAACAAACTAGGGAAACTTGGCATACACGGGGATCTTCTAAGATGGATAGATTCTTACCTAAGTAAACGTTCCCAGGCGGTTGTGGTGGGTGGATTCAGATCGGATTACACAGAAATACTCTCCGGTGTTCCTCAAGGTTCGCATTTGGGACCTCTCTTCTACAATGCGTACATTTACGACTTGCCTAATTGTCTCATGCACTCTAAACATCTGATGTACGCAGACGATAAAAAGATCTTATTGAGAATAAATGGCATCAATGATTGTTACAAGATACAGGCGGAACTGGACGTATTGTATAGTTATTACATGACTAATAAGATTACAGTGAATGCCAAAAAATGCCAGTGCATTTCTTTCACTCGCAAAGCTAACCCCATCTTATACACATATAATTTTAATGGTGTTCACATTGAAAGAGTCAATTTGGTTCGTGACCTAGGAGTTTACCTCGATAGCAAAATGTCATTTACTGATCATATCGACTTAGTCACAAAAAAGTCACATAAAAATTTGGGATTCGTCTTGCGAGCCTGCAAGACATTTAAGAATATAGGCTCACTGAAGGTTGTATACTATGCATATGTACGTAGTCTGCTAGAATACGCTAGTCCGATTTGGTACCCTCAATACAAGGTCTATAAAGAACGCCTTGAGCGCATACAAAAAATATTTTTAAGACACATCTCGTATCGATGTCGTCGGTCGCATGAATCATATACTCGAGCCTGTCACGAAAATAACCTATTAACTTTGGAAGAAAGACGGGATACACTAGATGTCTGCTTCCTATTTGATATTGTCCGGGACAGAGTAGACTGTTCAGAACTGTTAGATAAAGTAGCATTCTGCACTCCTAGGCGTCGAACACGTCACACACCGCTATTCAATGTGCCTCATCGTCGCACTAACTACGGTTCGAATACTGTCATGGTTAGGTTACCCCGAACATATAATACAAAGTTTAGCCAGGTTGACTTATTTCGCTCAAGCAAGTTAACTTTCAAAAAGAAGGTGACAGAAATCATCATAAACTCTCACAAATTTTAAGTGCTATAAACAAAAGTTGTACTTATACCTTTACTTTTCTTCTTTGTCTTTGCCTTCTGTCATTATCTCTGTCTACGTCTATAATGGGTGGTACTTACTACTACACAAACATGTATATTGTATTTCTTTACCTGATTTGTTTTATGTGGTGTACAGTTTAGTTTAGTTTCTACTTAACTATCTATAATATTGATAGGTTTAAGCGGATGGCATCCTTGAATTCCTCAGTATATTTATAGAGTTAATTTTAGCACTAACAAAGTTTGATTGTTACAGTGCCATTTGTTAATTTAAGGGAAACCTGTTATTGGCAATACTACATTACACATAGTTATAAGATATACAATTTGTAAAGCTGTTGGTTTTCTTAATAAAAAAAAATAAAAATAAAATAAAAATAAAAAGAAAGGTAGAAGAAAGCTGTACCAATCTGACCAAAAGAAATTTTTACGCAATATCTATTGTAAGTTTCACCATTCCAGAATTCTATACGCACTGCAATTATTAAAACACTATAAAGTACTAAGTTTGGAATGTAGACGATCGCTTATTATGGGCATGATGCCGCATAGGTTGTGTAATAACAGGTTTGACTGTAGTTATCTATATCTTATATCCAGTGGCGTAGCGTGCCTTAGATGGGCCCTGTACTCGTATCAAAATTTGTTGGGGGGCCCCAATGAAGAGTAAAGATTTCATAAAAGGAACAAAAAGCCCGGGGGCCCCGTATCATTGATACGGCTTGTACAACGGTAGCTATGCCCCTGCTTAAATAACTAATAAGTTATGATATATTGTACCGAGAACTGTCAACGCGCAGTGCGAGCACATCGTTTGTTTTACACCATGAGGTGTAAAACTGCTACTGAGAATTTATTGACAAAAAATTCCAATAACAAACGAGCACACAGTCCACCTGATGGTAAGTGGTTGCTGTGGCCCATAGACATCTATCTTCGTTTGCAAATTAAAATGCAGAAGCGTTGTCAGCCGTGAGGACTAAGATAGAATGCCTCTTTTCCAGTAAAATGGGTCTCCTGTTCTCTACACTCACCATACGAAAAACAGCAAAATTAAGCTGCTATCTTACGTTGGTATTCTGTGAGAGCGTGGTCCTTCCGCGGTCGAGCCGACCCATTCGTGCTACGACTATACTATTAATATAGCTGCAACATGGCTCTTCCACGTGAAAAACGTTGCCTGTGTTTAACCCCCGTGCCTCGGAAAGACCTAAAGCTGTTGATCCTGCGCCTTATTTTTGTTCGATCCTTTCCGATAACCGTCCTAATTGACTGTGAGAGTGAGAGAAAAGAGAGTGCACTTGTTGGGCGCCGTGACCGAAATTCGGTCTGGATGACATTATTATTAAAAATAAAAATGTATAATAACCTGATAATGAGAGATAGTGACTGCACTGCCGTCTCGCGTATTTATCACCACCAAGGGCTCCCCGCACACGTATGACCAGTCCCAGGGTGCTCCTACACGCAACTCCGAACGCCCCACCTCCTCACCACCCTCCAGAAGTGCCACATTATCTAACCAAATAGCTTGCATTAAATGATTGCATATTATGTATTCCTGTGGCGGCGCTGTCGCGCGTCAAACGAAAAACATCAAAGCCTTAATCGCGCTATCAAAGTTCGTAAGTACTGCGGTATATATAGAATAGTACCGAACTACTACACGGGGCGTTGGCCACTTCCCGGGCTGAATACCTTGCTCAGCCCGGGAAGCGGGAGATCTCCGCTTTTCCTTCCACTGTCAAATTGTGTTGCGTGTTGCACGCACGTGTCTATCATATCATGTCTGGGTCATCCCTTGGGCCGTGAAATTTAATGTTACATAAATAGCCGTGTAGTGGCGGTGTAAGAATATCCACTACCCCATATCGTGCCATTGGGTGAGTGTCGTAACTCACCCTATGGCACGATATGGGTGAGGGAAACGAAACAAGAGGTGGACAGGAGCATCTTCCTGTTAACATACAACTGCGGTTATCAACCCGCATGCCAAGAATGGTAATTGTAACCTCCCCCCCCCCCATGAAGCAGCCTATGGGGGAGGCCTAAGTTCAGCAGAGGACTTTTATGGACGTATGGATGAATTCGATGTTCCTATGGACGCTTATAGTCACTTAGACGGTGTAAAACGTAGATAATGCTAGGCTTTATGCTACAAGACCTTTTGCTGATTTTGCTGGTTTTGCCAAATGTGGAACCTAGTTCATCACTTCATGCAATGTTCACGTACAAAGGTGTGGTGGCGGAGAAAAAAGATCCATGAACGAACGTCACGATGTAAGAGGTGATTATGGTAATTATATTTTTTTATGTTGATATAGCACTTGCAGTTTGCGACCGACAGGTGTTTTTTCGTCAACGTCGGAAGTGGTCAAATAACATTTTATTAGCCGCGCGGTCGCTGGCGGTTGGCCGAAAGTTGGCGGCGCCGGTGTGTAGCTTGAATAATGACACACCATTGTTGCAGTTATTGAAAATACGAGTAAATACGGCTTCTAAATCAATTTGAAATTATCTCAAATTGAATGTGATTTATGGGTAACAACGTTTTTGCCTACCGATCGACCCTTGCGAATGTGTGAGTGGGCAGTTAAATCAGTTAAAATAATGCATTACCGCGCACTTTGAATTTAAAAGATCAAAAGGACAGAATGTTTGTGATTTTTTTTCACATTTACCTATATTACTTATTCCGAACCTTCTCTGCAAATTTGGCCGGTTATTACTCTGTGTACAGGGTGACATATACATGGCTATGGGGTGCCTGCCCCGTCGATATAGTGGCCGTAGGCGCAACTGCTATTCCCAGGTCAGGCTTAAAAGCCCATTGGATTTTCCATAAATCCTGTTCCTGATCTCTCTCCGGTCATTTCGGATTGCCCGACGGGACTATGAGAGTTAGGGAATGAAGAGTGCTATTCTTGTCACACACTAGTGCACTATAACCTTGTTCTGCGCAAATGGCTAGTGTTAAGATTGAGGGTCGATTACTAATAAGCGGTCGAACTCTCCCACTCGTATAAGCAGTATAAAGAACTGCGCAGGCAACTAGGTTGGGTCATTCAATGAGTCGCGATTGTTACAACTCGCAGCACGTAAGTCTAGCACTGAATGAAACATGGAGGGGATATCTGCGCATGGGTACTGTCGCGCACGAATTGAATTGCGCCAATGCGACTGGAGAGCCAATCAGCGCGTGCGAACGATGCACGCCGGCCCCGCGAACCGCTTAATACCCGATGATACCTTATTTTGACTTATGCGCAATAACGATCACCGCTAGAATTTCGTGCTGCTACTTACATCGTCATTCTGTCCGTCGTGGTAATACTTTTAGCACCAGCAAAGGTGACGTTGCAGGGAGGCCGGCCTATGTTGCATCGTGATGGGCTATGTTGCTGTTGTTTTGCAATTTGCATGCCTCATTTATTTTAGAATATATTATATTGTATTTACGTCTATGCATTCGTTGAATATTTTATAACGTAAAGTCTACTAACTACTACTGTTCATTTATTTAAATAGTTAAGAGTGGTATTATCTAACACTAGTCTCCGTTGAGACCGGCCGCCGTGACCGAAACTCAATCTGGAGGTTATTATTACAATTTTTCTTACCCACAGTCCAACCTTCTTTTTTAAACGAGAAGTTGAACTGCAAATCAAAGTCACTGTAGGCGACTGTTGTGGATAGTTGCCTTGGCGTCCAGATCTCTTCCTCTACAACCGGGATCTGACTGAACCTTGCGTAACGGCTTGCAGTTGTACTGTACACACCTGAGTAAAAAATATATTGATAGACATTTTACGTGGTATAACCATGCTGCAGCTATATTAGTAGTATAGTTTTAGCACGAATGTGTCGACTCGACTGAGGAAGGACCATACTCTCACAGAATACCAGCGTAAAATAACAGCTCAATGCTGCTGTGTTTCTTAGAGTGAGTGTAGAGAATCGGAGACCCTTTTAATTGGTAATGAGGCACTCCATCTTACTTCTCACGGGAGTTAACGCATCTGCATTTTGATTCGTTATCGAGGATAGAGGTAGGTAGATGTCTATGGGCCACAGCAACCACTTACCATCAGGTAGACTGTGTGCTTGTTTTTCACACTTACCCTTTAAAAAAATGTTGTACGAGCCAGCTTATACACTTTTCATTCGTCAGCACTTTTAGTTTTACGCCGTATTCATTCGAACTGCAAACAGTTCGTGATCGTGATATTATCATAAAGTCTGTTCGACGAGGGTTAATAACAAAAGTAGTGTCGTTAAACTAAAAAAATTGCGGGCCGCGAATTATTTTTGGAGATGGATAGTAACAAGCCGCCGCGTCTTGACAACACCTGCGAGCCTCGTACCACAAAACTGTGGTCGCTACGATAAGCGACGCCGGTCACACAGATCGCGATATTTAAGCAACAGTCGTCATTGCGAGACGTTTTTATATTTATTAACTCTCGCCGAACAGACTGTGGAAATTTTAATATTAATAAACACTCTTAGAAGAGAAGAACTCTTACTACCACTATTATTTTCTTAACAGCTGGTAAAACTTTACTGCTGGACGCATAGATATGCTCCATTTTTTTAGTTACATTTCGGAGAGTGTGCGCAGGAATTATATTTTAATCTTGCCTCCAAATTTTATTTGAGTCATATTAATTTTAGATCTATTCAAAAGAATCGTTAGGTTTGATCAACTTTGGCGCCAATATAAAGTCGTGCTATTTTTACAGAGGTAAAGCTTGGCCGTGGTAGTTTAGGGGGGATTAACCTTCGCTGTAAGTACCTACATAACCAACCCTGGTTCTATCCACGCCGGTACCAATAATTGTTAATTGCAGTTTAAATACTGATTTTCCACGTACTCGGCGAAGAAGGAAATCATCGTTAGAAAACCTGAATGACTGAGAAATTAAAAATAAATAAATATATATATATATAAAGTCCGCGAACACGCACTGAGCAGTGCGGTGGACATTTACTTATCTTAAAACTCTCTTAGAAATGAGAGGAGGCCTGTGCCCAAGACTGGGACATACATTATGTCCCATTCAGTCAACAAACGAGCACAAACTACACATATAGTAAATGCTGTGGCCTAAAGACACGTACTTTCATCGCTAATTGAAAATTTAAATGCAGATACGTTGTCAGCCTTGAAGACTAAGATCGAGTGCATAAGGGGAGTGATAATGGTGACAAACGAGCACACAGTCCATCCGATGGTAAGCGGCTGTCGCGGCCCATAGAAATCCACATCCATCCTTGATTACGTATCAAAATTCAGATGCGCTGATACCCGTGTGGACTAAGATGGAATGTCTCGTTTCCAGTAAAAAGGGTCTTCGGTTTTTATTACTTTCTATACGAATTGCAACAGCATTACGCTGATATTTCATGCTGTTATTCTGTGCGAGCGTGGTCCTTTCACGGATGGTCCGAGATCTAATCGCGCTGCAGCCATAATAGGCTAACTCAAAATTAAAAGTTAATTCTGGCATAAACAATTTTTGTCTATAATGTTATAATAAATATACAAAGAGATTTAAAATATATATATACTATAGAGCGGGCATTGGGGCAATTTCTATACAAAAACTTTAAGCTCGTCCGTGTGTGACGCTCTCTATCTAAAAATAGCAAAACTACACTATCATTTATTAAGACAACATTTTAGCTATTACCCAGTAGGTGACGCTTCGACATTTTTTGGACATACTTAGTCAGAACTATGGTCAAGCCTAAGAGTATAGTAGGTCAGGCCAAAGACAATTTTTTTAAAGATGGTAAAAATAACTTAGAGTCATTACTATGTTCTTATCCAAAAATTAAAAAATATTAACAATTAAAATATCGAATTATTTGTATGAAGGTCAAGTGAGCGCTAGAGTAACGACAATTGCAAGACGATTTGTCGATAAATGAAATGTTTTGAGAAATTATCAATTGCTGTGTAGTGGCGGTGTATGAATATTCATATCATTCCGTGGGTGTCGTAAGAGGCGACTGATCCACTCTTAAGTTCCACGGTACACGTACCTTGTTACAAAGTGACAAGGTATGTGTACCGTGGAACAGAACGTGGCAACTATGACAAGTATACCCTCTATGAGGAATATAGTGGAGGCCTATGTTCAGTGGCTTTTTTTTAGGATGTAACGGTGTTTGTGGTAATAGTGATAAGAAAAATATGTTGGAGGGAAAAGGCGAACATTTTTTCTAAATTTAATCTCGGTGAAATGCGGATACTCCGTGCGATGTTTAGGGCAGGGTTGCAAAGGTGGGTGATATTTGTGGCAGGAAAATTCTGTGTTCCCCTTTATTTCCATGGCCCATGACCAGCAGTGGAAGGAAACTGTAAGGAGAGGGAGGGATTAATTTTATTATTTGAAACAATATTTTTGACTGTAAAAAAAGTCATCAAACATCAAACAATTTATTAAACAAAAGTTGCGTAAAAAAGTTCAATGGTTAGAACAGTAATAAATAACAAAATCAAACAATTCCACTGAAAAGAAAAAAAGAACATATTATGTCACTTCTACAACTAAAGCAAATGTAACGAATCGTCAAATGTTAAAATCAAATAAATACTATGAAGAAAGAAACAAAGATATAGAAACACTCAATTTTCATAAAGAAAAGAAATATATAATATTACTAGCTGGCCAGGCAGACGTTGTTCGGCACTCTCCGATGACCCTGTGTCCTATAAAAATTATTAAATTCCTAATAAAAAATATTGAGGGTCACTTATCGGGATAAAAACTATCATATCTCTAAGTTGGACCAAACTGCACACAGTGTGCAAAATTTCATTGAAATCAGTTCAGTAGTTTAGGAGTTCGTCGCGGACAAACAATGTGACACGTAATTTTTATATACAAAGATTATATTGATATACTCAGTAGGAGCCTCAAAAAAAAATTTAATCATAGGTATATACTTTATTATGAAATCTTTGACCAACGCCATTTTTCTACTGACTTCAAACAGGAGGAGGTACTCAAGTCGACTCTATGTTTTTTTTATGTGTGTTACCTCATAACTTCCTTCTGGGTGAACTGATTTCTATCATTCTTTTTTATTTGAAAGTTGGTGTTTCACATGTTGTTCCATATAAATTTGATCAAGGTCTGTCTAATATTGTTATTCTTAATAATTTATATTGAAGTTGGTTGAACAAAATTTTTAATTATTGTTGAAAACAACTTCGCCATAATGTTCGTTATATATCGAAATTATAACATAAAACGTAATTTTAAAACTTTGTGGAATATGAAAATTTGTGTTAATTACACATGATTTATAGTGATCATTCACACCTTGTATTTAATTTTCAGTTAATTCTGTCTATTAAATATAGTGATACGTGAACGACACAGTACTTGAAATGGAAATTTTATAAAGTATATAAAATTGTCCGGGATATCTTCGGAATAGTGTCGAAGATATCCCGGACGTCAGTCTGAGCGAGATTAGAATGGCTCTCCAGCACCTAAAAACGGCAAGGCCCCAGGCGAGGATGGAATTACAGCGGAGCTTCTGAAAGCGGGTGGAAGACCGGTGGCATTACACCGGAGGCGTGGAGCAGAAGTGCGGTGGTCTTGTTCTTCAAGAAAGGTGACAACGCTCTCTTGAAGAACTACAGACCGATTTCCCTTCTGAGCCGCGTCTATGTGCTGTTTTCGAGAGTCATTACGAATCGTCTAGCACGCAGAATTGGCGACTTCCAGCCTCCCGAACAAGCCGGTTTCCGAAAGGGCTTTAGCACCATAGATCACATACATACCCTTCGGCAAATTGTACAGAAGTCCGAGGAGTACAATTTGCCACTATGTCTGGCGTATGTGGACTATGAGAAAGCCTTTGATTCCGTCGAAATTTGGGCGGTGCTGCAGTCCCTTCAGCGGTGCCAAGTTGACTGTCAGTATATCGAAGTGATGAAGTGTTTGTACAGTAGAGCTACGATGGCTATCCGAGTACAGAACCAGAGTACGAAACCTATCCAATTGCAGAGAGGTGTAAGACAGGGTGACGTTATATCCCCGAAACTTTTCACCGCTGCATTGGAAGATGTTTTCAAGCTTCTGGACTGGAAAGGATACGGTATTAACATCAATGGCGAGTACATCACTCACCTTCGATTTGCCGACGATATAGTCCTCATGGCAGAATCGCTGGAGGAACTAAGCACTATGCTCAATGACCTCAATAGTGTCTCCCAACGGATAGGTCTTAAGATGAACATGGACAAAACAAAGACTATGTTTAATGTCCATGTCACTCCTATGCCGGTAGTTGTTGGGAGCACTAAGCTCGAAGTTGTTGACGAGTATGTTTACCTGGGACAAATAGTCCGACTAGGTAAGTCCAACTTCGACCGAGAGGTCAATCGACGGATTCAACTCGGCTGGGCAGCGTTCGGGAAGCTACTACACATCTTCTCGTCAGAAATACCTCAAAACCTTAAAACAAAATTGTACAACCAGTGCGTGTTGCCAGTGATGACTTACGGAACTGAGACGTGGTCCTTCACTGCTGGCCGTATGAGGAAGCTCAAGGTCGCTCAGCGAGCTATGGAGAGGGCTATGCTCGGAGTTTCTCTGCGTGATAAACTTAGGAATGAGGATATCCGCAGTAGAACCAGAGTAACCGACATAGCCCAACGGATTAGTAAGCTGAAGTGGCAGTGGGCCGGCCATATAGCTCGAAGAACCGACAACCGATGGGGAAGAAAGGTTCTCGAGTGGCAGCCTCGTACCGGTAGGCGAAGTGTAGGGCGTCCCCCCACAAGATGGAGTGACGACCTGGTAAGACATGCAGGAAGTCGATGGATGCAGGTGACTCAGGACCGTGCTTTGTGGCATTCTTTGGGGGAGGCCTATGTTCAGCAGTGGACTTGTGAAGGGCTGTAATGAAATATAAAATTGTTACGAAGCAAAATATAAGGAATTAACTTTAAAAGACAGTGTAATTACTTACCCTTTATATAAAAACTAACAAAAATTTCTATTGTACCCACTTAATATTTTATAAATTTGTAGTTGCCTCTTACACTCATGCGGCGAAGAAAATAGCACTAAAGTATGTGACGTAAACGCGACGCATAGCGCGTAACGACGGAAACTCGTCATTTAAAGTAAATTCTGTTAATTTAGAGAAGCGTAATTTAGTAACGAAACTAATTCTAATAAAATATTAGTTTTATAATTCATATAAATAACATTTAAAAAATAATTGTTCTGAGCACTCTTAACTATGGTTCTGACTAAACGTTGTTATCATATATATATACTCTTAGGTTCTGAGGGTCCTTTCTAAATATTACCATACTCTATGGAGCGTTCTACAAAGGTGACATTTGACTTTGACTGCCCCTTATAAGATCGTTTTAGGAATGTTACCCTTTCGATACCAAAGTATCGATAATGTTGTTGAAGGTTACTAAGCTTGAAATGCTTTAAAATATAATAATAGGGAGTAAAATGATTGTTTCATTGTATAAATCTATTTATCATGACTTCCATCGCATGAAAAAAATCACTTTAACTTTTTATGCCTCTATTTTATACTGATCCTGTTTTTATATCTTTAAGTAATTATAGTGAAAAATAACCTGTTACAATGTAATAACAGTGAAAAATCACCTGCTACAGTGTAGGTAATAGATAATCTCTATTTTACTTATTTTACAATAACTCAGCTTCTAGATTGACATATCTTTTCAGCTATTAATTGTTTATATATACGCTTTCAAATGGTACTTTCATCTTGTTAACACTTGGGCCCAAGAATGTATGGAGACGTCTTCCTCTCCTTTTATATTATTTTGTCAATTTCATCAGCTGCACTACTTAAAAGACACCACCCACATCAATAAAAATTGTTATATTAAGATTTTACCTTATTTCCTAACTCAGGCTTAACCTACAACTTCTTGTATCTAATATCTTTAACAGTACAATTTTTTTAATGTCACAAGCCTATAGCACTCTCCTATCACTGTAAGCCAGGATCTATAATGATTTTGTCCTTGAATACCACCAGACAATGACGCCCGGTATGTAAAAGAGAAGACTTGCTGTATTGCTAAACATCAACACAGCAAGTATCCTCAGCATGTACATAAGCAACACAGAAAATCTCATCATCATGCCTAAAAAAATTTTCCCACCCTTCCACATAAAGTAGGCCACTTAGCATAGTTGCTATATGCTACTCATTTTTGTTGGTATGGGTACAGTATCTTTGACTGTTTTACCTCCTTAAATATTGTAAATGATTAAATCGGCATCCTGTATATTATTTTTATCGATAACCCCAACCCCAAAACGTCGTCAATCACTAACTTTAAATAAATAGTGACGCTACAGGATAACAGAGGGCGCTTAGTACAATAAACATAAATTTTCTAGAACAATCTACTAGAAATAATAAAATTTAAAGATTATTCGGTAAATATACGTTATAATTACGATAAAAAACCAAAATCACGTTCATTTTTTGCTCCATATCGTGACTTACAATATCTTAATGCACAACCGGGCATATTTTTTCTAAAAATATTTTTTAAAGATATGAAAAGAATGCGTCTTGACTTTATGACGATGTGTTTCCTATATAAAAAAGTACTCTGTGATGTCACTAAGACTAACAGAGATATATCCTATAGGACATAAGTTACAGACGACAATTTTGCTGCTGATGTCCGGTCTATTACTACTACTACTTAAATGTCTTTGTAAATATAGCAAATAAAACCCTTGATCATACACAAAAATATCAAAAGACGAAACATTTGAAACGATATTATACTATTAATTATTTTTGAAGTAAAACTTTTTTAGAATCGTTGCGATTTGTAACTCGGCGAAACGAAAAAGCGACACTAAAAAGAGACAAACATATACATCCTTAGGATTTAGCCTGCGAGAGAAAGAGATAGAATATAGTATATTATCTCGGTCTCCTTTTCTAAAAGTTTCTCTTCTACCGCGCGTGAAATGCACACATGTTTAATTTTAAAATGGCAACACTTTTAAAGTTTTTTTTCCGGAAACAGGTTAGGACAACTTACCAATAAAACGAAACAGTGCACCTCTACTTTCTATTGTTACACCTGGATTTGGAGAAGTAGAAGGTCGTTTTAACGGTGTGATTTCTAACCTTTGAATCTTGATAGGATTTTTTTTACCGGTATAAAATGCCACAACCGGTCCAGAGGTAAGTTGTTGAACAGCGGAATAAACCTCTTTGATAATTTTATCATGTCTCTTTAGTACATCAGTTCTGGTCTCATTTGGTCCATCGACAAAATAAACATAATAATGCTTATAATTAGCGTCATACATTTTTATCTTCATATTTGTATCGCTTATATAGAAAATATTTAAATCGTGTAACTGGAACGTTTGTCTAAGTGTTTTGTAAGGTTCTATAACAGCTGGAAAATATTTAATTTGATTATGTAACACCCCATCTCTTAAGTGAGAGAATACAGTTCCCTTATTATCCTTTGTGCTAATATCCTCTGGAGAAAATGTATTTTCGATAAATATAATAGCGATATTGCTATTTTTAATAACATCTTGAACCACATCCGTGAAAAACGTAGTCGTTATTTTAGAGAACGGGTTTGGTTCTATCTTCAAATGATTCATAACGCCACCATAATCTAATAAAAACACTGGTACAACACCATGGTCTCCTTTACAGAACCCGAGTATTAAAAGGGAAATTATTGAACAAATAAAACTCATCTTTTTATTTGTCCTAAAATATTCTATTAATTCTATAGGAAATGACAAAAACAAAGAGAAATAGAAATTATTGATTTGACAAGTCCTTATTTTCTTTTAAAGTTTCATGAAGAAGTTACACATTATTAGCTTAACCTTTTTCTTTTAAAAAGTGTTGCCTTATTTAAGTACCTATTAAATGATTCGTTAATTCAAAGTATATTTTTGTTCTACTGTGGCATTATGTATCTAGCATTAACATCTGAATACCTAGAAAGTTTCTATCGTAAAACGTATTACATAATAAAATAAAATATTATTAAAAATTAAATATTTTAGCCGGTAAAGAGAGTAAGAAATAGACGATAAATAACTTAACTTCCAACGTAAGGACGAATAAAGCATATTAAATTTTGTTTCAACTACTCTATTCGATTGTAAAGTTGTTTAGCGTCTCTTAAACTATTTTTTGATATCCGACTTAGTGTGTGATGTGTGTGATAGATGTTTAATTTTCATCCGATAAGGCAGAATATCATTTATTGGAGTCATAAAACAACACGGGCCACCCGCGAGGTATACCGGAGCGGAGAGGAGGTTTGCCCGACACTGAACATAACAAATAAAACATTAAATTTTTTTATTCACAAAAGAATATTTGCCCCTCTCTATTAAGAAGGGAGAGCAAACGAGCACGGCTCACCTGGTGGTAAGTTATTACCGCCGCCTATAAACAACTGCAACACCAACTTTTACAAAGGAGTAAGCTCATTTCTTGAAGGTCCCAAGTCGGTCCGGAAAAATCGCCGATGGTAAACGATTCCACAAAGTGGTTGTGCGAGGAAGAAAACTCCTAGTAAAACGCATATTGGTGGACTGTCAAACATCCAGATGGCGTAGATGGTATCGTTAATTTTGTCGTTTAAATTTGTTCGTGTAATTTGGTGAATGAATCCGAACAATTCCTCAGAGCACTCCCCATGGTGGATGCGATAAAAATGCAAAGGGATGCAATATCCCTTTGCAATACCAGTGCATCGAGCCGATCAGAAATAACTTGGTCGTCGACGATTCAAGCCGCTCTGTGCTAGATGCGGTCAAGCGAAAGGGACTGGCTCTGGGGTGCCCCCAGAGATGAGAACAGTATTCCATGCGAGGTTGAACTTGTGCCTTGTAACATCGCAAGCGGTGTGCCGGCATGAAATACTATCCTGCTCTGCTGAGCAAGCCCAGCTTTTTAAATGCCAATTTAGTCTTTCCTTTCAAGTGACCACTAATCTGAGGTTCATTCGATATGTCGACGCCGCGGGTCACGATGCTAGCTGAGGTAGCAAGGGGAGTGCACCGATATTGAAGAGATACGACACATAGGGGAGCAACCATGCCATGGCTGGGATCTGCTTCCGATTGGTACAACAGAAGATTAAATAAAAAGTTTCATACTCTGAAGTACCACATCAGCGACAGAATCAACAACAAAGTTGGGATCGTCCGGCGAGAAGCAAATCCACCACCAAGGGTAGGATGCAAAAAAAGACCGCTTCCTGTCCCGATCTGACGAACTATAGTACCAAACACGGCGGCATCCTGCAGAATGCAACCGCGATGTTAGCGTGCGTGGCACCATATTCCGGACTAGACACTAGTCCAAGGAGTGAAGAGGGGTGTCGATGGAGACCTGATATCTGTCCGAATGAGAGATCAGCAGAAGGTCCAACAAGGAAAGTGCATGATCCTCCACATCTGGAATCCACGTAGGGGAAGAAACCAGTTGTGTCAGACCATATGCTAAGGCAAAGTCATAAACAGATTTCTGCATGACCGCTTAAACGTGAACCAAGCCATTCGGGGCGGCGTGGTGGGCGTTGAAACCGCTAAGGATCACGATCTCTGCGAATGGGATATGCTGTAGCAAGAAATCTGCAGCCATTTGGACGTGGTCGATTAGTCGGTCTGTATCGACATTACTGTCATAGGACCTATAGAGGCATCCGTACATGCGGGGATGTTCGTCGCTCTCTAAGTGTAGCCAAAGGATAGACAGGTCCGAATATTTAAGACTGCCGAGGCGTAGAGAAGAGATGTTCTCCCTGACGCAAACGCAAACTCCAGCCCGAGGCACAAAGGAGTGTTCCAATTTGTACCCCGAGCAGGAGAGATATGAAGTATCAGCTGGAGAGGACCTATCACCTGCGTCTCGGTCAGAAAGAGCAGGGCCGGCTACGCCGTCTCCAGATTGTAGTAGACGGCGTTTAGGTTCGAGTGAAGTCCCCTGATGTTGCAAAAATTGACGGATAGCGTGCAGTTATGTGCTTAAATGTGATTAAAAATTACACAGTAAACCCATTATTTTGTAAATTTGACGTGGCAATTCTCTTTTTGCGGCAAAAATCTGTAAAATCCGGCATTGATGTAGGACCGCGCAACTAGATTTAGTTTAGTGAGCAGTGCGACTGCAACTAGTTTTATTGTACGCATAGGACCGCGTGGACTTATACTTTGAGGGGAACGCCTGCGTACGGCTACTCCCCATTCGATCCACCGGTGGCCCGTGTTGCTCAATGTTCCAACGTAAGGATCGAATAAAGGATATTCAATTTTGATTCAATTACTCTATTCGATTCTAACGTTGTTTAGCGTCTTATAAAACTATTTCTTGATACATACCATAAATTAATAAGGCAGAATGTGATTTATCGGAGTATACCAGTGACGTTGTTGTAATTAATCTTTAAATTTTTTTTATATCACATTCTATTATAGCTATCTAAATAATTTCTTCCTTTCTTAAAGCCTAGCCTGTCTCGAACGGTATTCCACAAGGCTCAGTTCTTGGCCCTCTTTCTTTACAATATATCTTATGTAGTTACTCGTTTACATATTGGATCTTAGTTCTTTGGTAAAATAAATACTGCTGTAAAATTCTAGATGACGCCTGCATAATAGCATTATACGCATTTTCCCTTTAAATGATGCACCTTGCCACCTAAATTATGTTTTACTATACCTTCATGGGTGGCTCATGAACATGATGTCTTCTTTCTCTTTCAGTGTACGTATTCTCTGCTACGTCTTAATCGTATTCTTTCACGTAAAGAAATACATTGCAAACTCTAAAACTTTTTAATAGACTCCAGCCTGTTACTACTCCTATTGTTCAAAAACTGACTGTTATGTTGACAAATAATTTGAGTAGATATATTTATCGTTCAAGGAAGTCAGTTGGTCTTCTAGATGTTGGTTTTTTATATAGGATTATTATATTATAAAGAAACGTTTGATTTTCATTGAATAGGTATAAATTTGAATCCTGCGCCTTATAAGCTAATGTTTACAGGCTGTCACTTTACGTATTTAAGTTTAATTAACCCTTGATACCGCCAACATACTTTTATCTACGTTGGTAATAGTAAAAAACCTTTTGAATTATTAGAACTACTATAGAGTTAAGCACCTTATTCACTGTAAATCTTGCTGTACGTCCCGAATTAAATAAAATGAACACAATAATTTGTAGGAAAATATTCCATTAACAATTGCTGTATTTATTTAATGGTAACTAAATTAGTCAGTACAAAGATAAATATTTTGATTTATGTTTATTTTTGTACTCGTATCGGTATTTTTCAATAATATGTCCCGTTTGTACTGTCAGATTTCCTGTCGTGACGTTGGACATCAATACAATTTTCTAAAAATAAAATTAGTTATTCATCTAACTTATGTCTACCTTGTACGGTACACTGATTGATCACCTAGGTTAGGTGAAATTCTTATATTTCAGAAATACTTATTAGAAAGATTAAAAAACAACCTGAGCTAAGACAAAACGCCGTTACCACTTCGCTGTTTTGTTTATATCTAAACGTGTCGTCGGTCGGGAGTAGTGGAGTCGGTAAGCACAGCGGTGAGAGGCGCTGGCAGGTACAAGAGAAACGCGCGATGAAGGTAATCAAAGAACATTCCACATAGCTCTGTCTCTGTCTAGCGCTCGTGTCTAGGTCGGTCCTCTGGATTCGTCCTTTTCGGAAATTGTATAAGTGAGAAAGACTAATAATTTTGGTTGGGTTGTATTTATTCGATTATCTGTTTGCAGTTGTTACTGGTGGTAAAGTTCAATTTGGTTTCCAGATAGAAGGCGTATAAGATAAATCTTCATATTTCTAGGTAGGTAGTAAAGCATAATTCTAGTTTCTCTAAAGATATATTAGGTAATAAAGGATAAATTGGTTTTTGTTTAAAATCTAGTAAGGTCGTAAAGAATAATTATTAAACATTATGTACTTTAGATCCTAAATTTTTAAGTATACTCAATTCATACAATCTATACGATTAGTTATCATGAATCATTTGTGATTTACAGCCATAATTCACATTCAAACTGCACTAAAAGCCCTAAACTTTTGGGTAGTAAAGAACATTTTTCGAGAATTTCGCTACTTTAAAAATGCAGTTCGATAGAAAAAGAAAAACTGATTAAATTGGTATAAATAATTTGTAACATACAACTTATAACATAGCCACGTTAGTTAAGTAAGGAAGGTAATAAAAAATCGAATACTGAAATAAAACCTAATACTAAATCTAAAATGCATATATAAAGTCACGTTATAAGTCGTTCTAATGTTCCAAGTAGTTATCCAACTTTAGCAACGGAACAAGGTCATGATGGTTTTTGGTAACCGGAACGACGGTCACGGTTATTTAAAAATAATCCCAAGTCCAATCGCCTCTTACGAGATCCACGGGATATTATGGATATTCATACGCCGCCACGACACGGTAATTGATAACTTCTCAAAACATTTAATCAATTGAATGCGCTCAATTGACCTTCATACAAATAATGCAATATTTTAATTGTTGATATTTTTTTATATTTGGATAAGAACTTAGTAATGACTCTTAAGTTATATTTACCTTCATTTAAAAAAAATACTCTTTGGCATGACCATAGATCTAAGTTGGTAGTTTTGCCGACGCTTGAGTGGTTATATCGTAGATAGAGGATACAAAGTCTATGGGTTATATGTACTATGTCTATTTTTATTGTTTAATATTTGATATGTAATTTGTCGGGTTACAAGGTACTATTTTTCAAAAAGTTCCGGACTTTTCGGGGATCTGCGGCAGTACTTTATTGTCCGACAAATCTTATAATCCGAAATCGCCTGGCAATACGTTTGTCGGAATACCACGGGTCAACTGTAATTTAAAAACAAAACAAGGACAAAAATCAAAAGCAATAATTCAATTATCAAAATACGGTAATAATAAAATAGGTACTAGTTCTCCCAATAAATTAGATTAAGTTCTGAATAAAGAATAGAATGCAGACGTAATAAATAAAGTTGTAGTAAGCTTTCACACACTTTTTTTTCTACCTTAAAACTTACCTTGCGTATTTTAAAATCACGATAACGTTAAAAACAATGTAATAAACGTGTTTAAAATCCATAATCATAAATAAACTTCACCCTATTTTTTTCCTCTCTTCTGCTGCTGTTGACAGCATTAGAAGAACTCCCATTTTTTGGCGTTTTGATAAAACTGGTGGTATTTTAAATAAATAAAACACGCGTGCTTTATTTATTTAAAATATTACCTTTCCTCATATCATTATCATTATTATGTTTAACGAAATGGATTTAGAAGATAGTAGAATTTTAATATCAAGGCAGTAGTAGTATTGTAGATGCAGTGACTATATTCTGGCAATGTTAATCATCCATAGACAAACATAAAACATATGCGTCAAACTAATCATATGATCACTTTTCACATGACCGATAGTCACTCGTCATCGCCTATTTCTTGTCGATTTATGACAATTTCTGGGCTAAAACTATATTTTTAGTCCACAAACGTCCACTAGTTGTAGTTAAGTAAATCGCAGACCATGGCGTACTGCCGTTTAGTGTTTTCTCTTTTAGTATTAAGTGTCGTACAAAGTTATGCATCCGAAGTACCAGTATTTCTGTGGGGAGACCTGGCGAAGACATCTTTAAAATCCAACCCCTTATCGTTGATCACTGCCGAAAATTTCGCGGAAACCCTTGTACAGGAGCTGGAAGGTGATCCTTTTACCGTGATATTTATGGAAGAGAACCTATCAGTGGAAGATTTTTCGCGTAAAAACGCCGAGGGTGAAACATACTTCCCCTATTTACGCGCCAACATTGGTGAATCGTTGTATTTACCGAATGTAGAGAACGCTGTACGTGTCCTTAACAACCTAGCGGACCCTGATAAGGTAGATCATGTTAAGTTGTTAGAAAATGGGCTATCGGCTGAAATTGAGCCACAAAGTGGTAAATTCTTATTCATTAATCTTAAAGATGCTCAGGAAGGTGACTCTAGAGCCGATCTCCTGCGTCGTCACAACGACTTCATGGAAGACATGTTCACTAAGCTGAAAGAGCGTTATGAGAAAGTCGTAGCCATATACACAGCTCACAACCCTTCCTGGACAATTCCTGAGTCTCATCTTCGTGTCCGACGTCAGGCATCTTCCAGGAATAATGATTATAAATTGAACGGTCTTCGTCTGTATGTTAAGGAGCTTGTACTATCCGAAGGGAACAAAACAACACTTTTAGATAACATGGCCAGTAGTTCTACTGAGTTTAACAATACATTGAAGACCATGACTACAGTTATGAACTTTAACATGGACAACATTCAGCTCAATTTTGTTGAGAATAATGGTTATTGGACTTTTGGTGAGTATCTTATTTAAAAAAAAATATGTTGATATGTGTAAAATTCTTGTGATCTCAGGTTTAAAAAATTTTTGTTCGAAGCATTTGAATAACATGTTTTTGTCATAAAAGGAGTCCCATTTTTGTAGTGCCATAGTCCATGAAATTTGACATTTCACAATGCATACTTTACATTTTAGCTTGCATATTTTTCATGGGATTTGCTAAAATAGTGTTTATACCCAAGATATATGATGATAATCTTAAACTATGTTTTGTAATAATACGGTTGAATATAACATAAATTGGAATCACAAAACATTTTTAACGATTTTTGAAAATATTTTATGTTATGACTAATCTCAGGTGTAAAAATAACCAACCCTGTAAGGTTTAGTATTGAGCGTAGGGTAATGTTATCAGCTTACAATGTAGGAGCAATTGACAATGAAAGAAAATAAAAGAAGTGTTGTGATTTGCATTGTTTCTTGTATTTAATATGACTGAATGACTGAATTATCAACTGACTTCAAAACAAGGAGGAGGTTCTCAATTTGGCTGGTTTTTTTTATGTGTCTTCCCTCAGAGCTTTATTCTAGGTGAACCGTTTTTGATGATTCTTTTTTTTATTTAAAAGCTGGTGCTTCTCTTGTGGTACCATATAAATTTGATCAAGACCTGACCAGTAGTTTCTTAGTTATCCTTAATAATGCCTATTTGACTTTGACTACTTTGATGATGTTCTCATTTTATTTATATCGAAGTTGATTATACATTTTTTTAATTTTACTTCTGGTCATCTATATGTATTTTATGTCAAAAAAATCCTGTTGGATTTTGTTGGTTCTTTTCAGGATGGAGGTATTTTCTGAACCAATATTAAATATGTAATAATAATAATAAGAAAACCAGACAAGTGAGAATCGGTTTCACGCATGGAAGGTTCCGTGTCATCGTAAAACACGTTTCTAGTAGGAGATCCCCTAAAATTTTTAATTTATTTTAATTTTTATTATTTCTTATAGCAGCAACAGAAATACCCACTCTATGAAAATTTCAACCGTCAACCTATTACGGAGCATAAGATATAGCCTGCCTGCAATGCTGTATTCTTCCTTCAGGCCTGAATATAGGGTATAGGGAGTCAGTGTTAAACATGTGTCATTCATTCATTTCTTGTGATTGTATGGATCATTTTGGTTGATCATTCAAATGGATCATTTTGAGTTTCAGTACTCTGTGATCAAGGTCCAGGACCTATGGGTCCTGTTGATCGTTTGATCTGGAACGTTAAAAAAATATAATTGCAATCATCAATACTTTGATGCGACCCGGGTCAAATGAATGAAACTTTTACGATTGACACATGTCTAGCCAGTGTAGTTCAGGCTGTGAGGCATAACTGGTTTGGTATCCTATAAAAAATAAAAAATAAAAAATAACTGGTTTCTGGCAGGCACCAGTGGCATGGTTGGCTGATTTATATCAGACTGATTTCAATCATGATTTAAATCACGATTTAAATCGCTTGATTTTGATAAAAAAAATCATTGATTTAAATCAACATGTATAAATTAATGCAATATGCAGAAAATGAAATAAAACTGGCTTAAAGTAAGGTAAAAATCTTTTATTGTTTTATGTTATTCTTATTATTCCACTACAATAGTCTCATAAACTTTGGAAAATCAACAAAGACATAGCAATGAGGTCTGTCAGTCTCATAAACTTAGTAAAATCAACCAAAATATTTTTTTTGAAATTCACCCTAAAGATATGAACTGTAATTAATACAGTACTAATTATTTTACTCTTAATCAGTCTCATACATATGTATTTATAAACTTTTATCCTACTACTTCAAAAAGTGTTACCAACTCGTGAATTTCAAAATATACAAAAAAAATCAAAAAAATCAGCAAGAATTGATTAAAATTAAAAAAAACATGATTTTTTTCCATCCCTGGCCAGTGGTCTTCCTTGTTTAAAGTGCAGGTTCCATGGACTGCTGTAGCCACCTAACATTAGGTTGACTGTTAGTTCATTTGTCACTTCAGTTTTTAACCCCCGACGAAAACTGAGGGGTGTTATATGTTTGTAGTGTGTATCTGTGTGTCTGTCTGTCGCATCGTAGCTCCTGAACGGATGATTTGATTTAGATTAAGTTGGTTTCGTTTGAAAGGTGTCCTAATTGAGAGTGTTCTTAGCTATGTTTCAAGAAAATCTGTACAGCCGTTTGGAAGATCATCAACTCTTTTTGTTTCAGATTTTTTTTTAATTTTTAATTTTAGTTATTTAAAAAATAAATAAATAAAGAAAATGAATATTTTAACAAAGTCATGTTTCTTTCAGAAACGGTGCTCCTCACCAGGTCCAACTTGAGTGAAATGCTGTACCCAAACCTTGAGGTGTACGCTGTGAATGGATTCTCATATCGATGCGCGCAAAATGTGACCTTCTCTAGCATCAACGACACACAGCAGTACTCACTAACTTTTATGGATATGAAGGTAAGGTTTTGTTGGTGTAAGGTCTTAGTTGACATGTTGTGTAACCCTGGCACTACACCACGCAATTGCACTATCTTAGTTCACTGCGCCGGATGTGTTAACTCAATTCTTCAAATGTGTTGGCGCACAGTGCAGGACCAAGAAATTCGAAAGGTGCTAAGATGTTGAGCTCCGTAATAATGAAAAAAACAAAAAAACAATAATCTTATTCATTCTCTCTCACTCACTCGCTGAGTGAACAATGAGCCAACACAGTTCGCGCGCTGTGCGCTGTATGTATTAAGTGCTCTGTGAGCGTAATGGTGCACGTTTCGCTGCTTACTCGGCGAGTTCCATTTTGTTGCATGATAATTTTGAGTTAACACAATGAGCCAGTGCAGTAAATTACGCCTGACTTACTGAATTAACGCAAGGAATTTTGCTGAGTTACCCCATGTCTAGGTGTTTGCTTAATATTGCTAGCCATTTCAGCATTTGCATCATAAATGGGTTGGCTGAGCCGGAGAAGCACCGTGCTCTGTTTTTCAATCGCACATAACAGGCTATCAAAAGACCACTACCGAACATAGCTTTAACATTTTCCATAGTTGCCCTGTTTGACAGTTGTTTGAGTTGAGTAGAGGCAGCAGAGTTGTTATCTAGAAGCACTCATTCCATCTCTTTTTTTTCCCTCTGTCGCCTCTTACGGCGCCCATGGGATGACGTGGGATATTGGATTCCTCAACGGTGCCAACAGAATACCAGCCTAAAGTAGAAGCATAAAGCTGCTGTGTATCACATGGTGAGTGTAGAGAAGAGAGAGAAGGCTACAAGGCTTCTGTTTTAGTCCTTAGAGATGACAACACCTCAATATTTTGATTCTTAATCGAGGATAGATGTAGGTGCTTATGGCCCACGGCATCCAGTTACCATCGGATGGGCTGTGTGCTTGTTTGTCACCCTTAATTTGAAAAATAAAAATTAAAAAATACATTGTTTGTATTTGTATTATGACTAAAAAATAAGAAATATATTTTTATTAAGTACAATTATACAGTATGACAAAAAAGTTGCCTTAACTTTAAAGTTTTATGTTCTCATTTGTAAAAACTTCTGACGGGCTTGCTTTGTGACTTGTGTCTCTCTTGTTATTATAATTAAATTCATTTAAAAAAATTAATTCGATGTTTTTGGTGCTTAATTTGGACCTAACAATACCTTTATTTATTCCATCTTTATTAAAGTTCATTGGTAGAGAATACCTTAGTAGGTCATTAAGTCCGCCTTTTGTAACCCCCAATTGAAGGTGTGTTGCATAAAGGATAAATAAATAAAAAATGCGTGAGTGTCGTGGAACACTCGGTTGGAACGAAGTTCCTTTCGTAGTATATTATTATTGATAAACATATTATATTATTGATTAACAAATGCAAATAAATGAATTACTAGTGTTATGACTAAATACAAGGCGGCAGTAATTATTAACTATAAAATAAATATAATATTTTTTTATGGCAAGAAAAAGTGCGAGGGAAATAGATATTATTCCATCTCGCTTCCTCCAAGGCCGTCTACACTGCGTCAAAAGGGGTCGTGACGGAAAATTCTTACACTTTTTCTCGCCTAGCCCCCATCCGACAAATGCGTATCGTCCGAAAAGGAACTTCGTTCCAACAAAGTTGTTAATTTTAGCTGTTCTATTTCCAGTTTTAAATAAATGTATTAATTAAAATATAAATAATAATAGTATTATTATTTATATTTTAATTAATACATTTATTTACCGTGTACCGTGTAGTGGCGGTGTAAGAATATACCCAACCCCATATCATCCCGTGGGTGTTTTAAAAGGCGACAGAAAGAAACAGATTATGAGATGGGCGGCAGCATATTCCTAATAAGGATTGAAAAAAAAAAACTGAGATTGCCAAGCGTGGAAACTTTGGCAAATATCCCCCCTTGTAAGGCAATCTATGGGGGAGGCCTATGTTCCAGCGGTGGACTTTAGTAAGCTGTAACGGTAAATATAAGAGAATATGGGGAATCCATTACTCTATTTTGTCTTGTAGGTGTCGTAAGAGGCGACAGAGGGAAATCAATCTGTGGGATGTATGTTCAACACTGGACTTTTAAAGGGCCGAGATTAATGAAAAAAATATCATTAACAGGTTGTAATGAATCAAATGATGAATTGATGAATTAATCATCATCGTCCCTCGATTTCACATGACCGTTTTACTGGTTACGAGTCCTTTCCATCTTAGTCCTCAGGTGTGACAACACATCAGCTGCATTTTGATTATTAATCGAGGATAAATGTATATGTCTATGGGCCACAGCATCCACTTACCATCTGGTGGTCTGTGTGCTCGTTTTGTCACCCTCATTCTATAAAATGTCCTTTGAAAATTCTGGAACGAATTTTGAACTTAGAGGCGGAGTGCCAATAATCATATTTTAACATATTGATCGAAGAGAGGGAGAGATAGGGAGAGACAGAGACCACATGTGGAAGCTTAAACTAATAAGATTCCAAGGTTCGGGATATGCGTGAGATTTGAAATAGTCGGGAATACTTGGCGGCAGACTGGCTGGCGCCGTCGTAACGCGCGATCGATCTTTGACACGGACTCGTTTCGTTCACTAGGGTGTCCACAATTTTCACCTTACCTTTCCTAGTCTTCTTCTACCTATAAACAGGACTTGCATTACTTAAACTTATGGGTCATAACGGTTAAAGGTATGAAGTCATATCTTTTTATATGCGATATCTTAAAATTAAGATACACAAATTTTTCGGTACCGAAAAATAACGGTACCGTTATTTTTATCGCTACTTAATTATCAACATAAAGGTTTTTTTTTTTTATAGGATAAGGGTGACAAACGAGCACACAGTCCACCTGATGGTAAGTGGTTGCTGCGGCCCATAGACATCTACATCTATCCTCGTTTGCGAATCAAAATGCAGATGCGTTGTCACCCGTGAGGACTAAGATGGAATGCCTCATTTCCAGTAAAAAGGGCCTCCGGCCACCTGCACTCACCAAGCGAAACGCAGAGGTAAACCTCTACTTTACGCTGGTATTTTGTGAGGTCGTGGTACCACCCCGGTTCGAGCCGGCCCATCCGTGCGACAGCAAAAGCTGCCGCGTGGCTCTACCACTGTTGATAACCTTTCTTGCGCTTCAAAATTACATTAGTTTCCAATTAGATTCTTAGAAATTCTTGTTATCGTTGTATATCCCGCTCGATATTACTCATTACTGAAATAATTTCGGTTATGTGAAGGCTATTTTATACTGGCGCCGTATCAGTGAGTTTTAACAGCTTTCGGTCTACCTTTAAAAATCGATATCAATATTTTATATCGGTAGCGTAAACTCATACCTTAACCGCAATCAAGCTCTGCCTATAACACTAGAGTAAAGCTATAACGAAAATACGGAGTAGTTAGTCTGGATTACACATGTCCTCAAAATATAATATTTCTCAGACCTGCACAGTTCCTCATGATGTTTTTCTTTACCACCGAGCACGTGGTAAATCAACACCTAAAACTGAATGTTGCCGGCAGGAATCGAACTCTACTTAGCCCCAGAGCTATCACGGATCTTGACACAGCTCGGGAAATAAGCTAAACATTTCATGGTGCACTTGCAATATGTAATAATAATAACAACCCGTGGGTGTCGTAACGTTTGTAAATTTGCAACGATATCCGGACATAACAACACATTCCGAGCCAAAAACTAATAATTTGTTTTTGCACAAATATTCACTCTGATTGAGAAATAATTACAATCTAATAAACTTAATTAGAATATTTTATGATATCACTTCGGCCGTCAACACCCGGTTATTATTTTCCCAAATAAAAAAAAGGCTTGGTCAACTTACACTTGCGCTTTTTCAAAGTAACACGTCTTTAATTGAGATAAAGCTCGCGTGCGTTCAAAAAAGTAGGTTTACAAACGGTTATAAGACACGTTAAGTTCATAAATTAAGGTTAATATCTTTTATGGGTAACGTATTTTATTACCAACAAAATAAGGTGGCGAGACAGTGTAGTGGCGGTGTTTTTTTTATAGGATAGGGTGACAAACGAGCACACAGTCCACCTGATGGTAAGGCACTCCTCTTCTTGCCTCAGCCAGTATCGGAATCGTCGGAGTCGACATATCGAGTGACGTGCAGTTTCGTGGTCACTTGGAAGAGAAGGCCAAATTGGCCTCTAAAAAGCTTGGTGTGCTCAGCAGAGCGGGACAATATTTCATGCCGGCACACCGCCTGCAACTTTACAAGGCGCAGGTTCGGCCTCATATGGAATACTGTTCCCATCTCTAGGCAGGGGCTCCCCAGTGCCAGCTCCTTCCACTTGACCGCATCCAGCGCAGAGCGGCGCGAATCGTCGATGACCGAGTCCTTTCCGATCGGCTCGATTCATTGGCACTGCGAAGAGATGTTGCTTCCCTTTGCATTTTCTTTCGCATTTACCACGGGTAGTGCTCTGAGGAATTGTTAGGATTAATCCCAGGTGCCAAATTTCACGAACGCACATCGCGACAGAACTCCCGATACCATCCACACCATCTGGATGATTGGCGGTTCACCACTGTGCGATTTAAAAGATGTTTTCTTCCTCGCACGACTTGCTTGTGGAATCGATTACCATCAGCGATTTTTCCGGACCGATACGACTTAAGGACCTTCAAGAAAAGAGCCTACTCTTTTTTAAAAGATCGGTAACAAATCTGCAATTCCCCTGTGTTGCGCTTGTTCATGGGCGGCGGTAGTCACTTACCATCAGGTGAGCTGTATGCTCGTTTGCCCCCTCTCCTATAAAAAAAGTGGTTGCTGTGGCCCATAGACATCTACATCTATCCTCGTTTGCGAATCAAAATGCAGATGCGTTGTCACCCGTGGGGACTAAGATGGAATGCCTCTTTTCCAGTAAAAAGGGTCTCCGGTTCTCTAAATCCGGTACCATAAGAAACACAGCAGTGATAAGCTGCTATTTTACGCTGGTATACTGTGAGAGCGTGGTCCTAATCCGGTCGAGCAGACCTATTCGTGCTACAACCATATTACTAATATAGCTGCAGCATGGCTCAACCACGTATTAAATTCTTTTTTGTTAGAATATCCACTACCTCATATCATTCCGTGGGTGTCGTAAGAGGCGACAAAGGGAAACAAGCCAGGAGATGGTCAGCAGCGTCTTCCTGATCACAACTCAAAATTATAAAAGGCTGCAGTTGGCAGTCCGCCTACCAAGCATGATAACTATGACGGAATCCTCCATGTGAGGCAATTTATGGAGGAGGCCTGTATCGGTTGCTTAGGAGCGTTAGGTTAAACTTTAATTTCGTACATGAGCAAACTGGGTTCGATTTCTATAGGCACCATTGATATTGTTAATTGCAATGAGTCTTTGACACTAGTCAATTGAAATAAAAAATCGATAATTGCTAGAGGCTTGTCATCGTTTTCGAGACGTGGTAGAGCCATGCTCTTTCTGTACTATGATTACAGCACGAATGATTGGTAAAAACTACTCTCTCACAGAATACCAGCTTAAAATAGTAGCTTTATGCTGCTGTGTTTTGTATGGTGAGTGTTGAGAACCGGAGTCCCCTTTGTCTGGTAACGGGGCATTCTATCTTAGGAGTTACAACTAGCTACATTTTGATTCTTAATAGAATAACGTTGACAAACGAGCACACAGTCCACCTGATGGTAAGTGGATGCTGTGGCCCATAGACATCTATGTCGTCTAGACAGTCGTAGAGGACTGACAAGATCCTGGAGCTGAAAGAAGAGATAGACAAGTTACGCTGGCATGTTATAGGATTATCCGAGGTCCGAAGAGATGGGGAGGACGCGGTAATCCTCGAATCCGGCAATTTTTCTATCACCGGGAGTGCGACCATCTATCCCAAGAAGGTCCTTTTAGGACCCCTTTAAGGATTTATCGTCCACACGTCTCTCGTTAACAACGTTGTAAAGATTGTGTCTGTCGACGAGGGTTACTTACCTTATACTCAGAATCACGAAACGGTATTCGCTGAAGGTCATACAGGTTTACGCACCAACCTCGGCACACCCCGATGAGGAGGTGTTACTACACTATACGATGTTAATGGGAGACTTCAACGTAAAACTAGGCACAAGAGGAACGGTGAGATGAAAGTAGGAAAATTCGGAATAGGGCAACGGAACCCAAGGGGCCATCAGTTGGCCAACTTCACGGAGAAATAGGAACTCTTTATGATGCACTCTTTCTTTCAGAAGCGGTCTCATAGGAAATGAACCTGGTCGAGCCCCGACGGTTCGACAAAAAATGAGATTGACTTCATTATGTCGACTAGACGGCAACTGTTCAGTGATGTCTCGGTGATCGCGAGGATGAAAACTGGTAGCGATCACTGAATGGCACACTGCACCTAAACGTTAAGTTGGAGAGGTGTCGTCTAATGAAGTCAACGCTCCTTCCCCCTCGTGCTCTAATCCAAAGTCCCGAAACCTTTCAGTTCGAGTTACAAACCCGTTTTCTGTGCCTAGAAGATTGCAATGCAGTGGACGACGTCAATAACAAGCTCGTGGAAACTGTCCATGCAGTCGAAGCTTTGCAAGACCCGCCGCAGAAGAATACAAAAACTCTCCGATCACACTCTTAGTCTCATGGCTATTAGACGGGAAATTAAGCTGCAGTTTTCAGTAGATTTGACAGCATACAGGCAACTGAACAGACAGATATCCAAATGCATGCGGCGAGACTTACGCAACTTTAATACTGCTCGTATTGAAAAAGCGATTGAGCGGAACCAGGGCTCCAAAGTATTTGCTAGAGATGCTGTTTGCCAGAAAGAGCCAACTGTCAAAGCTGAAGACCGAGTGTGGCAGCGTCGTTTCCGGGACACCTGAGATTTTGAGTGAGATTGAGAGGTTCTATGGGCAGCTGTACACATCATCGTTGGAACCACACGCAAGTGTGAGTAACGATCCAAGAGCAAGTTTTATCCGACACTATTTCGATGATATTCCGGATGTCAGTCTGAGTGAGATTAGAATAGCTCTCCAGCGCCTTAAAACAGCAAGGCCCCAGGCGAGGAGTGAATTACAGCGGAGTTTCTGAAAGCGGGTGGTAAACCGGTACTTGATGTCTTGCAGAAGCTCTTTAATTCCGTCCTCCATGGTGGCACTACACTGGAGGCGTGGAGTAGAAGTGCGGTGTTCTTGTTCTTTTAGAAAGGCAACAACGCTTTCTTGGAGAACTACAGATCGATTTTCGTTCTGAGCCGCGTCTACGTGCTGTTTTCGAGAGTCATTACGAATCGTCTCGCATACAGACTCGACGACTTCCAGTCTCCCGAACAAACCGGTTTCCGAAAAGGCTTTAGCACCATAGACCACACACATACCCTTCGGCAAATTATGCAGAAGTCCGAGGAGTACAATTTGCTACTATGTCTGGCGTATGTGGACTATTAGAAAACCTTTGATTCCGTCGAAATTTGGGTGGTGCTGCAGTCCCTTCAGCGGTGCCAAGTGTGTGTGGTGACTGTCGGTATATCGAAGTGCTGAAGTGTTTGTACAGTAGGGCTACGATGGCTATCTGAGTACAGAAGCAGAGTACGAAAGCTATCCAAATGCAAAGAGGTGTAAGACAGGGTGACGTTATATCCCCGAAACTCTTCACCGCTGCATTGGAGGACGTTTACAAGCTAATGGACTGGAACGGATACGGTATTAACATCAACGGCGAGTACATCACTCACCTTCGATTTGCCGACGATATAGACATTATGGTAGAATCGCTGAAGGATCTAACCACTATGCTCAATGACCTCAATTGTGTCTCTCAACGGATAGGTCTTAAGATGAACATGGACAAAACGAAGATCATGTATAATGTTCATGTCACACCTATGCCGGTAGTTGTTGGGAACACTAAGCTCGAAATTATTGACGATTATGTTTACCTGGGACAAATAATCCGACTAGTTAAGTCCAACTTCGACCGAGAGGTCAATCGACGGATTCAACTTGGCCGGACAGCGTTCGGGAAATTACGACACATCTTCTCGTTAGGTACACCTCAAAACTTGAAAACTAGACTGTACAACCAGTGCGTGTTGCCATTGATGACCTATGGAACTGAGACATGATCCTTCACTGCTGGCCGTATGAGGAAGCTCAAGGTCGCTCAGCGAGCTATGGAGAGGGCTTTGCTCGGGGTTTCACTGCGTGATAAATTTGGAAATGAGGATATGCGTAATAGAACCAGAGTGACCTACATAGCCCAACGGATTAGTAAGCTGAAGTGGCAATGGGCCGGCCATATAGCTCGAAGAACCGACAACCGATGGGGGAAAGATGGTTCTTGAGTGGCGGCCTCGTACCGGCGTGTAGGTTGTCCCCTACTAGATGGAGTGACGACCTTGTAAGACGTGCAGGAAATCGATGGATGCAGGTGGCTCAGCGCCGTGCTTTGTGGCATTCCTTTGGGGAGGCCCTTGTTCAGCAGCGGACATGTGAAGGGCTGTAATGATGACGATGATGAGGAATATCTGTCGCCTCTTACGACTAGGAATGATATGGGGTAGTAGATATTCTTACACCGGCACCACACTGGTAACAGTAACTTACTTTACTTTAATGCATTGTGATACGTTGTTACAGGTGCAGCCGTTCTTCAAAAACACCAACGAATCTGATTTGGTCTTCGGGGATTCATTTAACTGCGTCGGTTTCTTCTCAGTGCCAATATGGTCTGGTCTGTTTGTGGTATTTATACTCCTCGCCATCACATTCTATGGAATCATGATGATGATGGACATCCGCACCATGGACCGGTTCGATGATCCTAAAGGAAAGACTATCACCATCAATACATCTGAGTAGATGTGGACAGCTTTAGTGTGACCGTGACCTTACCCCATATTTTTTTTCAATGTATGCATTTTTTACTCTCGAAAGTTTTATAATATGCAGTTTACAGGTCGCTAACTGGTCACACTACATCTGTCCAATTGATAAATATAATGAAACCATAGAGCTCAAAATCTATATTAAAAAATGTAGAATTGCGGTTAGGATGTCTTGTGAAAAAAAAATATGCAAAATTAATTCAGATCTTAAATGAAATTGTAATTTATTATAACCACAAAATAAATCATAACCACAAAATACACCAATTAGTGTAAGTTTAATTTATATATGCAATGTTTTGTTTTAATATCGTGCTATTTTTCAGTAGTACGTAACAGATAATAAATGCCTAATATTGTATAGAAAGCTTATACTATTTAAAAAGAGGAACAATTTTATATAATCTGTATAGAAACCGACAACGTGCCTATTTTTCAAATAATAAAAGTAAGATATTAATATCGTTTATGTGAATGTATAGGTTTGATTGTAGGTAAATGGTTGACATTTTGAAATCCGACAAAATCAGAATAATGATACCGACTTTAGAGCATTTCAGCAACTAAAAAAGGTATCACGTATGTACGTAATATAGCTACTATGATTATCCACTGAATTTAAATTTTGGCGCCATTATTTTTCTACTTAAAAAAGCAAAACTGTTGTATAGTTCTTTTTATAAATTTTTAAACAAAAAAATGCAAGAGATGTTTCTTTGACATTAACGTCTATATTTTAAGAACTGTAAATTCGATCGGCTATTTTTGTTGTTTTCCCAGTTTGCACATTTTACACGGTCGGTAGAATGCTTCATTTGAAATTGCCTTTACAATTCCCGAGTAATCACAAATGTCTGACGTTTGACGTGTGTTTATTTACATTTTCAATAAATCAGAGCTTCAAATTAATATAATGCATAAATATGCTAGTTGTAATTATTGCGAATAATTGTTAATGAGAAGTTTATACGAAATCGAGAGCCCTCCATGCTAGTGCCAATTCATATTTCATTCCAATGTCGAATAAAAAAAAAATCTATGGTAAACTGTTTGGAATAGTTTTAAGAGTTTTCCCGTAACGTAAGTGACCTTTGGTTAAGTCCGTCACATGAGTTTTAGATTTGTTATAAAAAAAAATCGCCATTCATAGACAATATTTATTGTCATTTTTTTCTGTTTTCTTTTTTAATCGTAACTTATACATTTATCAGAATAACATTTTATAATCTTTATTGTAACAAATAAAAAAAATCAAGTGATGAGACTTAGGTTAAGAAATCATATTTATCAATTATTTCCATGTAAATATTGTTCGATATTTTCACGCTTTACTTTATTTTTTTCATTGATATTTTTAAACGAGTATCGTGCGAAAATCGTGAGACCATTTTTTTTCTTTTATTACAAACGTCTAATGTTCCTAATGTATGGAGCAATGGTTTATAAAAACAATTTTATAGTCTGTGAATTAACTATGTATATTAAAATATTAAATAGAAATGTTGAAATAAAGCTTAAACTTTATTACGTGTGTTTTGTTTTAGAATAATATATAAAACAACTAGCTATATTATATTATTAAGGATAACTCAAAAACTATTGGTCAGACCCTTATCAAATTTATATGGGACCACATGAAAAGCACCAGCTTTCAAATAAAAAAAATCATCGAAATCGTTTCACCCAGAAAAAAGTAATGAGGTAACACACATAAAAAAAGAAGAAGAAAGAAACATACAGTCGAATCGAGTACCGTCTCCTTTTTGAAGTCGGTAGTAACCATTCAGTTAACCTCAGACTAAATATCAAGACCGATGACGGGCACAAGACATGTGTTATTTATTCATTTCTAGTAACCCGTACGAATCAGCTCATTCGGTTCGATCATTCAAATGCATCATTTCGATTTTAGTACTCTGTGATCTATGAGATCCGCACGATAATGTCGGTCTTCGGACATGACTATACTACGTGGTACTGTTATTTATTCTGTGACTATACTCTGGTTGTAGGTCCTGTCAATAATTTGATCCGGAACGTTCAAAAATGTAATTGCAATCATCAATCAATACTTTGATGCGAGACGGGTCATATGAAGGAATCATTCACGATTGACCTATGTCAGGCATCGGCGACGATGCCCTTTAGACATGTGATAACATGACATGTGTCAATAGTAAGCCCGGAGCTAAAGTCAAAAATCCCTTCCTTTTCCCACAAGTTCCGAAAGTACAGTTTTATAGTACGGCCGCTGAGTTATTACCGATTTGACAGATTATTCTTAAATTAATCGATATAACCTTGCACGAGCGACACATTTGCCGAATGATTTAGAATACCTCTTTAATATAAAACTTTATGTCAAAATGTCAGAATCAAGTAATTTTCCAATAAACTCTGTTTCAAAACTTAAAATAGTTTGTAAATAATATGAAAACATTTATTTTTTGTTCTTTGGTGCGCTCGTACAAAGTTACATCGTGCGTCTAGTTTTCATAGTGATGTGCTTGATAGTATTCGGTCCGAATTCATTGGAATAGATATGATATTTATTTTATTTGGATATTTTTATTTTACTTATTCCTTCGAACAACTAGACTATAATGCTACCATTTTTTTGCGTCTCCTAATTGCACTGTGTTGCCAGTATCTCTATGATTTTTAAGATTTATGTGTGATCCAAAGACAGAAATACTGTTTTCTATGATTTAAAAATAAATACAATTAAAATGATTATGTATAATTTTTAACATTCATAATATATAAAACAACATTTAATAAATATAATTTTCTCCCTCAATTAAGCAATGTTATAGGTGTATTTTTTAAAGTAATTGGCGATACTATTCTGGCAACACCCTTACCACCGCTATTTTAATCTGTTTAGTCGTCTTCCGTACTCTCGTGCGCACAGACTACGTTCTCTTGTGTAACCGTTGTTTTTTGACTCGGCTTTCTCCTGTTTATCGTTGCGCTTTATTGGACTAATTTTGTTTGTGTTTGGTAATTTTGTTGAAAATGCCGAAACGAGGAAAAACATTGAATAGTCAATATCGTGAGCTTGTACTAAAGCTACAGGATTACTTTGAGCGTGAGTCACAAAATGGCGGCCCTATGATTCCTGTCACTCAAGTGAAAGATCGGGTTTCACAAGCTCTTGGAATTGGTGCAAAAACACTATATAATATAAATAAAGAAAAATTTGGTGCTTCTGGAAGTGAAGATAATGTTTTACGCACTCCTAAGAAAAAACGAAGACAAAAGCCCGTGACAGGTGTTGATGTTTTTGATGCAGATGCAATAAGAAACCACATATATGGTTATTATACTAGGAACGAGTTTCCAACTAGACGTTTGCTTTTGGTCTCTTTAAAAGAAGCTGGCTTGTTTAAAGGCGGTAAAACGGCGTTGTCAAAACTATTGCACGAAATTGGGTTTGAATATAAAAAAACGAATAAAAGGAAAATATTAATGGAAAGATTTGATTTAATAATTAAAAGGAGCGAGTTTTTAAGAGAAGCCAGAAAAATCGAGTCTTGGGACAACGTCGTTTTTGTTGACGAAACATGGTTAAATGCGTACCACCCTGTGTCACGCTCTTGGACTTACGAAACAAAAACATCAACCTCAAAGGTTCCAATTGGAAAAGGATCGCGACTGATAATTTGTCATGCCGGTTCTGCTGGAAGTGGTTTCTTTGAAAATGGACTGCTGGCTTTCGCGTCAAAAAGTACTTCCGATTACCACGAGGAGATGGATACAGACACTTTTACGAATTGGTTCGAAAATCAATTATTACCCAGCCTGCCAGAGCCTTCTATCATAATAATGGACAACGCTTCATATCACTCGAAACAAGTGAATAAAGCGCCTACTCAGGCCGACAAGAAAGCTGATCTCGTAGCATGGCTACACCAAAATGGAATTGAAACTACTGCCGAAATGCTAAAGTCTGACTTAGTAAAGTTGGTACGCGAAAATAAAACATCAAGAGTCCGTTATGAAGTAGATGAGGAATTCGAAGTACCCGATGTCCATGTGCTAGAGCACATGGACATCGGGTACTTCGAATTCCGCCTTATCACTGCCAGTACAATGCTATTGAGCTAATATGGGCACAAATCAAAGGTATTGTTTTTTATCGCATAAGTTATGAATATGAATAATTTGTACTATTATAACATCCAATATTCATCATATAAGTAAAAAGATACATAACTAAGAAATAAATATCTCATATCCCTTACATGTAGGTAATTGTGTAACATTTCGTTTATTTAATGTAATAAATTAACGTTATTTAATGCTTACATTACAGGTTACGCAGCTCGTAATAATACGACTCCGCCATTCAGTACTAATAAAATGATGGGTCTATTAAAAGATGCTTGCAGCAAAATAACGAAAGAAGATTGGGTCAAGGTCGTCGAAAAGACTCGAAAACTAATAACAGAAGATTATGAACGCGATATAAGAGTGGACACCATTATAGACAATGAAATTGTCATACAAGTGACTGATAGCGATGACAGCTTTGGCGAATCTGGTTCAGAGTCTGAATAATTGTTTTAATAAATGATAGGTAGTCATTTATTAAAACATCTTGTACCTACTCTATTCATTAAAATGTGTAACAGTGTTTACAAATTTGTTTTATTTTGATATGTCCTCGACCAATTATCTACGCCCATCAAGGATACTCCACCTAATAAAGAACCTGTGTCTTTAACTATTATTGTTTTGATTTTATTTAATTACACACTACTAGAATATTTAAAAACAAACTGTTCCCAAATGATATTAGGGTTACTGGTTCAGTCACTTCACTAGTATTGTCAATTCGTCATGTGTCAAATCGGTAATAACTCAGTGGCCGGAGTATAATATAAGATCTTACAGTATTTGTTTATTTATAGTATCCGACCGAAGATCGATTTCTGGCCGAAGTCGAAGTTGAAGCCGATTAATGGGCTATCGCCACAACCTTCGTACGAAGCCGAAAGCTTAAAAAATAAAAACCCTGAAAAATTCAGTTCTATAAAGATAGCAGTGAAAAGTCAGCAGAAACATGAAAATTGTATCCAGGAATTTGTAGCTAATTTGTTGCTAATTAGTTACCAAAATCGCGATTTTGTTGCTCCAACCGGTTTTGAGTAAATTGAATTACTGCTATCTTTACATTAAAATAGCAGTAAAATCTTTCAATCAACCCCGCCGTAGCGGATAAAACGGGATAATTTGTTGCTAACTAGTTGCTGACATATAATGCAAAAAAAAATTAAAAAATTAAAAATTAAAAAAAAAATATTAAAAAAACATCAAAAATTAATAAAAATCAATTTATGTTTTGCTACTGATTCTGAAGTTCCAAATTAATGAAAATTTTGCTGCTAATTAATAAATAGATCAATAACTCCCAGACAGCCTACAACGAAAAGCTAATAACGTGCAACTTATCGATCTATTTTATTTTGTTGCTGGTTCTTCATGAGTTGCTGCTTCCGTAACTGACCAGCAACAAAATATCTGCTACCTTTTCTCCTAAAATTTTCATAGAAATAAAGCATGTACACACATAAATACTAACTTATAACGTGGTGCAATTTATCGATTTATTTTATTTTGTTGCTGGCTCTTTATGAGTTGCTGCTTCCGTAACTAACCAGCAACAAAATATCTACTATCGTTTTTCCTATAATTTTCATGTAAATATAGCATGTACACAAATAATCATTAACTTATTACTTGGTGCAGCTTATCGATCTATTTTATTTTGTTGCTGGCTCTTCATGAGTTGCTGCTTCCGTAACTGACCAGCAACAAAATATCTACTATCGTTTTTCCTATAATTTTCATGTAAATATAGCTTGTACACAAATAATCATTAACTTATTACTTGGTGCAACTTATCGATCTATTTTATTTTGTTGCTGGTTCTTCATGAGTTGCTGCTTCCGTAACTGACCAGCAACAAAATATCTACTATCGTTTTTCCTATAATTTTCATGTAAATATAGCTTGTACACAAATAATCATTAACTTATTACTTGGTGCAGCTTATCGATCTATTTTATTTTGTTGCTGGCTCTTCATGAGTTGCTGCTTCCGTAACTGACCAGCAACAAAATATCTACTATCGTTTTTCCTATAATTTTCATGTAAATATAGCTTGTACACAAATAATCATTAACTTATTACTTGGTGCAGCTTATCGATCTATTTTATTTTGTTGCTGGCTCTTCATGAGTTGCTGCTTCCGTAACTGACCAGCAACAAAATATCTACTATCGTTTTTCCTATAATTTTCATGTAAATATAGCTTGTACACAAATAATCATTAACTTATTACTTGGTGCAACTTATCGATCTATTTTATTTTGTTGCTGGTTCTTCATGAGTTGCTGCTTCCGTAACTGACCAGCAACAAAATATCTGCTACCTTTTCTCCTAAAATTTTCATAAAAATAAAGCATGTACACACATAATTACTAACTTATAACGTGGTGCAATTTATCGATTTATTTTATTTTGTTGCTGACTCTTTATGAGTTGCTGCTTCCGTAACTGACCAGCAACAAAATATCTGCAACCTTTTTTCTAAAATTTTAATGAAAATATAGCATGTACACAAATAATTATTAACTTATTACTTGGTGCAGCTTATCCATCTATTTTATTTTGTTGCTGGCTCTTTATGTCTTGCTGCTTCAATTACTGGCTAGCAACAAAATATCTGCTATATTTTTTCCTAAAATTTTCATGATATAGCTTGTACACATATAATTATTAACTTATTACTTGGTGCAGCTTATCGATCCATTTTATTTTGTCGCTGGCTCTTTATGCTTTCATAACTGAACAGCAACAATATATCTGTTGTTCTGTTTTTGAATCTCAAGTATAGGCAGCATGTACACATTTATATGTAACTTATTACTTGATACAGCTTTTCGACCGATTTAATGATGTTGTAGGCTGTCTGGGAGTTATTGATCTATTTATTAATTAGCAGCAAAATTTTCATTAATTTTCAACTTCAGAATCAGTAGCAAAACATAAATAGATTTTTATTAATTTTTGATGTTTTTTTTTAAATTTTGATTTTTTTTTTAATTTTAATTTAATTTTATATTTTTTTGCATTATATGTCAGCAACTAATTAGCAACAAATTATCCCGTTTTATCCGCTACGGCGGGGTTGATTGAAAGATTTTACTGCTATCTTAATGTAAAGATAGCAGTAATTCAATTTACTCAAAACCGGTTGGAGCAACAAAATCGCGATTTTGGTAACTAATTAGCAACAAATTAGCTACAAATTCCTATATATAATTTTTATGTTTCTGCTGAGTTTTCACTGCTATCTTTATAGAGCTGAAAAATCCAATTCAAGATTGGCTAAAATAAATAATATGAATTAACGATTTTAACACTTAATGTAAAGGTTTATATTTACTGTATACAGGTATATACAAAATGTAATTTTAATCGTCTCTAGAAGTTGATCTAGTGATGATAAAAATTGCGTCGCCATCTCTATTGCGCTCTCGCTCGTTTGTAGCAGTTCGTTCAATTTCGGCGCTTGCTAGAAACTTTCGGCTTTGTTCAAAACTTCGGCCCATTAGGCCGAAGCGGCCCCAAAGCCGAAGCCTAATCATAGGTCAGGTGGACCATAGCTGTCTTCCATGAATTTGGGATTACGCCTTGGGAGTAGCAGTACCGGAAAAGATGCGTTAAAATTGGTGCCAACTCCGGAGCACACGTATTCAGCACAATGTGAGGGACTCCATCAGGTCCACTCGGCTTGCTGACGTCCAGGAAGAAGAGTACTTTGCGAACCGAGCGCTGTGTAAACCGCACATCCAGCATGGAGCACTCACACCGCGGGATGGTCGGCAGTGTGGTCCCCCCGTTATCTAGATACGAATTGGACGCTAAGAGAGAGCCTAACAGATCGGCTTTCTCCTTTGCGGCGAGGGCAGTGAGTCGTCCTCTCTGTGCAGAGATGGAAGACATGGCTGACAGAAGTTCCCTTGAACAGCTTTGGCGGGAGACCAGTATTCACGGGTTCCCGAAAGAAGGTGAACTAGCTTCTCGCCAATTCTGCCGATGTGCTCAGACCTTGCCTTGGCAATGACTCTTTTGATGGACCTGGAGACGGATTTATACTTCTTTTTAAGAGCGCTGGTGTTTACATCCCGAGACGTTGATGCGTCAGCCCAGGCCCGGAAGCACAGCTTATAGTGTGATGCTATTTTACAGGAACGACCAAACCATGGCTGAAATCTGTCTATGATGGGCAAAACAGACTTACTTGAAAAAGTATACTTACCTATTGTATTCCTTGGGATAGTTAAAGTATGATATATTTTTATTTTTTCTAGTATTTATCATACACACAGTACAATAAACAACCATTATTAATAATACCACGTTTTTATATTAAAATATTCAAACTGGCAACTAATAAAACAAACAACGTGTGTCGGACTAACCCTGAGATTGTTGTCCACTGGTTGTGCTAGCGTAACCGGTTTTTTCCTGTCTCGCCGCGTACGCGACAAGCGGCCAGTGGTTATGCACACATGCCCCGCGTACTTGTAGTAGTGCAACCGATTCGCGCGGTCGTATAAAGCTTTATCTCTGTTCCGTCTCTATACGGTAAGTCAAGTCAATGTGTCAGCTTGTTTGAGTTAAACTCCTTTTTTTGTTTTACATGGGGAAATGTCTACGCATACCGGCTCGCGGGGGTTAAAGTGTCGGACTGGCACCGACTAAAATCCAATGGTGTTCCACCTTCGTCGCAAACTGGCAGGGCTACGGGAATGCTTACGCACACACCCGCAGCCCCACCAGCACCGGCCGTCCCATGGCCACTCCTCATTGGGAGAGGACTACTCCTACCTCATCTCCTTCTCGGGGAAGGTGCACCAGAACATACCCTCGTGACACACGCGCTCTCATCCGCGACCTCCAACTTCACCTGCGCAACGGACGTACCCGTGTTAGATGTGCTAAGGTCTTGGGGCCAAGAAAAACGAGCACTCAGAAAGAAGCACTAGCCTTCCTGATTCCAGCGGTGAATCTAGTCTATGGTTCCGCCGCCAACTAAGATTCGGCTGCAGTAGGAGAGCGGCGCCTCGCAATACCGACACTGCTCTCCTCCCGCAGCGCTACCACCACCGCATCAACTGTGCGGCCCCGTCAGAGTTGTAGAGGTCAGGCAAGTGGGGAATTGCCATACCAACACTCCTCCTCTTCCTCCATGACTCCACTTCAGCTGCAGTGGTAGGGGGAGACGGCTCCCTTATCGCCGCAGCTCACCAACACACATCCGAAGTAAGCTCACAGAGCCAACTCTGAGTGGTCACCTCGGGCCACCCTACACCACGGGCCAGCCATGTGAGTTCCTCTTAGTTCACCATGGGCGACCAAGCCCCCCCGCCGCAACAAGGCGGGAGCCTGTTCGGGGGGATGACTTAGACTCTTGTATAGACAAGATGATGACCTCGAAGATCCTCGAAGATGACAACGCATCCCTATGGATGCGTTGTCATCTTCGAGGATTAAGGTGGAATACGACATTTCAGAATGACAGCTGTTGAACGGACGGGTATCTGCCACGGTATTTATATTACGCGGTTGTATTGCATGCCTTAAGCGCAAAACGCGTAGGTATGTTCTACTAGCGCCTAAAAATCAAAAGTCGAACGTTTTATCGCATAAAATCGTATCTAACAATCATTATGAACATATTATTAATGATGTAAAAAGCTCATCATCACTTCATCTCTTTGACAAATCATTGTGGAACATATAATTTTTTTTTAAATCGATTAATTGATATTTTTACATAAAAAGTGGTTTTAGGGGCTTATGGTGTAGATTTATCAAGTCCGCATGGAGTGGTAAACACGATAGCTTTTGAAAATATCAATTGTTTAATTCAATCTATTATTTAATCACTTTGGCGTCTACCGCCGTCGTGAGCGGATACTGTATCGGTTATTTGCAGCGGCTCAAAAAGATCATTGTACAAATACAAAATATTCGAATAACCAAATTTCATATATATTTGATTATTATAATAATCTGAGATGTTATTACAATATTTTAAAAGCACAGAATAAATAATAGTACTACGTACTAAAAGTAAGTAGGATGTATATATTTAAGTATATTTATAGTTCTCATTCACCAAAAATTTGACAAAGTTACAGGTTACAATTACAGCTTTAAATAAATAAAAAAAAGGCAGACTAAAAAATATAATTTTATTTTTAAACTTAGGCAAAGGTAATATTGCAATAAATCCAATATTTTTTTCCCTTTAACTTTAAAAACTATAAACAGAAGTGTCGTATCCGGCAGCAGCGACATTCATGTCTATCCAGTCTCGCAGACCTGCCACGTCGACGTAAACACCTGGAGTGCCATCCTCTCCGCATCCGATACCCCAAGCTACCATGCCACTTTGCATGTACCGTTCGTTTTGGAACTGTAAAAACATACTTATATTTTATCGAAAAAACTGTTTTTACCTGCATTGATGGTCGATTAGGCCACACTTTCCTGCTCAACTTTCTGTTTAGGCCTAATCTTAAACACATTAAAACTTGCATTCAAAACAGGTTTGACGGCTTGGGTCGGCCGGCGCTCGCTTTGCATGCGGCGGCCACGCCCTACCCAGTCTAGAAAAATAAATTGTCCACGACGGCCGGGTTACACGTCTGGAAGTTATTTGAATCGTAAGGTCGCGTTAGACCGCCTCGAATTGTGTTGTCCTATTTCGTTTTTTACGTGACCACGAGGCTACATTGAGTTGTGTGATTAATTTAACTTCGATTGCCATTAATTTGCGTCAACGAGTTGCTTGTGTGGTATTTCAATATCGTACCAAAGAATTTTTGCTTTGTCGGGTGGAACGCTAAAACTTTGTGACCCGAGAGAAGGTCGCGTTCGTATTCGATTATAATATGTTCTAAGTGACGTAAGACTTGAGTTCAGAAAAGTGAACGCCCATTGGAGTGATCGAAGTTGTGGAGCCAAGCAGCGCATGTGGGCTGCTGGCCGATTACATCGGTGAGGTTACATCATCAGGTTACACTTATACACTACTACATTTACACTTACATACCCATATACTGACCCCTGACGGTACCTTGTGGTCGACCCTACCTTCGGAACTCGGTAAGTTCATGTTTGTTGATCCAGCCATTATAATAATTATCCATAGGCCATTTGGGCCCGCCCCTCTGTTGCCCGTCGAGTGAGCTACACATGGGCCCTAGCGCAGTCGACTTTTGTCGGGGCAACTGAGGGCCGTAACACTTTTTATATCCTATGTTTGTCGTGTAATGTGGTCGCGACGTAAGAGATTCATGAGATAACTGCGGGTTATGCCAGCAAAATCTTACGGCTTTCGATCAGACCGTCAAATATTAAGACCGGAGAGGGGACGCAGCGTCAAAGATCCGAGACATCTGATACTGCTATCGTCAATCAAGCGTCTCAGCTTACATTAAGTCTCTCTTTATCTGTTGCTAGATAGAGGTATTGCCGAGGTAGAGTCGCTGGGAGGAGTGTTCGGATGTTGGCGCGTCACTCGTATTTTTGCGAATCTGGCGGTGCCTTACCGTTGATGTGACAAGGGTGAGGCGGGAGGGGTGCGGGAAGGGATCCACGGCTGTTTCCAGGCACCCGTTTTTAATCCCCAACGCAAACAGAGGGCTGTTAAAAGTTTAACGCGTGGTCGCCGCATACAGAGCTAAACATATCGGCACGCCGAGATCCCTCCCCAAAGTTCTTTGAGAAGTTTCAAGGCCTAAAAATTCGCGATACTTCTGCCTATTTGCAAAATACGTGCTTAGAGCCACGTAGAGCCAATATAGAGCCACGCTGCAGCTATATTAGTTGGCTCGACCGGGGAAGACCACACTCTTACTGGATACCAGCGTAAAATAGCAGCTTAACACTGCTGTGTTTCGTATGGCGAGTGTAGAGAACCGGAGAACCTTTTTACTGGAAATGAGGCATTCATCTCAGTCCTCACGGGTAACAACGCATCTGCATTTTGATTCGCAAACGAGGATAGATCTAGATGCCTATGGGCTGCAGCAACCACTTACCATAAGGTGGACTGTGTGCTCGTTTGTCAGCTATATTCTATATAAAAAATAGCCCGCCGTAAACTAAGGTTTAACGTATGTCTGTCTGCGGCATCGTAGCGCCCAAACGGATGAATCGATTTTGATTTTGTTTAAAACATGACTTGATCGAGAGCATGAGAGCTTTAGAGAGAGATTTAAGAAAACCTATTCAGCCATTCGAAGATTATCAGCTTTTTTTTAGTTGATGAGTAAATAAGATAACTTGCACTAGTAGTAACAAAAAAGAACTCTAAACATAAAAAATAAACACTCTTTCACTTATTACATTCAAACACTATGGATTAATAAGCCGAAGTGATAATGGACCGCCTATAATATAGCTCGAAGAACCGACAAGCGATAGGGAAGAACGGTTCTCGAATGGCAGCTTTGTGTCGAGCAGGCGAAGTGCAGGGCGTCCCCCCACTAGATGGAGTGACGACCTGGTGAGACTTGCAGGAAGTCGATGGATGCAGGTGGTTTAGGACCGCGTTTTGTGCCATTCCTTGGAGAGGCCTATGATCAGCAGTGGACTTGTGAAGGGCTGTAATGATGATGAAAATGGTAAAATCTAAACACATTTTATCGCCTAGTCCCCTTCCACCAGCTCCGTACCGTCCGATAAATAACTTCGTTCCAATACCTCAATAGGGCACACCAGTGGTGATCCGCCATCTCCGTTGCACGTGTCCTTGTCGTGTTCCCCTCCAGCGCAAATAAAGCTCGAGTGCAGTTTGAAGTGACGGCCTAGGCGGGTACGACGTAGCTGCCTCTGGCAGACCTCACGGTCTACAATTGGCAGATCTATCTGTGGTAAGATCGAGGACCTTTCTTTACTTATTTACTTCTATTGTATGTTTTGTATATTATAATAATAAAATTTTTAAAAAGTAAAACCTAATTAAATAAAAAACCTAATTTAAAAAATTAAAATGAATATAATCATCGAAAACGTTTGATGTGGTAAAGAATACTGTGCAGTGACGGTGTAAGTAAGTAAGTGTATATATATATATATATATATATATATATATATATATATATATATATATATATATATATATATATATATATACACTAGCTGACCAGGCATACGTTGTTCTGCCCTTTACTGAGGTGACCCTTTCTCCAAAATTTGCAAAATTTCATTGAAATCAGTTTAGTAGTTTAGGAGTTCATCGCGGACAAACAATGTGACACGTAATTTTTATATATAAAGATATATAAATCAATTGCCGTGCGTTAGTTTCGCTAAACCTCGATTATGGCTCGACCTATTTTGATGTATTTATTTGTGGTGTGTTTGAGTGGGTCGTTAAGAATTAAGATTTACATTTGGACTCGGTAGGTGACGATGTTGCCGAGATTCACGAAATCGAAATCGAAATCACCCGTGCGAAGCCGGAGCGGATCGAGAGTAGGTAACAGCTATAGCAAAATCCCCCCTATGAGGCAATCTATGGGGGAGCCCTGTGTACAGCAGTGGACTTTAATAGGCTGTAAAGGATGGATGGATGAAGCTTTGTTGTTAAGGTCATTTGTTTTTTTAAATATATGATAAAGAATCAAAATGCAGATGCGTGGTCACCCGTGAGGACTATGATGGAATGCCTCGTTTCCAGTAAAAAGGGTCCCGGGTCTCTACACTCACCATACTAAACACAGCAGCATTAAGCTGCAATTTCACTTGTTTAGTCTTCCAATACTTATTATATTTAATGTTTCCTTTATGATTGTTTGCTAAGTTGTTTGTCACATCGCTGTCAGGTCCCATGCTTTTATTACTAACTAGCTGTTCCCTGCGACATCGCCCGCGCGCAATTTATTACGATTGGATTTCATGGGTTTTAGTTTTTTTGCGCGGAACCCTAATTCTTTTTCTAAAATAAAAGTAGACTAAGTTACTTCTTATAACATCAGCTATCTGCCAGGACAGACAAAAATTTTAATTACTTTCATATGCATATAGTAAAAAGCTGTTATTTCGACATTACAAACAGACACTTCAATTTTATTTGTGTTTAGAGTATAGACTAGAGATCCGTCCCGGCTTCGCCTGGATAAGCTTCTATTAATGTAATCTTATTTAGATTTAAGATTGTCAAAAACTTTTTTTTAATAGGATAAGGGTGGACAAACGAGCACACAGTCCACCTGATGGTAAGTGGTTGCTGCGGCCCATAGACATCTACATCTATCCTCGTTTGCTAATCAAAATGCAGATGCGTTGTCACCCGTGAGGACTAAGATGGAATGCCTCATTTCCAGTAAAAAGGGCCTCCGGCCACCTGCACTCACCAAGCGAAACGCAGAGGTAAACCTCTACTTCACGCTGGTATTCTGTGAGGTCGTGGTACCACCCCGGTTCGAGCCGGCCCATCCGTGCAACAGCAAAAGCTGCCGCGTGGCTCTACCACTGTTAAAACTATTGTCAAAAACTATTTATGTTATCAATTTTTCGTTTAAAAAAAAAGAAAAAATATCTTTTGCTTTTCATAAAATATAGCCTAGATCCCACCGGGCACTGCTTTCTATCTGTTTGTCATTACAATCGGTTCAGCCATTCTGAAGATTAGTCCGGACAGACAGACATACAAAAATTAAAACTAACCTTTTTAAGTATGACTTGGTATTGGCCTGCCAGTCCGTACTTGTCCTTCCCCCAGCCGGAGGCAAAGCATCTTGTGCCGGCGGGTACTCGTTGGCGAGGCGATGGCAGACACGCAAGCCCCACGTTGGGTGCCAAAATCATCGGAAAGTTGATAAACAGCAAAGCGATGTCGTAGTACAAATTTTCTGCAAGAGAACGGAATTGTGGAGGTATAAGGGTGCGGGGTGCAGGGTGCGAACCGCGAACCGCGAACTCATAAGGTTTTGCGTTCAAATCCGCCATTCGACTGTCATGAACCACTTCTAACACAAACATTTTAAGCTTACCGGTAGTGGTTACAGAGAATAGCAGTAACGTGAAAAGCATTGCTAGTATTTTTTTAACAAAGGATGTCACGCTTTACTAATGACGATGAACTAAGCGCGATAGAATTAAATAAGTGTCAGTGAAAATTGACTTAAACTAGGGGACATTTTGTTTGAATTCCGCTTAAAGTGTTAATGGTTTTACTATCTAAAATATTTCAATAAAGAATATAATATACAGTATTATTTTGCACTAACCAGCCTTTGGAGAAAAGATTCAGAATAAGTAATATAGGCAAATGGTGAAGAAAAATTAATTAAAAAACATTCTGTCCTTTTTTATCTTTAAAATTCAAAATGCGTGGTAACACATTATTTTAACTCATTGTCATTCATAAATATCTAGCACCTACAATTTTACTACGCACGCACACATATGTATGGGTCGATCGATATTGTGAAATTGTGAATGTTGTGAATTGAATTGCACACAGAGGAGTGCGCTACGTGTAGTCGTTGCCCATAAATCACATTCAATTTGGGATCCTAACATAGCTATGTACTCTCGTCCTGACAATGAAATATACTGTGTTAACATGAGCTCCATTGGTCAAGTTTACAAAACAAATACATATATAGCATGAATATAACCTCCATTGGTCAAGTTACACGATTACTAACAGATACATTAACGATTACACATAAAGATCAGCGACTTGCCCCGGTTTCGCTTGGGTAGGATCTATTAGACGTTATTTAGATTTAGGATAATCATAAAAGACTATTTACTTTATAAATTAAAAAAAAAACAAATAAAAGCTCTCAAGTTGTTGGGATAGAACCATAGCGTTGATCACTTCTAACATCTGTCTCCTGTCTCTATTTGTTTGTAATGTTTCATTACAATCGGTACTGTCATTCCGAAGTGTAACCTGGACAGATAGACAGACAGACAGTATTTTTTTTAAATAATGGTTATTCATGTCTTAATGGCATGCAAATAATCACTTCAACTCAATAAAAGGCAGTTATTTCGATATTACATACAGGCAATAATGATTTGTTATATTTACGCGAATAAGGTAGGTCCGCCTAAAAAGGGCCGGTTACAAATATGGTGCATCTCTTCAAACTTATTGGAGTTAATACTTAAAACAAAATGGAAATCGCGCTGCCACTCCCCAGTAACCAATTAAAAAAGTGCACCGGCGTTCATTGCTTTCGTGGTGGCCATTTTTTCAGTGGCTCTGCGTATAACTTCACGGGCGGTCGACGTGACTCAATCTATAAAATATTCTGATTCAATTTTGCGTTGTTTTAGTAATAAAACCCGGTCGTTATGTAATAACTCTGCAATATTAATGTTAAAATACTCTCAGAAGGTGGATTGATTAGGTAAGTTACCAAAGTTATTGCTTTTTTATCACGATTTTGTTAGGTTTTTTCAGGACATATATAAATGTTTAACATGGTCCAATTTTTGTCTCAAAATAAGGGCCGGACCTTATTAGGAGCAAGAAGTTGTAAAATAGGCGTGATCAGTTACTTAAATGAATTATATAAGTGTAAATAAGCAGTTGGCCTGGCAAGTGGCACTTTTATGCGGTGATAACGACAGATCACCACGCTAGGCCATAGCTATCGCACAAAAATGTGACATGTCTAGACACCTTTCCTTCCTTTCACTTCAACTAATATTGAAAAAAATAATCCAGATGCTTCCGAGTTTTACACTTAGCAACACATTTACCCATTAGCAACACAACCATTTTTACGTATAAGATTTTATTTACGCAAATCAACAGTAGCTTTTGACATAAGTATTATTCATACATAATATAAGTATATCGTTTCCAGAAATGTTCACAAAAATGGAACCTTCGCAAAAAAGAAAACGATGCTCAGGATGGTCCTTAACTGATCTTCAGACTGCTCTAGATGATATGAAAAAACAACCAAATGTCTAAGCGTGCAGCAGCTTTAAATTACCATATACTACGGTGAACGTTGAAAAATTACATAAAATCTGGAAGCGTGGTGAAGAGGATGAGAAGGAATGCTGTTTTTACCGACACACAGGAAAAGGAATTGGTAGAGAGAATTAAGAAGTTGTCAAATATTACCTTGGCCTGATACCTTTAACACCAAAGTAATATTTTGTGGAAAAAACAATATAAAAAACCCTTTTAGTGACAAAAAATCTACTATGATTACAGAGGTATAATACCTAATAAGGTCCAAGTACTAAGATTGAAAAAAATGACTGATTATTAACATTTTGTGATTTTCTTTATTAGAGTTAATAAAGAGTTAATAAAAATCTGCACACAACTACAATTTGTTTCATTTATAACTATAAAATAGATTAGTTCTAACTTATATTCATTTCCTAATACTTTATAAGGGCCACGACACTAATTCATATGAATTTCCGTTTCATTATGCGAAAGCCACGAATTTAATAGTAGTTTAAAGCCATTGCTTTATAAAGGTGTGATTTTTCTGGTATATAACGCCTAAAATCTTGCAGTTCAATTATGGATCTTATTTAGAGCCCTAGTGCCATATAGGGACCACAGACAAGCTTTTAAAAAACTTATTTTGTTAGTACCTCGACCTTGGTACCTTGTTTATATGTATAATATTTCTCTTCTAATATAAACAGTTTATTTGATCATGATGTTTTACAAATTATAAGACTTCTCAAAATTGATTTATAAGGATTTCCAAAAACCCGGCCCTTATTAGATATAGATTTTACGGATTTTATCGTGTTCAATTTTAACTTTTAAATTCCCGACGTTTCGGGTGCTTTATTTGACCTCCCGATGTCATAGCACATGAGTAAAGAAACCGACCAGAGGGGAAGCTACATACAAACTTCTCGCTGCGGGTACACCCGCACATAGCGTAGCGATGTGTGCGTGAGCTCTCACCGACAGGTTCACCGACGCTCCGTCAGGGTACAAACCGGTTTGCGCCGGCTCAGTCAGAGTGTGAATGAAAGGGCTGTTGGTCACATGCATTGAAATAAATAGACGAATAATATTTCGTGATTTTAGAGATCAATAAATTTATAATTTTTTTTTACATTTAGAGTTAAATTTAGAGATTGTGTACTATAAAATAAGACATTATATATATATTTATATTAGATAATTAGTATTCGTATAAGCTAAATGCCTGTTGTACAGTATGTATGAAAAATTCGAGAGAAAATAATACAATAGCCAGACAGTGGTGCAGTTAGTATTAGTGGTAGTAGTGCGGGTGATGGTGATGGTGGACGGTGGTGCTGATCTGGCAGTGTTGGTGGTGGTGGATGGTGGTGCTGATCGTAATGGTGTCAGTGATTGTGGTAGTGCTGGTAGTATCATTGGTGGTGGTGGTGACAGTGGACTACCATTGGCACCACCACCACGACCAGCATTACCACCACAGCCTTACTATCGCCACCATCATCCTGGTAGTAACATTGTTGATACACCACCACCACCACCACTGCCCACTACCATCATCACAGTCATTACTACTACCACCTGTTTTTTTGTACTCATGAATACGTTGTCTTACGAAAATGATATAGATAGAAATATAGATATATATGTAATGTGAAGCTCAGCATGAAAATAAGCAAAATATAAAATTTTTGCAGTTTCAGTTTTAATTACAAATAACTTAAGTATTATATAGTATAAGACAACTTGTGTATTCATTACACATGTTGTCTTATACTATATAATATTTTTATTTTTTCCTTAAAATTTTCACATGCATCAAGTGATAACCCTATCAGAATAGGTATAGATTTTCGACGTTGTTTAGGAAGCTTCCCCTCTGGTCTTTACTCTTTACTCTGTGGTCATAGTTAGCCCGGCTTGAATAGGTAGGTAGTTTTTGAATATTAAATTATGGTTCGATCTATAGTCTGTTCGCTAAGATAGTGTCGGTACACCCGGAGGAGCACTTTTTAGTTTGCTTTTGTTTTAGTATTATGTATTGTGTTTCTTAAATAAATATTTTTCTATTCTGAGAATAAATATAAATATATAATAAAAACATTATACTGTAATGTTGTAATAAAATACGAATATAAATAATAAAGACAAGTTAGGTAGCAAATATCCTTTCACTATGGCGCTTCGTTTTAAAATGCAAAATTTTCGCCACACGCAGTGACCTTTGACGTTGCGGTGGCGCCTTTGACAAGATGCGGCACGTGCAAGGGCGGTACGACACAAAGGCGGCCGTATCTAAGCGAACAGGCTATACTCAGAATGAGCGTACAGTAACTTGATGTCTTGTAGTGGTATGCTTGGGTTTGGATTGAATTTTATTAATTATAGGATCCCAAGCAGATGGTAGCACCTATCCATCTTCTCTATTAAAATTAGGATGTTTTTTTTTAAATTTCAAATAGCTTCCCCGTCGCCCCTTCGTACCCCGCTACCCCCCGCGCACCCCGCACATCGGCGCCGATCCAGTGATGTTGGCGACCAATCAGCGCGCGTGTGGCTTCATTTATCGTCGCACGGCACTACTCACAGACTGAGACACCTTCTTGCGAAATATAAGAAGGGCGTCTCGGTCTGTGAGCTGTTCATTTCACTTCGGAAGCGGCACTCGAGAAGACTCCAAAGAAGACTCAAGACAACAGATCAAGACTCCACAACTGAAGACCTCTCTCTGTACATATTAGATAGTTTATTTTAATAGTGCCGAATATTGTAAATAGTGTAATACAGTATAGTAAAAAGTACCATCTTTTCTTCGAGCAGTCCCCTAGTATAGCTAACCTCAGATCAGTGAATAATCAATCAATAACACAAATAAATATACAGTCCACTTTCATCCATTATACTTGGTCCATCGCCGCCGGATTCAAGCCAGAAGAAAGAAGCAAGAAGTAAGAAGAAACAAGAAAGAAGCCAATTACAGAAGAAAGAACATAATTATAGAAGAAATAACATAATTATAGAAGAGAGAAGATCATTATAGAAGATCTTCAAGGAAGAAAGAAGTTCGTCGACGAAGAGAGAAGATCGTCGGTACTAATTTCTTCCCTGTTTCTTGTTACGACTACGTCATATACGTCTATTGTCTGTTTCCAGACAATTTCTTGTTTCTTTAACCGCGTTTACGCGGCCAGGTGGTTGCTCCCTAACGGTGTCAAACTGTGACCATCTGGTAACGCCCTTGTGGCGGGAACGACATCCAATACGTGCGTCTTTTTGAAGACGATACGTACGTCTTTTTGAAGACGACCGGAGGTCGCAACGTGGGACAATGAGGAAGACACGAAGCCAGAAGGCACGGAACGAGGACGACACGCCGGTAGGAATGCGTATATTCGAAGAAGCACCCGCGTCCCCGTCCGATTATCTCGCGATGGCACAAGCGCCCTCCGCCGCGCCCGCGCTCCAGGCCCCGCTCGCGCCCGCATCTACGCCCGCGCCCGCGCCCCCGCCGCCGCGCCCCGCTATGTCCGTGTCTACGACCGATCGCTTGGGAGAGGTTAGCACATCCGCGCCGCGCACAGAGACACTCACCGCGATTATTGAAGATCTTCCGTTTACAGAAACTAGTTCGATAGTACGTACCGTCGCGCCTGTAACAGACGTCGTACATAGGCCCGCACCTCGAGCTCCGTCGGTCCGCTCCGTTCGTTCAGCCCGGTCGACAGCTAGCGCGATAGCTAGGTTAAAACAAATTGAATATAACGCCGCGGAGGAACTAGCTGCAATTAGGAGGAAGCAATTGCAACTTGAAGAAGATCTTATTAAGAAGAAGTACGCTAGGGACGTCGCGCAACTGCAAGAAGAAACAGATAGGGAAAGTATTAACGAAGACGAGTTAGTTGAAAATAGGGTACGCGTTGATAGGTGGTTAGAGAACGTAGAGACTGTGCGGGGGGAGTCGCCTTACCGCCCGTCTCAGCCCGCGCCCCGAATCGAGTTAGAGCAGACCCTACCGAACAGGGTAACCGGTTACGACCACAGTGAAGATGCCCAGGGGAGGACGGTAGCGAATGAGGTTCAACCACGTCGCGTAGAAACGATACAGAGGGATAGTGGAGTCGCCGTAGAAATGAACCAGGTGGATCGTCGTGTACGGGTTACGTCGCCGTCGCGCGTCCAACGCCGCACTCTATCGCCTACACATAGATCGCCACATCGCCACGCGGATCGTAGATCACCGTCGCCGTATAGGGATGTAGGTGTACATAGATCGCCATCGCCACATCGCCACGCGGATCGTAGATTATCGTCGCCGTGTCATAGGGATGTAGGTGTACATAGGACGCCAGCGCCACAGCGTAGGCTAGAGGGAGATAGGGATAGAGATAGGTCGCTTACTCCGCGAGGGAAAGAGAGGGGTACAGAGCGACTAGCGGAAGCTCTAGAGAATATGATTAGAGTCAGGCCCGCTGCCGCGAAGCAGACGCAGGACTTGCCTATTTTTAACGGTTCGGCCGCGGAATGGTTAGCCTTCAAAGCCGCGATGAAGGAATCCACGCGTTTATATGGATTCACAAATACGGAAAATATGGCAAGGTTAAGAAAATGTCTACGCGGCGAAGCCAGGGAGGTAGTATCGGCACTGCTGTTTACCGCGAAGGATCCAGCAGATATTATGCGAACATTAGAGCAGTGTTTCGGCCGCCCTGAAGTAATTATCGATCGAGCGATAGAGGAACTGAAAAGCCTTCCGCGCCCGGGTCAAACCGCTCAGGAATTGAATTCGTTCGCGATTAAGTTACAAAATATAGTATGTATTTTACAGAACGTCGACGGCAAAGGGTATTTACAAAATCCAATGCTGACTAGGGAAGTAACTAGTAAACTAAGCCCTCACCTACGGTCGCGTTGGTGCGATTATGCGGAGCACTACGGAAGTGCAGACGAACCGGACATCGTTACACTGTCTAGGTTCATGATGAGAGAGGCTGACCGTGCGTTGAGTCATGCCTATACGTCCGTAGCGCCGACTAAGGAATCGCCCGTAGGACGAGAGGCGCCGCCGTCGAAACGAGTTGTATTAACACGCCGCGTAGAGAATAGGGCCCGCGACGTAAAGACATTCACCGCCCAGGAGGACACCGGTAGTGCCTCTTGTATGTGTTGCGGGGGTGAACACGTGATCGCTAAGTGTAGAAAGTTAGCGCAAATGGGTGTGGACGACCGGTGGAATTGGGTAAAGGAAGAGGGGGTGTGTTTTCTCTGTTTGAATAGTAAGCACCGACGATTTAAATGTAAAGCGAAGAAATGCGGCGTCGACGGCTGCAACGCCCCCCACCATGCCCTCCTTCACACCCGCAAGATCCGCGCACCTGAGACATCGGCAAAACCGGATGAGACCGTGCTCGTCGCGTCTAACGTTGGTAGTAATGCGTTCGTATTATTAAAAGTGTGTCCCATTACGTTACGTGGACCACGCGGTAGGGAAATAGATACGTATGCGTTGCTTGACGAAGGCTCGACTATTTCGTTGATCGACGACGACTTAGCGCGCGAGTTAGGAGCGGAAGGACCGGTAAAGCCGCTGAATATTAGAGGAGTAAACAATAGTCAGCGCGAGGCCGATAGCAGGCTAGTTAACATAGGCATACGTGGCAAGACGCGCAGCGAGATGTATAGAATAAATGCGCGTACAGTAACAAATTTACAGATAGGTTCGCAGTCGGTAAATAAAGAGTGTTTACGTTTTAAACACTTACGCGACCTACCGAGTTCGGTTTGTTAGATTATTATTAGTCGCCGACAACTGGCATTTAATAATCACCCGTAATTTAAGGATAGGACGTCGAAGGCAGCCTATAGCTGCACGTACGTTATTAGGATGGGTGATACAGGGAACCGTGCCGCGATTCACGTGTAGGGAGGACGATGAAACCGTATTACACGTCGTAAGCAGTAGCGGACGGTTAGATAGGGACATTCGAACGTTCGCCAGTCAGGACGAGGAGTTAACGGAACTCCTTAAACGGCAGTACGAGATCGATTCCATCGGTATCTCGCTAAAGAGTAGGCCGCGACGGGAAGAAGAGCGCGCTGTCGAGATATTCCAGCGCACCGTCAAGAAGGCCGGCGAGCAATACCAGGTGGGACTGCCATGGAAGGACGACAACGTGCGGATGCCTCCCAGCTACGAGATGGCTGCTCGAAGACTGCGGACGATCGAGAAGAAGATTGACAAATCGCCGGAGTTTCGAGACGCCTATACAGCACAAATAGACTACCTCCTGGCAAAAGGATACGCAAGGGAAGCCGAGGGGACAGAGAGAGAGGACCCCAAGAGCTGGTACCTGCCTCACTTCGCAGTACGGAATCCGAACAAGCCTGGGAAGACAAGAGTGGTTTTCGACGCGGCAGCGCGTGCGTCCGGTAAATGTTTGAACGATTATTTACTTGACGGCCCCGACTTGTTACGGAACCTACCGGGAATATTGTTTAGATTTAGGGAGAACGAAATAGCTGTGTCCGCGGATATTAGGGAAATGTTTTTACGCGTGAAGATAAACCGTCGCGACCAACCTGCGCAATTGTTTCTGTGGCGAGGTAACGAGCGATCCAGCCCACCGCGGGAATACGTTATGACTTCAATGATTTTCGGTGCGAGGAGCTCGCCGTTTCTCGCACATAGCGTTAGGGATCATAACGCGCGCGCACACGCAGAGACACATCCGTTGGCATTTAACGCTATCGTACGTAGTCACTACATGGATAACTACCTAGACAGTTATGCTACGGTAGAGGAAGCGGTAAACACTGCGAGGCAGGTTATGGAAGTACACCAGCAGGCCGGCTTCACCTTAGCAGGCTGGAATTCGAACCACGCAGCCCTACTAGAAGACAAGCCGGAGGAATTACTAGCGAGCAAGCCTAAGGAGGTAGGCTTGAGACAAGACAGCCCAGGCAGAACCCTAGGGCTATTATGGATGGCCGATGAAGATGCCTTAACGTTCAACACATCCATGAACAGGGTACCGAACGAAGTGAAGACGCTGCAGAGGCCACCGACCAAGAGAGAGGCGTTAAGCGCAGTCATGTCGGTCTTCGACCTGCTGGAACTGCTGAGATACCTCACCATCACCGCCAAGATCCTGCTGCAAGACCTGTGGCGGATGAAGAAGGTCGGATGGGACGACGAACTACCCGAGGAGGCAGCTGAGGAATTTCAGAGGTGGCTGCGAGTCGTCAAGGAAGTATCACGACTGCAGCTGCCTAGGTGCTATGCTCCTACGGGGGGAGTGGTAGAGCGTCAGCTTCACGTGTTTAATGACGCAAGCGAACGTGCGTACGCATCCGCGGCGTATTGGCGAATACGATACCGCGACGGAACGGTTAAGGTACGGTTAGTAGCGGCCAAGGCGAAAGTCGCCCCGATAAAGGCGCAAAGCATACCGCGGTTACAGTTGCAGGCGAATCTGATAGGCGCGCGACTCGCGGAATTCGTGCAAGGCGAGCACAGAGCGGTAGCCGATAGGGTAGTGTATTGGACAGACTCCACTACGGCGCTCCACTGGATACAGAACGATACGGCGCGTTACACCCCATACGTGGCTCATAGATTAGGGGAGATATCGGAGAAGACGTCACCCGAGCAATGGAGGTGGATACCGACCGCAGACAACATCGCGGATCAGGCAACGCGCATAAATTATACGTACAAGGAAGAGAGCGACAAATGGTTTACGGGACCGCCATTCCTGTACGAAGATGAAGATCGATGGCCTCGACGTCGGGAAGAGAAGGCAGGGGATGAAGATGACGAGTTGGAGGAAGTCGTGGCGTACCAGAGCGACACCAGGGACGCTCCACACCTGCCAGACATCGAGAGGTTCTCTTCTTACGAGAGATTGGTCAGGGCCACCGCTCGGATATTACAGTTCGTCGATGCCATGAGAAGAAAGGCGCACGGACTAACATTGGACCACATCCAGAGAGCAGAGCGGATGTGGATAGAGCGCAGTCAACAAGAGAGCTTTGCTGAAGACATCAGTCGACTGCAGCGAGGAAAGAACTTGGCAACAGGCAGCGCGTTAAGGAAGCTCGACCCCATATTCGAAGATGGCATACTGCGAGCTAGAGGACGGATCGACGCAGCCGATGTGGACAGCCAAATGAAGAGGCCCATCATACTGAACGGACGCCACCAATTTGTAAAGCTGCTTGTGGAGAAGGCGCATAAGGAAGCAAGCCACGCCAACAGGGAACGGGTAGTGAACGACCTACGCATGAGATATCACATACTTCGACTACGACCGACCGTAAGAGAAGTGGAGCGGAGATGTCTGCGGTGCAGGGTACGCAAGGCGACACCACGGCCAGCGGTTATCGGAGATCTACCACCTGAACGGTTAGGGGCATTCGCGCGACCATTCACCTACACCGGAATCGACTATTTCGGGCCTATAACGGTAACAATAGGACGTAGGCATGAAAAACGGTGGATAGCGTTATTCACTTGTTTGACGACGCGCGCGGTACATCTAGAGATAGTTTATTCCCTAACGACGGACTCGGCGATATCGGCATTGCGGCGCATGGCGGCTAGGCGTGGGTGGCCACGGGTCATCTACTCTGACAACGGAACGAATTTCCATGGGGCGGACACCGAACTACGACGGGCAAGGGAGGAGTGGGCACCCCTGCTGAAGGACTACGCGTTGACTCGGCGGACAGACTGGAAGTTCATCGCGCCGGGCGCGCCGAACCAGGGAGGCGCATGGGAGCGTCTCGTGCGCTCAGTGAAGACCGCGCTCGAAGCCACTCTACACCAGAAGAGCCCGCGGGAGGAGACGTTGGTGACGCTCCTCACAGAAGCCGAGAACACGGTGAACTCTCGACCGTTGACACACGTACCGGTCGACATCGACGAGGAAGAAGCGCTGACACCCAACCACTTCCTGCTGCTGGGACCATCGAGCCTTCCAGTAACCACGCCGTGCACGCCTAGTGATTGTCGGGCGTGGAGAGCGGCGCAAGGACTTGCCGACGAGTACTGGAAGCGCTGGATGAAGGAGTACCTGCCGACGCTGGTTGCGCGCGGGGACTCACGGGATGTGCAGCAGCGACAGCTACAAGAAGGGGACCTCGTCGTGGTGGCAGACGGTAGCCTGCCAAGGAACGTGTGGCCGCGTGGAATTGTAACGCGGACCTTTCCCGGACCAGACGGCGTGGTGCGCAACGTGGAGGTGCGGACCAGGGGCGGATTGCTGCGGCGGCCGGTCAGGAAGAAGATGAGGCTCGCGAGCTACGCCGGGGGGAGGATGTTGAGGACAGCTAGAGACCCGCCGCCCCGTCACCCCTTCGTACCCCGCTACCCCCCGCGCACCCCGCACACCGGCGCCGATCCAGTGATGTCGGCGACCAATCAGCGCGCGTGTGGCTTCATTTATCGTCGCACGGCACTACTCACAGACTGAGACACCTTCTTGCGAAATATAAGAAGGGCGTCTCGGTCTGTGAGCTGTTCATTTCACTTCGGAAGCGGCACTCGAGAACTCTCCAAAGAAGACTCAAGACAACAGATCAAGACTCCACAACTGAAGACCTCTCTCTGTACATATTAGATAGTTTATTTTAATAGTGCCGAATATTGTAAATAGTGTAATACAGTATAGTAAAAAGTACCATCTTTTCTTCAAGCAGTCCCCTAGTATAGCTAACCTCAGATCAGTCAATAAGTAATCAGTCATAAATAAATATACAGTCCACTTTTCATCCATTATAGTTAGTATCCTATCAATAGTTTCAGTTACAGACAGACACTTCAATTTTATTAATATATATGTGTATATAGATATAGATATATTATGAAAAGACTCACTTTTATTAAAGTTTTTATGGACTACGGTCTTCACAACTTCCCGATCTTGGTGCGGATACGGTTCCTTATTGGTCTGCGTATCCCACTCCCCGGCGCGGACGAACAGCTGCCTGGTCTCGACCACGTAGTGCGCCGTGGTCAGGACCACATTCGGGTGGATCAAGGAGCCACCGCCCACGTAGACGTTCATGTTTTGCCCCGATGGGTTGTTTTCGTTGATGAAGAGTGGTTCTGTCCTGATTAAAGTAAATGGATGTTGTGGCCCAAATACGTAAACATCTATCCTCGATTACGAATCATCTCAATGCGTTGTCATCCGTGAGGACTAAGATGGAATGTCTCGTTTCCAGTAAAAATGGTCTCCGTTCTACACTCACCATATGAAACATAGTATCATTAAGATGCCATTTCACGAAGGTTCTGTGAGAGCGTGGTCCTCCTCTTTTGAACCGACCCATTCGAGTTATACCCATTATATAGCTGAAGCATGGAACTACCACGTAAAATATAGATAAAAAATATAAGAGCCGTGGTAGCTTTGGGATTCAGTTCTCGCTTTCTACTTCACAGTAGGGTTCAATCCCCGCCGCATTGGTGCCGGCGGACATTGTTAGTTACAATTTTAAGTGCTGATTTACTACGTATTTGGCGGCGAAGGAAACCATCACCAATACACACTGGAGCAGCGCAGTGGACTAACTCCATAACCCTTGTAGAAATTAGAATATGCCCAGGGGTGAGATGCAGATATTGGAATGAAGTTCTTTATCGGACGGTACGGATTTGGCGGACGGGGGCTAGGCTACAAAAAGTGTAAGATATTTCCGTCACCCCTACTGACGCAGTGTAGATGGCCTTGGCGGCTATAAGGAAGCGAGATGGAATAATCCATAATCATTATCCAATCCATCTCCCTCGCACTTTTTCTTATTTTGCCATAAAAAAAATATTATTTTATTTCGAATGGCGCTTCATTTTAATAGACGCTAGTAATTCATTTATTTGTATTTGTTAATCAATAATATAATACGTTTATCAATAATATTATACTGTACGAAAGGAACTTCGTTCCAACCGAGCGTTTCACGATTCACGCATCTTTTTTTTTAACATGGATTAATGACTTATGTTGAGTTAGTCTTCGCCGACAGCTTCACAAGACATAATTATAAACCTAAGGATACATATGCTAAATCATTAAAATGGTTCTAAAACGCCCGAGGGAATCTTGACTCTGAATTTTGATATATCTGACTCCAATTATATATTCTTTTCAGTCTTTAATCCTATGCATTACATTTATTCTCTAAAATAAATTAACAACTCAACATAAAAGTCCCTAATCCATATTAAAAAAAGAGAAATATGTGGCAACATTTGATTTGATTTTAGTTATGTGTTTAAAATAGTATAATAAAAGAAAATAAATCTAGACTTGTATATTTTATACAAGTAAATTGTAAATGGTGGATGCTTTGACCTGTAGTTGATCTGGTGGTCGTAAGCGCACCACGTGAACATATGACCCCGGGTCTGGCCGGAATCAGTTATTGGATTTTCTGTCAAGAAATTCTTTAATAGCAGTCTGGAGTCAGGGGGATGTTTCACAGCCGTTGGTCCTGCGCCTGATCTCTCTCCGGTCATGTCGGATGGTCTTCCCGTCGGACTGTGAGAGTGAGGCAATATAGAGTGCAGTTATGCTTGCGAACACACTTGCGCGCTATAATCCTGCCATGACAGGTTAGTCTCCGTCGAGATTTAGATTACAAAATAGCTGATAAAGAAATTGGTGAATATTAGAGACGATTGGTCCTTCAGTCAACCCTTCCGGTCGCATTGATTAAGGCAGTGAGGCATTCTGAGAGAGATCTGTCTTGTTCTATTTACAGATTGATGATGACGAGGAAGAATTATAATCTGTCATATTTATCAGTTTACTTACTTCAATATGGCGACCATCCACGGGAACTCGGCGAACTTTGCCTCCCCACCGACGTCGCCGGTGGTAAAGAGTCCGACCCCGTTTGGATTCCTCCAGCCACAGCCTTGACGCTGAGAAATTATAACAAATAAATTAGATGTAAACCTTGTGGTCAGCGTATCTCAATAAAGCAGCCAATGACTCTCCATGACCTCATTTCTAAGTGGCGCCGCCCTGGTGGTGGAAAAGGTCGTGGATACCCTCATGATCCCAACATTACAAATATTTGTGGATATTTTGTATAAAATTAATAACAATAATGACCTCCACTCAAAATTTCGGATAGGACAGGACTATAGCACACGATTATGTATCACTAGGCACTAAGCACTATACACGGTTATTTTGCAATATACGCCCAAATTTGCAGAGAAGGTTCACAATAAGTAATATAGGCAAATGGTGAATAAAAATTAATCAAAAATATCTCAAATATTCTGTCCTTTTTATCTTTTAAATTCAAAATTCGTGGTTATGCATTTTTTTTGTTGAGTTTACTGTACGCGCACGCACATTCGTAAGGGTGAATGTGATTTATGGGCAACAATATTTTTGCCCAATTTGGGAAAATTTCAAATAAACCTAGCAAGCTAACAGCATAGCAAAGTGGCGAAGCAATCACCTTTGTAGCGGTTTCTAACGGTTGCCGTTGAGCAATCAGTTTCAAAATAGGAGGTTCAGATGCCTGGGTGATCAGTAATCGATTGCTGAAAACAGAATTTGAAAATTCGAAACCGTTCTCGAGATAATCGTGGGACAGACGGACAGACATCGTGAAATCAATAAGTGTCTTCACAAGCTTCGCCACTTAATAAAAGTAGAAGTCTTATTTACTCGTACTTTCAAAATATGCATTACTTAAGTTTAAAATTTGGCAAGAATAAAAATGCAGATGCGTTGTCACTCCTGAGAACTAATATGGAATGCCTCCTTTTCAGTAAAGAAGGGGTCTCCGGTTCTTTACACTCACCATACGCAAACGAGGATAGATGTAGATGTCTATCGGCCACAGCAACCACTTACCATCAGGTGGACTGTGTTTTTTTTATAGGATTAGGGTGACAAACGAGCACACAGTCCATCTGATGGTAAGTGGTTGCTGCGGCCCATACACATCTACATCTATTCTCTATTACAAATCAAAATGCAGATGCGTTGTCACCCGTGAGGACTAAGATAGAATGCCTCATTTCCAGCAAAAAGGGCCTCCGGCCACCTGCACTCACCAAGCGAAACGCAGAGGTAAACCTCTACTTCACGCTGGTTTTCTGTGAGGTCGTGGTACCACCCCGGTTCGAGCCGGCCCATCCGTGCGACAGCAAAAGCTGCCGCTTGGCTCTACCACTGTTATAATAATATATAATAAAAATAATATATATGTCATATGTGCTCGTTTGTCATCCTTATTCTATAAAAAAAACATAATATAGCTGCAGCGTGGCTCTACCATGTAAATAATTTAATGACTAAGGGTGCGTACAGATTAAGTAACATGTTGTGTAACTTGTTGTTTTATAACACGTCCACCATATGTTACATTATTTTGTAACATTGCAACATATAATAATACTGTACACAGAATAACAATGCAATATAATAATGTTATATGACATTGTCATATGTAACGTTTTATAACATGTTATATTACATAATGTGTACGCACCGTAAGAAAGAGACAGACTTACAACGAATTTCTTTCTAGATACACACCTGATAATTGGGATTGGGCGTATGTATGGGTTGAATTTGGATATCGGGCGGTAGACAGCAAGTGTCTAAATAGGAAGAACAGGGGCCGTCACGCATTCTGTAAAATAAATATTTTATAAAGAAGTATTAAATGAACTTTTACCGTTTGGAAGCGGTATAAAGGATAATGTCCTCGAGATCGAATTTCGGTCGGGCCGACCAACCTCGACGGAGACTAGTCATCTGCACAGGACAGGATTATAGTGCCCGAGTGTATGTGCAAGCACAGGTGCACTCTCTATTGCCTCACTCTCATAGTCCGATGGGACAGAGAGATCAGGCGCAGGAATAACGGCTTTACTTGCTTTTCGAGTCACGAGGATCAAACACCATCAATAACTCCGGGCTGCTAATGAGAATTTTGTGACAGAAAAACCAAAAACTGATTTTGCCCGACCCGGGATTCAAACAGTAGTCGAGTTTACAATCACTAGGTTAAAGAGGCTGTCAAAGTAATGACGTAAAAATCAGTAGCTAGTGTCGTAAGAAGCTGCATGGCATGGAGTATAGAGTAGAAGGAGAACGTTTTTATACGTGGTAGAGCCATGCTGCAGCTATATTAGCAGTATAGTTGTAGCACGATTGGGTCGGCTCGACCGGGGAAGGACCACGCTCGCACAGAATACCAGGGTAAAATAGCAGCGTGACACTGCTGTGTTTCGTATGATGAGTGTAGAGTACCGGAGACCCATTTTACTGGAAAAGAGGCATTCCATCTTAGTCCCCACGGGTGAAGACGCATCTGCGTTTTGATTCTTTATTGAGGATAAATGTAGATGTCTATGGGCCACAGCAATCACTTACCATCAGGTGGACTGTGTGCTCGTTTGTCATCCTATCCTATTTAAAAAAAAAAAACTATTTCATATGGGGCGAAAGTTGAAAAAGTGTCCAACTGTATACTGAAAATAGACGTTCCAAAACCTACCACAATAGCGCTGGCGTCTGAAAACTGCGATATGAATATAGCTGTTGTAGACGGTGTGAAGTCAGCTGAATTAAAATGTTTAAAAAAATTTATGACTAGAGTAGTTAGTAAAATGCCAGTAGCCCAGTATACAAAACCTCAACTATTTACGTCGTACAAAACCAAGCGGATTGGTCGGTCCTTGTTTATTTCTCCATCTTATTCTAATTACTTTTGGCGCTTTTTTTTAATTTATCCTATGCTACTGCAGCGCCACCCTTATTGGACACGTTTTTACGGACACTTCGTATCATGGAGGTTAGAGAGAAGGAGAACGATCGCTGTAGAAAATAGTGTCCCAGAAATATGGACAAAATAAGTGAGGCGCTGCGATCGCTAAGTTGTCTCAATAAAAAGCGGGTTGTTGTGCGCTAGTTTGAGATGAAATTATTATTTATTAATAAATAAATTATGTTTTTTATAATTTTCATTATTAAGTGGCGAAGCTTGCCAAATCTGTCCGTCTGTCCGTCTGTCCGTCTGTCCTACGATTATCTCGAGAACGGTTTCGAATTTTCAAATTCTGTTTTCAGCAATCGATTACTGATCACCCAGGCATCTGAACCTCCTATTTTGAAACTGATTGCTCAACGGCAACCGTTAGAAACCGCTACAAAGCTGATTACTTCGCCACTTTGCTATGCTGTTAGCTTGCTAGGTTTATTATAAATATTATAAATTATTACAAATATAAATAATTAATTGTTATTTTTGTACATTATTCAACTAACTTCTTCTACTTGTACTCATAAACAGCTAACTCCGCAGACACTACATACCGACGGCAGCGCCGCTATAAATTCTACAAATTTTCAGGGACAGGCGGGCTTTGTTTTAGTACGTAGCGACGTTCTCCTCTCTAACATCCATGCTTCGTATACAGAGATGGTCCTCCTTCTATACTCTATACTCCATGCTGCATGGGAAATCCAAGAAACTTCTCATAGCTTCCAATAGATGGCGGTAATACCATAACGTTTACGGCAGACGTAATATAGGTACCCAAGCCAGCGATGGTCAGCAGCGTGAAAAGTGCGTGCAATATTCATTTTGCACAGTGTTCTATAACTCGTGATGTGTGGAAAGAACTTTTAATCTGTACATGCCAAAAAAATGTTAACAATGTATTTATCAGTCCCCTGATTACTGCTATGGTGATGGCATTTGATGTAGTAATGATTTTCTTACCTACTACCAGCTAGTCCGGCGCGTTACTGCCGTAGAAGAAAAATAGTGGGATATCGTCTTAAATTTGGAAGGGTTATATTGTTTAATAAGGAATGATAATAAATTCATTGAAATTGAACACATTTGTCGATACGAACGCGCGCCACCTATTGTAAGCTAATTGTACTATGCCTATAACTTTCGCGTAAGTGCAAGCAATAAGTTGACAAAGTTTTACCCAAAGGTTTTACCGTAATCTGATGAACGGTATAGTAGCGCATAAAATACGAACAAACAAACATGAATTTTTATATATTAGATAGGCTATAAATGAAAGTATGCCATTGCATTTAAGAAGTGCTCGATAAGATCATAAGACTGATAACAGCCCCGTGGCGCAGGGGCTTATCAATGACTTGCAGCGCTGAGTGTCGCGAGTTTGAATCCCGCACGGAACGTGTATTTGCTTGGCCTTCTAATAATTGTTCCTGGTCTGGATGTTTGTGCTTGTGAAATTTATATATGCAAACTGTCCCCACGACCCAGGAGATAATCCTAATGCGGAGGTAACGTTTTAAAAGATAAAATAAAAACAAACTAATCTCAAGTTAGATTTAAGTTCTCATGTTAATTTGTCTGCATAGGCGCCTTGGGTACTATCGTAATCGATCGACTGCCTCGTTGGTCTAGTGGTTGTAGTAGTGCGACTACTGATCATGAGGTCCCGGGTTCGAATCCCAGGTCGGCCAAAAAATCAGTTATTGAGTTTTGCCATCAAGAAACTCTCAGTAGCTGCCCGGAGTCAGGAAGTTGGTGGTGTTTCACCCCCGTGCCTCGGAAAGCACGTAAAGCCGTTGATCCTGCGCCTGATCTCTCTCCGGTCGTGTCGGTTTACCGTCCCATCGGGCTATGAGAGTGAGGGAATAGAGGGTGCACCTGTGCTTGCGCATACACTTGGGCACTATAATCCTGTCCTGCGTCGATGGCTAGTTTACGTTGAGACTGGCCGGCGTGGCCGAAATTCGGTCTGGAGGACATTATTATTATTAATCGACTATCTGCTTGTTTAAACTGCCGTCAAAATCCCCCAAAAATTTGCACGTGACGTGTGTGTTGTGTACTATATGACAGCGTTTGACCATACTGACTGATATACCGGTGGACTGATAGGGAGTAGCCATAGCGTTTTGCCTCGATACAGAATGTCTGTCATTTTTTGCGGAAGGAATACAGTCACTACAAATCTCACACATAACAATTAAAACAACAAAGAACTTCACACACAATAAATACATTATAATTGTATCGCTCAGTGACAGCGACAACTTGCATCAGTTGCTCGACTGATCTGCATGTGTGTAGTGTGTTGGTAAACAAATCTGAAACAACCGTTTTTATTGTAATATTTAAGTTTTAAAAGAAGTAAATAGCAATTATGTGATTAAAAATTACTTATCTTTATATATAAAAATTACGTGCGACTTTGTTTGTCCGCGATAAACTAGGAGTTTAAGTTTAACCACTGGAATTATTTCAATGAAATTTTGCACACTGTGTGCAGTTTGGTCTAACTTGAGAGATAGGATAGTTTTTATCCCGATAAGTGACCCTCAGTATTTTTTATTTCGAATTTAAGTATTTTTATAGTACGGAGGTTCGCTGCTAAGGGCAGAACAACGTTTGCTTGGCCAGCCAGTGTTATATGAACAGAAACACCATCTTTTTGTAAATTTGACGTGGCAGATCATTTTTTGCAGCAAAATAGTCGAGCAATTCTGCATTTTTATCGCACGTCGATTCAGCCGCGCATCTAGATAAAGTCTAGTGAGCAGTGCGGCTGCAACTAGTTTTATTGCACACATAGGACCGCGTGGCTACTAAGTATAGACGTATGGCTACTCCCATCCGATCCGCCGGTGGCCCGTGTTGCGTTAAATGTTTGATGTATTCTTTTTGGCTGAAGGCCTTGTAGCCAACACTTCAATAAATAAACAAAATCTTACCTGATGTCAATGACATTGCTGCCATCAGTGTTGGCGGTATTATTGTCGTTGCAGAGGTAGTATATGACACACTCCCCAGGCAGCTTGTCGCTGGTCATACACCTCTCGACCACCTCACCTTTAGAAGACAAAAATATTAGGATCTTACGCATAGATTACTAATATGTGTAGAAGAGAGTCGTAAGTCCAGGCAGGACTTACGACTCTCTTCTACGGAACTCTTTTCTTCTTTTCTCTGGAAAAATTGTATGATAAATTGTCCAAGGGCTAATCAGAACATCATGTACTTTTAGTAAACTTCAAAAAGTAAGAATTTCTCCATTTGACTGTATTTTTTGCATGTACTCGTATGTTACGCAATATCTTAACCAATTGTGACGAGATATTATACGGGTAGAGCCACGCTGCAGCTATGCATATATAAAAAACTTCTATGGGAATCAGATCGAATTATAAAATTTAAGGGTTGAGATATGTACCTCCGGCAGTGTTCAATGTGGGTGATGTAGTTTTATACATGTTTTCCAAATGCTGCATGATGGCGTCCAGATCGCCACCATTGACGATGGCTTCACAGCCAATCATCACGACCAGCGCTAGAATCAAAACTGTCCAGCACATCTGGAAAAATAAGACGGTACAGATAGGTTTTTGATCAGCAGGTAATAGAGATCGATTTTTTTCCAAAACTGTCCAGCACATCTGGATAAATAAGATGGTACAGATAGTTTTTTGATCAGCAGGTAATGGAGATCTATTTTTTTCTGACGTGTCAATTTTACGTGGTATAACCGTGTAAAAACGCATAGAATCGTAAGGTGCTGCTGTATTTCTTGTGGTGAGTAACGAGAAACAGACCCTTTGGCTTTTGGTTTGGATAACATAGATGTCTATGGGTCACAGCATCTACTGTGTGAGTGGACTGTGAGCTCGTTTGTCACCTTGTTGCTGACGGATGACAAATCTATTTGAGAATACCAAGAACACCTTCAATAATCGAGCTTACTCCTTTTTAAAAGGCCGACAACGCTCCTGCGATTCCCCTGGTGTTACAGTTGTTCATGGGCGGCGGTCGACACTTACCATCAGGTGAGCCGTATGCTCGTTTGCCTCCTCTACTATAAAAAAAGGCAAACCCAAATCTGATAGACTGATAATCTACATGTGAGATTTTAGTTTCAGAAGACCTTCCCGTTCTGCCCCGCAAGAAAGTGTCCTAGAGATTTCTCCACAACAAAAGCAACTGGAGGAGACGTTAAACAAGGAGGCACTCAATTGGTAATGATAATTGGTCATGGGTAGAAACCCATGTATCAACGCTTATGTGGAGACTGCCCTGATTCTTATAGCTCGCCTTACGAAACACAGTAGCACTATGCTGGTATTCTACGTTGGTATTCAAAGCAAGCGTGGTACTTCCCGGATCGAGTCTACCCATTCGTGGTACAACCATAATATAGCTGCCTAAACCCTTACCGTTAAAGACTATTAAAGTCCACTGCTGAACATAACTCCCCCATAGATTGCCTTATAGGGGGGATATTTGCCATAGGTGCCACGCTTGGCAAGCGGGTTGGCAACCACAGTTTTATATTATTGGCGTTATTAGGAAGACGCTGCTGTCCATCTCCCGATTTGTTTCCCTCTGCTGCCTCTTACCACACCCACGGGATAGTATGAGGTGGTGGAGACTTTTAGAAAAGTGTGGTTTGCAAGATGACTTTGTGACAAGGATTGAGAAAGGAATGCTTCATGGTTTGGTCATGTAGAAAGAATGAACGAGGAAAGAGTGACAAAGCAAATTTATGTTGAAGAAGTGAACGGCAGGGTCGGGAAGGGACGCCCTAGACGAAGGTTTATTGACCAAATCGGCGATACATTAAAAATGGGCCAGATTGGGAGTACCCTTAACCGACGAGCGTGTATGCGTAGATATATGGATGTAAACGAGGCGAGAGAGGTGTGTCAGGATCGCGCCAAATGGAAGTCCGTAGTCTCTGCCTACCCCTCTGGGTGACAGGCGTGAGTGTTTTGTGTTGTATTTGTCTACGTCTGAATCTCGTTAATTAACAGTGAGGCGAACATTTTGAAAAGAGGAATCATGCCTACACAAATTAAAACAGGAACCTGTCTCCGAAAGTAGGTCATTTGGAAGTAGTTAATGATTTAGAATTGCATACTAATTTGACAATACTATGAATCACAGGCTTAATAGGAGATTAATCGGTTTTGAAATTATGACGTCATAGATGCTAATTGATATTGAAATAAATTCTGTGAGAATGTAAGAAGAACCTGCTTTACTGACTAACTGCAGTGACAAACGAACTAACAGTCCACCTGATGGTAAGTGGCAACTGCCGTCCATGAACACCTGCAAACGACTTTAAACAAAGAAAGCTACAGCGACGCATCACATACGGACTAATTTGGAATAGCTCGATTTCAAGTTTTAGCGAGACTAACGGACAACAATTGATTTTTATATATATAGAAGATAACTCTGCAAGTTTATTTCGTATTTACCTAAAAACAGTAAGTATCGTAAATGAAGATACAACTACCCGCCGCTATGAAACAATTTTTGTTCTGAATCGCCGGTCTAGTAGTGTACATAGTCTTTGCCAGTGAGGGTATTTTTCTCTTGACGTAAACGAAACACCCACGCTATGAAATGGGGTGGTTGATTTTCTTACCCCACTACCACACGGCAAAGCACCAAAGTTTCAAACGTAGTATGAGCCAACATTTGTGTAACTGTATAAAGCACCGCACAGACGACAAGCGTCAAGACCGTGAAAAGAGCGTTCTAGTGTGACGTTAACAAAACAGTCGTGCGCTCACGTGTGCAACGTGTTTGAATTCATTTCTCCCGCCCCAAAACTTCATTGTTTTCTTATTAAGCTTTTGTTTGTTTTATGTTAGTGTTATTTTTTTATCAAAATGCGTAAAGGGATATTCTATTTCTAACGTTTTTCAAGAAGGAAAAACAAAAAGGTTCGCCTATAATAAATCTTAGTAACAAATTCAATGTTTTTAATTAATATTTTTTCCTTTATTGATTTATTGCAATTGCAACCACTATTTTAGTATCATATCTTTTTGTCAACCGTACTAACCATCTACACTACACTTGACGTCATTACGTCATCGGCAAACTTTCTGCGTGCGGTTAATATATTAAATTGTTTTGAACTTGTCGTAACGAACCATAGACAGAGAGAATGGACTGTGCGTTCCGTATTCAGTTGTGCAGTGAATACAGATCGAAAAGTGCGAGAGAGACAAAGCGAATGTGTGGCCAGTAGTTGTCTCTTTCTAAAATTTTAATTGGTCCACGTCACTGGCTTGCAGAACGTGGACGGATCAGGCTTGCAGGAAAGAGACAGGTATTGGCCGCACAGTTACTTTGCCTCTTCCTAAAGTATGGTCACTTTTGTAAGACTAACGCTCAGTCCATTAGAACGTACATTATTTAAATATTATTTGAATTGCACCAGAAGTATAGACTACACAATTATTATAAACCAATTATCTGTGGATTTTACAATTATAGATTATATATTTTTAGAAACTATTCCACTTCTGATGTTAGAAATTATTCTCAAAATTATTTAAATAAAAGAATGTTACATATATTAGAATTTACTCTGAAGTTAATTGTTAAAAATATTAAAAGTTTGAGAGCGGGTGTCCAACTTGCTCTCTTGCTTCCGCAATTAATCGTTTTCAGGAATAAGACAGCGTACAGCACTACACATTCAGTATAGAGCAAATGGGTGAATATTTGCAAATGAACATATTAGACAATTTTAAAGAATAAAAAAATAGTACTTACAAAACTGTTCTTTAGATATTCAAAGCAAAGCTGATAGCATACACATACAAAAAAATGCATGAGACCACAAAAAAAAACGATTATATACGTCACAATTTGTATTTGAAATTATTGTGCAAACGGTAATGAGAAATTAAACAAATGGTAAAGAGAATTTTAGAATAGTAATTATATTATAGGAATGGTAATTAGTAAAACACAAATTTCAGTGATGTTATTTACTCAATTATTTAAAAAAAAAACAATTTCCGACACAGTATCAAATTTAGAAAAGATATGCCTTCACTTGTGGTTGAAAACTTTATCACTAGATGATAATTGAGATATCCTTTGCATTTAAAAGACCAGTCACATCTATCAAATTAAAGTTAACTGTATATGAAAAATATTAATAACTGTTTTTTGCAAAGTTTTATTAAATAAAATATAATTTAAACGAATTCAAATTCGAATAAAATTAACTTCTTAAGAAATTACTTACACTATTAAAGCGTCAGTCTTAGTATTAACTTGTTGTTAGTTGAACTTTGGCAAATAACAGTCTATAAAAATCACATAGGTAGGTAATCTAACACTTTTTGGTTATGATAATATACGCAGTGTAATTTTATTGGTATACTACACACCAAAATAAAAAAGTAAGTAGAAACTTGTGTTTTCTGATAAAACACATAACATAAAAGTAATTGCAATTTCTTTGGATATTAAACAATACCTAAAATTTAATATGAAAACCTTAAATGTAGCTGTTTACTTGTACATAGTCAAAACAATTAAAAAATATTATAATCCAAAGTATCTGAATCAATATCATCATTACGGCACTGGCACTTTTCAGACTCAGAAACACTCACCTGATGTTTCCGAGTCTGAAAAGTATCAGTCTCATAACGATCTCTTATTGCTTCAAACTCTGAAGATTCAATAAACTCCTGGTATATACCAGAAAAGTTAGCCTCAACAGCTCAACAGCTTCTTTAGGGTTAGTTGTTATTTTTGTTTTTGATATTATTCTTTTATTTTTCTTAATGTCTTTGGATTCATAACTGGTTGTAGAATTTTGCCATTGTTTGAATGTTATTAGGTCCTTATTATCAAATTCTTCGTAGTAAATGGTTTTGTTTTCGCACAAGTTACAACGCTCAATAAGACATTTATTTTTTCCACAAAAGAGAAAGTTGATTACATCATTGATGCTCGCGTGTTTTATAATTCTTCTTTTGTACAGAGCCTGAATCAATAGTTCCATATTTGCATGCATTTTACAAACATATGTATCTTTTTGGTTTACACTTGGAATCAATACCCACTATGGACGTTGTTTGCAAAAGTAAGAATAACTCACTTTTCGAAATTCGGATTCAAATACTTTATGCAGATTCTTCATGTTATCTAACTAATACCTCTTCTGCTTTCTCTCCTTTTGTCGTGTTATAAACTCATTCTTGCCTGCCGTAGCTCTAGAAACGTTGTCCCGTTCAAAAAATTCTTGTATATCTTGTTTTAACTTTTCGTCTTCTACATTTTTTTGTTGGGGCTGGTTCTTCTCACTCAGCAAGAAATTCTGTGCTTCTGACAAAACTTTATGCTTCTTTAAAATGTGTTTTTCACGCATAATTGTATTGTGGCATGCTCTTTTCTCAGTATTTGATTTAAAGCTTTGTAGCTGCCGTCTAATGTCTTTTTCATAGCCTCCCCAAACAAAATCTGTTTTTTTGCTTCTTCTTTTTTTGTTTTATTCTGCAGTAGAGCTTTTGCTTTTGTCTTTTTTTTTATAGGATAAGGGTGACAAACGAGCACACAGTCCACCTGATGGTAAGTGGTTGCTGCGGCCCATAGACATCTACATCTATCCTCTATTACAATTCAAAATGTAGATGCGTTGTCACCCGTGAGGACTAAGATGGAATGCCTCGTTTCCAGTAAAAAGGGCCTCCGGCCACCTGCACTCACCAAGCGAAACGCAGAGGTAAACCTCTACTTCACACTGGTATTCTGTGAGGTCGTGGTACCACCCCGGTTCGAGCCGGCCCATCCGTGCGACAGCAAAAGCTGCCGCGTGGCAGTAAGCGTTTCCTAAGTCTCAGAATTATTTTTTTGTATTTGATTGATGTTTTTTATTATGTTCTGTGACAGTGACAGAAAAAAGCGCAGAAAGTGCTATTTTGCGCTTTTCTTGAATCTGAAATTTGTAGTGGTTTAGTAGTTTACACGGCAGTTTAAATATAGCATGTATTGAAACAATATTACATTTAAATAGAAAAAATACCTCCTTACCATTCCAGCTTGCTCCTTACCATTCGGGTAAAATGTGAACGGGAAAAATGGTAAATAGTAAAATGGTAAGTAGATATTTGGAAACATTTGTGTACGTTGCATTATTTATTAGACTTATGAGACTAAATACGTTATCAGACGAGAAATAATCTTATGGCAAATATTTAGATCATTAATTAAATTAATCTGAACAAATAACTTACATTTAGAAGACACGAACGGTAAGGAGATTTTATTTTGACCTGGACGATTTTTTGTAGATTATTAATTTTTCGTTGGCGCCAAATCGCTCTTTAAGACGTGTGATCTGCTCAAGTCACAAGCGGGCACTAAGGTCGTGGTGGGGATTCTTCGTGAGGATTACATTTACCATTGGGTACAATTCTATTTCACTGTCAATATTCGCGAATGGTAAGTAGTACGAAGGGTGGGACAATTTTTGAATTGGTATAAAATTAACTGAAACTGTTCTTTATATCATATATTTTATTTCAGTTTATACAATAACTGTTATATTTACTAAATAATAAGAAAAAATGTTATTCTTCGAAGGTTTCGTTTAATTTTTCTTATCATAATGGTTGAAAATTGGGAAAAGGGACACGAATGGTAATGAGGCTTTGGGAACTATTTTTTTTATAAAATGGCTTATAGTTTATAAAACACAATAAATTGACCTGCAATATGTACCCCACTTAATTAACTATGTATATAAAAAAAGTGATCAAAATCGATTTAGGTTTGATGTGTTATTCACAGCGAGACATCAAAAATGTACGTTTTCAAATATTCACCCAAATACAGTTAGACCAATCGTAATATGTACTAGTCACAATCACACATTCGTGTAACGAGAAGGACCTAATTAAGGTTAGTTGGGGCAAGTGCGGTATAGTTTTTTAAACATTACATTTTGTTGTAATTATTTTTATTTTTATTAAACATATACAAGTTCAGTAGGTACTACTGGATAGTATTGTTTCTTGAGTTGTAAATTAGCATTCCGTTGAGCAATATAAACTACGTTTTGTTAAGATTTTACGTGTTTGAATAAAACTGTTCGCTTATACGCACTTCTCCTTGGAACGGGGGTAAGTGAGGCTAGGCTTAACAAATCGTTTTTATTTTGTTATTACTAGAATAGAGTCTATTTTTCGAACGAAAGCATATGAGCAGGAATAATTTATGCAATCAGATATTTAGTACGCCTAAAATAAGTACTATTATCGCTCAAAAACAACTTTGGGGTAAGTGCGCCATACGTTTATTTTCAGGGGTACTGAACATTTTTAAAACAGAAAATGATATTCAATTAAATTGTAATATTTAAGATTTTAACAAGACGTTAGTGAGTACAAAATAATAAAAAAACGTTTTAAGGGACTAATGTTTTATTCAAAGTGGCTAGTGCACCTGTTGCTTATATAAAGTTTACAAAATCTCAGTCGTAAGTAAAGCAAATTGAATCAGTCTCAAAAAGCTTATTATAAGGGATCGAAGTGGACTGTATTTATTTATTACTGTAGCTAGTGGACTGTATTGATTATGTTGACTGACCGATCTGAGGTTAACTATGCTAGGGGACTGCGTGAAGAAAAGATGGTACTGTAGAACTATACTGTATTAACTATTTACAATAATTTGGCACTATTAACTATGAAAATATGTACAGAGAGAGGTCTTCAATTGTGGAGTCTTGATTTTCTGTCTTGAGTTTTCTTTGTTGTCTTCTCGAGTGCCGCTTCAGAAATGAACAGTTCACAGACCAAAACGCCCTTCTTATATCCCGCAAAGGAGCGTCTCAGTCTGTGAGTAGTGCCGCGCGACGATGCTGCACGCCCATTGGTTGTCGCTCGGCTCCGGTGCGCGGGGTGTGCGGTGCGCAACGGGGATTCCGGTGTAGGTGAATGGTCGCGCGAATGCCTCTAATCGTTCAGGTGGTAGGTCTCCTATAACCGCTGGCCGTGGTGTCGCCTTGCGTACCCTGCATCGCAGACGTCTCCGCTCCACTTCTCTTACTGTTGGTCGTAATCGGAGGATATGATATCTGGTGCGTAGGTCGTTTACCACCCTCTCCCTGTTGGCGTGGCTTGCTTCCTGATGCGCCTTGTCCACAAGCAGCTTCACAAAATGGTGGCGTCCGGTTAGTATGATGGGCCTCTTCATCTGACTGTCCACGTCGGCTGCGTCGATTCTTCCTCTGGCTCGCAATACGCCATCCTCTAGTATGGGGTCGAGCTTCCTTAATGCGCTGCCGGTTGCCAGGTTCTTCCCCCGCTGAAGTCGACTGATGTCTTCAGCGAAGCTCTCATGTTGGCTGTGCTCTATTCACATCCGCTCTGCTCTCTGGATGTGCTGCAATGTCAGTCCGTGCGCCCTTCCTCTTATGGCATCGACGAACTGTAGTATCCGTGCAGTGGCCCTGATTAATCTCTCGTAGGAAGAGAATCTCTCTACGTCAGGCAGGTGTGGAGCGTCCTTGGTGTCGCTCTGGTGCGCCACGACTTCCTCCAGTTCTTCATCATCATCGCCTGCCTTCTCTTCCTGACGGCGAGGCCATCTGTCTTCGTCCTCGTACAGGAATGGCGGTCCCGTGAACCATCGGTCGCTCTCTTCCTTGTTCACGTAATTTACGCGCGTCGCCTGGGTCGCCTCCATTGCTCGGGTGACGTCTTTTCCGCTATCTCCTCTAACCTATGATCCACGTATGGGGTGTAACGCGCCGTATCGTTCTGTATCCAGTGGAGCGCCGTAGTGGAGTCTGTCCAATACACTACCTTATCGGCTACCACTCTGTGCTCGCCTTGCACGAATTCCGCGAGTCGCGCGCCTATCAAATTCGCCTGCAACTCTAAACGCGGTATGCTTTGCGCCTTTATCGGGGCAACTTTCGCCTTGGCCGCCACTAATCGTTCCGTCGCGATATCGTATACGCCAATATGCCGCGGATGCGTACGCACGTTCGCTTGCGTCGTTGAAAACGTGAAGTTGACGCTCTACCACACCCCCCGTAGGAGCATAGCACATAGGCAGTCGCAGTCGTGACACCTCCTCGACGACTCGCAGCCACCTCTGGAATTCGTCCGCTGCCTCCTCGGGTAGTTCATCATCCCATCCGACCTTCTTCATTCGCCATAGGTCTTGTAGCAGGATCTTGGCGGTGATGGTGAGGTAGCTAAGCAGTCCGAGTGGGTCAAACACCGACATGACTGCGCTTAATGCTTCCCTCTTAGTCGGTGGTCGCTGTTGCGCCTTTACTTCCTGCGGCACCCTATTCATAGAGGTGTTGAACGTCAGGGCGTCTTCGTCGGCCATCCATAACAACCCTAGGGTCCTGCCAGGGCTGTCTTGCCTTAAGCCTACTTCCTTAGGCTTGCTCGCCAGTAGTTCCTCCGGCTTGTCTTCCAATAGGGCTGCGTAACCACGCAGAATTCCAGCCTGCCAAGGTGAAACCGGCCTTCTGGTGCACTTCCGTAACCTGCCTTGCCGTATTTACCGCTTCCTCTACCGTTGCATAACTGTCTAAGTAGTCGTCCATATAATGACTACGTACGATAGCGTTAAGCGCCAACGGATGTGTTTCTGCGTGTGCGCGCGCGTTATGATCTCTAACACTATGTGCGAGAAACGGCGAGCTCCTCGCACCAAAAATCATCGATGTCATAACGTACTCCCGCGGTGGGCTGGATCGCTCGTTACCTCGCCACAGAAACAATTGCGCGGGTTGGTCGCGACGGTCTATCTTCACACGTAAAAACATCTCCCTAATATCCGCGGACATGGCCATTTCATTTTCCCTAAATCTAAACAGTATACCCGGTAAGTTCCGTAATAAGTCGGGGCCGTCGAGTAGATAATCATTAAGACATCTACCGGATGCGCGCGCTGCCGCGTCGAACACTACTCTTGTATTCCCCGGCTTGTTCGGGTTCCATACGGCGAAGTGTGGCAGGTACCAGTTCTTGGGGTCCTCTCTCTCTGTCCCCTCGGCTTCCCTTGCGTATCCTTTTGCCAGGAGGTTGTCTATCTTGGCTGTGTAGGCGTCCCGAAACTCCGGTGACTGGTCCATTTTTCTTTCAATCGTCCGTAGTCTTCGAGCTGCCATTTCGTAGCTGAGTGGCATCCGCACGTTGTCGTCCTTCCATGGCAGTCCAACTTGGTATTGCTCGCCGACCTTCTTGACGGTGCGCTGGAATATGTCGACAGCGCGCTCCTCTTACCGTCGCGGCCTACTTTTTAGCGAGATACCTATGGAATCTATCTCGTACTGCCGTTTGAGGAGTTCCGTTAGCTCCTCGTCCTGACTGGCAAACGTTCGGATGTCCCTATCTGACCGTCCGCTAACGCTTACGACGTGTAATACGGTTTCACCGTCTCCCCTACACGTGAATCGCGGCACGGTTCCCTGTATTACCCACCCTAATAACGTACGTGCAGCTATAGGCTGCCTTCGACGTCCTATCCTTAAATTACGGGTGATTATTAAATGCCAGTTCTCGGCGCCTAATAATAATCTCGGTTTTGCGTCGTCGTAACAAACCGAACTCGGTAGGTCGCGGAAGTGTTTTAAACGTAAACACTCCTTACTTACAGATTGCGAACCTATCTTTAAATTTGCTATTGTCCGCGCATTTATATTATACACCTCACTGCGCGTCTTGCCACGTATGCCTATGTTAACTAACCTACTATCGGCCTCGCGCTGACTATTATTTACGCCTCTAATATTCAGCGGCTTTACCGGTCCTTCCGCTCCTAACTCGCGAGCTAAGTCGTCGTCGATTAACGAAATAGTAGAGCCTTCGTCAAGCTGCGCATACTTATCTATTTCCCTACCACGCGGTCCACGTAAGGTAATGGGACACACTTTCAACAATACGGACGCATTACTACCAACGTTAGACGCGACGAGCACGGTCTCATCCGGTTTTGCCGATGTCTCAGGTGCGCGGGTCTTGCGGGTGTGAAGGAGGGCATGGTGGGGGGCGTTGCAGCCGTCGACGCCGCATTTCTTAGCTTTACATCTAAATCGTCGGTGTTTACTATTTAAACACCTAAAACACACCCCATCTTCCTTAACCCACTTCCACCGGTCGTCCAAACCCATTTGCGCTATCTTCCTACATTTGGCGATTACGTGTTCACCCCCGCAACACATACATGAGGCACTACCGGTGTCCTCCTGGGCGGTGAACGTCTTTACGTCGCGGGCCCTATCCTCTACGCGGCGTGTCAATATCCTTTTCGACGGCGGTGCCTCTCGTCTTACGGGCGATTCCTTAGTCGGCGCTACGGACGTATAGGCATGACTCAACGCACGGTCAGCCTCTCTCATCATGAACCGAGATAGTGTGACGATATCCGGTTCGTCTGCACTTCCGTAGTGCTCCGCATAATCGCACCAACGTGACCGTAAGTGAGGGCTAAGTTTGCTAGTGACCTCCCTAGTTAGAGCATCGGATTTTGTAAATATCCTTTGCCGTCGACGTTCTGCAAAATACACACTATATTTTGTAACTTAATCGCGAACGAATTTAATTCCTGAGCGGTTTGACCCGGCGCGGAAGGCGTTTCAGTTCCTCTAACGCACGATCTATAATTACTTCCGGGCGGCCGAAACACTGCTCCAATGTTCGCATAATATCTGCCGGATCCTTTGCGGTAAACAGCAGTGCCGATACTACTTCCCTAGCCTCACCACGTAGACAATTTCTTAACCTTGCCATATTTTCCGTGTTTGTGAATCCATATAAACGCGTGGATTCTTTCATCGCGGCTTTAAAAGCTAACCATTCCGCGGCCGAACCGTTAAAAATAGGCAAGTCCTGCGTCTGCTTCGCGGCGGCGGGCCTGACTCTAATTATGTTTTCTAGAGCTTCCGCTAGTCGATCTATACCCCTCTCTTTCCCTCGCGGAGTAAGCGACCTATCTCTATTCCTATCTCCCTCTAGCCTACGCTGTGGCGCTGGCGTCCTATTTACACATTAATCCCTATGACACGGCGACGATAATCTACGATCCGCGTGGCGATGTGGCGATGGCGATCTATGTATACCTACATCCCTACACGGCGACGGTGATCTACGATCTCGATGCGGGGCGCGGGTTGAGACGGGCGGTAGGGCGGCTCCCCCCGCACAGTATCTATGTTCTCTAACCACCTATCAACGCGTTCCCTATTTTCCACTAAATCGTCTTCGTTTAGACTTTCCCTATCTGTTTCTTCCTGCAGTTGAGCGACGTCCCTAGCGTATTTCTTCTTGATAAGATATTCTTCGAGTTGCAATTGCTTCCTTCTAATTGCAGCTAGTTCCTCCGCGGCGTTATATTCGATTTGCTTTAATTTTGCTATCGCGCTAACTGTCGACCGGGCTGAACGAACTGATCGGACTGACGGGGCGCGGGGCGCGGGTCTATGTACGTCTGCTACTGGCGCGACGGTACGTACTATCGAACTAGTTTCTGTAGTCGGAAGATCTTCTATAATCGCGGCGAATGTCTCTGTGCGCGGCGCGGATGTGCTAGCCTCTCCCAAACGATCGGTCGTAGACACGGACATAGCGGGGCGCGGCAGCGGGGGCGCGGGCGCGGGCGTAGATGCGGGCGCGAGCGGGGCCTGGGGCGCGGCGGAGGGCGCTTGTGCCAACGCGAGATAATCGGACGGGAACGCGGGTGCTTCTTCGAATATCCGCATTCCTACCGGCATTTCGTCGTCGTTCCGTGTCTTCTGGCTTCTTGTTTTCTTCATGACGTCCCTCGTTGCGACCTCCGATCGTCTTCAAAAAGACGCACGTATCGTCTTCAAAAAGACGCACGTATTGGACGTCGTTCCCGCCACAAGGGCGTTACCAGATGGTCACAGTTAGGCACCGTTAGGGAGCAACCACCTGGCCGCGTAAATGCGGTTTAAGAAACAAGAAATTGTCTGGAAACAGACAATATGACGTGTATGACGTAGGTGTAATAAGAAACAGGGAAGAAATTAGTACCGACGATCTTCTTTCTTCGTCGACGAACTTCTTTCTTCCTTGAAGATCTTCTATAATCATCTTCTAGCTTTTATAATTATGTTATTTCTTCTATATTTATGTTCTTTCTTCTATAATTGCCTTCTTTCTTGTTTCTTCTTACTTCTTGCTTGAATCTTCTGGCTTGAATCTGGCGACGATGAATACAAGAATATAAGGGATCGAAGTGGACTGTATTTATTTATGACTGTAGCTAGTGGACTGTATTGATTATGTTGACTGACCGATCTGAGGTTAACTATGCTAGGGTACTGCGTGAAGAAAAAATGGTACTGTAGAACTATACTGTATTAACTATTTACAATAATTTGGCACTATTAATATCATATCATAGATAATATGTACAGAGAGAGGTCTTCTTTGTTGTCTTCTCGAGTGCCGCTTCAGAAATGAACAGCTCACAGACCAAAACGCCCTTCTTATATCCCGCAAAAGAGCGTCTCAGTCTGTGAGTAGTGCCGCGCGACGATGCTGCTCGCCCATTGGTCGTCGCTCGGCTCCGGTGTGCGGGGTGTGCGGGGCGCAACGGGGTACGAAGGGGCGACGGGGCGGCGGGTCTCTAGCTGTCCGCAACACTTATCATTTATCTTTTAAATTTATCAAATAAATCCTTTAATAAAATAATATTTTAATTAATCTCTTATTTTCTTATTCTACTTAATAACTTTCTCTCTTTAGAATGTAAGAATGTGTTTGAAAATTAGGAACTATTCTTTTTACTTGTCTAACTAGAAAATATTTAACGACAAGAAAACAAAAACTGTAAAAATAAATCTATCTTAAATAATGGCATTCCTTTGCTAATCAGTAAACTAATGGTGGGTAGAACACATTCCATTAATCATATTATTATTTTTTCAAATACTGGATTGGTTTATGAGATATTGATGTTCGTCGCACTTGCCCCGTAGGGGCACTTGCCGCAACTGACCCTACATGATAACGCCAAAGTATGCAAACAGTAGCACCAGTCATCTCAATATAACGCAGGGCAGCTTCTCAGCAACACCACCTTCCTTGCTTACTAGTGTAAGAAGAACTACTTCCCGAACAGAACCACATCCCAAAGTATGCAAACAGTAGCACCAGTCATCTCAATATAACGCAGGGCAGCTTCTCAGCAACACCACCTTCCTTGCTTACTAGTGTAAGAAGAACTACTTCCCGAACAGAACCACATCACTTGTCTTACTTAGGCAGACTCCAGTGTGGAGGTAATGTTTTAGCCCACCAGGCATAATAACGACATGAGACTCGTAGAATTACAGACTGATCCCTAATAGTCGACTGCGCGATACTTTATACTGCTAGAACAAGTGGGAGATTACACTTCCACCGCCAATTCTTCTTATTTTCCTTTATTATTTTACCCTCATTCCTAACAATATTAATGCAGATAATGTATGTATATACGTATAATGAATATTTATAACTGTCTACGACGCCGACATTCTATGTTTAAGTGTTATAACTTTATAAAATTAAAACAAAAAATACTCATGTATTTTGGATATAAATGTATATAAATATGTTATAATATGTATTCCATAAAATTAACAAAATCGACTACAGCCAGGCTCTTTACAATGCCTCGGATAAGATTACTCTCAGAAGAGGGAAGGTTTCGTTCGTCAAGTATTCGATCCAAATGTCATCTTTTAGGTTTCTGTACCTCAAAAGGAGAACGGAATCTTTATATGATCATTCGTTGTCCGTTCGTCCGTCCGTCCGAGTGCCTGTCAAGACCCTTTTCTCAAGAATGCGTGGATGTATCAAGTTGAAATTAATATCAAATACCTTGGTCTACGGTCCCTTGGAGCTCTAAAAAAATCAAAGTTCTTTCGATCAAGTCCAAGTTTTTAAAATTATAGATTAAAATATTTGCTATTCAGATGTGACACTGTTGAAGTTGTTATCAAAAATTATATGTTCGATACGTTTTAGTAAAAATTGTCATATAAAATAAATATTAGAAAAATAAATTACAAATATATCATACAATATCATATCATAAAATCATAAAATATTTCATACCATCGGAATGCATATAATATATATGTAATACATTGAATGCACTCGAGAACCTTTTTTCCCCATCGTTTGTCGGTTCTTCGAGCTATATGGGCGGCTCATTGCCACCTTCAGCTTACTCATCCGTTGGGCTATGTCGGTCACTCTGGTTCTACTGCGGATATCCTTATTTCTAAGTTTATCACACAGAGAAACTCCGAGCATAGCCCTCTCCATAACTCGCTGAGCGACCTTGAGCTTCCTCATCCGGCCAGCAGTGAAGAACCACGTATCAGATCCGTAAGTCATCACTGGCAACACGGACTAATTGTACAGTCTCGTTTTCAAGTTTTGAGGTATACCTGACGAGAAGATGTGCCGTAATTTCACGAACGCTGCCCAACCGAGTTGAATCCGTCGATTGACCTCTTGGTCGAAGTTGGACTTACCTAGTCGGACTATTTGTCCCAGGTAAACATACTCATCAACAACTTCGATCTTAGTGCTCCCAACAGCTACCGTCATAGGTGGACATGGACATTAAACATGACGTTTGTTTTGTCCATGTTCATCTTAAGACCTATCCGTTGGGAAACACTATTGAGGTCATTGAGCATAGTGCTTAGGTCCTCCAGCGATTCTGCCATAAGGACTATATCGTCAGCAAATCGAAGATGAGTGATGTACTCGCCATTGATGTTAATACCGTATCCTTTCCAATCCAGAAGCTTGAAAACGTTTTTGAATGGAGTGGTGAAGAGTTTCGGGGATATGACGTCACCCTGGCTTACACCTCTCTGCAATTGGATGGGTTTCGTACTCTGGTTCTGTACTCGGATAGCCATTGTAGCCCTACTGTACAAGTACTTCAACACTTCGATATACCGAGAGTCAACTTGGCACCGCTGAAGGGACTGCAGCACCGCCCAAATTTCGACGGAATCAAAGGCTTTCTCATATTCCACATACGCCAGACATAGTGGCAAATTGTACTCCTCGGACTTCTGTACAATTTGCCGAATTATCATTAAAATAAGCTGTTATTTTTTACAATGTTTCCTTACAGTATTTCGTTAGACACAATATACAGGGTTATTTTACAATAACCGGCCTATTATTTATTATTTTTTATTATTTTTATTTTGTAGTTTATGGCATCTTATTTTCATTTATTCCAATGACAAGTTGGACTGAAGATAGAGGACGTACGAAAACTCATTTCTCAATGTATTTTTTTGTAGTCTTTACCGGCTGATGTGAGTATAGATAGCGACAGTGTGCGAGCTAGAGGTAAATAGAGGCAACGCCATTTTCGATCCGATTCTTTAACCGCACGGTAAACATTATTAAATATTAGAAACTATCGCAGAAAACATATTTGAAAGATAAAAATTCGAAATACATTGACTATTCAAAACAGTTGCATCTGTTTAACTTATATAAATATAATAACGCTACTTAGCATAGGGACTATTCATCTTCATCATCAACTCGTAAAAGTCTACAGCTAGACATGAGAGTCTTCCGTTGTTGGTATTACGATTGGCAGGTATATTGATGAACGCGGTACCAGACGTCTCGCACCTTCGACGCGGACTGGAGAGAGGTTATACCATCTAGACACAAGATATTTCTCGCATTTTTTAGTATAAATCTGTTTTTTATTTTCTTAAGTCCCCAAACTGGGAGCCTGCTAAAAATATAGAGTAAACTGAACACAGAAAATTTTTGCCACAAAAATAGGTTAGATTGTAGTAACTATCCAAAGGGACAGCTAGGTAGAAAGGAATGTGGGACTCTTTATACAAACTACTATGGTCATGATTGTGAGCTAGAGCTTTATTTGAAAAACGTATACTCACACGTGGAAAATAGGAAGAGAAGGTTCATAAGTAATATAGGCCAATTGTGAAGAAAAATTAATTTAAAAAATCTTAAACATTCTGTCCCTTTTATCTTTTAAATTGAAAAAGCGTGTTGATGCATTATTTTAACTGATTTTTACCATACCAAGGGTCGATCGGTAGGCAAAAACGTTGTTGCCCATAAAACACATTCAATTTGGGATAATTTCAAATAAAATCAGAAGCCTAATTTACTCGTATTTTCAAAAACTGCATTAACAGATCATTGTCCAGCCTAAGCCGGGAAAGAACCCCGCGACTTCGCCCGCGTGGAATTTATTACGATCGGATTTTATGGGTTTTAATTTTTTTTGCGCGGAACCCTAATTATTTTTCTAAAATAAAAGTAGCCTAAGTTACTGCTTATAACATTAGCTATCTGACAGTGAAAGCCTATCAAAATCGGTCCAGCCGTTTCGGATATTAGCCGGAACAAACATACAGACAGGCAGACAAACATTTTAAAAATTGTTTTTTGGTTATAAGAACCATGTATAATTTTATATGCATTTTGTAAAAAGCACACTGTAAAAAAGACTTCAATTTTATTTATTTATATAGACATCATAAATATAGCAGATTTTTCTGGCATGCTCCATAGTCGTCTTTTACGACTTTTTTTAACGAAATGGGGCACACGGCCTGGCCGGTAGATGCTGATATAGCCATCTAGCTTGAGTTAGGGATGGGCAAGGGAAAAAAGATATCGATATATATCAAATCGATATCTTTAAACAGTATCGATATATATATCGCGTGATAAATATTATATAATATACGATAATTCGACATATCGTCATCATTAGCTTATGTATTTTTAAATTTAATATTACTACCCAAAATTTAATATTACTGACGTTTGGACGACGAAAAAAAAAACGATAACCACACATGAATGCTTTTGTAGCTCCTTTTGCTGTTTCATGTTTTGTCTATTAATACATTTTAAAATATATCTAAATTGATAGGAATCCAATACTCTAAAACAAACACGTGAGTAGACTTTGATAGGCTGGTACAGTAGCAGTTGTAGAAATAGTTATATTTACCTCGTATTGCGGTTGTTCTTTGTAAAAAACAATTGTAGAAATCACGTTCAAATAGCAATTTATTTTCACTAATACTTGCGATTTCAAGTATTTTAATGCGTATAATTTTTCCTACACATTACTTACACTCGATTTTCTATTCTACAAGCTTAAAGGACAAGCATTCAAGGCAAAAATCTTAATAAAAAATCTACTCTATAATCACTTGCAAATTTTGTTTTTTTTATAGTATTTTACTACTATTTTAATTGGCTAAAAATTATTATTTACGCTGAAAATAACTATATTTTAATATTTCCCACTACTATTTTGAGACGAATAAATTATTTTAAAAATTTATGTTATTTTATTTCTGCCACTTGTAGCGACCGCTACGAACTGCGCAAACGTTACGATCTCATCATATAATGATTGAAGTCATTAAACCTTCAGTAGATATAAATTATAGTCGTTTAGATTAATGCGTTATTTATAAAAAAAAAACCCTAAAGTGTAATGATTTCTTGTATTTGCATTATATGAAACAAATATTACGGATTTTATCGCGTTTAATTAAACTTAACTGGCGATCCACCCCGGCTTCGCTCGGTTGATTTCTGGATCTCGACAACAACGCCACCTACCGGGTCCAATTGTGAATCTAAACCATTCTCTAATCAACTTAATACATACATATAATCACGCCTCTTTCCTGTAGGGGTAGGCAGATACCACTTCTTTCCACTTGCTATGATCCTTACATACTTGTTTCGCTTCGTCCACTTTCATTATTCCCTTCATACATGCTCTTCGGTTTAGGGTACTCTAGACCTGGCCTTTTTTAAAGACGTCCCTGATTTGCTCTAGAAATGTCCGCCGAAGTCTACCCCTTCAAACATTTTCATTCACACTCGCCTTATACACCTTTTTCGTCAATCGTTCTTCATTCATTCTCTCAACATGGCCAAACCATCTCAGCATACCTTTCTCAATTTTGTCACTACATCTTCTTTCAGACCACAACGTTTCCTTATCTCACTATTTCTTACCCGGTCACTCAGGTTAACTCCTATCATACTTCTTAACGCTCTCATCTCAACTGCATTTATTCTGCTTTCACGTTTCTTCTGGGTATGGCCCAACTTTCACTTCCGTAAATGAGTGTCGGAACCAACATCCCTTCATGCACAGCCAAACGAGCCTTTTTAGACACCTTGCAACTGCACATAAAGGAGTGCAAAGCTCCATTCACCATGTTTCCTGCATTCACTCTTCTTTCGATATCACTCTCACACTTTCCATCTCTCGTAAACTTTGAACCCAGATACACAAACTCCTTCACCTGTTCAATTTGTTCATCTCCAATCACGATATTGCAGTCTGTCACTGCCTCATCTCTTTCAAACACCATCACTTTCGTCTTCTTTACATTCATCTTCATTCCCTTTCTAACGAAAGCTATATAGCAGTTACCATCTCCTGCAACTCCTCGGCCGAAGACACAAGTAGTACTTGGTCATCAGCATAGAGAAAACATTTTACGAGTAACTCATTCATTCTCAACCCACTTTCATTCTCTTTTAAATCTGTCAAGCAATTGTTCATGAACAGATTAAACAGCCACGGCGACGCTACACATCCCTGTCTAACACCTTTTTCGATATCAAACCATTCAGTGTATGCTCCGTTTATCCTTACACAAGCTCTAGAATCCCTATAAAGAGATAGCGATGCTCGCATGAGGATACTGCTCACACCGTTCACGGACGGTGCTGACCACAATTCATTCCTCACCACTCTATCATAGGCTTTTTCTAGATCCACGAACGCGCAATAGATCTTCTATAAAGCCAAACACTTTTCGGCTATGCACCGCAAGGAAAAGACCTGATCTGTACATCCCATTCCCTTTCTAAATCAAGCTTGTGCATCCCATACTTTTTCGTCTGTTTTATTCACAACCCTTGCAATCAACATACAATTTACCGACGACGCTGAGAAGGCTTATACCGCGGTAATTTATGCAGTCCTGCCGTGACCCTTTTCCCTTATACACTGGCACGATTACGGCATTGCACCAGTCTCCCGCACACAAAATTTTATCAAAATCGGTCCAGCCGTTTAGGAGGAGTTCAGTAACATACACATGGACAGAAGAATTATATAATATATAATACGCATGTAACCATAAAACTTTCCTCTTGAATCATTCTATCTATTGATGAAAATCGCGTATCTGTTGCGTAGTTTAAAAGATCTAAACGTACAGACGTCGAGAAGCGACTTAGTTTTATACTGTGTATAGAGATTCCCAACGTTTCGGGTGCTTTATAGCACCCGGCGCTCCGGGGATACGGTGCTTCGGTGCAGTCTGTGGACATGTTCAATATTGTCCCATTCATTATATCAGATTTGATAGACCACAAATCTTCGAAAATGAAATTTAAATAAAAACATCCAAATTTCAATACAGAAGATGGCTAGGTTGGTCTGGGTTATCTGCTTGGAATTGTGTATCTAGTAAAAATAAATCCAAAGCCAACCATACCCCTGCACGACTTCAAGATACTGTAAGCTAGTTCTATGTACATTGGACCAAATATATGTGAAACCGGGACGTCAAAGTTAAATAAAAAAGTGATAAAAATCTTGTCAGCCTTGCGCACAGGCGCAGAGCAGCCAGCCTCTCGGAATTCTATAGAATGCATTTCGGAGAGAGTGTGCGCGAATTACATGGTTTAATTCCTCCCTCTTCTTACCACCACTTCCTGAATCCGGGCTGCTACTGACAATTTCTTGATAGAAAAACTAAATAACTTTTTTGGCCTCACCTGGGACCCGAACCCGGGCACTCATAAACACAAGTTGCTCTTTCGCCACTAGACAAACGAGTTAATAATAAACATCTGTTAATAATATAATGTCAATGAATTATATTGGGAAGCCCACCGGCTTTTACATGGGTTTATTCACATTATATCACATTGTGACATCTCTTTGATTCAGTCCAGTGGAAAGGTCAAATCGATTTCAGCGTATAAATTATCGTTTTTTTATCGTTACGTAGTAACCTCTACTGCTCTCATAATAAAGACTCGTGAGTTGGGCACCTGAGTGTTTGCTAGTGAGGTCATTCAGTGCATCGATCAATAGTACGTGGTAGAGCCATGCTGTAGCTATATTAGAAGTATAGTTGTAGCACGAATGGGTCTGCTCTACCGTGAAAGAACCACGCTCTCACATAATACCAGCGTAAAATAACAGTCTAATGCTGCTGTGTTTCGTATGGTGAGTGTAGTGAACCGAAGACCCTTTTTACAGGAAGTGACGCATTCCGTTGCAGTCCTGAGGGGTGACAATGCATCTGAACTTTGATTCGTAATCGAAGATAGATGTAGAGGTATATGGGCCACAGCAACCACTTATTATCTGGTGAACCGTGTGCTCGTTTTTACCCAATCCTATAAAAAAAAAACTGCTTTAGTCGAATGCGAGCCGGCGAGAATATTACTTTGTTTTGTAAACCATGAACGTTCGACAATCTAACACTGATTTTGTTTAATGTATCTAAGAAAATGATGTGCCAACTTTGTCAAATTGATTTGAAGTATAATTTTTTTATAGGATAACGGTGGCAAGCGAGCAGACAGTCCACCTGATGGTAAGTGGTTGCTGCGGCCTATAGAGATCTACATCTATATTCGATTACGAATCAAAATACAGATGCGTTGTCAGCCGAGAGGACTAAAATGGTATGTTTTCCAGTAAAAAGGGTCTCCGGTTCTATACATCCACCATACGAAACACAGCAGCGTTAAGCTGCTATTTTACGCTGGTATTCTGTGAGAGCGTGGTCCTTCCCCGGTCGAGCCGACTCATTCGTGCTACAACTGTACTACTAATATAAATGCAGCATGGCTCTACCACGTAGAATTAAAATATGTAACTTTTTTTCGTATTTGCCTGAAAACAGTAACTGTCGTAAATGAGAAGACAACTGCGTGGCATATTTACCGTGCCAGCTACCAGCCAGCGCCCGCGCAATCCATAGCTGCGAAACAATTATTGTTTTCAATAGTACAGTAGTATGTACACAGTTTTTGTTGATATGAAATTATAGTATCATCTCTTTGAAAACTACCCCATATCCTGTCGTGGGTGTCGTAAGACGCGACACAGGGAAATTAAAACAGCAGATGGGCAGCAGAATGTACCTGATAACACAAAGTAATAAATATCTGCAATTGACAACCCACCCGTAAATCTCTCTTACAAAGCAATAAGGACCGTGGCCGCGCTCACTTGACTACTCTAGCGCCATCTATTATCTATCTACGGAAGCGGTTGCGATGTATATCGATATGAAAATTTGACGCGCTAAATACATCGTCCTTTATTTAATACATTTCTATAGATGTCGCTACATGGTACCGCTAAGTAAGATTGACGAAGTCATTGGGCTCTAGTAGACAAACAAATAGACTGCACTTAACATATTTGTAGTGTAGGACATTCAAATTTTGTTACCAGCTGTCTCGAACTACGTTGGCATAATAATTATGTCCTCCAGACCGAATTTCGGAAACAGCGGCCAGTCTCCACGGATACTAGCTATCTGCGCAGTGCAGGATTATAGCACACGAGTATATACACAAGCTAAGATCTATTCTCTATTTCCTTACTCTTATAGGCCGATGGGACGGCGAGGCATTCCATCTTAGTTCTCACGGCTGACAACGCATCTACATTTTCATTCGTTATCGAAGATAGATGTAGATGTCTATGGGCCACGGCAACCACTTACCATCAGGTAGACTGTGTGCTCGTTTGTCACCCAATCCTATAAAAAAAGAACTACACTACTATTGTAACTCAAACAGTAATAGTATATATATTGTTTTATTAGAACTATAGACTGTGTTCATAGACAAACAGAGAGACAGACAGGCAACTCTAAAAATGATAACAATGTTTATTTTATTTTAATTACTTATTTTCAGTCTCTTCTTAATCATTCCACAAAAAATACAACGTACATATAAGTACCTGAAATTTACATTTTTGTTATATGCTTAGACTAGCTATAGGGTGAATATTTGAAAACGTACATTTTTGATGTCTCGCTGTGAATAACATATTAAATCTCAATCGATTTTGATCACTATTCTTTTATATACATAGTTAATTAAGTGGGGTACATATTGCAGATCAATTTATTGTGTTTTATAAGCTATAAGCCATTTTATAAAAAAAATAGTTCCCAAAACCTCATTACCATGAGTGTCCCTTTTCCCAATTTTCAACCATTATGATAAGAAAAATAAACGAAACCTTCGAAGAATAAATTTTTTTCTTATTATTTAGTAAATATAATAGTTAATGTATAAACTGAAATAAAATATATGATATAAAGAACAGGTTCTGTTCATTTTATACCAATTCAAAAATTGTCCCACCCTTCGTACTACTTACCGTTCGCGAATACTGACAGTGAAATAGAATTGTACCCAATGGTAAATGTAATCCTCACGAAGACTCCCCACCACGACCTCTGTCCCCGCTAGTGACTTGAGCAGATCACACGTCTTAAAGAGCGATTTGGCGCCAACAAAAAATTAATAATCTACAAAAAATCGTCCAGGTGAAAATAAAATCTCCTTACGTTCGTGTCTTCTAAAGATAAGTTATTTGTTCAGATTAATTTAATTAATGATCTAAATGTTTGCCATAAGATTATTTCTCGTCTGATAACGTATTAAGTCTCAAAAATGTAATAAATAATGCAACGTACACAAATGTTTCCAAATATCTACTTACCATTTTACTATTTACCATTTTTCCCGTTCACATTTTACCCGAATGATAAGGAGCAAGCTGGACTGGTAAGGAGGTATTTTTTCTATTTAAATGTAATATTGTTTCAATACATGCTATATTTAAACTGCCGTGTAAATTACTAAACCACTACAAATTTCAGATTCAAGAAAAGCGTAAAATAGCTTTAAAATTCTCTTTACCATTTGTTTAATTTCTCATTACCGTTTGCACAATAATTTCAGATCCAAATTGTGACGTACTCGTATAAAGGCTTATTTTTTGGTCTCACGCATTTTTTTGTATGTGTATGATAGCATTTATGATATGATATGATAGCTTTGCTTTAAATATCTAAAGAACAGTTTTGTAAGTACTATTTTTTCATTCTTTAAAATTGTCTAATATGTTAATTTGCAAATATTCACCCTATACGCCCCGGCGTTTGTAACATAAATAGATTACTCAAATAAAACGCACAAATCGACATATCTTTTTTATATTTTCAATACGTATAAGTGTCGGTTTCGAAGCCTTCCGCTTCCATCTTCTCGTCAACCCAGCCGCGCAGGTAGCCCACGTCCACGTACACTGCTGGATAAGGGTCCCCGCAGCCCAGACCCCACGCCACCATGCCGTTCGCCATGTAACGGTTGTCCTGGAACTAAGAAAGGGCAGTAGAAATTAGATCTTAAAACATGGTTGGATGCAATAAACTAGAAGTACGAAGTGTAGTGGTTGTAAAGGCCATTGCTGATTACGATGTCCTGGGTTCGAATCTCGGATCGGGCCAAAAAACTAGTTGTTCGTCAAGAAATTCTCAGTAGCTGCCCGGAGTCAGCAAGTTGGCGGTGTGTCACCCCCTTGCCTCGGAAAGCCATAGAGCCGTTGTTCTTGCGCCTGATCTCTCTCCGGTCGTGTCGGATAACCGTCTCATCGGATTATGAGAGTGAGGGAATAGAGAGTGCACCTGTCCTTCCGCATACTCTTGAGCACTAATCCTGTTCTGCGCCGATGGCTAGTCTCCGTTGAGGCTGGCCGCCGTGACCGAAATTCCATCTGGAAGCTATTATCATTATTATTACTATTATTCTGTTCGTTTAAGGTACTACGCGAAAACATCAATAAGCCGCGTATTTTTTTTTAAACTTTTACTTTATTTAGACTGCTTCTTTGGTCTAGTGACATGCACGCGGTTGCTGATCCAGGGTTTTGATCCCGGGTCGGGTCAAAGTGAGTTATTAGGTTTTTCTGTCATGAAATTCTCGGTAACGGCCCGGAGTCAAGAATTTGAGAGTAAGGTAAGTCATTAATATATACTAAGAACAGGAAGGGGCCAAGAATTGAGCCCTGAGGTACCCCCAAAGATACTACCGATCCGGACGAACTACTCCCATTTATCAGAACTGTCTGTGTTCTTTTCTTTAAATATGTTTTTTTTATAGAAGTAGGGTGACAAACGAGCACACAGTTCACCTGATGGTAAGTGGTTGCAGTGGCCCATAGACATCTGCATCTATCTTCGTTTGCGAATTAAAAGATAAAGGGTCTCCGGTTCTCAACACTCACCATACGAAACACAGCAGCATTAAGCAGCTATTTTATGCTGATATTCTGTGAGAGCGTGGTCCTTCCCCGGTCGAGCCGACCCATTCGTGCTACAACTATACTATTAATATAGCTGTAGCATGACTCTACCACGTAAAGTTTAACGCTATGTTTTTTTACACCATAATAATGTGGTTTCCTGATTAAAGTCTCATGGCGGTGTTTTCACCTCCGTGTCTCTTTACGGTCGTGTCAAATTACAATCCCACCGGACTATGAGAATGAGAGAATAGAGAGTGGCGTGCTTACGCATACATTCGTGCACTATAATCCTGTCCTGCGTATCTATATTAGTAGTATAGTTGTAGCACGAATGGGTCGGCTCGACCGGGGAAGGACCACGCGCTCACAGACTACACGCGTAAAATAGCAGCTTAGCGCTATTGTGTTTCGTATGGTGAGTGTAGAGAACCGGAGACCCTTTTTACTGGAAACGAGGCATTCCATCTTATTCCGCACGGGTGACGACGCATCTGCATTTTGATTTGTAATTGAGGATAAATATAGATGTCTATGGGCCACAGCAACCACTTACCATCAGGTGGACTGTGTGCTCGTTTGTCACCCTTATCTTATAAAAAAGAAGTTAAATTTATGTGCACTCGACCACTACTTGGAGAGGCGGTGAGGACCGCAGTTATTTGTCGTGTCGCATGAGAGACTATCATTTATGACTAATCGTCTCAATTAAGCGCCACTGACGCGCGCACTACACATGGAATAAAATTTACTTTACGGATTTTATCGCATTTAATTTTAACTTTTTTAATTCCCGACGTTTTGGGCACTTGACAGCAACCATGGTCACAGGGGGGGAGGGGGAGGGGACTGAGATGTTTGACGTCCTGATGTCCGAAAGTTTTGCTCTGATCTACGAAGAACGAGCTTGGGTTTTGAATTTAATTTTATTAATTATTGGTTCCCAAGGAGATGATAGCACTAGGCATCTTCTCAATTGAACTTAGGATATTTTTTAATTTCAATAGCGTCGCGAATCATCCTCGGAAGGCGATTCCTTCCAGTGTTCTTTTGCGGGGATTTGTGGTCTATCAAATCTAATATAATAGTTGGGACGATCCTAAATTTGTTGAAATTTTTACTCGTACTTGTGATAAATAATTATTTATGATTATGTGTATATCGATATTAAGTAGGCCGTTAAGTTAAGGGAGCAGTGCTGAAGTTTTTTAAACACAACAAATATGTCTCGATGACATTTATTTATTACTAGCGGTACCTCGCGACTTCGCCCGCGGGTTGTTTGGGGTTTTAATTTTTTTGCGCGGAACCCTAATTCTTTTTCTAAAATAAAAGTAGCCTAAGTTACTCCTTGTGACATCAGCTATCTGCCAGTGAAAATCCCGTCAAAATCGGTCCAGCTGTTTCGGAGATTAGCCGGAACAAACAGACAGAAATAAGTACTATTTATACATATAAATAAAATTTATACATCTACTAGCTGACCAGGCAGACGTTGTTCTGCCCTTTCCGAACAACCATTTGCTTTCCCAAAAAAACTCCTGAAATTAGCAATAAAAAAATTGAGGGTCACTTATCGGTATAAAAACTATCCTATCTCTCAAGTTGGACCAAACTGCACACAGTCTACAAATTTTTTTTGAAATCGGTTCTATTTGTTGTATACTTACAGCAACACGTGGTGGTTATACTACTAAATTGTAGCTTATATTAAACGTTTGCATTTTTAACATAGCGCCATCTATTAAATCTTTACTCAATCCAGTCAACAGATATCGTCATCTGACAGAATCGTTTGGAGCTAACAGATAATTGTGACTGTCAAATAATAGACAAATAATTTTCAATATAATTTAAAATTAAAAATTTTGTACAGCCGACTTCAATATAGGTTATTTAAGAATAACTCAATAACCATTGGTCTGACCTTGATCAAATTCATATGGGACCACACGAGAACTATCAGCTTTCATATAAAAAAAGAATCATCGAAATCGGTTCGCCCAGTACAAAGTTATGAGGTAACACACATAAAAAAAAAAAAAAACATACACCCGAATTGAGTACCGTCTCCTTTTTGGAAGTCGGCAGAAAATAATATTGTATTGCGACTATAAATTGAGATGTAAGCTATCCTATCTTTTAAGTTGGACCAAACTGCACATTGACCAAAAATTTCATTGAAATCAGTTCAGTAGTTTAGGAGTCCATCGCGGACAAACAACGTGACACGTATTTTTTATATATAAAGAATATAAATAAATAAAATTGAAGTGTCTGTTTTTAATGTCAAAATAACAGATTTTTACTAAATGCATATGAAAGTATATATGGTACTAACAAAAACACAATTGAAATTTTTTTTATCTGTCTGTCTGCTTATTCCGGCTAATTTCCGAAACGGCTGAACCGATTTTGACGGGACTTTCACTTTCAGATAGCTGATGTTAGTAGGAGTAACTTAGGCTACTTATATTTTAGAACAATAATATGGGTTTCGCGCAAAAAAAATCCCATGAAATCCAATCATAATAAATTATTACACGCGGGTGAAGTCGCGGGGAACAGCTAGTAATGAATATAATTCCAAATGCAATGGCTTTTATAGGATAATCAAAACAAGTCTGTTGTCTGAAAGTATGACACTTTGCTTTGACCAGCAACAATTTATACAGTGGAGTGACATGTTATGAGAAATCTAATATCAAAAGCTTAGTCGGCACAATTCCTGATCAACATAATGATTTCTTATATTTACGCGAACACTACACATTTAAATAAAACTAATTTTACGTATTTTATCCCGTATATTAACTAACTTATTTTATATTCCCGCCGTTTCGAGCCCTTCACAGCACCTATGGTCACGGGGGGGAATGAGGTGTATGACGTCCCAATGTCATGTTTAACCACGGCTACCTCCAGATTAAAAATTATTAATTTTTATTGTTTTTTTTTGTTGTTACATAAATTAATAATTTTTAATCTGGAGATAGCCGTGGTTAACCATGACATTGGGACGTCATACACCTCAGCTCCCCCCGAGACCATACTCGTAGGTGCTGTAAAGTGCTGTAAACGTCGGGAATATAAAATAAGTTAATATACGCGATAAAACCCATAAAATTAGTTTTATTTAATCGTGATCAACATGTTGTAAAATTGTGGCTTATATACACATATTATATAACCATATGTGTATATATGCAAATATAAAGTTTACGAGGAATCTAAAATTAAAAGCTTATTTAGGACAATTTGGGATCAACAGGTTGTTATTATGATATTATGTCTACTTCCAGATTGTATAACGAGGTATGTATGTATTATTTATTATCTTGTATGTATGTCTGACATTGCGATCCCCAATCCTGCCATGTGACGATTAAGAATTTTGTGGAAGTCCAGTGGACTCTCACAGGCCGGTGATGATGATGTGACTGTGGAAGGAAAAGGTGGGATCTCCCATCGAGCAAGATGATCAGCCTGGGGAACGGCCAACGCTCCGTGTGGTAATCCCGGGCTGTTCTATTTATAGCGCAGTATTTCGGAACTTTGATAGCGTGATTTAGGCTCCAATGTGTTACGTTTCTGGTGCGACGACAGAGTCGCTACAACGATGAAGAATCTGAAGGGGCGTATGGTAATTATCAATACTCACTGGTATAGGGCAGACAAGTGGTGACCCGCCGTCGCCTTTGCACGTGTCTCTCCCGGGCTCCCCGCCAGCACACATGAAGCTCTGATGCAACTTGAAGAACGGCCCGAGGCGAGTAGTACGGAATATATCTTGGCATGTTCCCCGGTCTATTACTGGCAGTTCCACCTGTGGCGAACATCACAATGAGTAAATTGTTAAATGTAACATAAACTGAACGTTAGAATGACCCTGTAGCTGTATTATAGCTACGCAAATGGGTCGGCTCTACCAGGGTGATCACGTTCTCACAGCACATCAGCGTAAAATAGCAGCTTAATACTGCTGTGTTTCGTATGGTGAGTGTAGAGAACCGGAGACCCTTTTTACAGGAAACGAGGCATTCCATTTTAGTCCTCAGGGGTGACAACGCATCTGCATTTGGATACTCAATCGAGGATAGATGTAGGAGTAATGGACGACAGCATCGACTTACCATCAGATGGACTGTATGCTCGTTTGTCACTTTTATTCTGTTAAAAATATACAAAAAGGGATATGATAATACATTAAGTTTATATCTTCTTTTTAACAGCCTATAGCAGTCTTGCCGTATAGTGGCGGTTAAGAATATCCACTACCCCATATCTTCCCGTGGGTGCCGTAAAAGGCGACAAAGGGAAACAGGCAGGAGATGGGCAGCAGCATCTTCCTGATAACAGCAAAAACACAATAAAAAAACTGCGGTCGCCGACCCGCTCGCCAAGCGTGGCAACTATGGCAAATACACCCCTATGAATGAATGTAACAAAGAGACGACCCCCAGTCCCCGACGGCTCCGCTATTCCTGGCTACGGTAGCGACCATGGTAACGGCGGGACAGAGGGTGCTAAGAATCTCCGGTGGAGTTTTGGTTGCCACCTAAGACGACTCGACCTGGCAACATACAACGCACGCACCCTGAGGACTGACGAGAAGATTGTGGAGCTGGAAGAAGAGAGAGACAAGTTACGCTGGCATATTATAGGATTATCCGAAGTCCCAAGAGTGGGGGAGGACACGGTAATCCTCGAATCCGACAACTTGCTCTATCACCGGGAGGGCAACCATCTGTCCCAAGGACGTGTCGCATTTATCGTCCACAAGTCTCTCGTTAACAACGTTGTAAAGATTGAGAGTGTGTCGACGAGGGTTGCGTACCTTATATTCAGAATCACCAAACGGTATTCGCTGAAGGTCATACAGGTTTACGCACCAACCTCGGCACACCCCGATGAGGAGGTGGAGGAAATGTATGAGGATATCTCTAGAGCCATGCATTCCTCCAAAACCCAATATACGGTGTTAATGAGAGACTTCAATGCAAAACTAGGCACAAGAGAGAACGGTGAGCTGAAAGTAGGTACATTTGGAATAGGGCAACGGAACCCAAGTGGCCAGCAGCTGGCCGACTTCATGGAGAAAGAGGGACTCTTTATGATGAGCTCTTTCTTCCAAAAGCGTCCCCACAGGAAGTGGACCTGGTCGAGCCCCGACGGTTCGACAAAAAATGAGATTGACTTCATTATGACGACCAGACGACAACTGTTCAGTGATGTCTCCGTGATCGCGAGGGAGAAAACTGGTAGCAATCACCGAATTGTCAGAGGCACACTGAACCTAAACGTTAAGTTGGAGAGGTCTCGTCTAATGAAGTCAACGCTCCGTCCCCCTCGTGCTCTGTTCCAAAGTCCCGAAACCTTTCAGCTCGAGTTACAAAACCGTTTTCAGTGCCTGGAAGACTGCAATGAAGTGGACGATATGAATGACAAGCTCGTGGAAACTGTCCATGCGGTCGGAGCTAAGTTCTGCAAGACCCGCCGCAAAAGAACACAAAAACTCTCCGATCACACTCTTAATCTCATGGCTGTTAGATGGGAGATGAAGCTACATTCTTCAACAGATTTGACAGCATACAGGCAACTGAACAGACAGATCTCAAAATGCATGCGGCGGAACTCACACAACTTCAATACAGCTTGTATTGAAGAAGCGATCGAGCGGAACCAAGGCTCCAAAGTCTTTGCCAGAGATCTGTCTGCCAGAAAGAGCCAACTGTCAAAGCCGAAGACCGAGTGTGGCAGCATCGTTTCCGGGGCATCTGAGATTTTGAGTGAGATTGAGAGGTTCTATGGGCAGCTGTACACGTTATCGTTGGAGCTACACGCAAGTATGAGTAACGATCCAAGAGCGAGTCTTATCCGACACTATTCCGAAGATATCCCAGACGTCAGCCAGCAAGGCCCCAGGCGAGGATGGAAATACAGCGGAGCTTCTGAAAGCGGGTGAAAAACCGGTACTTGAAGTCCTTCAGAAGCTCTTTAATTCCGTCCTCCATGGCGGCATTACACCGGAGGCATGGAGCAGAATTGCGGTGGCCTTGTTCTTCAAGAAAGGTGACAACGCTCTCTTGAAGAACTACAGACCGATTTCCCTTCTGAGCCGCGTTTACGTGCTGTTTTCGAGAGTCATTACGAATCGTCCCGCGCGCAGACTTGACGACTTCCAGCCTCCCGAACAAGCCGGTTTCCGAAAGGGCTTTAGTACCATAGACCACATACATACCCTTCGGCAAGTTGTACAGAAGTCCGAGGAGTACAATTTGTCATTAAGCCTTTGATTCCGTCGAAATTTGGGCGGTGCTGCAGTCCCTTCAGCGGAGCCAAGTTAACTGTCGGTATATCGAAGTGCTGAAGTGCTTGTACAGTAGGGCTACGATGGCTATCCGAGTACAGACCAGAGTACGAAACCTATCCAATTACAGAGAGGTGTAAGACAGGGTGACGTTATATCCCCGAAACTCTTCACCGCTGCATAGGAAGACATTTTCAAGCTTCTGGACTAGAAAGGATACGGTATTAACATCAATAGCGAGTACGTCACTCACCTTCGATTTGCCGACGATATAGTCCTTATGGCAGAATCGCTGGAGGAACTAAGCACCATGTTCAATGACCTCTATAGTGTCTCCCAACGGATAGGTCTTAAGATGAACATGGACAAAACAAAGATCATGTATAATATCCATGTTACACCTATGCCGGTAGTTGTTGGGAGCACTAAGCTCGAAGTTGTTGACGAGTATGTTTACCTGGGACAAATAGTCCGACTAGGTAACTTCGACCGAGAGGTCAATCGACGGATTCAACTCGGCTGGGCAGCGTTCGGGAAACTACGACACATCTTCTCGTCAGACATACCTCAAAGCCTTAAAACGAAATTCTACAACCAGTGCGTGTTGTAGTGACGACTTACGGATCTAAGACGTGGTCCTTCTCTGCTGGCCGTATGAGGAAGCTCAAGGTCGCTCAGCGAGCTATGGAGAGGGCTATGCTCGGGGTTTTTCTGCGTGATAAACTTAGAAATGAGGATATCCGCAGTAGAACCAGAGTAACCGACATAGCGCAACGGATTAGTAAGCTGAAGTGGCAGTGGGCCGGCCATATAGCTCGAAGAACCAACAACCGATGGGGAAGAAAGGTTCTGGAGTGGCAGCCTCGTACCGGTAGGCGAAGTGTATGGCAACCCCCCACAAGATGGAGTGACGACCTGGTAAGACATGCAGGAAGTCGATGGATGCAGGTGGCTCAGGACCGTGCTTTGTGGCATTCCTTGGATGAGGCCTATGTTCAGCAGTGGACTTATGAAAGGCTGTAATGATGATGGTGATAGCAGTCAACTGCAGTGTTTTTGCCTGTCTCGTTGGTCGAGTGGTCCTAAACGCGAATACTGATTCAATTCTCAAGTTGAAAAAAAAAACAGTTTTTGAGTTTTTCTGTAAAAAAAAGTCTCAGTAACAGCCCTGAGTCAGGAGCGTTTCACCCCGTGCCTCGAAAAGCACGTAAAGCCGTTGGTTCTGCGCCTGATCTCTTTCCAGTCGTGTCGGCTTATCGGAGTACTTATACTCCGATAAGCCGACACCGTACTTATACTCCGATAAGCCGACACCACTGGAAAGAGATCTATTCCCTCACTTAAGAGTGAAAATGAAGTAGTGCACTTGTGCTTGCGTACTCACTCGTACACTCTATAATCCTGTCCTGCGCAGGTGACTAGTTTTTGTTGAGACGAGCCGAAAATTGGGTCTGGAGGACTTTATTTCTTAGCGTAGAGAAGTTTTACCTTAATTGACACACTTGGCAGGCAATGGCGATCAAAGTCATATCGCTTCTTCCCGTCTTAGAGCTCGGAATACATTTACATCTGTATTGTAAGTAGTTGTTATAGGCTGTGGCAGCGCAATCGTCGCGCCACAAGCGAAACGCACCGAAGCCTAAATCGCGCTATCAAAGTTCCGAAGTAATGCGGTATATAGAAACAGCTCTCCTCGGATTGGATACATTGCCCGGTGGGAGATCTCCCCTTTACTTTTTACGGCCAAATCAATCGAATATAGTCACCGTATGATGGTGGTTTAAGAATATCCACTGCCGCATATCATCCCGTGGGTGTCGTAAGTGGCCACAGAGAGAAATTGAAACAGGATATGATATTATTTCCTGATTACAACTCAAAATAATAAAAATACTGTGATTGCCAAGCGTGGTGACTGGCAAAATCCCTCATAGAGCCCATCTATGAGGGAGGCCTTTGTTCAGAAGTGGAGTGGTATAGGTTATAATGGATGATCTATCGAAGGCTATAACATGTCTCTAGTTTATAATATAGTCGTCTCTTACGAGACCCATATATCAAAACGGGAGGATGCATTCTCATACGCTGCCCCCATGTTACCACGGCGTTCGTTACGGCTCTTCTCTTGATGATGGTTTTCCCCTAATAGAAACAGGGCCTCTTGGTCCCAATGACTCGGAAGAAGTCTCGAGACATCGTGATAGCACTAGGGTGCTGTTGGTAAAAAGTACTGCCTCCGGGACGTGTTTCTATTCGAGCAAAGCGATGGTGGGACCCCGTTGAGGTCCGAACGGAGATTTTGGGACTCTTTGTATACCCTGATGGTGACCATCCATATATCTATCATCCATCTACATCCATTACGGTTTACACATGGGTAGTGCTAAACATAGGCCTCGAACATAGATTTCCTCATAGGAGAGATTTTGTCATAGTGGCCATGCTTAGTAGGTGATTTAGGAACTGCTTCAGTTTCCCTCTGTCACCTCCTCCGACACCTGCAGGACGTATAAGGTAGTGGATATTCTTACACAGTCACTACACGGTAAGTTGGGTGGTGAACACCGTGGGTTTTATCCGATAGAAGACCGACATAACCCTTTCCTTGCGGAAGTCATCTATGGGGATTTCCTTATGGTTAAAATGGAGCTATTTACGACATTAGTCGAATGGTAGATTCAAATGTACGTGTTTGCTTTTTTATAGAATAAAGGTAACAAACGAGCACATAGTTTACCTGATCGTAAGTAGACGCTGTGGCCCATAGACATCTACATTTATCCTCAAATGGAAATCAAAATGCTGATGCGTTGGCACCTCTGACGGCTAAGATGAAATGCCTCGTTTCAAGTAAAAAGGCTTCGGCTCTCTACACTCACCATACAAAGCACAGCAGCATTAAGCTGCCATTTTAACTGCAACTTATTCTGTGAGAGCGTGGTCCTACCCCGGCCGAGCCGACCTATTCGTGCTACATCCACAATATAGCTGCATCGTGGCTCTACCACGTTAAGACGTACCACGTGAAGTGCTGTTCACACCCTTGACCATTAAGCAGCTGTCGTAACTCTAATAAAAAATATAACAATAAATCACCTTTTTGAGAATAACTTGCAGCTTCTCCCCTTCTCCAAACTTCCCCTTTCCCCATCCAGAGGACAGGCATCGAGTCCCAGCTGGCACTCCCTCCATTGGCGGAGGTAAGCAGATCGTACTGATGTGAGGTTGAAGATTCACCGGGTTGTTCAGAATTAGTAGTGCAATATCGTAATGCAAATTCCCTGCAGAACAATCCTAATTTTACGAGGTAGAAAAGCGGAAGAGAGGCTGGGAACGGAGAGGGGGAGGGGGTTCAGATGGCGTTCTTACCAAAGAGAACAAGTCATTAAAAATAGGGTTACTAATTTAAGTAAAAGTCAAGTAACTAATCAAGTAAACATTTGTGAACATAAGCAAGTATATAAGCAAGTATATAGTCCAATAAATAATCAATTTACTTGAGTCAAGTAAATAGTTATGTAAATAAGTAAGTAAATAGTAAAGTAAATAAGCAAGTGAATAGTCAATTAAATGGGTTAGTAAATAGTAATGCTATCAAAAAGATAACTTGTACAAAAACCAAGTCTCGCTACTCAGTTCTTCTACCGTAAAAAGTTGTGAGATCCATGTAATACCAAGTCGGTTAATTTATTCAGTCCCTACTTAAGGGTCCTTCAGTCTCAAGTTATTAGGTAATTAGCTAACCTAACAACATCTTATAGTGACCATATCAATTATTAAAAATCTTTTATGTTTTAAATAAATAGATTGACTTGCCAATCGCACTAAACAATCTAATGATAATGAAAACACAATGTATCTCACGAGTAATACATATTGTATTAAATTAGATTGTTAGATTGTTAATTCTTAAACTACTGGTTCAAATTGAAATATACTGTGTCCATACAATGCATTCTTGGTTACTGAAAATTCAGGTTTCAAGTTTTATCCACAACGAAGTTATAGGGGACCGAAAATGGCCTGAACTGCTACAAGAAAAGGATGGTACGGCCGTGCCGCTTTTTTGCTCGACTTGGCGGGGGCACTGCCGTGCCCCCAGATGTAAATAAGTATGTAAATAGTAAAGTAATAAGCAAGTGAATAGTCAGGTAAATAATAAAATATTAACAAGTACATAATCAAGTAAACATTTATGTAATGAACAAGTAAATAGTCAAGTAAATATTCAAGTAAATAAGCACAGTGCCCCGTGAGCCCCGCCGTTGATGCCATAGCGGTATTACAGCTGCAGCAAAGATGGGTTGGTTCGACCGAACAAGGACTACGCTTGCTTCAGCCAAACTGAGGCGAATCCCGCGCGGGACGCAGGACGCGATTCGCTCGCACCGATTGCGTCAGCTAACTTGTCTAGAGGTGGTCACATTGGTGCGAATATTCGCACATGCTGCAGCAAAATATACGCGGGGTAGTGCCTGATTTCTCGAAATGCCGTTGAACCTTAAATTATTTTTACAAGAAGTAAAAGAAAATAAGATTCTATACGACCTCAGCCACGAAGGAAGTTTTATCAAGAATCGAACAAAATATGTTTCCGTATATTTTGTTCGATTCTTGATAAAACTTCGTTACAACGTTCTTCCGGCATACGAAGATATATATAAAATATTTTTTTTTATCTTTTCGTAATGTGGGTATCAAAGTGTGAAACTCTCCAAATTCTATGCGTTGAGTACTCAGCTCACCCATTTCCTTTCCTTCCTCACATCTTGAGATTCTTCTTCAGTTAATGCTAATAAAAACAAAACCTCAGCTTCAATGTCAAAAGACATGTTTTCCTACTGAGAAACCAAAACTAATGACGTGCGGGATTCGCCTCAGTTTGGGAGGCTAAGCGAGCGAGCCAATCGCAGTTTCGCGTCCCGCGCGGAATTCGCCTCAGTTTGGCCGAAGCTTTAGTCAGCGTGAAAACGTAGCATAACGCTGCTGTGTTTGTAGAAAACTGGAGACCCTTGAGGATAACTCTTGGTGTTTGTTTACCATGTAGTGGCGGTGTAACAATATTATAAAAGCTGACAGAGGGAAGCCAATCACGACGTGAGCAGTGTTTTTAATAATGACTAAAAATATAAATAAAAAACTGCTGTTGTCTCGCTGAGCGTGACAATTATGGGAAATATCCCCCTATTAGGCAATCTATAGGTGAGATCTATGTTCCGCAGTGGATTTTAATAGGCTGTAACGGCAGGTAACGGATTGTGGGTCACAACATCAGGTGGACTGCCGTTTGTCCGTTTGCCACTCTTACTGCTACGAGGGTGGATTGAAAAGTACTCGGCCTAACCAAGAAAATAAACACATACTAAATCAGTTATATTTTTATTTTTCTACATAATCACCATCAAGTTCAATACACTTTTGCCACCTCCCATTCCAAGCATTTACTTATTACTTCGGTTACCTACAAAAGCATGTATTTTTAAGGTTTTTTTTTAACTATTATTTATTAGATATAGGAATCGGGCATAAATACTTGAGAGACTTACCTCTGGTGTTGTTGTATAGTTCATGAATGATAACCTTGTCGACGTTTCTTTCTTGGTGTGGGTAGAGTTCCGCCTCACTGCTTATGTCCCATTCGCCAGCCCGGATCTTGAGAGTCATGTTCTTGTTGATATGGTGAGCGGTGGTCATCACTACACGAGGGTGTATGAGGGAACCACCACAGGTATACACTAATATTTTCTTGCCGTTCGGTTCACTCTCGTCATACGGTATAACCCTGATTATAAATCTTTATATAAAATCCACCAATCATCCAAAATACAGGATAAACCGAATTAAAAGTGTAGAGTCTCCCAAATATTAATTACAATATAATTAAATAGAATTTTTACGCGGTAGAGCCACGCTATATGGTGGTTATAGCATGAATGGGTCGGCTCGAGCGTGGTAGGGTCACGCTTCCAAAATACCAGCGTATGGTGAGTGTAGAGAATCGGAGACCCTTTTTACTAGTAACGAAGTATTCCATCTCAGTCCTCAGGGATGACAACGCATTTTAATTCTTAATTGAGGATACATGTAGATGTCTATGGTCCTCAACGTTCACTTACCATCAGGTGGACTGCATGTTCGTTTGTCACCCTTATTCTATAAAAAAAGTGTATCAAAGTAATTTTTGCTAAAATAGTGTAGGTTATGTTGAACAAAACCGTGAAACTATACTTTTTGTAGTCAAGCATTAAACATTTAGCAAGTGGTAAATAGAAACATTTTGTTCAACCGACTTCAATATAAATAAACCTAGCAAGCTAACAGCATAGCAAAGTGGCGAAGCAATCAGCTTTGTAGCGGTTTCTAACGGGTGCCGTTGAGCAATCAGTTTCAAAATAGGAGGTTCAGATGCCTGGGTGATCAGTAATCGATTGCTGAAAATAGAATTTGAAAATTCGAAAACGTTCTCGAGATAATTGTGGGACAGACGGACAGACGGACAGACATCGTGAAATCAATAAGTGTCTTCGCAAGCTTCGCCACTTAATAAAATGAGAACATCATCAGTGTAGTCCAAGTCAATTAAATACGCATTATTAAATATAACTCAAAAACTACTTTACCAAACTTATACGGGACAACATGAGAAGCACCAGCTTTCAAATAGAAAAGAATCATCAAAATCGGTTCAACTAGAAAAAAGTTAAGAGGTAACACATAAAAAATACAGTCGAATTGAGTATCTCCCACTTTTTTGAAGTTGGTTAAAAACTAGCTGTTCTAAAATATAACTCCGTAATTACTGGCCGATAGCTAATGTGACCACATCAATACTAAAAATCTTTTATATTTTAAATAAATAGATTGACTTGGCCATCGCATGAAAATACAATGTATCTCTCAAGTAGGTACATATTAGATTGTTTAGTGCGACTACTAAAAATTCAGGCTTCTAGTTTTATAGACAACGAAGTTATAGGGGTTTGAAAATGGCTTGAACTGCTTCGAGAAAAGGATGGTACGGCCGTGTCGCTGTTTCGCTCGACTTGGCGGGGGCACTACCGTGCCCCCAGATACTCTTCGGCATTAGGTCCTGTCAGTCCTATCTGGAACGTTCAAAAAATTTAATTGGAATCATCAATAGGTATTTTGACGGGATCCGGGTCTAATGAACGAATCATTCACGATTGACACATGTGACTTATTGTTCTAAGATCACAATTCACAGCTTATAAAGGTTCTGTCAATCATTTGTTCCGGATCGTTCAAATATATAAAAACTTTTATCAGCAATACTTTTACGCGACCCGGGTCAAATGACCAAATCGTTCACTGACATATATTTGTGTCTAGCTGATATATAAATCGTTACACTTACTGGAGCACTCCGATCATCCAAGGATATTCACCGAAGTGCGTCTCTTCAGAGTCAGACAAGATGCGGGTTCCGATGCCAGGAGGATTTCGCCGTCCACAAATTTCGTTCTGACGGAAAATTATAAATGCGTAGAAAGAAAGAAACCAAAGAGAAACATAATAAATTATTATAGCTACAAATGAACAAAAAAAAAAAAGAATTTACTTCTTTTATTATTTGGATATTAAAACAAATAAATTCTGTTTCGGTTTTAATATAATGGAACAGCGCCATCTACCGGGTCCAATCGTAAGTCTTAACCATCCAGGGACCCACTCAAACACACACAAAACATTTCATTAAAATCGGTCCAGCAATTTTTGAGTTTTTGCGAGTATAACGGACAGTAATTGATTTTATATATAGAGAAGGAGGAATAGGCATACTACGGAGTTCCATTTAGTACAATCCTGACACACTTCTCTCGCCTGCTTCATATCCATATTGCATAAGTGTTCGTCGGTTAAGGGTACTCTTAATCTGACCCATCTTTAAAATATTACGAAATTGGTCGATACACTTCCGTCTAGAGTCTCTAGAGCGACACTTGCCGACTCTACCACTCAATTCTGCAGCATAAATTTACTTTGTCACTCTTTTCTCATTCATTCTTTCCACATGACCAAACCAGGGGGTGCTAAGAATCTCCGGTGGAGGTTCAGTTGCCACCTTAGACGACTCGACCTGGCAACGTACAACGCACGCACCCTGAGGACTGACGAGAAGATCGTGGAGCTAGAAGAAGAGATAGACAAGTTACGCTGGCATATTATGGGATTATCCGAAGTCCGAAGAGAGGGGAGGACACGGTAATCCTCGAATCCGGCAACTTGCTCTATCATCGGGAGGGCGACCATCTGTCCCAAGGAGGTGTCGGATTTATCGTCCACAAGTCTCTCGTTAACAACGTTGTAAAGATCGGGAGTGTGTCGACGAGGGTTGCGTACCTTATACTCAGAATCACCAAACGGTACGCAACGTTGACCAGACGACAACTGTTCAGTGATGTCTCAGTGATCGCCAGGGTGAAAACCGGCAGCGATCACCGAATGGTGAGAGGCAAACTGAACCTAAATGTTAAGTTGGAGAGGTCTCGTCTGATGAAGTCAACGCTCCGTCCCCCCTCGTGCTCTAATCCAAAGTCCCGAAACCTTTCAGCTCGAGTTACAAAACCGTTTTCAGGGCCTAGAAGACTGCAATGAAGTGGACGATATGAATGACAAGCTCGTGGAAGCTGTCCATGCGGTCGGAGCTAAGTTCTGCAAGTGCCGCCGCAGAAGAACACAAAAACTCTCCGATCACACTCTTAATCTCATGGCTGTTAGACGGGAGATGAAGCTACATTCTTCAACAGATTTGACAGCATACAGGCAACTGAACAGACAGATCTCAAACTGCATGCGGCGGGACTTACGCAACTTCAATACAGCTCGTATTGAAGAAGCGATCGAGCGGAACCAAGGCTCCAAAGTCTTTGCCAGAGATCTGTCTGCCAGAAAGAGCCAACTGTCAAAGCTGAAGACCGAATGTGGCAGCATTGTTTCCGGGGCACCTGAGATTTTGAGTGAGATTGAGAGGTTCTATGGGCAGCTGTACACGTCATCGTTGGAGCCACACGCAAGTGTGAGTAACGATCCAAGAGCGAGTCTTGTCCGACACTATTCCGAAGATATCCCGGACGTCAGTCTGAGCGAGATTAAAATGGCTCTCCAGCATCTTAAAAACGGCAAGGCCCCAGGTGAGGATGGAATTACAGCGGAGCTTCTGAAAGCGGGTGGAATACCGGTACTTGAAGTCCTTCAGAAGCTCTTTAATTCCGTCCGTCATGGTGGTATTACACCGGAGGCGTGGAGCAGAAGTGCGGTGGTCTTGTTCTTCAAGAAAGGTGACAACGCTCTCTTGAAGAACTACAGACCGATTTCCCTTCTGAGCCGCGTCTACGTGCTGTTTTCGAGAGTCATTACGAATCGTCTCGCGCGCAGACTTGACGACTTCCAGCCTCCCGAACAAGCCGGTTTCCGAAAGGGCTTTAGCACCATAGACCACATACATACCCTTCGGCAAATTGTACAGAAGTCCGAAGAGTACAATTTGCCACTATGTCTGGCGTATGTGGACTATGAGAAAGCCTTTGATTCCGTCGAAATTTAGGCGGTGCTGCAGTCCCTTCAGCGGTGCCAAGTTGACTGTCGGTTTATCGAAGTGCTGAAGTGTTTGTACAGTAGAGCTACGATAGCTATCCGAGTACAGAACCAGAGTACGAAACCTATCCAATTGCAGAGAGGTGTAAGACAGGGTGATGTTATATCCCCGAAACTCTTCACCGCTGCATTGGAAGACGTTTTCAAGCTTCTGGACTGGAAAGGATACGGTATTAAAATCAATGGCGAGTACATCACTCACCTTCAATTTGCCGACGATATAGTCCTTATGGCAGAATCGCTGGAGGATCTAATTACTATGCTCAATGACCTCAATAGTGTCTGCCAACGGATAGGTCTTAAGATGAACATGGACAAAACAAAGATTATGTTTAATGTCCATGTCACACCTATGCCGGTAGTTGTTGGGAGCACTAAGCTCGAAGTTGTTGACGAGTATGTTTACCTGGGACAAATAGTCCGACTAGGTAAGTCCAACTTCGACCGAGAGGTCAATCGACGGATTCAACTCGGCTGGGCAGCGTTCGGGAAGCTACGACACATCTTCTCGTCAGACATACCTCAAAACCTTAAAACGAAATTGTACAACCAGTGCGTGTTGCCAGTGATGACTTACGGAACTGAGACGTGGTCCTTCACTGCTGGTCGTATGAGGAAGCTCAAGGTCGCTCAGCGAGCTATGGAGAGGGCTATGCTCGGAGTTTCTCTGCGTGATAAACTTAGGAATGAGGATATCCGCAGTAGAACCAGAGTAACCGACGTAGCCCAACGGATTAGTAAGCTGAAGTGGCAGTGGGCCGGCCATATAGCTCGAAGAACTGACAACCGATGGGGAAGAAAGGTTCTCGAGTGGCAGCCTCGTACCGGTAGGCGAAGTGTAGGGCGTCCCCTCACGAGATGGAGTGACGACCTGGTAAGACATGCAGGAAGTCGATGGATGCAGGTGGCTCAGGACCGTGCTTTGTGGCATTCTTTGGGGGAGGTCTATGTTCAGCAGTGGACTTGTGAAGGGCTGTAATGAATGAATGATGAATGAATGAAACCACCGAAGCATTCCTTTTTTTAATCCTGTTCACAACAGCAAACTATACTTTTCTCTTATCATACATTTTCTCACCTACACTATGAATGAATTTCTACAACATTTATTCTACTCTCGTGCAACTTCTGGCACACCCAACTTTCACTAGGTGCCATTCCTTAAGGTAAGGAGTAACACAGCATTACACAAAGCATACGTGCCTTTCTTGACATATTCTGATTTCCCACAACAGAGTGTAGCTCCACTCTACCCATTATGTCTTGCATCTGTTTTAACATGTAAATAATAATAAATAATTAAAGATGTTATAAATCAATCTGTTAAAATTCGCACAATAAAATAAAACGATGTGTCTTACCTGTTTTGAAGAGTACCTCCCGCCCTCCCTGAATTGCGTGCACTATCCCTGTCACCACTAATCCCAGTACCAATATTCCCAACCTCTCTAAATTAGAAAAGACACACCACCGTCGATAATACGACACGTGTTTCGCCTCTACATGAGGCATCTTCAGGTGAAGTAGACTCCGCGGTGGTTGTCCACTATATATTTAATCTAGGTAGGTATATCTATGTATGTATATATAAGCGAAAGACCACTAACTGACTGACTCATCACGAGATCTCTAAAACTATACACGTGAGCCCAACGAAGCGAGCTGGTGTCAGCTAATATAATGTTGCGCGCCACTATTAATGTCTTGTACATGGCAACACTAGTTACACTAGCGCCCTCTAGTATCGAGTAGCAGAACTAGGAGAGTCAAGATCCTTCCAGAAATTTCGGGACCGATATGTACTCGAACATTCTAGATGTCGCTACAGTAGAATGTTCTGGAAACTATCTGAGGCCCTATATAAGGCCGGTATAGACCACGACCGAGTCAGTATTGAATTGGTGATACAAGAGAATACTTCGAAGCGAAATAACTGCGAACTAAAGTGATTGTGTTTTATTATTAGTGTGGTTTTAGATTGTAATTAGTGTTGTGTGATTAATGTGTCAATTTTGGTAATTTAATCGGCAGTTTTTAATTGTCTCGAACCCCAAGCTCGTAACAATAATATATTTCCGCAAAGTAACATCTGATTCTATTAATTAATATAAAAAAGTAAATCGCAGAGACCGTGTAGTGGCGGCGAGAGAAAATTCACTTCCCCCTTATCCCATGGATGACGTTTGATTAAAAGAGGAAAATGAAATATGAGAGAGTTAGCAACATCTTCCCAATAACATTTCAATAAAAAACATGATGTGTGCAGTTTACACGCGGTAGACGTGAAACCTTTAAAAAAGGAGACCGAGATAATTTTTTTTTTTATAGGATGAGAGTGACAAACGAGCACACAGTCCACCTGATGGTAAAAGGTTGCTGTGTCCCATAGACATCTACATCTATCCTCGTTTGCGAATCAAAATGCACATGCGTTGTCACCCGTGAGGACTAAGATGGAATGCCTCATTTCCAGTAAAAAGGGCCTCCGGCCACCTGCACTCACCAAGCGAAACGCAGAGGTAAACCTCTACTTCACGCTGGTATTCTGTGAGGTCGTGGTACCACCCCGGTTCGAGCTGGCCCATCCGTGCGACAGCAAAAGCTGCCGCGTGGCTCTACCACTGTAATATATAGGAAACGCTGTATTTTATCTCTTTCTCTCGCAGGTTAAATCCTATAGATGTATATGTTTGTCTCTTTTTAATGTCCCTTTTTCGTTTCATCGAGTTTCAAATCACAACGATTCTAACGAAGTTTTCTCTTCAATAATAGGCGCAAACCAGGCCTTATGTCCCCGATGGACTAGCAATTTTACAGTTAGGGGAGTGTTTTGACTAATTGTTTTTGAAGTTTGCTCCTTAAGAATAGATTTTCATATACAGCCAGCGGTACACAAATTAGCAGGCGAGCGAAACCAAGTGTTACCAAAACGTGAAGTCATTATGCTGCTCCCCTGGTAACGCATTCGCATATCTTATGCTGAACGTTTGTTAAGTAACAGCGCCATCTACTTATTCTATAGGTAACTTAATATACCAAATGGATTGATGTAACAGTGTTACATAAAATAGACGTTAGATGGCCTAAACGCGATTAATCGCTATGCTATATAAAACTCAATTCCTGTCCGTTAGTCTCGCTAAACTTGAATAGGTCTCGACCAATTCTAATAAAAAATTGTGTGTCTTTAACTGAATCCCTGGATGGATTAAATGTACAATTGGACCCGGTAGGTGGCGCTGTTGTCGAGATCCAGATATCACCCGTGTGAAGCCGGGGCGAATCGCTAGTTTGATATAAATGTTCTTAAGGAGTAAGTTCCAGTCGTGCATCGGAATTTACACACACCATTGTTTTTGCTACTAATTTTCCAATCTATGTTTCAACGTGGTGGAGCCATGCTGCAGTTATACTCGTATTATGGTTGTAACTCGAATGGTTCGGCTCGACCGGGGTAAGACCACGCTTTAACATAATACCGTATGGTGAGTGTAAAGAATCTGAGACCCTTTTTACTGGAAACGAGGCTACCATCTTAGTTACAACGCATTTTAATCATAGAGATAATATAGATAGAGTAGGGAAGCCAGCCGCAAATGTGACTTCTCGTTAGAAAGAGAGAGAAGATCAAGATTGCTATCTGTCTCTCTCTAACGACGACTAAGCTAACCTAAACCTAACATGACAAAATAATACCGCACATGCGCTCTGTTGTTGTTAGAGAAGGACAGACAGCAACTCTCATCTTCTTTCTCTTTCTAACAGCGCGTCAGTTCCACTTGCAGAAAAGCATATGGCTTCTCCACTCTATCTATATTATCTCTATGATTTTAATTCTTAATTCATGATAAATGTAAATGTCTATGGGCCACCATATCCAGTTACCATCAGATGGACTGTGTGCTGGTTTATCACCCGAATTCTATAAAAAAAACTGTAATTCGAAGGACTGCACGTCAGAAGTGAATAATTACAAACTTTAGCTTTACAAACTTGTAAAAATTATTAAATTTTTCGGTTGTTATGAAATTTTTTGGGAATTATTTTTTATTAGAAATTATTTTTATGTGTGTTAATCTTTATATATAAAAATTACGTGTCACGTTGTTTGTCCGCGATGGACTCCTAAACTACTGAACTGATTTCAATGAAATTTTGCGCACTGTGTGCATTTTGGTCCCACTTGAGAGATAGGATAGTTTTTATCCCGCTAAATGACCCTCAAAATTTTTTATTGCGAATTTAAGAATTTTTTATAGGAAGGTTCGTCGGAGAGGGCAGAACGACGTCTGCCTGGCCAGCCAGTATAGTAATAAATTTTTAATTTGTTTCGCTGTTTTACATGAAAAATAATTATTATATAATATAATACAAACAAATTTATAAAAATATGTATCAATATTTTATAAAATATAGTTCTCAACATTACTTTCATCAATTTTGTGTGCGTGACGGTCACGCGAGTTCAGTGCTCTTTCTTAAAAGTGCCCAACGTGGCTAAAAAAGCTTTTACATCAAAAGTCTTCACTTCAAAATGTTACACGATAGCTCCATTGGATATGAGCGCCGCTCCGGCGCGACGTCGTCGCCGTGAGTTCATTTCGACGCGTCGCCGCCACGTGAATCACGCGGCGCGCCGTCGCGACTAGTCGCAACTTCCTTTCCCGCTCACACGCACGGCCCGACCGCATTAGTTCGCCTTGTTGCCTCGCCACGCTCGTTCCTCATTCAGTCGAGTAGAATACTTCACCGAGTGAACGTGTATTGTTGTGTGGTGTTAACAATGGCAGCAACTTCGACTGTTGCACGTACCACAACCTCACAGAATACCGGCGTGAAGTGTAATACTACACCGGGAGGGTACCAGTACCTATGGTATTGGAGAATCCCTTGCCGAGCATCCACGACCAAGCTTATCCACTCCTGAGGAGGGACTTACCACTTCTGGGTGCTCAGGCTGCCCCGCGTATTCTGGGGAGTAGGGGTGAAATTCCGTACAAGACAATAACTAATCAGGGCAAGCTGAGCAACAAGGCCAAGGTGACCCCAGGACGTGACTTTCTCAATATCAGAGGACATCACTCGAACCTAAATGCCGTCCACTATCATCTCGAGACGGCGAAGCCGGCCTTGCTCTTTCTGAGCAGGACGCAGGTGTCCTCTCCGGTTGATACTTCGTATCTCTCCTACTCGGGGTACAAATTGGAACACTCCTTTGTGCCTTGGGCTGTAGTTTACGTATACATCAGAGAGGATATCTGTTCTCGACGCCTCGGCAGTCTTGAAAGACCTGTCCATCCTTTGGCTATGCGTAGACAGCGACGACTATTCGCATGTTTATGGGTGCCTCTATAGGTCCCATAGCGGTAATGCCGAAACAGACCGATTGATCGACCACGTCCAAATGGCTACAGATTCCTTGCTACAGCAAGTCCCATCCGCAGAGATCGTGATCCTCGGTGATTGTAACGCCGACCACACCGAATGGCTCGGTTCACGTTTAACCAATCATGTGGGGAGATCTGTTCATGATTTTGCCTTGGCATATGGTCTAACACAACTGGTAACTCTGCCTTCGCGGATTCCAGATGTTGAAGATCATGCAGCTTCCCTGTTGCACCTTCTGCTGACCTCACATTCAGATAGATATCAGGTCTCCGTCCACTCCCCTCTTACTATTGTCTAGTCCGGAGTGTAATGCCACTCACACTAATATCGCGATTGCATTCTGTAGGCTGGCTAAAAAAGGCGATCACTCAGACTCATCTAGCTATGCCTAACGCTATAACCTCCTTGTTCTCCAAAATAATGGAATCTATTATAAACTGCCAGTTCATGCGGTATCTTGAGAATCACCAGCTGATTAGTGATCGCCAATACGGTTTTCGTCGGGGTCGATCAACTGGTGATCGTCTTGTCTACCTGACTCATAGATGGGCGGAGGCATAAGAGTCCAAGGAGGACGCATTGGCCGTTAGTTTGGACATTGCGAAGGTCTTTGCCTGGGTTTGGCACATAGCGCTTTTTTCGAAGCTCCCTTTCTATGGGCTTCCCGAGAAATTGTGCAATTGAATCACCAGCTTTCTTGCAGATCGGAGCATCTCCTCAGTTTCAAGGCACTCACCTTGTTGCCTCAGCCGGTATCGGAATCCTCGGCGTCGACATATCGAGTGACGTTTCGTGGTCACTTGGAAGAGAAGGTCAAATTGGCCTCTAAAAACCTTTGCGTGCTCAGCAGAGCGGGACAGTATTTCATGCCGGCACACCGCCTGCAACTTTACAAGACGCAGGTTCGGCCTCACAAGGAATACTGTTCCCATCACCGGGCTGGGGCTCCCCAAGCTTCTATTAAAATATAAAGCTGTTTTTGGTTACAACAATAAGGTGTTCTTTAAGTTTTTTTTTTAAGAAATCTCTTCCTGATAAAACAATATCAAAGGCCTATGGCCAGCCACGCCGCGCCGCCGCGACTTTGCCGCCGCTGCGGAAATTTTCAGGCCACGCCGCCGCCGTGGAATTGGCCTTCGGCGCTCATATCTAAGCTCCATGACAGATATTATATTGCTATGGGATTGTTTGATTGACGAAATTCGGCCAATCAACAATCAACTTTGACGTTTTACAGTGGTAGAGCCAAGCGGTAGCTTTCGCTGTCGTACGGATGGGCCAGCTCGAACCGGGGTGGTACCACGACCTCACAGAATACCAGTCCCATCCCCCCCATCAACATGGTAGTGGAATTAAATAAAAGGCTACCCCAGGAGGGTATCAGCACCCCTGGAGAATGCCTCGCTGAGCATCCACGACTAAACTACTTCACTCCTGAGCGTGGGTGTTCAGGCTGCCCCGCGTATTCTGGGGGGGGGGGGGGCAAAATTCCGCTCGCGACTAATGCTGCTCGGGGCAAGCGGAGCAATTCTGTCACGCTATCCGTGAATTCTTGCAACATCAGGGGACTTCATTCCAACCTTAACGCTGTCCATTACCATCTAGAGACGGGCTGGTGTTTGCGTATACGTCAGAGAGGACATCTGTTTTCGACGCCTCGACAGTCTTGAAGGTACGGACCTGTCCATCCTATGGCTGCGCGTAGATAGCGACGACCATCCCCGCGTCTACGGGTGCCTCTATAGGTCCCATAGCGGTAATGCCGACACAGACCGACTCATCGACCACGTCCAAATGGCTGCAGACTCCGTGCTACAACAGGTCCCATCAGGACTTTGCTTTGGCATATGGTCTAACACAACTGGTTACTTCGCCTACGCGGATGTACCTTCCCTGTTGGACCTTCTGCTGACCTCTCATCCGGACGGATATCAGGTCTCCGTCGATGCCCCTCTGGGCTCTTCGGACCATTGTCTGATCCGGAGTACGGTGCCACTCACGCTCCAATCGCAGTTGCGATCTGCAGCTTGCCGCCGTGTTTGGCACTAAAGGTCAGCTGATTGGGACGGGATGCGGTTTTTTTTGCATCCTACCCTTGGGGGTGGGTTTGCTTCTCGCTGGAAGATCCCAGCGTTGTTGCCGATTCTGTTGCTGATGTGGTACTTCAGGGTATGGAACCTTTTATTCCATCCTCTGTGGTGCCCATCGGAGGCAGATCCCAGCCATGGTTTGGTTGCTCCTGTAAAATAGCATCACGCTATAAGCAGGAGTGCTACCGGGCCTGGGCTGACGCATCAACGTCTTGGGATGTAAACACCAGCGGACTTAAAAAGAAGTATAATTCCGCCTCCAGGTCCTTCAAAAGCGTCATTGCCAACGCAAGGTCTGAGCACATCGGCAGAATTGGCAAGAAGCTAGTTCGCCTTCCTTCGGGAACCCGTGCATTCTGGTCTCTCGCCAAGGCTGTCCAAGGGAACTTCTGTAAACCATCTCTTCCATCTCTGCATAGAGAGGACGACTCACTGGCCCATGCCGCAAAGGAGAAAGCCGATCTTTTGAGCTCTCTTTTTGCGTCCAACTCGACTCTAGATGACGGGGGGAACACACCGCCGACCATCCCGCGATGTGAGTGCTCCATGCCGGATGTGTGATTTACACAGCGCTCGGTTCGCAAAGCACTCTTCTCCCTGGACCTCAGCAAGTCGAGTGGGCCCGATGGAGACCCTCTCATTGTGCTGAAGACGCGTGCTCCGGAGTTGGCACCGGTTTTAACGCGTCTTTACCGGTACTCCTACTCCCAAGGCGTAGTCCCGAATTCATGGAAGACAGCTTTGGTCCACCCGATCCCTAAAAAAGGCGACCGCTCAGACCCGTCCAACTACAGGCCTATCGCCATCACCTCCTTGTTCTCCAAAATAATGGAATGGTGATCTTCTAGTCTACTTAACTCATAGTTGGGCGGAGGCAGTAGAGTCCAAGGGGGAGGCATTGGACGTTAGTTTGGACATAGCAAAGGCCTTCGATCGGGTCTGTCACAAAGCGCTTCTTTCGAAGCTTCCTTCCTATGGGCTTCCCGAGAAATTATGCAAATGGATCACCAGTTTCCTTGCTGATCGGAGCATCAAGGTCTTAGTAGACGGTGCATACTCTGATCTCAATCCTATCAACGCTGGTGTTCCACAAGGCTGCGTGCTATCACCAACGCTGTTTCTCCTGCATATCAATGATATGTTGCTAACTGGTAGTATTCATTGCTATGCAGACGACAGCACTGGTGATGCCTTATATACCGGCCGTGCCAATATTTCTCGGGAAATCGTCGCCGAGTACCGGGACAAACTTGTGTCTGAAGTCGAGTCTTTGCTTAACAAAGTCTCGGATTGGGGCCAACTAAATCTAGTCCAGTTCAATCCCCAGAAGACACAAGATTGCGTGTTTACCGCTAAAAAGAACCCCTTTGTCGTATCTCTTCAGTTTCAAGGCACTCCCCTTGCTGCCTCAGCCAGTATCGGAATCCTTGGCGTCGACATATCGAATAGTGTGCAGTTTCGTGGTCACTTGGAAGGGAAGGCTAAATTGGCCTCTAAAAAGCTTGGCGTGCTCAGCAGAGCGAGACAGTATTTCATGCCGGCACATCGCTTGCAACTTTACAAAGCGCAAGTTCGGCCCCACGTGCAATACTGTTCTTATCTCTGGGCCGGGGCACCCCAGTGCCAGCTCCTTCCACTTGACCGCATCCAGCGCAGAGCGGCTCGAATCGTCGACGACCGAGTCCTTTTCGATCGTCTCGATTCATTGGCACTGCGAAGAGATGTTGCATCCCTTTGCATTTTCTTTCGCATCTACCACGGGGAGTGCTCTGAGGAATTGTTCGGATTAATCCCAGCCGCCAAATTTCACGAACGCCCATCGCGGCAGAACTCCCGATACCATCCACACCATCTGGATGATTGGCGGTCCACCACTGTGCGATTTAGAAGAAGTTTTCTCCCTCGCACAACTTCCTTGTGGAATCAATTACCACCAGCGAATTTTCCGGACCGATACGACTTAGGAACCTTCAAGAAAAGTTCTTACACCTTTCTAAAAGGCCGGCAACGCATCTGCAATTCCCCTGGTGTTGCGGTTGTTCATGGGCGGCGGTAGTCACTTACCATCAGGTGAGCCGCATGCTCGTTTGCCCCCTATTCTATAAAAAAAGTCTGTCAAATTGGAGGTTTCTTTTGTCTTTGAACTGTTGAATTAGCCACGTAGCGCATCCTAATCGTACCCTAGAAGAGCCACCATCTTTACTATGAGCTCCGGTGTTCTCGGAACTATCTTTATGTATTCAAGACAGTTGGGTATGAGTCAGGACTGGAACAAGGAAAAAATATTACCTGCTTTATAGGTAATCCACCAGCGACATCTAGCTTTGATTTTCTGCTTTTGCTGAAACAAGGTCAGAATTAGAATCTTATTATTACAGTTACTATATGATGCCCTCATTTATATACCTACTTTTTAACAATATTTACTTGCCTAATACAGTTTTAATTAATTAATGAAATGACTGAAATATACTTCAAAGTATATCGATAAGAGGAAATAAAAATACAAATTACTAAAAGGTACTCTATCACTACCAGACAACCACACTTAAGTTGATTCTATGCGTACATACTTATATACAAATAAATAAAATTGAAGTGTCTGTTTGTAATGTCAAAATAACAACTTTTTACTGAATGTATATTTAAGTATGGTACTCATAACTAAAACAGAATTTAAAAAAAAGACAATGTCCATCTGTGCCCCAGAAATGCCTAGATAAAGTATATTACAAGATTGCTCTAATAAATAAAAACTAGAATTATGTTGTTAATTTTAAATCATATAAAGCACTCGATAAAAAAATTTAAAAAAATAAGACGTTTTTGTTGACATTGCAGTACGTATCATCGTTTCAATCATTAATTCATGCTTTATTTATTACGGTCTGGAATCACGTCCTTTGGCCCATGTAAAACTCAACATGATTGATATTAGTCATAAAAGTGATTACTAAATAATCGAATAATAATATACTGCTTTACAACAAAACCAAATAAAAATATGATTTGATAATAAACGTCACCAGATAAAAGAAACATGGCCCAGTTAAGCATTCATTTTTGTTATCAAAAGCAGACTAGTTTTTTACCATCGCCATTTATGGGACTATTTGTTTGTTTACATATCCCTAATTGACAGTCTCTTAAATTATAAAATCTTAGGCTTTGTTTAGTTCGGGGCTTAATAATTGGCATGATAAATAAAATCTTCGAAAAAGGAATCGTTTTTTTGTTGATCAATTGATCTAAGTAATCGATTCCAATATCGATTATTATTTTACATTTGAATCATCAACGAGTTGAATAAGGATCTAAATGATGTCTCCAGACACGCAAAAGTAAAAAAGTACTTTGTGGTAGTGCATAAGTATATCTAGGCTTCAAATAAACAAATATAATAAAAGCAAAAACCTAATGAAGTAATGGCTCAAAAGACTTAGCTCCAAGTCAAAAACATTCCAAAAAACTAAATAGACTGTTACTCATTCTTTCACTGTATAAAAAACCAGTAGGAAGTTATAATGTTGGGCATTGCATGGCATGACTTTCAGCTCCATACTAATATGGGCATGGTCCTTTGTCTGGCTGTCTGTCTACCTGTGTGTTCGTTCCGGCTAATTTTCAGATTGGCTGGACTGATTTTGACGGAACTTTCATTGGCAAATAGCTGATGTTGTAAGGAGTTACTTAGGCTACTTTTATATTACAAAACAATTAGTGTTACGCATAATTAAACAAATGTAATCCAATCGTAATGAATTCCACACGGGTGAAGTCGCGGAGAACAGTTAATATAATATATTAAATAAATACATTTTAGTTACAAAAATATAGAAATATATATACAAGAGCGTAGAGGAGTAAACAAGTAAGTGAAATAAAAGCCATAGCGCAAGGGAAAATAGGTTGCAATTTGAGTAAACGACGTGACATCAAGCAGAGATAAAAGTGACTATTTAAGGAGAAAAGAAGTGCGCTTTAACAAGTTTTTTGAATATTTCAATAGAGTTTAGGTTATTTAATCGCATTATTATATAATTGAATATAAACTACATGTGATTTACATCCGGACCTGAGTCCGAATTATCGTCGAATCCATCACTCCATTTTATAGCTATCTAAACGTAGCGATTTATATACGCTATGCTGTAATCGAATGCCGGTAGAGCCAACAATCACGTCCCTCATAACCCTCCCCCCCCCCTCATTCTTATACGCTAGTATCTTTAAAACGAATTTGAGATATATTGAGATTTTAACTGGCATTATTTAAAAGTCGGGTCGCGCGCAGACTTTCAAAATGGCGACCCCTGAAATATGCCGGCCGAGGCTTTGTCCCCCCCTGTTCCCCTAAACTACGCCAATGCGCAGCTGCAGTTCTCTAGAGTCCTGCGGGATTAGTCAAGATCACTTTCTACGTTCGTTTACACTTTAAAAAACTAAAAAAACGAATATAAGTAACTGACATTTTTGAAAGTTAAATTAGTTGACAGTTATGTGACTAATGGCCTCAAACCCTACTCTGAGTCTCTAATGGTAGTCTCGTGGTGTCACAGTCACTTTGAATTAAAGTGATAGAGACTAGACTTAACGGCATCTTAAAATTGAGCAACATTTGAATATTCGGGCATTAGGTTCCATTTCATTCATTTTCATAGTTTTCTCTAATTAATGATTGTAAGTATAATTAATGAGCCATGTTAGCTCAAGAGCTAAGCCCTTGCTGTAAGTTTCACAGTACGCGAGAAACCCGGATTCGATCCCCGTTCGGCACCAATGAAATTTTAAATTGCTATTTTGAGTGCTGTGAAGGAAAATATCGTAAGGAAACCTGCATGTCTGAGAAACAAGAAAAAAATACTTCGATGACATGTGAAGTCGCCAACACGCATTAGGGCAGCGCGGCGGACATTTCCTTGCCCTAAAACCCTATCATATATGAGAAAAGGGCTGCCTGTGCCCAGTAGTGGGAAGTTTATAGGTTATAACTTTTATGATCGTAAAATGCCATCTTGGCTAACCCCGCAAGAGTTCATCTCAGGCGCCGTCTCTGTGCAACCAAATTTAAAAAAAAAGGATACCGATGAGTTGTCAACCCTGCGGACCCTTTTTTAAATAGTTGGACGCGCAAAAACATAAAGTTATTCAGATTTGAATGATAAATAAATATTTGTGGCAAAAGCCCTATTTATGACGTAATATTATGTATATCTTTTGGAAGATAATTTAATGTAAATTTTGGGATTACTTGTTATGTAATGATTTCTTATATTTACGCGAACACTAGACATTGAATAAAACTACTTTTACGGATTCTATCGCGTTTAATTAACTTATTTTTATTAAATTTCCGAAGTTTCGGGTGCTTTACAGCACCCATGGTCACAGGAGACTGAGATGATTAACGTTCCGATGCCAGAGTTAACCCGGAGTACCTTCACCTTTTTTAATTATTAATTTTGGTCTACGCAGAATGAACTTACTGTCTTGAAGTCTTACAGTGGTATGCTTGAGTTTAGTTTTAATTTTATTAATGGGATCCTGTATCCCAAGCAGATGGTAGTATCCAGCCTCCCTCTCTATTGAAATAAGGATGTTTTTTAATTTCAATATCCTCACGTATCATCCTTGGCAGGAATCACTAATGTAATGTAGGTATGATCACAAACTGCAGACTTCTCGGAACGTTGGTATTTCACGTCAGTTACGTGCACATTAGCTGACGTGAAACACCAACGCTACGTGTTACCAAATAATAAGTAATTTAATAAAAATAAGTAAATATAAAAAGATAGAAAAAGTTTTTTTTCTCTCTTTCATATTAAATTAACTGAAAAAAGAGTCTCTGGTACAATATTATTGACCAGTTTGTAGGTTAGATTATTTCCGCACAACACGGTACAATTGACAAGGCCAACGATTTTTGTTGCAAGTTTTTTAAAAAACTAAAGAAAATTTCAAAAAAAAAAGGTGTTTTCATTTATACCCTATCTTAAATAATGGCTCAGATAATGAAGAATTGCGCTATCCCGAGCCATGTTATCGTCAAAATTCGACGAGTCGGAGAAAGCGCTGTGATTATTATTTTTGATTAAAATTATTATATAAGTGTTGTGTTGTCCTTGAATGTTACAATACAACCAAAAATCACCAAACAAATTGTTTTATTTATGGTCCCATATTAACTAAATATCAGAAGAAAAGTGGATGATCGTTTTATAGAGAACAGATTCTATTAGACTAAAAAGGCATTCTGTTGTGAGGATTATTATGATGTTAGAAAATTTTATGTTGTTTGTGTGTGGTATTTTTGAAAAATGAGAATAATTATTATTCCAAAATATTACACACTAGATAGGTAGGTGATATTAGATTTCACAATGAGGGCTAATAATCTTCCACTCACCTGATATCGCTAGTTGTGACTGAGGTAAAGTTTTTTGCTTACACAGTGTTAGCAGTTAATTGAGGAATTAGTTTTGAATAATAGTTTATCATTATCTAGAGTATTTTATTAATACACATCACAATGCGTCAGTGGTTTGTTTTTAATTTTTTGCACTATATAACTGTTTTTTTTTTTAAAATCAGCTTTTAGTTATAGATTTATAGTTTGGTTTATTAATTTCTAATGTAATTAATATAAAATGTAACTAATAATACAGAAAGAAACCGTACAGATTACATTTTACTAAGAAATTATGGTCTCCGCTATGAAATCTATCAAATCTTTTACCTCACTGTAAAGTGGCGCCGCCCTGGTGGCAGAAAAAGTCGTAGATGCCCTCATTGGTATCACACTGCCATCGGCGTGTGAAAGTCCATAAGAATGCATTCAAAAAGAAATACATATAGGTACAATGAAACTTACGATAGGTGCTTAGTCTCTAAGGCCCGTATTAATAAACGTTACTCAACAACGGACTCAAGTGCGTAATCATTTGATACGCCCTCATTACGATATCAGCATCTCAAGAGCGTTGCTAATTAATAAACGCATAAAAACAGTATCTCAAAACGCCGTACTTACGAGTACTGTTCTGTGACTTGCACTCAAGTACACACACTTGAGAGTCGAGTTTCGTTTATTAATCAGTGTGTTTATCAATCACTCAGCTGATATCGTAAACCTAAACCGTATCTTGATATATGTTTACTCTATATAAGATTGTACTCAAGTGCGTTTACTTGAGCTAGGTAACGTTTATTAATACGGCCCTTAGTCACTACGGTTCTTTCAATACGTAGGTACTTGACTATACTACAGAATAAATATTCTACGGAGATTTTTTCGAACCAGTGGTAATAGTTACAATAAGAATTATTTGTAATGTTCATTGAACAAAATTATTCTATTCTATTATTTTTGAAGTGAAATTTCTTTATTAAAGTAGTGGAGAAACAAAAACGTCACGTTTACTGTAATATTTCACCGCCGGGGCTGCATGAGTATACCATTATTTAACCCACTTATGTAAAATGTAAAATAAAATAAGAATGATATGTCGTAAAGAAGTTTCACTTCGCACGTGTGTCCATAATTACACGCACATTTTTTTTATAGAATTATGGCGAGAAGTGAGCACGCTTCGCTAGTAACGTGCTACAAGCTACAACAATAATATAACTACAGCTTGCCGCAGCTATACGAGTATTGTGGTTGTAGCACGTTAAGCCAAGCTCTACCACGTATAAATTTACTATTATTATATTTAAGTACAAACTTACTTTATAAAACTCAGCGAATCATCAGTCTTACATCCCTCGGCTGTGATACATTGTCTGAATTGTTCGGATGGTGTCTGATATTCGAGTGGGCTTTTGGAAGCGCCTGTGAAAATAATTACCGCAAAATATTATTATATAATATTGCTTTTTCAATCTTTACACAACATATATTTTTTTTTATTTATTTCAACAAGGTAACAGTTTTAATTACAATATAATTTCTTCGTGCCATTAAACACAATTGTGTTTGTCTTGGCACTGCACAGTTTGCTCTAATATGTTATTTTACATTATACTTTTATTTATATAATATTGAAATTAACCTTTACTTAACCTAAATATAAAATACCATTTTACAATTGTGTGAGAGAATATTAAGAATTTTTTGTATTTACATAATTTTATACAAACTTTATAGTAGATATTTCTATATTTTTTAAAAGCCTAGTGGTCAAAATTTTACTGTAATTCATAAATTTTTAAGGTTTTATATTAAATAAGCTGTGTTTTATTTTCAACTGCACAATTTTATATAAAACATATTATATATATATATAATAAACATAATATAAAATAACTATTTTACCCTGACATATTTATAGTCAGTAAACACTTTTGTAAAAGGAACATTTGAAATTACAAAAAAAAAATACAGTTTCTTTAGTCAATTTGTTAGTCATTATATATTGGGCACATTTTTAAATTATATGGTGAAAATCTTTACTCTGTGCGACTGCTTGTCTACAGACTATTAAGTGTTTGACATTGGAGTATAGTGCCACTAACTTATCTGTTCAGTTGACAGCGTCGCTAGTGGAGTGTTCAAATTCAAATTCACCGAGGAAATAGGTAACTACATATTTATTACACATGATATAAAATAAAACAAATTTCGTGTTAATATATAAAATTAGTGAGAATTAGTGTTATTATTTATATATATGCTATATATATTTTATAAAATAATTGTGGTCGTGATTTCGGAGTTCAAGCGGCCGAATTCCAGGAATTTCTGTTTTGAAAAATGTACCCGCGTTAGCTACTGGTTCCAAAAATTCATCTTCTGAGTCACTGGTATCGCCTTTACTATCGCTCTGACGCTCTATAATAAAGGATTCATTTAAATACGCATCTTTTAGTCTGTATTCATTTTAATTTTTTTTATATGATTACAAATGTTTTTCCACCGCACCGGTGTAATTTTATGAAATGTATCTTCAATTAATTGGGGCATTAGAACATTAGCAACACAAACTACAAAGCTAGGTACTTTAGATGAATTGCAATAAATTGAGATAATTTTTTTACTATGTTTCACAAGTACATTATTTGGTGATTTTAATTTTCCATATCTGGCAATCTGGCATCTGGCAACATGGCGGATTTAGTTCCAATTTTGTCCACCTGAACAGATAAGTTGGTGGCACTATAACTATGAGCATCATCAAACGACGTAACACTGACTAAAAGGAATATTTGCGTACGACCACGTTCGACATCATTTGTCCAAACGGCAATTATATGTTTGACACTGGCAGCATCAAGCAACAATGTAGGTATGTTTTAGTTTATTTTTAACCGACTTCAAAGAAGGAGGATGTACTCAATTTGACTGTATTTTTTATGTGTGTTACCTCAGAACTTTTTTCTAAGTGAACCGATTTTGATGATTTTTACTTACACATAACTAACTAACATACACTAACTATGCAAATCTAAAAAAGGAGTTTAAAGTTAGTATAATATGTTGTTTTATTACATTTACGTGAATAGTACCTACATTGAATAAAACTAGTTTTCTGGAACAAAATTCCTTATCGGACGATACGAATTTGGGATGGGGGCTAGGCAAGAAAAAGTGTAAGATTTTTCCGTTACCACCCCCTCTGACGTACAAGTAGTGTAGACGGCCTTAGCGGCTATAAGGAAGCGAGATGGAATAATATCCATCTCCCTCGCACTTTTTCTTACATTGCCATTATGGAGTGTAGAGAGAAGGAGGACCATCTCTATATATGAAAAGTGTTCTTTTAAAACGTGTCCAATAAGGGTGGCGCTGCAGTAGTATAGGATAAATTAAAAAAAAGCGCCAAAAGTAATTAGAATAAGATGGAGAATTAAACAAGGACCTACCAATCCGCTTGGTTTTGTACTACGTACTACGTAAATAGTTTAGATTTTATATACTGGCTATGGAGTGTAGAGTAGAAGGAGAACCATCTTATAAGGTGCGAAAGTTAAAAAAGTGTCCGACAATATACTGAAAATAGAGGTTCCAAAACCTACTACAATAGCGCTGGCGTCTGAAAAACTACGATATGAATATAGCTGTTGTAGACGGAGTGAAGTCAGCTGAATTCAAATATTTAATAAAAATCATGACTAGAGTAGTTAGTAAATGCCAGTATACAAAACCTCAACTATTTACGTATTACAAAACCAAGCAGATCGGTCGGGCCTTGTTTATTTCTCCATCTTATTCTAATTAATTTTGGCGCTTTTTTTTTAAATTTATCCTATGCTACTGCAGCGCCACCCTTATTGGATGTGTTTTTAGGGACACTTTTCATATATAGAGATGGTCCTCCTTCTACTCTACACTCCATAATACTGGCATTTTACTAACTACTCTAAACATGAATTTTTTTAAATATTTGAATTCAGCTGACTTCACTCCGTTCACAACAGCTGTCTTCATATCGTAGTTTTTCAGACGCCAGCGCTATTGTGGTAGGTTTTGCAACATTTATTTTCAGTAAATAGTAGGACACTTTTTCAACTTTCGCCCCTTATAAGATGGTTCTCTTTGTACACCACACTCCATACTTCCATGAAAGAAATATTATTCTATTTTAAATGACGCTTCATTAGACGCTAGTATTTCATTTATTTGTATTTGTTGATCAATAATATAATACGTTTATCAATTATTATATACCACGAAAGGAAATTCTTTCCAACCGAGTGTTCCACGACACTCACGCATGTTTTTTTTGTACGGATTTAATCTTATTTTAAATTTGTTGAACAACCTCAGTAACCCCCCCCCCCCCCCCCCCCCCCACTTGGTCCCGACGCGATAAATCCGTAAAAACCAGTTTCATTCAACAGCATATTTATTTCAGCGTCATCATCATCATGATCATTACAATACAGTTGAAAATAAGCATGCCCATAGATCGCCTATTAGGGGACACGTGTGCCATAGTTGCCACGCTTGGCAGGAGGTGTGTCAACCGCAGTTTTTTATCATTTGAATTGTTATCAAGCAGATGCTGCAGGCTGCTGCCCATCTTCTGTTTGTTACCCCTCTATACGTCTCTTAGTACATCTGCAGTATTTTATGAGACAGTGGAGTCCTCACAGCCTATTCTGAGTATCATAGCACAGATTAAATAATAGTATTATCGTATTAAAAAGTCTCATAACCCAATTAAAATATACATTGTAACTAGCTGACCCGGCAAACGTTGTTTTGCCATATACATTATTTCTAGGAAAATTTTTTTAGTTTAAAAAGTTGCGATTAAAAAACAGGGGTTGATCGTAGAAGAGTGAAAATATGAAGATAAGAAAAAAAATTGTTAAAAAAAATATTTAGGGGTGGGTCACCCTTATCATTTAGGGGTTTGAAAAATAGATGTAGGCCGATTTTCAGACCTATCCGATATGCATACAAAATTTCATTAAAATCGGTTCAGTCGTTTCGGAGGAGTAAACAAAGACCGCGACACGAGAATTTTATATATTAGATAATATGAAAACAAAAAGTTATAGCGAGGTTTTCTGAGATCTATTATAAAACTTACCTTTACTTGTTGATTTTATATTGTTCCAGTGTATCAATAATTAATGTTTGGACCTTATAAATATATAAATGAAAATTATAAATACACATAAATCTATGACAATAAAGTAAAATACATAAATAAATAAAAATCCAACAAGACGGAAGCCAGATATTTTGTCTGCTTATCTGTTTTGACTTTCACGAGGTTATCGTCATAAGGATTGGTAATGTCGACCAAAAATATTCTTGACTGTGCCCGGTCCATCAGTACAATATCAGGTTTATTCGCAAGAATAGTCCTGTCTGTGATGATGGCCCGGTCCCAGTAGAGCCGGGCGCGGTCATTTAGGAGCATGCCTTCCGGCACGTACTTATAATAAGGCAGTTTCCGATCTACGAGACCGTATTACAGAGCGAGTTCCTGGTGTAAAATCCTGGCTATTAGGTTGTGTCAATACTCAGAGATAGAAAGCGCCGAACAACCGGAGACGACATGCTTAAGTGACTCACCGGGATGGCGACAAGCTCAACAGATGTCGACGGCCGCATCCTTTAGGGTGTATCTCCGATAGTTGTTGTTCTTAATAACCTGATCCTGTATTGTACAGACGAAACTCTCAGTCTCCTCAAAGGGGTCACCGAACCATAGCCAGTGGAAGGAGGCGATCGTGTCTACGAAAGGCTCGTGAAGAGCCTTGTAGAGCCTCCAACGGAGCTCCTTCTCTTTCCATACGGAAATGCTCTGTACTGTTGGATCTTGCTACTGGTCGTTGGCTAAGGATAGAGGGATAAGCCCTTTATCACAAAAAATGACGTCCTTATGGAACGAATCATCAGAGCTCGTCAGGAAGTAATTACGGAGGCTGCACACATCGCGTATATGCACGGTGAGCTCGCTTAAAAAGGCACGACCACGCTTCCGCGGCAAATACAGCCTCATTACCGACAATCTCGGATGGTGCATCCTTTAGGAGGTCATAGTAGTGTGTATTTTTCTATCCAGGGCGTTAAGTTTAGTTTGAGTCCACTGAGTATGCCAAAGGTAAACACGAGGACAGGCTTGACCCAAACGTTATATGCCTAATCTGGGTCTGACTCTATCTAAAGCCTTTCTGTACCTTACTGGAGAGCTCCGGGAGGGGATTTCAGCTTCGGAAAGGGGGTACAAAAGTAACCCACCCTTTCTATATGGATGATCTCAAGTTATTCGCTTCCAGTCGTTCCTATCATCTGGAATTGCTAGACATCACTTGTGGTTTTAGCAATTCTAAAATGGAGCTGGGGACGGATAAGTGTGCAGTACCATTTTGAGAGGGGAATGGTAGTTCACTCTGAGGACATAGACTTATTTATGGCCATCAACATAAATACTCTATCCGAGGCTGAAACAAATCGATACCTGGGTATGTAACAGAACAGGTATCGATGAGGCGGACATAAAACAATCAGTTTGCAATTATTATTATTATTTATTATTATTGAACCTACCGGGATTCGCGTCATGCTTTGCAACAGCCCTGGCAGTAGTGGCTGCAACATCCGGTGGTTTGCCAAATATCTCTCGAATTGTTTCGGCCATCTCCCGATTGACATAATCATCTGGAAGATAGTTTCCTTATTAGAAGTAAATAAAAAAATACTTTCAATAAGTTAAAAGTTAAAGATACAGCCTACATACGTCCCACTGCTGGGCAAGGGCCTCCTCTTATTTCTGAGAGGGTTTTAGGGCTAGGAAATGTCCGCCGCGCTGCCCCAATGCGTGTTGGCGAACATCACATATCTTCGAATTTTTTTTTCTCATTTCTCCGACATGCAGGTTCTCACGATGTTTTCCTTCACCGCGAATCAGCACTTAAAATTGCAATGAAACATTTCTTTGGTGCCGGCGGGGATCAAACCCGCGTTGTTTGCGCTCAAGTATTGTGTAATAATCTATATTGCATAAAAAATATTCTATTCTATACTAATGCTACAGTTTTAGCCGATTTCACAAAAGAGAACAGTTTCTTAATTGCATTGTATATTTATCTCACGATTGGTATTTATCTCACGTGATATCTTCGTCAATGAGGGCTACTTAATTTAACGCTTAATATGACGCTAGTTGGAAATAAGGTAAAATTATTTGTGTTTTAAATAAAAGTTTTCCACTTTTCATTGTACTTGTTTACCTATATATACCTATGACTGCCTCCGTTAGTCTAGTGGGTGTAAACGCGTCTGCAGATCATAAGGGGTTCGAATCCCGGGTTCGAATCCCGTGTCGGACCAAAAAAAAGTTATTATATATATACAAGGATAAAAAATATAGCTTAGAATGTTAATATAGGTAACCTTAAGCTGTCTAAAGACTACATTCTGTAATTGTTATCATAAAGCTTGTAACATTTTAGTATAAACCTGACGGTAAGTGGATAGCGTGGCTCATAGAAATTTAAATCTACCCTCGATTACGAATCAAAATGTAGACGCCTTGTCACCTGGGGACTAAGATCACATCACACACATCTTATCCTGCGCAAACGGCTAGTCTCCGTTAAGACTGACGGCTGCGCCCAAAAGTTCGGTCTAGATAACATAGTAATAAAAAAACTCACCAATATCAGTTCCATGTGACTGTTTCTTAGGATGTTCAAACTGACCACGACACAGTCCCAATAGCAACAGCACTAATATACTTCTGTACATCTGGAAGAGAATCAGCATTTATGGATTAGCGATTTATCTTTTAATCGTGCTTATGGTGTTGGCCACGTCATTTTGGATTGAGCCAGAACATACTCGATGTGTGCTATCATGAAAAATATGGATGAATACCACTTTTTTCACTTTTTCAATTGAAAACTTCTTTAGAATCGTAGTGATTTGAAACTCGACGAAACGTAAAAGCGACACTAAAACACACTTTAGCATACGAGAGAATGAGATAGAATACAGAATGTTTATTATAAAATAATTTATAGTTTAATTACATAATCCCTACAATTATCCTACTCCTGATGCTCTGCATTCGTCTCAATCTCTCGAAGTTTAGTTTTCTCAAGGTTTTTCACTTCCATCGCGTGTGAACTGCACAAATGTTTTTTTTTAAATGTATGATTTATTTTCCAGAATATGATATTTTTCAAAATAAGCCTCATAGGCGCTTGGAGAGCGGGTCGAAAATCTTTTTATAATTTTCAGTTGTTATTTACTGCTACCTTGGTGTTATTATAAGTAAGCTTTAAATTCAAATAAATACCTTCCAGAGAAATAATTAAGGCGTATAGGTCAAGCGCGTGACTAATAACGTCATTCTTGCCATTTAGAGACTGTTCATACCTGTGCTTACTGTTCACACTCGCAAACACATTTTAAACTTGCTTTTTTTATCGAATGAGGGTGACAAACGAACTAACAGTCCACCTGATGGTAAATGGATGGCTAAGGCCCATAAAAATCTACATTTATCCTCAAATATAGAATCAAAATGCAGATGCGTTGTCACCCCTGAAGACTAAGATGGAATGCCTCGTTTCTAGTAAAGTAAAAAGTACTGTCGCCTTTTACACACACGGGATGATATGGGGTAGTGGATATTCTTACCCCGCCACTACACGGTACAATTCGTAAAAAAATGTTTTATTCCATGTGTAGTATTCACGTAAATAAAAAAATCATTAGTTGGGATTAATTGCATAAATAACACACTTTTTCACAAATACAACAACAAACGTCATGTACCATATTAGATATTTCTTAAGGTAGCATTTATTAAAAACAAACATGCGTGAGTGTCGTGGAATACTCGGTTGGAACGATGTTCCTTTCGTAGTATATTATTATTGATAAACTTATTATATTATTGATTAACAAATACAAATAAATGGATTACTAGCGTCTATTAAAATAAAACGTCATTTAACATAATATTTCTACCATGGCAAGATAAAAAAAGTGCAAGGGAGATATTATTCCATCTCGCTCGAACTATAGAACGACCCCCTTAGTCGTGACGGAAAAATATTATACTTTTTTTAGCCTAGCCCCATCCGTCAAACTCGTACCGTGCTATAAGGAACTACGTTCCAAAAATTAAACATGCTGTACGCACACGCGGCAGAACTTTGAAATAAAATGAAATAATTAAAAATGTATTTCACTAGAAATGATTCATTTAAAATATAAAATAACTTAATATAACATAACTTATAAATTAAACTTTTAATTTTATAGCAAATAAATGTTAAATTTGTTATTTTTAGACATGTAGAGCCTAAATTTTAGTGTGATAAATCAAAAGATTATTTTCTTTCGCGTAAAATTGCGCCGTCTACTTCATTCTACACAGTCAGGTCATAAGTATTGTCACACAGTAAAAACTTTTCTTTTAGAATGCTGGCCACAAAAAAGTTTATTGAATTCGAATTTCGAATTGTTCATGAAAATAAAACTGTATACTTTTTAGAATTTTACTCATTTTTAAATATGGAGTGGACGCTTAAAGAAGACCGTGTTGCAGTTATTGCGTTGCATCGTTGCGGTTACGCGCCAATTCAAATTTTTGACATACTGAAAAATTTGAATAGAACCAAAAGATTCGTTTATCGTACCATTAAACGATACAATGAAGACTCTAGTGTAGATGGCAGGTCAAGAAGTGGTCGCCCTCGGTCTGTTAGGACTCCAGCAGTGATAAAAGCTGTGAAGGCGCGAATTCAAAGAAATCCCAAACGTAAGCAGAAACTGTTGGCCCTACAGATGGGGTTAAGCAGAACCACGGTGAAAAGGGTGTTAAATGAAGACTTAGGGCTTCGGGCATATCGAAGAAAAAGAGGACATCGTTTGAATGCTCGTCTAATGGACCTGAGACTGAAGAGATGCCGCGCTTTGTTGAAGCGGTACGCGGGAAAAAAATATCGGGAAATTCTTTTTTCGGATGAAAAAATTTTTACCGTAGAAGAGAGTTACAACAAACAAAATGATAAGGTGTACGCACACAGTAGTGAAGAAGCGAGCAACCGTATTCCGCGTGTCCAACGAGGTCACTTTCCATCCTCGCTCATGGTATGGTTGGGAGTTTCTTATTGGGGCTTAACTTACATTTTTGTGAGAAAGGTGTAAAAACGAATGCAGTTGTGTATCAAAATACAGTCCTGACGAACCTTGTGGAACCTGTTTCTCATACCATGTTCAATAACAGGCACTGAATATTCCAACAAGATTCGGCGCCAGTTCATAGAGCGAAAAGCACACAAGACTGGCTGGCGGCGCGTGAAATCGACTTCATCCGGCACGAAGACTGGCCCTCCTCCAGTCCAGATTTGAATCCGTTAGATTACAAGATATGGCAACACCTGGAGGAAAAGGCGTGCTCAAAGCCTCATCCCAATTTGGAGTCACTCAAGACATCCTTGATTAAGGCAGCCGCCGATATTGACATGGACCTCGTTCGTGCTGCGATAGACGACTGGCCGCGCAGATTGAAGGCCCGTATTCAAAATCACGGAGGTCATTTTGAATAAACTTTAGTGTCATAAGAAACTATGTTTTGTTAAGTTAATTTTGGTATATAAATGGTTACATAGTGAATAAACTTGTTTCAATTATTTTATATTAAACATGTGACAGAATTTATGACCTGACTAGGTATAGGTGAAAATTCGTTTAATCGAACAAAAATCGATTAACTCTCAAGGTGGAACGTAACATAGACGCTACATCTGCCCTGATACGAAAAAAGGCGGCTAAGTGCTTAGCCGATTTTGAATTTTCAATACCATTAAACTAAGCCAAAAATTCTCTATCGGCCAGTATTGGAATAATATTTTTAAGTTTGATTGTTCCAGAGATAGATTTGGCATTTTGGCGGTAAACTGCAACATTTTCTAAGACATCATACGCTCGAAATCAGTTTCATGCAACGTTACGGTACAAAATCGATAAGTGATATTAACAAATTATTTTCTATATACATTTCAGTTTGCAGTTATGCGTACGTAATTGCTTTGTTCAAAAAGAGGTAAACACTAATTTTCTACGTGGTAGAGTCACGCTGCAACTATATTATGGTTGTAGCGCGACCAGAGTAGGACCACGCACTCACCGAATACCAGCGTAAAATAGCAGCTTTTTTTTATAGAATAAGGGTGACAAACGAGCACACAGTCCACCTGATGGTAAGTGGTTGCTGCGGCCCATAGACATCTACATCTATCCTCTATTACAAATCAAAATGTAGATGCGTTGTCACCCGTGAGGACTAAGATGGAATGCCTCATTTCCAGTAAAAAGGGCCTCCGGCCACCTGCACTCACCAAGCGAAACGCAGAGGTAAACCTCTACTTCACGCTGGTTTTCTGTGAGGTCGTGGTACCACCCCGGTTCGAGCCGGCCCATCCGTGCGACAGCAAACGCTGCCGCGTGGCTCTACCACTGCTTAATGTTGCTGTTTCGTTTGTGTGCTCGTCAAAAAATATTATGGCACCCAAGCAGCGGCGGTAGCAGCGCACGTCTAATTCAAAATTAAAAAGGAAACTTGGCGGCAGTGTATTGGAATATTATTTTGTTCAGAACTAGCAATCCGCCCCGGCTTCGCACGGGTTATTTATGGATCTCGCCAACAGTGGACCTTACCGCGTCCATTTGTGAATCTAAACATTCCAGGGACCCACTCAGATACACACAAAAAATTTCATCAGAATCGATCGAGCCAGTTTCCAGTTTTAGTGAGACTAACAGACAGTAATTATATTTATACTAGCTGACCAGGCAGACGTTGTTCTGCCCTTTCCGAACGACCATTTGCTTTCCCAAAAAACTCCTGAAATTAGCAATAAAAAATTGTTTCCATCTGATGAATACTTACAGCAACACGTGGTGGTTATACTACTACATTGTAGCTTATATTAATCGTTTGTATTTTTAACATAGCGCCATCTATTGAATATTTACTCAATCCAGTCAACGGATATCGTCATCTGACAGAATCGTTTGGAGCTAACAGATAATTGTGACTGTCAAATAATAGACAAATAATTTGCAATATAATAATATTGTATTGCGACTATAAATTGAGATGTAAGCTATCCTATCTTTTAAGTTGGACCCAACTGCACATTGACCAAAATTTCATTGAAATCAGTTCAGTAGTTTAGGAGTCCATCGCGGACAAACAACGTGACACGTAATTTTTATATATAAAGATGTATAGAGAATATAATTCAAAGGTTTATCATACGCTAGAAAGCCGTGACTGTTTTTTTGTGAAGCATGCGATTTTGATAATATATGTTTTAACTCTAAGTTTTTTTTTATAGAATATGGATGACAAGCGATCACACAGTCCACATGATGGTAAGTGGTTGCTGTGGCCCATAAACATCTATCTTCGTTTGCGAATTAAAATGCAGATGCGTTGTCAGCCGTGAGGACTAAGATAGAATGCCTTTTTTCCAGTAAAATGAGTCACCGGTTCTCTATACTCACCATACGAAACACGGCCGTGTTAAGCTGCTATTTTACGTTAGTATTCAGTGAGAGCGTGGTCCTTCCCCGGTCGAGCCGACCCATCCATGCTACAACTATACTACTAATATAGCTGCAGCATGGCTCTGCCATGTATTAAAAGTTTTAAAGCAATTCATTGTTTATAGCTGTGATTTAGCTTCTAATGTATGTATTGTTGTAGTGTTTTTTATAACGAGCAAACAGTCCACCTGTAAAATAGCAGCTTAAACACGTATAGTAAACACGTTTCGTAGGGTGAATGTAGAGAACCGGAGAGTTTTTACTGGAAAAGAGTTATCTCATCTTAGTCCTCATGGGTGACAACACATCTGCATTTTGATTCTTCATTGAGGATAGATGTAGATGCCTTCGGTTCACAGCAACCACTTACCATCAGCTGTACTGTGTGCCCTTATCCTATAAAAAACCTGATGGTAAGTAAACGGTAAGAATATATTAAACAATGTTTCATGCTAAGTACACTAGTAGAGGAGACTATACTGTGCTTGTGCAAGCAGTACGCTCCGGAGAACTAGTAACATCTCATGGACTTCACATGAGGCCACCTAGAAGAAGCCGTCAGGAAACCAATAAAACTGTAGTTAGTTTGGAGTTCTTTTCTTTTATCTTACAGAATATAAATAGATTTGGTCTTCTATTTATTGGAGTAATGTAGGTACTTACCGTGACTTATTTTTAAGGATTTACATAGTTTGTCAAATGGAAATTTTATACGGATAATAATTATATAATATAAAATATTTTATCATATACAATAATAAAAACTATAATAAAAAAAAAACTAAAACTAGTAACTTAATTGTCATACAATCCTACTCCTCGCGGTATCGTGCCAAGAACGCTGGCTGCGTTTCCTCGCTGAATGGCTATACTTAGCCTTTGAGCGAGAAAAGAATAAGCCCTCTTATCACCAGCAGCAACGACCAGCCGCGGATGGAATTCCTATAGGAACTGATACTGACGGATAATTAAATACAACATAGGATTAATGTGTAACAAGTCCCATGAAATAGAAGCCAGGCATATTATGAGATCATTAAGTTGACATGAGCAATTTATCATGATAATTTTATTTATCCTGAGTCAGGATTCCTGACTACTCAGTATTAAGTTCTCCAATAGCTGTTTTGAAACTTTATGTATAGAATTAATGGACGTTTAGGCTTTATTAATGTATAAATAAAGTTTTAATACAAAAATTACAAAAAAAATCAAAAAGTAGATGCTGTGGTCCATAGACATCTACATTTATCCTCAATTGGAGTCACTCCTGAGGACTAAGACGGAATGCCTCATTTCCAGTAATAAGGTTCTCCAGTTCTCTACAGTCACCACACGAAACACAGCAACATTAAGCTGCTATTTTACTCTGGTATTCTGTGAGAACGTGGTCCTACCCCGGTAGAGCCGACCCATTCGTGCTACAACCATAATAACTGCAGCGTGATGAATGTTACCATGTAATGAACGTTATTATTTAGTTTGATGCTAAGCAATTATGTTTGACAACAGCTTTCCTTGTGCACGAGTGTGGATGAAGTTTTGTATGAAACTAGCATCCCTGATATACCAGTTTCATAAACTGATATTTTTCCTTATTTTATATTAAATATTTTCCGAACATAACATAGCTGAACTTCTCTTTTACATTACTTGAGTTAAGTATTTTTGCAACAAAGTTCCTTATCGGACGCTACGAATTTGGCGGATGGGGGCTAGGCTAGAAAAAGAGTGTAAGATTTTTCCATTACAATGTCTTTTGACGTAGTGTAGACGGCCTTGGCGGCTATAAGGAAGCGAGATGGAATAATATCCATCTCCCTCGCACTATTTTTTATCATGCCATGAAAGAAATATTATATTATTTTAAATGACGCTTCATTTTAATATAGCGTTTATTATTATTATATAGTAATTCATTTGCTTGTATTTATTAATTAATAATATAATACGTTTATCAATAATAATATTCTACGAAAGGCACTTCGTTCCAACCGAGTGTTCCACGACACTCACGCATGTTTTTATTATTTTAAAGATTGAATAATGCCTCCATTCAACAGAGGAAATAAGTTAATATATGTAAGCAAGACGATAAAAGAGTCAGCAGAAGACCGTAAACCGTTTGAACATAATTAGTGGTCACACTCGATACGGTTGCCTCCCCATTCTTTGACTCACTTTGGGCTCGACCATACTCCATGGATATTAAGTTTAAGGATTCTGTATCTACTGATAAAATTTTGTCAATTCCAAAAAATATGTGGGACCGAATGTTCAAAATTGTTAATTTTATTTTTTTGTTTTTTGTTATTATTCTTTTATTTCGGAATATTTTAAATATTTTGCTTTTCTTTAGAATTAATAATTATTGTAAGATTGAGAATAACCTCTTTATTAGAGAATGAAGGTGTGAGAAAAATATTTACAAAAGTTACGTAATTTATTTTTACATTCCAATATCTGAAACTTTTTTCTCGGTTATGTATACCAATAAGACCTGTTTCTCGCTTTTTTAATTTTTTTTGAAACATACTTTTGTGGCTTAGTCGCTTTCTTCCGTATCAGGGCAGTGATGGTCTAAACATGACTAATTTAATATCTATCTCATTGTCTCGCAGGCCAAATCGTAAAGCTTTATGTCTGCCTCTTTTTACTTTAGTGTCGCTTCATCGAGTTTCAAATGTTTTTTATAGGATAAGGGTGACAAACGAGCACACAGTCCACCTGATGGTAAGTGGTTGCTGCGGCCCATAGACATCTACATCTATCCTCTATTACAAATCAAAATGTAGATGCGCTGTCACCCGTGAGGACTAAGGGTAAGATAGAATGCCTCATTTCCAGCAAAAAGGGCCTCCGGCCACCTGCACTCACCAAGCGAAACGCAGACGTAAACCTCTACTTCACGCTGGTTTTCTGTGAGGTCGTGGTACCTCCCCGGTTCGAACCGGCCCATCCGTGTGACAGCAAAAGCTCCCGCTAGGCTCTACCAGTGTTGAAAAGTTTCTGTTGAGTTTCAAATCATAACGATTCTAAAAAAGTTATCACTTCAATAAAATAAACTCTCACGCATGTCACACAGACACACAGAGTAGGCAGAGACTACTGACCTTTATTCGACAAAGTTCCAATACACCTCACACAATTATTTCAAATCCAGGTATATGGTATATAAATCCATATACCTATGCTCGTCGGTTACGGGTACCTTAATTAGAACCATTTTCAGTTTATCGCCAAGTTGGTCGAAGAATTTCAATCTGGGGTGTCAATTTAAGCATAAATTTGCTTTAACACACTTGCCTTATTTATTTTTTGAGTGTCCAAATAGAAACAGACATTTTTTATTCAATAAAAATGCCATGTCACATTGTTTGTCCGCGATGAACTCCGAATTCCGTATAAGTTTTAATATTATACTTTTTTGTACGTGGTGGAGCCATGCTGCAGCTATATTAGTAGTATAGTTGTAGCACGAATGGGTAGGCTCGACCGGGGAAGGACCACGCTCTCACAGAATACCAGCGCTAAATAGCACTGCTGTGTTTCGTATGGTGAGTGTAGAGAACCGGAGACTCTTTTTACTGAATAATTTAAAATTAAAAATTTTGTACAGCCGACTTCAATATAAGCGACTTCAATATAGGTTATTTAAGAATAACTCAATAACCATTGGTCTGACCTTGATCAAATTCATATGGGACCACACGAGAACTATCAGCTTTCATATAAAAAAAAGAATCATCCAAATCGGTTCGCCCAGTACAAAGTTATGAGGTAACACACATAAAAAAACATACACTCGAATTGAGTACCGTCTCCTTTTTGGAAGTCGGCAGAAAAGAGGCATTCCATCTTAGTCCTCACGGGTGACAACGCATCTGCAGTTTGATTCGCAAACGAGGATAGATGTAGATATCAATGGGTCACAGCAACCACTTACCATCAGGTGGACTGTGTGCTCGTTTGTAACCCTATCCTATAAAAAAAAAACTTCTGCCACACCCAATTTTTACTACCATACATCAACGTGGGTCATCAATTGGTTATTTATGCCTTAATAGCAAATAACCCTCTGAGCTTAACAGAAGCCAGTTATTGCAAGATACTTCAATTTTATTTACATGTTTAAATAAGTTTTATTTATATGTATAAATAAATTTCTACATCAATTTAATTGGAAAATACATTAGTTGGCTAGCTTATAATCTGTGAGATTTTGCCAAGAGCTTAAGTAGTTTTTAAGTTACATACCTTCTCACAACCGAAAACTGATAAAGTAGATTTTATTTATTAATTCAATTGAATGCAAATATAATGTAAGAATTTATTTATCACTAACACTTAATAGTTTACAGTTAATTTTGCATTTATCCTCTTTCGCGTTAAAAAACGACATTTGTTATTAAAAAAAGTTACCTTTTAATTGCACGATGTGTTTCGATATTTGAACAATCACTTCTTGACTTTAATCCGATACAACTTGCACTTATTTTCAATGCCACATTATATTTTATTCATGCTACGGTTTGTTTTATAAAGTATAAACCATCTTGTTTGACCACTGTTTAGTGACTGGTTGAGTCTAGTGCACCATTGCGAATTAGTGTTGTTCTCGATGCGTTTCGCGCATTTGAACCACACCAGGAAGACAGGTTTGGTAGCAAACAACTGCTATAACGGCTCGTGACGAAAATTCTTGGAACGAAGCTCCTTATCGGACGGTACGAATTTGACGGATGGGGGCTAGGCTAGAAAAAGTGTAAGATTTTTCCGCCATGACCCCCTATCGATGGTGCGAGCGAGATGGAACAATATCCATCTCCCTTGCACTTTTCTTATCTTGCCATGATAGAAATATTATTTTTAAATGATGCTTCATTTTAATAGACGCTAGTAATTAATTTGTATTTGTTAATCAATAATATAATACATTTATCAATAACATTATACGAAATGAACTTCGTTCCAACCGAGTGTTCCATGATATTCACGAATGTTTTTTTTTTAATAAAAACTGTAATGATAAACGAACTTCCAGCCTAACTGATTGTAAGTGGCTACTGCAGCCAACATCAAACAAATAGGTCTACAGCTTCGTTGTCAGTAGGTTTTGTAGCAAACAACTGCTATATGTAGCGGCACGAAAGTCTAGCGGTGACCGTTATTGCCCATAAGCCGCGCTGATTGGCTCGTGTGTATCGTTCGAACGCGCTGATTGGCTCTCCAGTCGTTGCTGTACAACGGACACTTGCAGCCAACATCAAACAAAGAAGGCTATTGCGTTGTCAGCTCCGAGGTCCTATTTTGATTCTTAACTGAGGATAGATGTAGATGTCTATCGGCCACAGAATCCACTTTTTTCTTTTTTTTTATAGGAGAGAGGCAAACGAGGATGCGGCTCACTTGATGGTAAGTGACTACCGCCGCCCATGAACAACTGCAACACCAGGGGAATAGAAGGTGCGTTGCCGGCCTTTTAAAAATGAGTAGGCTCTTTTCTTGAAGGTCCCTAAGTCGTATCGGTCCGAAAAAATCGTTGGTGGTAGTCGATTCCACAAAGAAATTGTGCGAGGAAGAAAACTTTTTCTAAATCGCACAATGAGGTACCGCCAATCATCCAGATGGTATGGAAGGTACCGCGAGATTTGTCGCGATGTGCGATGGTGGAATTGAGCGGCTGGAATTAGTCCGAACAATTCCTCTGAGCACTCCCCTTGGTTCTCTTCTTTTCGCAGTGCCAGTTAGTCAAGCCGATCGGAAATAACTCGCTACCACTTACAATCAGGTAGACTGTGTGCTCGTTTTTCACCCTTATTCTATAAATAATACATTTCTTGATTTTATTTCTATTTTAAATTCTTTTTGCCTAGATTTTTGATGAAATTTTAGTAATAACTATTGAAAATCTATACATTACATAAAATAATATTCTTATTGCACACATCGAACGCGAATCGGAGGAGTAGTGCTCTATTGTCACACTGGGTTGGAACGAAGTTTCTTTCGTAGTATCTTATTATCGATAAACGTATTATATTATTGATTAACAAATACGAGGGTGGATTGAAAAGTACTCGGCCTAACACAGATCCATTCAATTCTAATAATCAAATCTACCCACATTATTTAGTTCAGTTCAGACTAGTTCATTGTGTGAAGTTCGAAACGTGTGTGATAATTAGTTGTGATTTTATAAATTTATTAACAAAGTAATCGGACATAATTTCCACGAATGGAGCAAATCGAGCAGCGTGCCCTCATTAAGTACCTCCATAAGAAGGGGCTATCATCAAAAGCCATCCATGATGACATAGTCAGTACATTAGGCGATTGTGCTCTGTCATATTCATCCGTCAAAAAATGAATAGCAGAATTTAAGCGTGGTAGAGAGAGTGTGAAAGATGAACCCCGCTCTGGAAGGCCTTCGACGTCAACTACTGACGAAAATATTAAAAAAGTACTTGATTTAATAATGGGAGACCGCAGATTAAAAATTAGAGAGATAGCCGAGATTATAGGCATCTCTTATGAACGAACTCAAAACATCATTGTCAACGAGTTGGGTTTCCACAAGGTGTCTGCGAGGTGGGTTCCGCGACTGCTTTCAGTTGAACAAAAAAGGACGCGATTGACTATTTCACGCGACTGTTTGGGAGTTATTTGAAGCCGATGCAGATGATTTTTTTTATCGTTTTGTTACTATAGACGAAACATGGGTTCATTACTGTACACCGGAAACAAAACAATAATCAAAACAGTGGAGAAGACCTGGTTCACCACCCCCTAAAAAGGCTAAGTCGATTTTGTCGGCAAATAAGGTGATGGCTTCAGTATTCTGGGACTAGAAAGGTGTGATTATGATTGATTATCTTGAAAGGGGTCAGACTATAAACTCTGATTACTACTGCACCTTACTACGTCGTTTACGAGAGGAAATAAAAGAAAAACGTCGAGGAATGCTCAGAAGAAAAGTCCTGTTTCATCAAGATAACGCCCGTGTTCACACGTCAGTACAGTCAATGGCTGAAATTCACAACTGTGGCTTTGAACTGTTACCGCATCCGCCGTATTCACCTGATCTGGCACCATCAGACTTCTTTCTGTTCCCTAACCTAAAAAAGCACTTGGGAGGTCAAAGATTTTCGACAAACGACGAGGTCAAAGCAGCTGTAGACGCATATTTTGACTCTAAGGAAGAATCATTTTTTTTCAACGGTCTAAATGCTTGGAAGGGGAGGTGGCAAAAGTGTATTGAACTTGATGGTGATTATGTAGAAAAATAAAAATATAACTGATTTAGTTTATGTTTATTTTCTTGGTTAGGCCGAGTACTTTTCAATCCACCCTCGTACAAATAAATGAATTACTAGCGTCTACTAAAATGAAGCGTCATTTAAAATGATATTTCTTTCATGGCAAGATAAGAAAAAGTGCGAGGATAATGAACATCTCGTTCGAATTATAGAAAGAAGGTTGTAGGGGACTGCGGTGGACTGTATGATTTTATTAACTAATTAACAGAAACAGAAACTTTTGTATTCAATATAGATTATAAATAATGCTTATTGAAAGTCACTCTTTTGTATAATTACCACTGGTTCGAAAAAAAAACCTCTGTCCTGGGAAGAACCAGCAAGAAACCCAGCGGGATTTTTTTTTAAAAATAACAGCTTACAATCATGTATGTTACACAAATTAACAACACAACAAATTAGAAATAGCTTGGTAGCGATCACCTCATTTCCAGGGGTTATTATCATCTATAAATTCTTTAATACTATAATAACCCTTTTTATACAAACTTAGTAACTAACTGTGTGACGACTGATGCTATGTAGGGTAAACTATACTAGGGACGGTTGAAGAAAATATGGTACTGTAGACGATTATATATTCTATCTATTTACAAGCGGCTTTACACTAATTAACTATGTACACAGAGGGGAATCTTCAAAGGGTATTAATTCTTCTCTCTTGATTTCTCTTGAGGTTTCTTCTCTTGCCATTATCTTCGAGTGCCGCTTCGGAAATGAACAGCTCACAGCCCAAAACGCCCTTCTTATATTTCCAAAGAGAGTGTCTCGGCATGTGAGTGGTATTGTGAGGTGTGCCGCGCGCTGATTCGTCGACGGCTTCACGTGATATTCGGGCGATGTGTGAGGTGCGCGGGGCGCGACGGGGTATGAAGAGGCGACGGGGCGGCGGCTCCCCTCGCCGTTCGTGACGGAAAAAATCTTCTTGCCTTCGTGGAACTTCGTTCTAAAAGCTGCGATTGCCAACTCGCATTCCAAGTGTGGAAAATGTTGCAGATATCATTTCTATGTGGCAATATATTGGAGTCTATGCTAATAGTAGAAATTTGATAGACTTTAATAAAAGTATGAAAAAATTATTACTTTATTTCACCCCGTAAATGTTTTACATGTTGATATGGGTAAACAATCTAATGTCTAAAATGTCACGTAGATTCGGTTGAAAACATCATCATCATCATCATCATTACAGTCCTTCACAAGTCCACTGCTGAACATAGGCCTCCCCCAAGGAATGCCACAAAGCACGGTCCTGAGCCACCTGCATCCATCAACTTCCTGCATGTCTCACCAGGTCGTCACTCCCCTCTTATACCAGCGTAAAATAGCAGCTTAACGCTGCTGTGTTACGTATGGTGAGTGTAGAGAACCGGACACCCTTTTTACTGGAAAAGAGGCATTCCATCGTAGTCCTCACGGGTGACAACGCATCTGCATTTTGATTCGCAAACGAGGATAAATGTAGATGTCTATGGGTCACAGCAACCACTTACCATCAGGTGGACTGTTTGCTCGTTTGTCACCCTATCCTATAAAAAAATATCCACCTAGTGGGGGTTGCCCTACACTTCGCCTGCCGGTACGAGGCTGCCACTCGAGAACCTTTCTTCCCCATCGGTTGTCGGTTCTCCGAGATATATGGTCGGCCCACTGCCACTTCAGCTTACTAATCCGTTGGGCTATGTCGGTTACTCTGGTTCCACTGCGGATATCTTCATTTCTAAGTTTATCACGCAGAGATACCCCGAGCATAGCCCTCTCCATAGCTCGCTGAGCGACCTTGAGCTTCCACATACGGCCAGCAGTGAAGGACCACGTCTCAGATCCGTAAGTCATCACTGGCAACACGCATTGGTTGTACAAAAACTGAAGAAAATTGGAGATGGTTGTTGAAAACATAACCATCTCCAATTTTCTTCAACACCAAACCGTAAAAGCCGGCTACTGAACCTCTCCTATCGTAGTAATATGATCGCTGTAACGCTGGTACTCTTCACTGGTTTGGGTATTTACGCTTGGCGCAATCGAAATGGAAATTGCATAATTTAAAATTAAAAATTTTGTACAACTGACTTCAATATAAATTATTAAGAATAACTTAAAAAACTATTGATTTGACCTTGATCAAATTCATATGGGACCACACGAGAAGTACCAGCTTTCAAATAAAAAAATAATCATCGAAATCGGTTCACCCAGTAAAAAGTTATGAGGTAACATACATAAAAAAAGTCCTTGAAGGTGGTAGAAAAAAATATATTTTCCTGAGTAAAAGTAAAGAGGATTAAGCCTTTAGAAAATCCCTTTGAATGATGTTATGAACTCCTAAATACTAAGAAGGAACGTATCGTTATCAGTGACTGCTTTTTTAACATTTACGTTGTAGAGCCACGCTGCAGCTATATTAGTTGTAGCACGAATATATCGGCTCGACCAGGTTAGGACCACGCTCTCACGGAATACCAGCGTAAAATAGCAGTTTAAAACTGCTGTTTCGTGTGGTGAGTGTCGAGAACCGGAAACCCTTATTACTGGAAAAGAGGCACTCCATCTCAGACCTCATGGCTGATAACGCATCTGCATTTTATTCGCAAACGAGGATAGATGTAGACGTCTATGGGCCACAGCATCCACTTATCATCAGGTGGACTGTGTGCGGTGTGTGTTTGTCACCAAAAAATAAATTACTTAAAAAATCTCTCGGGCATTATGTTGATATTTTGAAGCAGTTGATGCTAAGAGTGTCATCAGCATCATCTACATTACAGTCCATTAGAAGTCATTGAACATAGGATTGTCCCAAGACACGGTCTTTAGCCACCTGCATTCATCAACTTCCTGCATTTCTTACCAGGTCGTCACTCCATCTAGTGGTGACCTAACCTATACTTCGCTTAACGGTACGTGGCTGCTACTCGAGAACCTTGCTTCCCCATCGGTTCTCGATTCTTCGAGCTATATGGCCGGCCTATTGCCACTTTAGCTTACTCACTCATTGCGCTCACATCCTCTGTTTCTACTGTGAATATCTTCGAGTCGAAGTCTGTCGCGCAGAGAAACTCCGAACATAGTACTCTGTACAGCTAGCAGAGATACCTTGAGCTTCCTCACACGTCCAATGAATGTCCACCTCTCAAATCCATGTGTCAAAACTGACAGCACGTATTGGTTGTAGTCTACACTCTTGTTTTCAAGTTTGGTGACGTGACGAATAGTTGTGTCGTAATCTCCCAAATGCTGTCGAGTTGGGTCCGTCGATTGCTTCTCGGTCGAAGTTGGACTTACCTAGTCGGACAATTTGTCTTAGGTAAACACCATCAACATCTCATCAACAACTCCGAGCTTACTGCTCCCAACAACTACCGGCAGGTTACACATGATCTTTGTTTTGTCCATGTTCATCTTAAAACCTTCACGTTGGAAGGTACTACTGAGGTCGTTGAGCATAGTGTTTAGGTCCTCCAGCAATTCTGCCATAAGAACTATAACGTCGGCAAATCGAACGTGAGTGATATATTTGCTATTGATGTTAATACCGTATCCTGGAGCTGGATACTGGATCCTAAGCAGGAGTGTTATAAAGCCTGGGCTGCGGCTGCGGCGACTCGGGATGTAAACACCAGCATACTTACGAGTAAAAAGAAGTATAACTTCGCCTCCAGGTCCTTCAAAAGAGTTATTGCCAAGGCAAAGTCAGAGCACATAGGCAGAATTGGCGAGAAACTAGTTCGTCTTCCTTCGGGAACCCGTGCATTCTGGTCTCTCGCCAAGGCTGTCCAAGGGAATATCTGTAAGACATCAGTACCATCTCTGCACAGGGAGGACGACTCACTGGCCCAAGACTCCCTTTTTGCGTCCAACTCGACTCTTGATGATGGGGGGAAAACACCACCGACCATCCCGCGGTGTGAGTGCTCCATGCCGGATGTGCTGTTCTCACAGCGCTCGGTTCGCAAAGCACTCTTCTCCCTGGACATCCAGAAGTCGGGTGGGCCTGACGGAATCCCCCCAATTGTGCTGAGGACGTGTACTCCGGAGTTGGCACCGGTCCTAACGCATCTTTTCCGGTACTCCTACTCCCAAGGCGTAGTCCCGAAATCATGGAAGACAGCTTTTGTCCACCCGATCCCTAAAAAAGGCGACCGCTCAGACCCGTCCAACTATAGGCGTATAGCGATCACCTCCTTGTTCTCCAAAATAATGGAATCAATTGTTAACTGCCAGGTCATGTTTTCGTCGGGGTCGATCAGCTGGTGATCTTCTGGTCTATCTGACCCATAGATGGGCAGAGACAGTAGAGTCCAAGGGGTAGGCATTGGCCGTTAGTTTGGACATTGCGAAGGCCTTCGATCGGGTTTGGCATAAAGCGCTTCTTTCAAAGCTCCCTTCCTGTGGGCTTCCCGGGAAATTGTGCGATTGGATCACCAGCTTCCTTGCAGGTCGGAGCATCAAGGTCGTTGTAGACGGTGCATGCTCCGACTACAAGCCTATTAACGCTGGTGTTCCACAAGGCTGTGTGCTATCACCAACGCTGTTTCATCTGCATATCAATGATATGTTGCTAACTGATAACATTCATTTCTATGCGGATGACAGCACTGGTGATGCTCTATACACCGACCGTGCTAATATTTCTCGGGAAAACGTCGCCGAGTACCGGAACAAACTTGTGTCTGAAGTCGAGTCTTTGCTGAACAAAGTCTCGGATTGGGGGCGACTAAATCTAGTCCAGTTTAATCCTCAGAAGACACAAGTTTGCGCGTTTACCGCTAAAAAGAACCCCTTTGTCGTATCTCCTCAGTTTCAATGCACTCCCCTTCTTGCCTCAGCCAGTATCGGAATCCTCGGAGTCGACATATCGAGTGACGTGCAGTTTCGTGGTCATTTGGAAGAGAAGGCCAAATTGGCCTCTAAAAAGCTTGGCGTGCTCAGCAAAGCGGGACAGTATTTCATGCCAGCACACCGCCTGCAACTTTACAAGGCGCAGGTTCGGCTTCACACGGAATACTGTTCCCATATCTGGGCAGGGGCTCCCCAGTGCCAGCTCCTTCCACTTGACCGCATCCAGCGCAGAGCGGCTCGAATCGTCGACGACCGAGTCCTTTTCGATCGTCTCGATTCATTGGCACTGCGAAGAGATGTTGCATCCCTTTGCATTTTCTTTCGCATCTACCACGGGGAGTGCTCTGAGGAATTGTTCGGATTAATCCCAGCCGCCAAATTTCACGAACGCCCATCGCGGCAGAACTCCCGATACCATCCACACCATCTGGATGATTGGCGGTCCACCACTCTGCGATTTAGAAGATGTTTTCTTCCTCACACGACTCCTTTTTAAAAGGCCGGCAATCTGCGATTCCCTCCCTGGTGTTGCAGCTGTTCATGGGTGGCGGTAGTCACTTACCATCAGGTGAGCCGCATGCTCGTTTGCCCCCTCTCATATAAAAAAAATCCTTGTTGACAGCAAAATGTGATGACAGCGTATAAAAGTCCACTACCGAACATTAACCTCCCCATATATTATGGTTCATAGAGGGGATTTCGTCATACTTATCACGATGGCAGGCGGGTGGGCAACCGCATTTTTTATATATTTTATATTTGTTATTAGGAAGATGCTGCTGCCCAAGTCCTGTTTCAGTGTCCCTCTGTCGCCTCTTACGACACCCATGGGAAGATATGGGGTAGTGGATATGCTTACACCGCCTCTATAAGATTAAACGAAAACGTCATTAAACCTCATGAGTAGTGCGCTCGCTGTGAATTTCACAGTACCCAGCAATCTTGCAAAGATACTCGAAAACAACAATGACATTTTTTACCGATTTAAAAAAAGCAACAGGTACCCAATTCGACTTCATGTTTTATGTGTGTTACCTCAGAACTTTTTTCTGGGTGAACCGATTTCGATGATTCTTTTTTTATTTGAAAGCTGGTGCTTTTCATGTAGTCCCATATAAATTTGACCAATAGTTTTTGAGTTATTCTTAATAATCTATTTAGAAGGCGGTTGTACAAAATTTTTAATTTTAAATTATTTTTATTAAAGTCGATTGTACAATTTTTTTTTATTTAACTACTTGTTTATTGCAATTTTAAGTGCTGATTTACCACGTGCTCAATGATGACGAACAACATCGTGAGGCAAGTTTTTACGTGGTAAAGCCATGCTGCAGCTATATTAGTAGTATAGTTGAAGCACGAATGGGTCGGCTCGACCGGGGAGGACCACGCTCTCACAGAATACCAGCGTCAAATAGCAGCTAAACACTGCTGTGTTTCGTATGGTGAGTGTAGAGAACCGGAGACCCTTTTCACTGGAAACGACGCATTCAATCTTAGTCCTCAGGGGTGACAATGGGCTAAATATAAAGGCCACAGCATCGACTTCTGGCTTATCACTAACAACTTTCAGAATAGTGTTGGAACTCCTTAAGACGCGATTCGTTGGCGCATCACAGCGTGAAAACCGTCAGTACTTACATCCTTGATGCACTGTAAAATCGCGGGAGTTAAAACATCACTCTAAGGCATTATTATATTGAACTCTGAGAGCATTGATAGCCCGCTGCATATAGTTAACACGCAGATTATACGTGTAGTTAGTTGGCAGAAGGCTTCTTAAACAGTGAAATTTTAACTTCTGGGTTACACCTAGCAAATCTGCGGGTCACCATGTTGCAGCGGACTGCCATCGTCCTCCTTTCTCTTTCAATATCATTGTCATCCTTCAAGTCTTCGTTAACCATGTGGCCAAGATACTCGAAGGATGATACCACCTTCAAGGATGAGCCACCCGTTTAAATTTACTGGTGGAACACAAGCCAGTTTACGTTTCTTCGCTTGAAAGGCCATAAGATCGCTCTTCCTTACATTATAAGCCAACTGCTCCACAAAGTGCTCACAAACTAAGATTAATTTTCTGAAAGCAGTGATTGAGGGACTCAGCAGCACCATGTCATCAGCGTAACTGATGTTATTGACACAGTGTCCTTCAAGAGAGCATCCGACCCGTGTGCTGCTGAGTTCCACTATCAGCTGGTTAATATACAGGTTGAAAAGTAAGGGAGAAGTCAAACCACCCTGTCCCACCCCACATTCCAACCTGTATTCATCAGGAAATTGTCCAAGCCATTAACCTGGTCAGTCTGATGATCATACCAGTACTTAAAGATGTTTACCACATTGGCAAGCGTACCAGCGTCAGTCAGCTTAGCCCGGCGTATATCATATCTAACCAGCTCAAATGCCTTCGACAGATCAAGAAAAACAGGATATACACATGTTTTCCTACTTGTGTAGTACTTAACAATGAGCTTGAGTGACATAATCGCACAGTCAGTTGATAGGCCAGGTTTAAAACCAAACTGGGCATCAAGTAATTCTAGATGTTTTTGAGCTGTCTTTCAAGCAAACCATCAAGGACCTTAGCAGTCATTGCAGCGGTAATTGGCTTTATCGAAAACATGTCTTATTCCTTACTATCGGAACCACAATCATTGTCATTAGCTAAGCTGGCAGATAGGAATGACGCTTACAAATTGTAAATAGCATTTCCAAGAGTCTCGGTAAGTGCGGCCCTGCGTATAGAAAATGCTCTATGCTGAGGCCGTCGTGCCCCGGCTACTTGCATCGCGTCGTATCCTTTATTACTAAGAGCACCTCTTTAGCAGTAATGCGATCCGGCACGTCGGGTACGACCGCATTCGCATTCACACTTTCCCCATCCTTACCATTATAATTAGAAGGTTGAACTTGAAAGTGAACCTAGAACAAATTGGCAATATCTTTTGGGTTACTGATGCCGTCAATGCTCATCGGAATGCCAGGCTTAGGACTCATCTTTTTTGTTTGTTTCCAAAACCCCCGAAAATCTTTATCTTTATGTTTAGATGCACAAATATTATTTTTAATTATTTCTTGGTTGTTCTGGCAGTATTTAAGTTTCTTTGTGAACAGACTTCCATTTTGACTGGCTGTGATGAAGGTGGAATGTCTTCAATACTGTCTACAATAGCTTTACGGTGTGATCGCATTAAACCAGATAGAAGCGGGTCAGTGTTATGGCCTTTCGTCGACGATGCGAGCAAGTCAGAAATACATGTATGAGTCAATAACATATTATTGACTTTGGGATTACAGTCAGAATTCTCAGCGATCGTTAATTCGTCATATTCATATTTATTTGGTGAAATATGAGGTACACCTCAAGGAAAACTCGCACATTCTAAACTGTTTTTTCGACATGCTCCTCTTCGTTTCGTATTAATATTGTAGTTTGTTGATGATGATTTATTATTTAGCATATCCTTTGTAACATAGGTTTCCTTATTAATTGAAATGTCATTCTGCTACTTAATTATATTATTTAAGAGTCTAGTCGCGTCGATATGATCAAATGTGACTGGCGGAAAACGTTGTAAATCTCTTGCCACAAAGATAGGTAGTTCAGGATCTCTCGCTTAGTTTTTCCATCTCCTTTTCTAATTACGAGGATGACAGTGAAAGTTCTTAAAAAATCATAAACTGAACCAACTAGCAATTTATTAGTTTTATTATATCTTTTCAAAATAGTGTCCATTTACATCAATACATCGCTGCATCCTGGAACCACTGAGAAAAGCACTTTACCCACATGTAAAGTTCGCCAACACGCATTGGGGCAGCGCGGCGGACATTTCCTTGCCCTAAAACCCTCTCAAAAATGAGGGAAAGCCTGTGCCTAGCAGTGGGACGTATATAGGCTGTAACTTTAACTTTTAACGCACAAAAGAGTATGGGATTTGGCATAGTTGAAGTTTATATGGAGAAAGAGTGCAGAAACCCAAAATTTATATATGATGATACGTTGAATAAAACTGTTTTTTACGGATTTTATCGCGTTTATTTTATTATTTTTATTCCCGACGTTTCGAGTGCTTTTCAGCAACCCATGGTCACGGGGGGGACTGAGATGTTTGACGTCCCAATGTCACAGTTAGCCCGGCTACCTTCAGTTTTTTTAATATTAATTTTTGGTTCGATTTACGCAGAATGAACTTACAGTATCCGGAAGTCTTGCAGTGTTATGCTTGGGTTTGGATTTAATTTTGTTAATTATAGGATCCCAAGCAGATGGCAGCACCCATCCATCTTCTCTATTGAAATTAGGATGTTTTTTAATTTCAATAGCCTCGCGTATCATCCTTGGTAGGAATCGGTGTTCTTTTGCAAGGATTTGTGGTCTATCAAATCTGATGTAATGGCGGGGACGATCTTGAACATGTTCACAGACTGCAGACTTCCCAGAGCGTCGGTGCTTCACGTCAGCTATATGTTCTTTCACGCGGGTTTTAACGGATCTTTTTGTTTGTCCTATGTAAGAGAGACCACATTCGCAATCAAGCTTGTACACTCCTGCATCTTGTAGAGGGATATTACACTTGACGGATGGTAAAAATTGACTAATCTTCTTCGGCGGCTTGAAGTATGTTTTAATAGAAGCTCGCTTCAAGATGTAGCCAACCTTGTCTGTGACTCCTCTCACATAGGGTAGTACAGCAGGCACACGCTCGACTGTGGTCGGCTTCACTCGGTCACTGTGACGTAGGCGCGGGACCCGAAGCTTGTTGTCTTGCAATACTTGCTCAACGTACTGAAGCTCGGCGGCCAGATGTTTTCTGTCACAGATCCCTCGTGCTCTCTGAAACAAAGATTTTCCCACGGTAGCTAACTGTGATGGATGATGGTGCGATTCACCATTTAAATATCGGTTAGTATGGGTCTTTTTTCTATACACAGTATGACCAATAGTGTTATCAGGATTTCGGATGACTAAAACATCTAGGAAAGCTAAAGAATTGTTGGCCTCTAACTCCATTGTGAATTGTATTTTAGAGTTTATGGAATTAAGGTGGTCTAAAAATGCAGTTACTTTGTCAGATGGTAAAATTGTGAAAGTGTCGTCTACATACTGCTTGTAGAATCTTGGATTTACAGGAGCAGTAAGAAGGGCTTTCTCCTCAAAGTCCTCCATGAATATGTCGGCGACTATGGGAGATACAGGTGAGCCCATCGCCACTCCATCTACTTGCTTGTAAAACTCCTCCTTCCACAATAGATAGCCAGATGTAAGGCAGTGTTTGAGTAATACTGCATATTCTGTAGGCATGTTGTATTCTTCTAGCTTCCTGGTTACAATTGAGATGCAGTCTTCAATAGGTAAGCATGTAAATAATGACTGAACATCAAAAAAAGCGTGTGCCTGCTGTACTACCCTATGTCAGAGGAGTCACAGACAAGGTTGGCTACATCTTGAAGAGAGCTTCTATTAAAACATACTTCAAGCCGCCGAAGAAGATTAGTCAATTTTTACCATCCGTCAAGTGTAATATCCCTCTACAAGATGCAGGAGTGTACAAGCTTGATTGCGAATGTGGTCTCTCTTACATAGGACAAACAAAAAGATCCATTAAAACCCGCGTGAAAGAACATATAGCTGACGTGAAGCACCGACGCTCTGGGAAGTCTGCAGTCTGTGAACATGTTCAAGATCGTCCCCGCCATTACATCAGATTTGATAGACCACAAATCCTTGCAAAAGAACACCGATTCCTACCAAGGATGATACGCGAGGCTATTGAAATTAAAAAACATCCTAATTTCAATAGAGAAGATGGATGGGTGCTGCCATCTGCTTGGGATCCTATAATTAACAAAATTAAATCCAAACCCAAGCATAACACTGCAAGACTTCCGGATACTGTAAGTTCATTCTGCGTAAATCGAACCAAAAATTAATATTAAAAAAACTGAAGGTAGCCGGGCTAACTGTGACATTGGGACGTCAAACATCTCAGTCCCCCCCGTGACCATGGGTTGCTGAAAAGCACTCGAAACGTCGGGAATAAAAATAATAAAATAAACGCGATAAAATCCGTAAAAAACAGTTTTATTCAATGTGTAGTGTTCGCGTAAATATAAGAAATCATTATATGATGATACGTATTACAGATAGATAAAATTTTATATTTATGTATGTGATGTTTGTTTTAACGTGCGGTTGAAAATGACAGCTTGCTTAATATACTTAAAAAATTATGAATTACAGTTAAATTTCAACCACTAGGCGACTTAAAAGGAACCAATGTAATGGTACAGCTCTATCGCTGATACTGCGGTAGAAGCTTATGACGTCATAACTGGGTTTTCCTCGTTGTAGGTCACCGATATATTTATACATTAATAGAATGGGGAAGTTTGTTAATTTTATTGCTTGTTATTGGAATTATTAATAGTTTCAGTAAATTTTGATAATAGTTATGAATTCTACTTCAATTATTATTGTTTAAACATTGATTGGGGGTCCGTATGTATATGTCGGCATATATTTATTTTAAAATGTACAAAAGCGGACTTAATGTCTTAAGGCGATCTCTATTAGGCAAACTATAAGTAAGTAGATACTACTTTGACATATAGACACTACTTTGGAGATGCAATATGATAAATAGAAAGAATTAAGGATTAAAAAGATAACTTAATAAAAATGAACAATGAATATAATAATATATTACTTATACTTAATAATAATTATAATTGTATTTTCTCAAGCCCTTATTAGGAAAAAATCCCCAAAGAGTACCCAATTTTGTGATATTTCGCAATATTTCTCGAAAACGGTACAAGCTCTTTAAAGAGTTTTTACACTAATCGCACACGCATCTGGTTTCTGATGATGTTTGTGCTGTTAACCTTTTGGCTATTACAGCTACATCAGTATCAGGGTTAAAAAGAGGGTGAATTTTTATTACAGTGCATCGTGACTTGCGTAATGATGACTCCTAGTACAGTTTACAGTACACCGTGGATAAGTTATCTAACGGCCCTCAGAACAGGGGGTAGCTGAACTCCGGCTCTGACGGCTAACTCGTATAGTTCGATGTTCTGGGGGTGAGAACCGCCCAAGGACGTGGGTGTACGGCGTGTACGCGGTGTGGAGGGGTGTGCGGCGCGCCCGCCTGCGAACTCGCTGTGTCCCATCCGTTGTTGTCCTAACAGTGTTTGTGGCACTAGGTGAGTGTGTAGTGTTATTTACGAATAGTGTTATGTGTGAACGGCCGGCGACATCTAGCGGAACGGGGGGTTCGATTAGAACGTTACGGGGCCTCCGGAGGCTTTCCGTAACATTCGTAGTCGGGGCGTATGTGGCTGCGTTTACCACTAGCGGGTTGGGATGTGTCTCGGCCCTCTCGAAATAGCACCGAGACATTGCCTTGAAATAGTCGGAGAAATCTATGCGAATGAATTTATTTTGGACGACTTGGAGATCGTACAAATGTCTATGGGATGCGTGCGCGAAAACTACGCTTGCGTAAGATATGATAGGGCTTTTAGGACATGACACGCTTTATAAAGATGGAGCTTGTGTCTTAAGGACAGTTTGCTCTTGCTGTTAATGCGAATGTGTTTCACGAATATCATACCTTCGTCGAATGTAACCCTTATATATTTGGTCGTTGATTGCCAGGGGATCTGGCGGCCGTACAGGGTGATCGTATCTATCGATTTCTTGGGATTTTTGTTTTGACGATTGAGAGTGGGGATGGTTTGAAGGTGTGTTGCTACCCTTTTTACAGAATTCACTTTGATTCTCCATAAGCGGAACTAATAGCCTGAGCGGTGGGCAGCTGTTTGGAGCATCTCGGTGAGAATTCATTTATTATGATGGGCGACGTAAAGTGCCGTGTCATCGGCGAAAAGAGCCGTATTCACTACTGGGTCCTTCGCGATGTCACTCGTGAAGAGTTTGAAGAGAAGCGGGGAGAGGACGGAGCCCTGTGCGACTCCAGCATTACGGGGACGTTTTGCAGAGCAAATACTCTCTATTGGATAGTGAAAGTGGTTATTGACAAGAAAGGTTCTGATGATGTGGGTGAGCCTTATCAGGCACGTTGTGTTTATACAGCTTATAAAGCAAACCGTCGTGCCAGACTTTGTCAAACGCTTTTGCGACATCGAAGAAGAGGGCACCGGTCGAAGAGATTCTACGACTTCTTCTTGGGAGGTTGAAACATTTCAGAATGTATTCTGTGAGGCCATGTAACTGGTGGGTGTACGAGTGTTCGGGTCTGAAGTCGAACTGCTCGTCTGGATGAAGTTTGTTAGCGAAGATATATTAACGAGGGTGATTCAATACGAGTCGCTCGTAAACTTTCCCCTTGTGCCGAGGAGACTGATTGGCCTATAACTAGAGGCTAAGTTGAGCGATTTCCCCGGTTTCGGAATTCCTATTACGTCTGCCTATTTCCAGGCATCCGGAAAGCAGCAGCTGGAAAGAAGAGCGTTGAATATGCTCATTAGGAGGCATACGAGCGGCGCGGAGAGAAATTTTAGTACCCTGTTACATTGAGGCCGATTGCTGATTTATTTTTGAGGTTTTTATTACTTTTGTGTCTTCGTCAACTGTCACAGGATCTAAAGGTTCGCCCGCAGGTGGTAGTGGTGACTTACGCTTGACCTTCGCTTCGACCTTTGCAAGGTAAGCTGGATTTATCGGTTCGCTTGAGGAAGTACATTGGCTCTCTAAGCTGTTCGCGAGGCATTCGGCCTTTTCAGAGTCGTCAAAGGCGAGATCGAGGTTTCCTGGCCTAATGAGCTAGGTGATAGGTGAGGATTTTTCTGTTTTCAGAGATCGAGTCAGCTGCCAGAGGGCAGTGTGTGATCGCTCGATATCCGTCAGCAGATTATCCCACTTCATCATTACAGCCCTTCACAAGTCCACTGCTGAATATAAGCT